>CM071604.1:27712976-28912976 GCA_036365135.1 Miichthys miiuy
AGTAGCTAGTGGAATAGTATTTATTATAATGCAGATTTCAGCTGACATTTCCAAAGAATGTGGTTGAGGTCTTCATTTTTTAATCTGTAGATTTTATTGAAATCTTTCTTCAGAACTGCAATTTAACTGTGACTTTTAAAAAAATGTGAAACTACCTTTAAAGTTGAGTTCAGGTTTGTCTTACCGATGCAGTCTTTCAGCAGTGAATCTATGGGAGCAGGTTGGTCAACAATAGTGAACTTGATAGCTGTCACCACTGTGCTGAGCCAGAGGACAACCTGTGAGGGGACGAGATGAGATCCTTCATATTGTTATTGTTATAGCTTTGAATAAGTTTGTTGGCATCCTCGTAAAACTTCGTAAAGCCTAAATTTGTTTTGCTAAATTAGTATTTGTCCTTTAAATGTTCACTGTGGTCCAATATTAAACTTCCTGACAGTCTGGCCAGTATTTCTAGATGTGAATGGTCAATGGTCATTTCAAATACATAAATGTTTATTGTAGCCATTATTGAAGCAAAAATCACACCCAAACACACACATTTCCCTCCTCACACATCGTACCAGCTTTAAGTTGCTGTTTAAGTCTGGGTAATAGTTGGGCAGCGTTGACTAAGGTCAATTTTCCAAGACATTCAGCCACCAGGTTCCTGGTCCCCTCCTCCTGACACTTGCAGTTCTGAAACAATAAGTCCCAGATAGACTCCACATGGGACGAGAGACTAGAGGCTGGACAGGCACTGAGCAGAGAGAGAGAGAAAGTATTCAGCAAGAGGACAGAAGAGGAAGAGAGTTTGGAGAAAAGTTTTACAAGACTGTAAATGGAGTCTGGTTAAAGCTGCTTTTGGCAAGAGTTTTACAAGAAAACGTGTCTTTTAACAGAATAAATAATGGAACAGAGCATCAACACCTAAAACAATCATTCTTCTGCTTTGTAAAACATGAGAGAGAAAAGACGTGTTCAAAGAGGTGAAATAAAAACACCTGATGACTTCTTTGAGGGAGTGTAGCAGCAGGTATTGTCTCCGAGGCTGGGAGGAGATCTCCTTCAGCAGGAAGGGCAGGTAGTCGTTCAGGCTGCCGACCGCCATGCTGCCTAAAGCGCAGGACGCCGCCGTCTTCACCTGGAATCACAAACTAGAAACTATTAATGTTAAAAAACAAACAAAAGTGTGAAATCCAGGAAAAAGGTTCAGCTGAAAATACATACCAGGTGAGCTACAGGAGCAAATCAACATTTTCTGACTTAAACCTGATGAGTCTTACCTCCTCATTGGTGGAGGCGATGGCCTCTAGGATGACCCCCTGCACCTCCTTACTTCCTCCCAGGCTGCCGGTCCTCCCAATCTCCCCCAAACACAACAGAGCCAGGACACGAGCCGCCTCTGGAGAACCAGGATTCTTAACCTGAGGAGAGGAGAGGAGATACAGTAACACCGTGATAGAAGGAGGTGTTATACATCACCATTGTACAGTACAAACACTCACACACCTCCTGTATGAGGCTGGCAACAGTGCCTGGTGCTTCTTTGGGGCAGACAGGGCGAGCTGCTACACAGCGACAGAGTGGTATGACTGTCTATGGATGATGGAGGTGTCGGTGGACTGGGAGCTGTGAAATGGATCTGTGAGAGACTTCAGCAACTGACTGGGAGGAGGAGAGGAGGCAGGAGGAGAGAGTCATGACATGTTGGTAAACCAGCATGTAAAATGCAGCTTTGATTTGGTTACAAAGTTTCAGTTACACTTTACACATTACAGCAGATTCTGATATTTGATACGTGATAAGAGCTAGAAGTCATCAGAAATGCATCCCTCCAAAATATTTCACTGATTTTGGTGAAACTGGATCATATTTTATGGGGAGGATGTTTTCCTGCTGATGTCCTCCGGCTGCTCCGCCTCAACTCTCTGTGATTTACAGAGTTTCCTGATGGACAGTGAAGTAAACTGCTGACAACTGTAGCTGCTGTTAGCACAGTTTGTTAGCCAGCCTGCCCGGATTGTGAGCTCAGAGCACTGGGGGAGTGTTAGTGTTTGTTCCACAGGAGTTTTGGACCACCGGGAAGTTTTCAGGCCCAGGGAATGCTGACGGGGAACAGAGCCAATGTCATGCCAGAACCGGAGCTGGACAAGCGGGCAATGTAACCAGGCTCAGCAGCCTCTATGGACATGATGACAGAGGCGAAAAGACCGAAGAGGAGGTTGATGGAGGAAGCTAAGTAGAAAAAAGGAGAGAGCAAGCAAGAAGCCGCCGGACAAGAGTAAATCTGGGACTGACTTTTAGCGGTTGGTGAGAGCTTGCTGAAATAAAAGGCTGGGGGTCAAACTCCAATAACAGATCTTACATTTTCCCATAATGCAGCCAATAAAATCCTTTAACCTGGAAAAAGGCCATGCTTGTCAAACTCCACGCCCACAGTTTGTACCGCAGACTTTCTGCTATAAAACTGTCAACTCAGACTTGACAAAGTTTCCTGAGAAGAGGACCATGCCGTGACTAATGAACTAATTGAACTAATCTTCATGGGTAAAACTGTAGAATTCCTCTTTTGTAAACAGCTGTAAATCAATGTATTAACTCCACACACTTGAGACTTGACTTATGACTCGTGGGCATCTCTGATCATAAGAGTCTGTAAAAGCTTACACATTACTTACATACTTACATCTGCTGCTTTATTTCTGTATTGTCTTATTATGAGCTTCTAATCATTTAAAGGAATTTAAATACTGTTGGTTTTGGAAAGTTTTCATGTTGCTTGATAAGATAAGTGCTGATTACAGGCCTGAGGGAAACACTGGATTTCTGCTTCTTAAACATTCACATGGTCACATTGGAGTACTGGCAAAGAGAACTCGATATGTGCAGCTTACATCCAAAAATATCAGGTTCATATCAGCGGTAAACCCCCACGTGGGTCAACAAAAACATTACAAACAATTAGCCTCAACCTTTTCCCACCAGAAAACAGTTTCTATTGTTGTGGGGACTTTTGTACCAAACACATAGCTCACCCACAACCACCCGCTTACCTGTAGCCCAGGTTACTGGTTTTGGATAGCACCAGTGCCTGTAAGAAGTCCAGTATGGCTGCCAGCGCACCGCCCTGCAGCAGTGGGGAATGGACGAGTCTGAAGACCCCCGGCAGCACAGAGGAGCTGATCTTAGCCAGAGAGGAAGGGCCGGCTTTGGCCATGCAGGTCAGCAAGGTGATGGATACCTTAACAGAGCACATGTAATATATAACAATATTTATAGACTGGAAGATGATAATTACCTTCAACAAGGAGGTTTTGTTTTAGGTTTTAAAGGTCCATTGTGTCAATTTTAGAGGGCTCTACTTACAGAATATGAAATGCACTCATAACAATGTTTTTATTAATCTCTAATCACCTGAAAATAAGAATCATTACGTTGTTTTGTTATATCTACAGACGCAGCAGGTCCTCTTCCATAAAGTCCACCATGTTGAACCATTGTGTTTCCACAGTAGCTCAAAATGGATAGACCAAAACACTGGCTCTAGATAGGCACTGTTGTTTCTTTCATTTTGCTGCCACTGAAATTTCTCTTTCATACTAGAAAAAAAGAGGATAATACAAGGGGGTTGCAACCCACAACTACCCCACTAGATGCCACTAAATCCCGCACACTAGTCCTTTAAATGTTTGTTTGTTTGTCTGTCAATTGGCAAGATATAGAAACAACAAGGGGATATAACAGATTTATTGTGTATTTTAGTCAATGTATTCTTCTTCCCAGATGCCTACATTACCCACAATGCAACTTGACTGCAAACAGTTCTGCAAATCTAACTTCTTCTCCACTAATCTAAAGTTTTTTGCAGTTTTAATAAAATTGAAAATTGTGAATATGTGTAGATGCAGGTACGATGTCCTTGGGAGCATTACGGTGCAAAGCTCCTTTTTCTGCTTTGTTGCTGTTAGCTGCTGTTGCACTGAAACTCACCGCTACTTTGTTGATTGTAAGTGACAGAAACACTCTTAGCTGAGCCTTTACGATTATAAATTCAGCTATTGGCTTCATCTCTAGCACTGTCTGAGTGCTTTCTAGTTTGTAATATGTGACACATTTGTTTGACATGCACACATCCATGTTTCTTAATTACCTCTTAATCACAGCTACTATTGTCTACTACAACCTGAACTCAAAACGACAAATTTTCACAATCACATTTTGGCTGTACTTATTCCAAATTTAACACTGCACATGGTGGAAGGAGCATGATTAATGTGTGTTTGTGTTGAATTCAGTTCAGTACCTGTGATACGTGCATGTCACTCTCATCCACCAGAGCAGGAAGTTCACTCAGCACGGGCTCCAACGCTGCAGGTTTGATGCTGGCAGCGTGATGCGTGACCAGCGTGGTCAGACATGCCAGCGTGCCGAGCTTCAGAGTCCGCTGGTTCTTCCTCAAGAAAGACCCCAACACGGACAGAGCTTCAGGCAGGATGGATGACAAGTCGATCTGGACGAGATGGAGAAAGAGACAGAGAGAGAGAGAGGAAGTTCTTATTTGGTCTTTTTATAAATAAAACAATAAGATCACATCCACTGAAAAAAGTCATACTCAACCTTCAATGGAGAAGCAGAGATGAGGGTGATGGTCCGAACTGCTGTCAGTCTTGTGATCTCATTCTTTAACCTCTCCAGGAATATTGTCAAAACACCCTGAAGCTCCGTCCGCAGGTGGTCGCCAAGATGACACACCATGTGACCCATACAGGATATAGCCCGCTCTTTCACTTCCTGGTCGATGTCTGTTGCTTTCAGCCTCTTCAGGGTCACAGAAAACACCTTGGGAAAACAAAATGACCAGACACAAACAGAAAACTTACTGACATCAGGAATTAAGCCAGTTGTTTGTAGTAGGTCACTAACATTTATTTCTGTGTGTTACAGTGCTATTATATCTATAGCTGAAAAATAATAAACAGTCAGGAAAGTATAGAGCAGAGCAAAAAGGACTAAAACCACAGACACCACAGATCAGAGGAGAAAACTGTCAAACCTGCTCCATCGTACCTCTTTGACAAATGGTTTGGGGTCGAATCCTCCCGCTGTGGCCGCCTGTCCCTGCGGCCTCATCACTCTGACCAGCTGCTGGGTGACCAGCAGAGCCTCCGCCGTGATCTTATAGAAACTGTCCTCGACACAGGCCACCACCGGAGGCAGCAGCACCTGCAGGGAACACAGCATGGGTGACGAACACACAAGCTAATCTTAAGATTTGGATATCATGAGTCATAATAATAACTTGGTTGGTTTTGTTGGTTTTCACTTGCATATAGAGATTTCTTCTGATTCTCTGAATCTTTTAATGACATTATGAACTGTAGACGTGCCATTAACAGATTCTTTATCATTTTAAATTGTTGCACTATTTGCCAGCACAGTCTTTCACAGAATGGTGATCCTCCTCATCTTTACTTCACAAAGCCTCTCTGAGATGCTCGTTTTATACCAAATCATGTTACTAACCTGTTGTATGTATGTAGCAACTCTTTTTTAAGCTAAAACTTTTGTATTTCACTCACTTTTACTAAATCTTGAAACATTATTATGTTACTTTTACTTTAAGGGCAGACTGTTGTATGACTAGCTAAAAACTCCCTCCAACACTGAGTGTCAAACATCTTTGCAAAGCTGTGAAAGGGACATTCATGAGCAATTTCATGATCGTCTGCAGACATGTGTAACTCTTATTTTCATTATTTCTGTCAACATGTGGAAACAGGATCAGGGCTCTGTTTCTAAATATGTGGCGACTAAATCAAAGTCGTGAGTGCAAAGATGGAGAAGAATCAGATTAACTGACTAACTGAGATTATTTATATCAGCAAATCATCCTCTATACATATTACTCATCACACCGCTAATATCAAAGCTTTAGAGGAGACTTAAAGAACCTGCATGTGTGGCTGAAAGGCTTGAGGAGGGTGGGAGAGGAGGAGGACATGGAAGAAGGAGAGAGCATCGATCCTCATAGTGGAGGTGGTGGACTTGTCTGTCAGGGAGAAGACAATGCCTGGAGGAAGGAGGAGGAAAAAGGAAGCAAGGGAAGAAAAAAGGGAGGAAAGGAGAGAGCAGAGAGGGAAGAGAAGATGAGGCAGTTGAAGGAAAAGATAAATATACGATGGGAGGTTTTTAGTGCAAATGAGTGAGATAAAAAGGAAGAAAAGAGGGGTTGTAAAATGAAGTGTGTGTGTGTGTGTGTGTGTGTGTGTACCAGGTATTAGGGCAGGTATATGCTGCTCCATGGCCCCTGGCACGGTGTGAGCCAGCTCAGTGAGGAGACAGAAGCAGCCCTGCCGTGATTTAATGCTCTTCTCCTTCAGCTGTCTGTGGAGAGCCTTCACTATCACCGGCACCTGGACAGACAGCACACACAACTTCATCTCCCACCATCCTCCTCTCTCCTTTAACATACTGTAAATGCACTTATCGAATCTGTACCTGTTTCTTCAGCATAGCGACCGCCGGCTCCTCGTCCCCTGCTCGGCCCTGAGTCTGAACCGGCCGCGATGAGGCCGTGGTGACTCAATCCAACTCGTGTTTGCCTCAGCAGCGTTGAAAAAGCAGCGAAGACATCGGCCCTCACGTTCTCCTCCCGCTCCTTGAATCGCGTCAGCAGGGCGGGGCAGACGGAGGAGTAGAAGGAGAGGAGGTCCGCCTGCGTGCTGATCAGAGCCTCCAGACACTTGATGGAGGAGCGCACCTTCCAGCTCATGTCATCGTCGTCGCTGTACTCATCGTCTGATTCTGAATGAAGAGACGAGACAGCAGTTCATACTAGAAGTAGAAGGAATCTAATGGGTTGAGTTCACTTTTTATTTACTTTAACTGATTTATTTCCAGAATTTATTTGATTTTTACTGCAATAAATGTTCAGTGTGTTTCCAAATGCCACAGAGCATTGAACACATCCTGTAAAGACATGAAGCTTTTGTCACATGGAGGTTGTTTGCAAGTGTTCCCAGTGTGTTCCACTTCCCTTCGTGTCTCTGTCTGTCTTTTCTGTCTCGGTGTGTGTCACTGGACGTGGACTTCCCTCTCACCTGCCCTCATCAACCACTGCAGCATAAAAGACTGACTCTTCCTCTCTGATCAGTCAGTCTCCTTAGTTTAATGATGCTCACATTAGTCATTAGTGCCTCTCACCTGCCACTTTTGCACCTTGGAAATCTGCCACCACCACCGGCCCTGCACCACCCTGGACACTCTCTCCTCTGGATCAACTGCTCACCTTTGTGACTACAATAAACTGTCTTAAACTGATTCAGTGTGTTTGCATGTTGAGTCAGAAAATCGTTCTGCTCAACAGTTTCCTTTTTAATATCTGACATGTACACACCGAAAAGTGACGACCTACCCCAAACCAAGTGGAAATAACCTGCGCTTACAAGAGTTTAACAACTTCTACTTATTATTATTAAAGTTGTAGTACAATAAAGCAGTATTGCAAAGGAATAACATAAGCACAGAAGATGTTATCAGACATCCCCTGTAAAGTAGTTTATTGTGTATAAATAAAGTTTATTATCAGCATGATTATTATTATTAATAAACTGAATGATGATGAAAACAGCTGTAAAAGAAATGCTGCAAACACAGACCTTCATCGAGCCCGTCCTCGATGTCCATGCTGTCTTCTTCATCCTCCTCATCGTTATCATAATTGTAGTTCGGGTCAAAGGTCATGAACTTAAGACAAAGCTGTGTCACCGTGGCAACATGGGGGGACATCTCCTTTGGACACCTGTCAATAAATGGACACAACATGAATAGAAAAGAGAGAGAGAAAGTGTGTGTGTGTGTGTGTGTGTGTGTGTGTGTGTGTGTGTGTGTGTGTGTTTACCTGCGTATAAAAGCTTCAAAGGCCTGGAAACAGTATTCTCTCAGCTCATCGTCCTCCACACTGGTGAACTTCACCACCATGGGGATCAGCTTCTCTAAGTGTTCACCTAGAGAACACACACACACACACACACGAAACATCAAAACATATCAACACTAAAAGAGCCGAGGGGACGTCCTGTCCTGGTTCACACGTCACAAACATGTCGGACAAACTGACAGGTGTCATCAGATCTCACCGACTCGATGGCCGCCCTGACGGCTGATGGTTGCCAGGCACTGGATGTACGTCCTCGTCATTGAAGTGGGCGGACCCTTGGCCAGCTCTGTCAACAGGTGTCCGGTCAGCTGGGAGAAGAGGGCGGGGCTACAGCAGGGAACCAGGTGACCGAGAGCCAAGATGGAGCGCTTCCTGACCGCCATCCTGGAGCTGGTTAACTGAGAGAGCATCAGGGTGACGAGTAAATGAATGAACAGACAGACAAATGCAACTTAAATAAATACAACTGAGTTAATTTAGTTAATATACTAAAAAAAAACACCATGAAATGTTGCAGTTAATGTCTTAAAATGACTTATTTCTGTATGTAAAATACAGATAAACACTTTATTAGTACATTAGTACTGCACTATTACAAATACTGCTATTCTGTTTAGTAGTACAGCGAGATACAAAGAGATTAACACCTTCACATCAGCCAGTGTTCATTTATTCAAGTGTTTCTCACCTGAGGGAGCAGACTGGACAGCAGAGAGCCGTGAAAACTGACCAGTGCACCACTCAGCCTGGAGAAGGAAGAAAGAAACAGACAGCGATCATCACTAACATCATCTTTGGCATATAGTTTGTGTTTAATATTTAATTTTAATCAGTTATGCAGAGATTTCTTTCTGTTGCAGAGGTATTTCAGTTGTTGGCGTGGCTAAAAACATTTTGTTGTTACCTTCCCAACATGTCCGACAGGATGTCCAGGGCCTCTAACTGAACTGACACGTCTTCTTGTTTCCCCATGGCACCGATCAGCTGAGAGGTAATCTTCTTACACACACCGACTGTCAGGTTCAAACCTGGCAACCCACAAAAACACAGAAGAACCCAGATCTGGCGTTAAAAAAACAAAACTATGATAGTAAGTTGTTACTTCTGACTGTTTCATCCTGATGATTTTGGCAACAGCGATGAGACTTTTCCTTACCTGATGACGTCAGCGGCAGCTCAGCGATCACAGTCTTCAGTCCCATGCTGGAAATGTCTCTCAGCTGCTCCTTGTCTGACATCATGTTTGAACACAGCGTGTCCACCATCGTCTCCACCTGAGGCTCCTTCACCTTACTCACCAGAGGGGCCAGGCTGGAAATCAAACACACCCACAGATGATCAATGTTAATAGCTCAGTCTGTAGAAACTTGGGAACTGATCGCCGGTTCAAGTAGGAAGGTTTCTAACTGAGTGAAATGACCTGGAAGTATTAGGTAAGTAAAAGGAATACATGAATGAATGAATTAATGAATGTTGTTGCCACACATACAGGACTACACAGCATCATATACACCTTAGCCTGTGTGTGCATGTGTGTGTGTTTGTTTGTTACCATTTCACAGCCAGGTTCTGGACCTCCCCGTTCTTGTCCTCCAGCAGTTTGAGCAGCATGGTCACCACTTTCCTCTCACTGTCCTCGTCCAGTTTAATGCTGTCCTTCTGGAGCTCCAGCATCAGGTCGTTGGTGGCCATGAACCTGCTCACACACAGACACACACACACCGATGGAGATACAGGAAGGAACAAAACTGTGATGAGTTTAAAGTAAATATAAAAAGACAAAAGGCAAAAATGTGGCTGATTTATTGTGCTAATATGAGTTGTTAAGGGTTAAATGAGATTAAACAGAAAAGATAGTTTAGACATTATAATGTGTCAAATATAATATAATAATAATATGTGACACTCTTATTAAAACTGATAAAAGCAGACTTATAGTGTGATTATACAACCTAAAATCAAATAAAATGTTTAAAATGTTAAATAAATCTGGCCTGTGTCGCTCAGTGACACACATATAAATGACAGTGAGTCCAGAAAGTGTCATCTCACTGTCAGACACACACAAGCTGTTCATTAGTTACTCTGTCTTACCTAAAATCTTTGTCTGTGGATGTCATTTTCTCCAACAGGTTGGAGATGTGGTAAGACACACTCGACATGTTGGTACTTTGACAGCTGTCACCGACGCTATTAAAGTTATTCTACGATAAAAAAATCAGAGATCAGACAGAGAGACACAGATTTAACCCGACAACATGGCGAGGCTGGAGGCTGGAGGGGAGGGGGCAGAGAGAAGTAACACACGATAGCTACCCGGTGGGGAACTTGACACTTAGTCGGTTCGGATAAATATAGATGTGTGTGTGTGTGTGTGAGAGAGTGTGTTTTAATTTCATGGCGCCACCGTGTGGACATGATGAAGTATAGCCACTTCGTTGTAGTTTGCCTTTTGAACTCATAACCTAACAAAATATGTCTGCGAAAATATTTAAATATATCTGCAAAATATGCATAAACCATGACTGCTGCAACTTTACTCTTACTATCAATATTTTAAACAGTGTAATATACTCTATTTATATGATACCAAAGCATTTGTAACTGTAATTTTTTGCAGGAGTGCCAATAATATTAAGTCGTATTAATTAATTCTTATGTGTATATATATTGTCAGTTCTTTAACTTTATTTGCAGCAGTTTGTTTATTTATCAACCTCTAACTGTCGATTTCTGAGTAACATGACATGCGGAACCTTTGTTTCGCCTTCGTGGTTTCCGCCGGACTCTGGCTCCGGGAAGCGGCTTCTGTACTTGTTGCCACGTCGGAGCAGCCGTTGACCTCGGTTTATTCGTTTTGAATTAAATTAATTAAATTAAAGGATTAATAACTTTCTGAAGGTGTTCCTGCTTCAGCCGCAGTCATGGTGAGTGTAATGACTCTCGGTCAAAGCTGCAGGTGAAGCTACATGCTAACGTTTGTGTTTGTTTGAACCGTTAGCTGCTGACGTGCCGGGCGGCTAGCTCGTTAGCACACAGGCTAACCGCAGACACAGCAGTAAAGTGTTTAAATCTTTTATTTCTGTGTGATTTTAACGATGTTTTATTTGTGTGTGTGACTTTCAGGTTTCCGTAATCAACACGGTGGACACCTCTCACGAGGACATGATCGTAAGTTTCTCTCATTTTTTTTGTCTCCACTTAGCCTTTAGCTTGTGATAAAAGCTAACGTTAGCAGAGTTTATTGAGAAAAGCTGGGGCAGGTGCCACAAACACACACCTGTGAGCGTTAACATACATGTAAATCTGGTGTTTTAAAGCCTCATTGTCAGTCTTTGGGTCCGGTTCAGGGGCTGGGGCAGTCACAGCTGACTGACACGGTGGCATCATGGTGGTATCATGTCAATATCAACACACACATCAGATGTCAGTGATGTGATGTGTGTATCAGAGCACTGTTTGATGTAGCTGTTGGTTAATAACATAGAAGCTGTGTCACAGTTCAGTGTGTGTGTGTGTGTATATTTTTAAATCTGCACCCATTACCTTGTTGCAGTCACACATTTTTCAGTTGAACTTGTCGGTCTTGCTGGAATATGAAAAGACTAAAGGTGGAGTTGGACGTTACCGTCTCATTCCACGTCTTGATGTTTGTCTCTTCCAGCACGATGCTCAGATGGATTACTACGGTACTCGACTCGCCACGTGTTCCTCTGACCGCACTGTAAAGATCTTCGATGTCCGAAACGGAGGGCAGATACTGGTGGCTGACCTCAGAGGGTAAGATATGGATCCACACCGGTTCAGTCACGTCACGTATGTAAATAAATTAACTACAGCGACCCAAGATGTAGTGGTAAATTATTTATGATTCTGTCATCACATGTAACTCGTCCTTCCATCATTGGCATTATTTCTTTCCTATAGATTGTTTTGAACTAAAGTCGGTCTCTGTGTTTGTGCAGCCATGAGGGTCCCGTGTGGCAGGTAGCGTGGGCTCACCCGATGTTCGGCAACATTCTGGCTTCCTGCTCCTACGACCGTAAAGTCATCATCTGGAAGGAGGAGAACGGATCCTGGGACAAGATGTACGAATATACCGGACACGAGTCGTCAGGTTGGTAGAAGTTTAAGCTCTTGACGATTCTCTAGAAGAAATGATTTTCATTTATTTCTATTGTTTACTCTTTCGAGGTGTTTCTTCCTCTCCCTCCCATAGAGTATTATGCATCAGATGATAGATGATAGACTGACAGTCAATCAAACTGCCTTCGAGTGTGTTGGGGTTTGTTGAAACTTTGGTCTTGTTTGTGTGTCTGCAGTGAACTCTGTCTGCTGGGGTCCGTATGATTTTGGTCTGATTCTGGCCTGCGGAAGTTCAGACGGAGCCATTTCCCTTCTCACGTTTACTGGTGATCAGCAATGGGACGTCAAGAAGATCAGCAATGCACACACTGTGAGTTTGAGAACTGTAGACTCTGTTTATCTTTACTCCATCGAGCTGTTTGTCCACAGTTTATTATTGTATTGCATTTGCTTTGAGACTGTAACGTGTAATACTGTTGTACTGGTGCGTCTCGGTTTATTAATTCACTTGTAATCTCCCTGCAGATCGGCTGTAACGCAGTGAGTTGGGCTCCTGCTGTAGTTCCCGGCAGCTTGATCGATCAGCCGTCAGGACAGAAACCGAACTACGTGAAACGCTTCGTCTCTGGAGGCTGCGACAACCTGGTGAAACTCTGGAAGTACGTTTTTTTTGTTGAAATGACTTTCTGCGGCATCGTGTCTTTTTCTGTGTGAGCAATGAGCAGAGAAAGATGAAGGACGATGAATTCATTGAATAAAAAAGACAAAATCAGTTTATTTCTTTTGTTAGTGGAAAGAAGTGACAGAAGGTGAACACAGCTGACATGATGGACAGATGCCCAGACAGTAACATGAAGCAGTCACAATGCTGTACATGATGATAAAAGTCTGCTGCATAGATTAAATCCTTCTGTTGAGGAGCTGACAGCTGACAGTGTCGTGTTCCCCCTTCAGAGAAGAAGACGGTCAGTGGAAGGAGGACCAGAAGCTGGAGGCTCACAGTGATTGGGTGAGAGACGTCGGCTGGGCTCCTTCTATTGGTCTCCCCCACCAGCATCGCCAGCTGCTCCCAGGTGAGATTTATTGGAAGCAAAAGGAAAGACACTAGACCTGCTCAACATTTTCTTCTCCTCAGCGGCACAGGAAGTATTTCAGGGATTCGCTGCCTAATCAGTCAGACTCCTTTTTATGAGCTGCTTATTTAGAGACACTGAACTAAAGTTCAATTAGTGTGGCGGCTGTTAAGAACAATGTGAATTTATTCATCTGTACCACAAGGTGGAGCCAGAAACAACATCAAGTAACCTGCTGCATGATTGGAGCTGACAAAAGCTTCATATACATGCTCACAGTCTTTATTGTTCTGCTTACACACCACCACAGTCAAGCGGGATACATTTTTTGGTGACTGTTTCCTTTGTAACTTCTTGCAGGACGGACGTGTTTTTATCTGGACGTGCGACGACCCCGCAGGAAACACCTGGACGGCCAAACTCCTCCATAAGTTCAACGATGTTGTTTGGCACGTCAGCTGGTCTATCACTGGAAATATACTCGCCGTTTCCGGAGGAGACAACAAGGTAGAGTAAATAAAGTAACACACAAACTTAACCTTGTTTTTTCTGTAGTTATGAGTCTGGATCACCATAAAAGAAAAGTTTTCTCAGATGTTTGTTTTTAGTCGATGTCATGCTAAAAATAAGATGTAGTGACACACCTCTCTTCATATATGTGTGTGTGTGTGTGTGTGTGTGTGTGTGTGTGTGTGTGTGATTATTCTGCAGGTGACGCTGTGGAAGGAGTCGATGGACGGTCAGTGGGCGTGTATCAGTGATGTCAGCAAAGGCCAGGGAGCCGTGTCCACCATCACAGACACACAGCAGAGCGAGCAGTGACACACATTAACACACACACACACACACACACATGTCCCCTGACTCTATAAGGATGACCCCGATCTTCAAAGATGAATTAAGCGTTAACAGAACATCGTCACACAGATTGAGCTTCTGCCGTCGTGTTGTTTGACGATGACACGATGAGTTCGGACAGATATTCTAAATTTTATGAGAAATTAAAGAAACCGTCGCTGGTGAAAAATGTTTTTTTAATCGGATGCACTCCACCGTTTCTTGTTTCCACCAAGTTCAGTTTTCACATGTACATAACCGCTGGTTCAAGTTTGACTTAATACACAGCTTCACACCCTCCATCCATCCCATGATGCTCTGCTCCTGAAACATTCCACCTCCACCAGCGGCGAACAAAACTACGGTCGACCAGGAACAACCCCAGCGTCGACACTTTTCATTTGCTGGTCACAGACCACTAAAAAAAAAAAAAAAAAGCAGCAGTTTATTTGATCATATGTAAAATATTTAGCTGTAAACGAATCCTCCTGTTCTCACAGTGACTCTTCCCAAACTTCAGCCTCTGAATTTAATGAAAAATAAATGATTTATTTAGTGAACTATCGATGAGTACACCTTCTTTTCAACACAGCAGGTTAGTCATCAGTAACTAAATAAAGTTCAATTCCACAGTTTGTAAATCCAGAACCGAGACAACCATGAATGAGGCATAATTGTAAACAGTTTTTGAGTGTTTTCTTTCATATCGGAAACCATGGATGTGTTTTTGATATTTGATGTAATTAAACTATAAATGTGAAAACAGTGTTGTGTGTTTGTTTTTTTTTTCTGCTCCTGCAGTCATAAAGTGAAATATTCCTCTGATCAGTATGTCTGTCGTTCTCATGCATCAGCTCTGTTTGTTCCTGATATCACTCAAACTTAAGTCTCAGTGTCCCCTGACCCCTTCTTTTGTTTGCTTGCTGATTCGCCCAGCTCCTGGATGCCTATTGGATCATGATCGTGTTATTTCATCCCACAGACTCAACATTTTCAGCCAAGATAGCGTAATGTTGCTTTTTGACATAACATCAGGCTATACAGATATACAAAAGGTCTGTCCTAAGATATTATTCATTTCTGACTCTGGGAAAATGAGAAAAAAAAAGTTAAATCTCCCCAAACAACTATCTCTGTACTCTGTTTAACCAAAGTAAACATTTTGGTCATCTCTGATCATATCTTTATATTTGGTTCACAGTAAATTTAAGCAGTCTTAATGACACAGCCACCTATAAAAACATATAAATCTTTAGTGATACTCAGTTCAATCTATCAACAGAGATAAATGAGCTACTGTGTGAGCATCACCACTTTTTTATGAATATGTTACAATAATATTCGACTGTCTTGTCTCTCTCTCTCTCTTTAAATCAGACTGCTTTCTGCAGAAACTCTCAGACACATCTGTGTGCTGACACAGTAACAACCTCTGCTGTGATGGAATATTTGAGTCTGCTCATCTCAGCCAGATCGGTGAGTTGTCTTTGCTTCTTGCTAGTGCAACAATGCGACTCAGGAATATATTGAGAGAAAATAAATTGCCGCTGAATGTTTCCTGATGTTGCAGATGCATTTTACAACAGAAAGAATATTTTCAGTTTGATTTCTGTTTCATCCTGTAACAGCTGGATGTGAATTAACTCACCTCACTTCTGTGTGACATGCAGGGGCATCAGTGACAATCAATAAATTATCAGCTAAAATGGTCAGACTTTTCCTTTTCATCTGCTGTCGCGTGATCTTTATTCTTCTATCACTCATAAATGATTGTTTTTTTTTGGGTTTGTTTTTAGCCATGATAGCAGTGTGGCTAAATTTGATGCAGATGTTGGTACCAGTGCATACGTTTCGATGACTCTCCTGACCTTCCCTGGTTGTTAACCTTTAGTTTAAACATCTGAAATGATGTGAATTTTGTTTTTATAGTAAAAATGAAGATCGCAGCCTTTAATGTCAAGAGACTGGGATGGAACAAAGTCAACAAAGTGGCCATGCCGAGAAATCTCATCAGGGTAACTCAGTGTGCTGGACAAGGGGTGTAAATTCATGAAATACAATTGTCAGACAGGATCTCAGAAGACGAAGGATGACCTGAGGGCAGCAAAGATAACCCCATCGGTGCATGACAGCATTTATCACATTTTATATCACTGCTTACTTAAAAAGTATTTTTGAGTTTTCTTTGTCACTAAAGTATGTCAGATTTAGGTGGGTTGTATTTGCAAAAAATAATATTCATAAGTATGTTTTCACTTGAAAATAATTGTTTTGTTTAGTTGTTGCGCAGACTGTGAGCTCAGAGCACCAGTGGAGTGCAGAAAGACAAATCCCGAACTCGATTTCATGAGGTCGAGCTGTGGTTGGGAGATGGTCAGTGACAGGTCATGTCGCAATAAACGACCATATGCACACTTTCTGGTTGCACATGGAAGTGCTGCACCTCTGTTGTAGTGTTTGTGGCACCATGCAGCGAGTATCAGAGTTTAGTCTATGAATCCACCTGGATGGTCTCAGTTTAAGAGACGTTTCAGGCTGACTGTGGAGGAGTTTGAATGGTCTTATCATCCGATTGGTGGCCTCAGCGTGACGTCAGGCTGAGCTGATCCAAAAGTTGGATCTGCCTCAGGATGCACTCACACCGCTGCAGTCAAAACACACTACCACCACTCAAACTGCAGACTTCCTGTACAGTTTAATATATTTCTCCTTCAAACTGCTGTAGTAACGTCATTTTTGTATTTTCCCTGTAAGATCGATGTTTTGCAAGTTTAATTTGATGAACTATGATCTATTTTTCAGTCCTCCTCCTCCTTTTTCTTCTTCTTCGTCGTCGTCTTCTTCTTCTTCTGTTGAATTACAGGCAGAGTAGACACAACAAAGGAGTACTGCTGCCCCCACACAGATTATTTATATAACTACAATGGTGACTTCTTCTTCTTCTTCTGTTTCCCCATTTTCACAACAGTTGGCATCTTTTTAGTTGTATCACTGCCTCCTGGTTTCCTGGTTTCATACTCTGTTACACTCTTGTAATTCATCCAGTTGCTATATAAGAATTTTCTCCCCTCCCAGGAGCCGCCATACCCAAAAACACATCTTTAATCAGAATCAGAATAATCAGAATTACTTTATTGGCCAGGTGTGTACACACCTTTATTGTCATTGGTATGGACATGTGGAATTTGACTCTGGTTACATGTATGATGTACATACAGATGTAGACATACAGCTAATCTAAAAATGAGCAAAGACATGGATCATCGGCTGACCTGAGCCGGGCTCAATGACGCCTGGCTGCTCAAACAAGCCACCTGTCAATCAAAGTGTCCATTCTGTTCATTATGCATAACTTTAAGGGAAATTAGCTAAAGAGACCAAAACTGTTTTGTACCAGGCTGTAAACATGTTTATTTCTGCTGTGAAGTTGGACATTTAAACATGGGGACTTATGGAGACTGACTCACTTCTGGAGCCAGCCAGCCTCAAGTGGACGTTAGAGGAACTGCAGATTTTGGCACTTTGGTGTTGGCTTCACTTTCACAGCCACAAAGGTTGACACTTGGTGCAGATAAACTGCAGAGGAAGTCTCGGATATCCGTGATCCACTGGTTACAAGTTCGCATGTCATCAGACGACGGGTTCTGAGACTGTACATGTTCAGATAATTCCAGATCGTCGCATTAAAGTATGATTATCATGAACATGGTGTCAAGTTGTGGAGGCAGCTCGTGCAGCGAACCAGCCTATAAAGTAATAAATTAAGTAGAGAAACTGACACAAGTAGATCATACATTTAGTCTCTTCCAATGAATCCAGTAAAGTTAATGTCATTTAAATGGTTAAATTATGGATTCAGAGTTTAAGTTTGAGGGTAAATGCTGACCTTTTAGCAGACTTTAAGTCTTTTTAGCAGCAGCAAAAGCACCAGATATCTGACACCACAGCTCTCTTGTGCTCCAGCTTCTCTCCTCCTCTACTAACTCCACCCTAGGGAGGTTTAAAAGGCCACGAGACACCTGAGACACCTCACTACGGTCAGACATCTTACACTCACCTGTTTCATTTCTCTGAGTGTCTCACTGGCTTGGTCATTGCTTGGTATTCCTAATCTACTCTTCTTCTAGCTGTCTGTTTTCATCTGTCTCCATCTTCCTTTGCTTCCTTTCACCCCCAACCATCATTCATATCTCCATCTTTCATCTCTGCATCCCACCACCTCTCTCTCTCTTCACCATGAGTCTGAGTCGTACCAGCGAATCAGCTCCAGCAACTCTGTCCGTAGCAGCAGCGGCTCGAGGAGGCTGAGCGGTTTGGTCCAGTCCAGGGGGGGTTCAGTGGCATCTCCCTCAGCAGCAGCTCGCTCTATGCAGGAACCAACGGGCATCACCATGGCCTCGGCGCCCCGCTGGCGTCCCTGTCGGTCAACAAGAGCCTGCTGGCCCCCCTCAACCTGGAGATCGACCCCACCCTGTCCATGAGCCGAACCCACGAGAAGGAGCAGATCAAGAGCCTCAACAACCGCTTTGCAAGCTTTATAGATAAGGTAAAGTAAGTGATGAACACACGAATGCATCAGTTAAGTTGATTGAATACTTTTGTACTTAACTAAACATTTGAATGCACGACTTTTACCTGTAACTGAAGTATTTCTACTTTTACTTGAGCACAAGATCCGAGTATACAGAAGAAATCAGCAAATATTTTGATAACTGATATATATTTTACACAATATAAAGGGCCAGATATTCTCTGGTCAGCCTTTAAAATGTGTTGATTTGCTGCTTTTCTCTTACCTTGGAGTTTAGGTAAATAAATAAATTGTGATTGCAAAATAAAGTGACTTTTACTTTTTAATTGATATATTTCTACTTCAACTTGAAAATTACTGCAAAACTATGTGATTATAAAGCTCTGTAAGGCCGAGCAGAGCTGCAGACTCAGCTGATAATTGACTCATTATTACCTCATTTTGTTGTTGTTGATTCATTATGGCCGCTGTAAGAACTCAAGCTGACCTTAATGAAGACGTTTACAAGGTCACAACAATGACACGAGCTTACCTCATAAATAAGAGCCAGAATGGGCTAATCTAAACTGTGTTGACGTTCCTGAAGAACACAGCCTGCACACATTTCCCACAGAAGGAGTGACCAGCTCTGTGATAATGCCGGACATTGATACCGTACTTAGGGAACATCTCTGCTTTCTCACGGAGTAGGTAACACACTCTCACAATAGAGGCATTGTTAGCTTCTCACATCAGCTGAGATACACTTCAGGCTTAGAGAGACAGAGTGCAGAGCTGGACCGAGGTCTGTTTGTCCAAACGTACAAAGCTAACCTTTTCCTTTTACATTTTTTTTTTTGTAGCACAAAGAGGAGAAACACTTAAACTCATATGGATCTAGAAAGTCTTTGATATGTCCTGTGATCATTATACTCAAGTCATGATTCTTGTTTAGAGCACAATATGAAACTATTTTAAGCTGCACGAAGATAAGTTATGGAAACACTCCTTTCCTTTATGAGTCACATATGTGTAATATCCAATTATAAAAGTAAGAGGAAAAAGCCTTTACACAACAGGAACATGACTAAAGACGACACAAGAATAAGATGCAAAAGTTGCGAGTAGAGTAGGCTTTATTATCACATTAAATAAAAGTTAAACGCCAACACAAATCAAGCAGGACAGGGACTGGCAGAAAAACGGAAACAATTTGTCACATTTTGGCAGCACCAAAA
This sequence comes from Miichthys miiuy, assembly GCA_036365135.1. NCBI lineage: Eukaryota > Metazoa > Chordata > Actinopteri > Sciaenidae > Miichthys > Miichthys miiuy. Next base: position 27,732,642 of record CM071604.1, read on the forward strand.
GGTTTGCAGCCATGTCAAGAGAGAGGGGTTCATCTTCCTGTCCCCGGGCTCCGGTCCAGTCTGGACCTTTAAGATGTATTAATACGTACAACACAAATAAACTAATGGACTGAGTCAGTGATAAACCAAATAACTCCTGTGATCTGCGAGGTAAAATTACTGTTTTTAAAGTAGTCTGGTGGTGTTAAAGAGCAGATAACAGCTTCAGTTCACACAGTAAATCCATTTACATACATAATTTATTAAATATACCAAACATGTATATGTGTATATAGACATACAGTACAGTTATAATGTTATGCAATAAATATGTAGTCACAATGGAGGCAAAAAAGAATAATAGTAATCATTACAATGGTGTAAATAATGAATACAAATGTCAAATAAAACAGTGTTAGATATAAAATGATGTCACCTGGTAATATCTTTTTAGGAAATTAAATTAAAGCCAGAGTGCAGAAGTGGTCTGTACCAAAGCACTGCTCACAAAAAGGTTCAAATTGGTATTAAATCTTACCTCTGAGCTAAAACAGAAAAAGTTACCCACAGAATCAGTTTCTGTCTTTCAAGACAAAATATTGTGAAACCTTCCAGAAAACATTTGAAAGCTCGTCGGTCTGTCTCTGTAAATGAGATGGCTGATAACAGGTAGCACACAAAAGAGTCTTTGTTTTGCTCTCTTAGAAGCTCGTAGTTGCAGGAGAAGTAAGGCGACTTCAATCTGGACTCTTTAAAGTCATTTTTTTCTCTATATTTATTGTTAATTCATTGATATCAATCTAAACTTGCTTGCTTGGTGCAGCTACATTAGTGCAAGAATCAGTTAAATTCAGGCCAAAACTAGTTTTTCCTGATGGCTCTTGGTCTCCAGAATTTCCCAGCTAGTCCCTAGCTAAGACCTCTTCTCCTACTGTCCACCCATGCATAAAGAAATGAAAGGCAAAGTCGAGTCAGCTGATGAATAAACTAACCCACCATTACTAGTGTAATCCGACCTCAAACGGCACTGAAACATTAAAGAGCTTCCTCCCTCATGCAGAGAAGTAATTAGTCCAATGCAACAGGCAGACAAAGTTTTATTTGTTGCAGGATGATAGCCAGGTTTAAGTCTGAATGAGGCTCAGTGACCCAAGATCACTGGGAAATGTGATAGTTTTTATTGATACTGGTTGTTGCAGAAATAATCCCCAGTTTGCCTGAAACGCTCAATGAAAACACGGAGACCGGAGCCTTAAAAAAAGAGCCAGAAATTCAGCAAATGCATCTGGGATTTAAACAGCCATTTAAACCCTGAATCACTGGTATTGGGCTACTGGATATTTAAGCTATCTGTCCCATTTCCGTCCCTTTGAGTTGGGTTGTAACCTGATGAATCAGGTCAGACATGGCGTGGTTGTGTCTACGAGGGAGATTATTCTGCTCTGGACAGAACACGGCCTTTGTGTTTGGAGGAGGGGGTATAATAGGTGGCGGATATACCCGGCTGCGGGCAGGAAACACGAGCTCTGAGTACAGTCAGGTGTTGACATTCAGATCGAGCTGGTTATCTGCTGGAACGATGCCGTTTCTTTAACCTCTGATTATCCAAGGAGGGACATTATTCTACAGCTACAGCTTATGATTATTTTACTTCTATGTTTTAATTGTTCTTACACTTATTTACTTGATAAATTGATTATTTGGTCCATAAAATGTCAGAAAAAACTTCATTTACTTTTGTATTCTAAAAAATATATGGTGGTTATATCACACTTGATACCATGTAGCTTGTAAAATGACAGTTGTCGGGACATAAAACCAGTCAACTGTTGATTCTAAATGTAACGGTTATTTGATCAGTTATCTACCAAACAAACCTCCAATATGGCCTTCAGAAGACGGGCTTTTGAGCCTTTATTTGATAGTAGCAGCTGAAGAGTGACAGGAAAGTGAGAGGGAATGACATGCAGCAAAGAGCTACAGATTGGAACTGAACCCCCTGGGCTTTACCAACTGCTTTCACTAAACTTTCTATCTAATTTTTCCCACCTGCATCATTTAGGTACGTTTCCTGGAGCAGCAGAATAAGATGCTTGAGACAAAACTGGAGCTGCTGCAGGGTCAAGGGGTGGGCCGGTCCAACGTGGAGCCCCTGTTCGAGGCCTACATGGCGGGTCTGAGGCGCCAGATGGACTTGGTCAACAACGACAAGACCAAACTGGACGGGGAGCTGAGGAACATGCAGGGCCTGGTGGAGGACTACAAACACAAGTAAATAATGTCACGGTGTCGTAAATAATGTAAAAAAGAGCTCTGTAATATCTGATTTTTTTGTGTTTCCTGTCTCCATTACAGATACGAGGATGAGATTAACAAGAGAAACAACCTGGAGAATGACTTTGTTATCCTGAAGAAGGTCAGCATGCACACACAGACATGTTTACTATAGGTGTGGTGAGAAAGATGAACCCCTCTATTGTCCTTTTCTATTGTACTTTTTATATTCCCTCTCTGCATTCCTGCATGCACCAAAATCCATCAATGATTTCACACGGTATCACACGGGAACAGCAACCGGAGTCAACACGCTCGGGCAATTTACCAAATCAGATCTTCTCGTAAGATCTTTTAGGGCAATCCAAACTTTATTCTGTCTGTCTCTAACACCTAATCTGCCAGCATGACAAACAGTCATATTTCTTTCTTTTTTTTTAAAAGATATTTTTTTGGCCTTTTCAATCTTTATTATATAGAGACAGTTGAAGAGTGGCAGGAATGTGGGGAGAGAGATGGGGAATGACATGCAGCAAAGGGCCGCAGGTCAGATTCAAACCCTGGGTCGCTGCATGGGGCGGATGCTCTACCAACTGAGCTAACCAATACCTCAAACAGTCATATTTCATGGAAAACCTTTATTTATATGGAATTTTAAGGAAATCTATACAGAATAAAGTAGTATTTTAAATGACAGAATGTTAATTGTACAATAAAATGTCAGTAAAATACCATTTTTTTACCGTAAAAACAACAGTTGTTTTTTTTGTTTTTTTTTAACAGTGTGTTTGTTCCCTTGTGTGTGTTCAGGATGTAGACTCAGCCTACCTGGTGAAGGCAGATCTGGAGGATAAGGTCGGAGCTCTGACTGATGAAATCAACTTCCTGCGCAACATCTATGAGGAGGTATTGGAATTTTTTAATGCTTTAAAACATTAAGGGGGTAAAAAAAATAAAAATAAAAATCACCACCTTCCTGCAGTTCTTTATGTGCACATTTCTGGTCTGGTATCCAGTTATTTCGAGGTCAAACTGTCACACTTTCCTTTGGTTCATTGTTCCGTCTCTGTGGTTGTGATTCACTGGAGAGTTGACTTCAGACATTAAGGGTGTGGTGAGTCATACTGGAGAAAAATTTTATTCCCAGGATGTCAAATACTGACTTAAATTGGAAATCGGATCGAGCCACCTGTCGGTGTTTGACATCCTGAGAATGAGACTCTAAAATCTTTCTCCAGTGTGACTTTTCTTTTTCATTGTTGTTGTTATCTATTGTCAGGTGAGAAAAAACACTTAAAAACAGGAAAAATGTTCATTTTATCCCCTCAAGAGATCACCACACTGCAGCGTCACAGAAACATGCCAGGACATGTAATCTGATGATGAGCTAACGGTGTTCATTTTAGTTTTAACGTTGTGATTGCATGACTGGAAATATTGGTTCTCTGTATAAAGTTTCTGTAGGTATGTATTATGTCACCTCTCATCTCTGTTTTGTTTCCTTCACCAGGAGCTGCGTGAGCTACAGGCCAGCATCAAAGACACCTCTGTGGTGGTGCAAATGGACAACAGTCGCAGCCTGAACATGGAGCAGATCGTAGCCGAGGTCAAAGCCCAGTACGAGGAGATTGCAGCCCGCAGCCGAGAGGCGGAGGCCTGGTACAAGAGCAAAGTAAGGACGAGGAAACAGGAGTCATTAGATCAATCCTAATTAGTAAGAATGGGCACAAGAAACTATATACGGTATCCATTATTATTATTATTATCCATCAACCTACAGTGTTGCTGCTGCAACAGAGGCAACAGTTGCTGCAACCTCTCTGAAGGAGGTGACAAATTGTTATTTGAGAGCGAAATCCAAAACTGTCCCAAACAGACACACGACACAGTAGAGGAAGTATCGTCTACTTAAGTAATTTGCTTAAGTAAAAGTAGCAATAAAATACTATACAAATACTCCATTACAAGTCAAAGTATAGGAGTATTAGCAACAAGATTTACTTATTATTATGCATCGTACACCGTAAGTGTTCTATTATTAATGATTAGAGAAAGCTCACAAACATGTTGGGTATCGGTGTATATGTTATCTGATACGCTCCAAAATGAAAACAGTTTCTCTCCCCCAGGATATAATGCAGAAATAAATGCGTGTGGTGATATGTTGGTGTCACTGAGCTTCAATTTACAATAGTGTGGCGAGTGGCACAGAGTAAGAGAGTAGAAGCAGCATGATGGAGCTAATGCTGACCTTCTTCTGTCTGTAGTTCGACCAAATGTCGGTGCAGGCCAGTCAGTATGGAGACGAGCTCCGCATCGTGAAGGGAGAAGTGGCCGAGGTCAACCGACTGATCAGCCGACTGCAGAGCGAGATAGAGGCTGTCAAAGCGCAGGTACAGCTACAGGAAATATGCAGCCTGGTAGGCTGTAGCTTTCTGGGTGATTCAGATCCAGCATGGATGATTTCTTCTCCCTGTCCTCCCCTCAGCGTGGCGGTCTGGAGAACCAGCTGGCTGAGGCAGAGGAGCGTGGAGAGCTGGCTGTGAAAGAAGCCAAAGCCCGAACCAGAGACCTGGAGGATGCACTGCAGAGGGCCAAACAAGACATGGCCAGGCAGCTCAGAGAGTATCAGGTGAGCCAGAGAGATGGAGAATAGACAGAAAACACAAATGTACTGTTGTACCAGGAAAATATACTTAAAGTATTCAAAGTAAAAGTGCTTGGTACACACAGTGCAAATCTGCCTTTAGGATGTCGTGGGGCAGAGGCTCATGCAAAATAATGTGCAACAGAAAGGTTCCATGTAAAACACATAGATATGTTAAACATGCAGATCATGTGAATCATGGCATGTAGAGCTGAGGTTCATCAGCTTTCTTCTTCACCTGCAGGACCTGATGAACCTGAAACTGGCTCTGGACATTGAGATCGCCACCTACAGGAAGCTGCTGGAAGGAGAGGAGGACAGGTAAGAGGAGAGGAGAAGAAGAACAGGAGATATGATTATTTCTCCTTCGATACAACATCCTGTACATGTAACCTCTCTGTCTCTTCTCCTGCAGACTCGGACAGCAGTCCATCATCCACATCCAGGCCGTCTCCAACTACAGTAAGTAACAAACTCAGACAGGACGACGATGGAGTGAGGAGGGTGTAAGTGCTTTAACGTCTGTCCATGACTAAGACCTTCACTTGTGTGTCTTTCCACTGACAGAATTCCATGTTTTTATTCCAATAACTGAATTTCTTGACAATTTAAAATTAAGATTAAGATTTTAATGGTGTATTTTTTAGCTCTAAAAGTGACTAGAACAATAAAGTGTCATCAGTGATGTCTGGACAGAAATGAATAACGCAATAAGGATTAATATGCAGCCTTTAATGCCAACATGCAGACCAAAATGCTTCACAGAGCAAAAGATAAAAACAGAAATAGACAAAAATAATATATAATACATCAATGGTAAAATGTTATAATAAATAATTAAACTAAGCTAATAATAAAAAAAGAACAAAGTTTAAGAATCATTGGATAGAAAACAACGACCAACTCAGCAAACTGCAACAATAGAAACAGGTAAATGAAATGATACGTAGATAAACAGGAGATTAGACGTATCAGAGAGGATGATCAAAGCTTAAAAGCTCAGCAGTAAATGACGAGGCATCTTAAATAAAAGTCAGAATAAGTCTTGAGGTTGTTTTTAGGAATATTTAAGCTCCACCTTTGTGAAGATTTGCTGATTTTCTTTGTCTTCCATGATTGTAGACTGAATATTTGGAAATGTTTTGACATTTTAAGACAGACATTATCTGTCTTCACTGATGTTAAATACTTAACTGACTCTCTGTCTCTCTTAATCTTATTCCTCTGTCCTCTCTCCAGGTACTAAGAGTACTAATGGGTACCACAGTAACAGCAGCTCTCCTGCTCCAAGACTGCTGATAAAGACAACTGAGACCAGAGATAACAGCAGATACAGCATTCACTGAGGACACACACACACACAACATGCAGTGGTGGGGTGTAACTAAGTACATTTACTCGAGTACTGTGCTTTCCTTTCATGCCACTTTCTACTTTGACTCCATGGGAATTATTTGACAGCTTTAGTTACTAGTTACTTTAATTGATTTGACTTTGAACTGATTTTTTGCACACAAAAATGTACGAAAATGTACAAGTAGAGATGAAACAGTCCATTAATCGACTGATAGGAAGTTAATTAACAACAATTTTTATGGTTCCAGCTGCAGCTCCACCTTGACCAACTGTGAAGAACAGCAGTAACATCCTGCTTTTGCAATAAATACACGAGTCATAATAATCTGATGATATCATATATGATTGAAGAGCAGTCCAGGAAGAAATTTTACTGTATTGAGTACTTTTAATACTTTAAGTACATTTTCCTGATTATATTTACATGCTTACAGTTTTTAAATGTGGTACTTTAACTTCAGTAAATGATCTGAGTACTTACTCCACCACTGCGTGCATGTACCACACAAACAATCACAGACAAATCTTCAGTTTATTTTCTAACAGGTTTCTCTACATGTGTGCAGGTGCATTTAATTACTAATGTTACTTAGTGTAGAATAATGGATAAAAAATTAAATCATAAGCATGGAGAATCAAGCGGAAATAGTGCTGGTTTCCGATATAATTTTTACTCTATAAAGATTTTAAAGTGTGTACTGTAGTCTGTCAGGTCCATTTTGGACTCTGACATTAGTTGTACCAAGCAGCATGGAGTCCCTAACCCTCTCTGATTTCTAACAAACGCTGTAGTAGGCTGTTTATTATCTTCTATTCTCAATTAATCTGTGGTGAGGATATTGTAGTATTGAAGATCAGATTGTAGACATCCTGTCAGAGGTGTGCTTAGCCAACAAAAGGTTTTGTTTCTTTAACTTTGCCAGCTCAGTTTTTTTACTCTGAGAATGTTTTTGTGAAGCTGTTATCAGATAAACTAGTGGTCTTCATCTGCAGATGTGCTCATTAGGTTTTAGTTTCTTTATTACTTTACTGCTGTTTCTTTTACATCACAAATAAACATGAACAAATAGATTCTGGAGTGCCTTTATTTGTCTTTCCTGCAACATTTTCAATTTTCAAACAATAAAAATATAAAAGTGATGAAATATACTATTTAAATGCATCAATTCAACAAATGAAATGCTGTTTCTGATGACATTACTTTAAAGTTGCTTAAGTTACACAAACTTATTATAATGGAGAAACTAGTACAAATTTAGTGCTCACAGTGTACAGTAATTTAACATTGTCAGTTATGGATGAGCACTGCCCTCTAGCTGTTAATTTATCTGTGTGCACTGTTTTATACAGTCTATACATGCACTTTAACACACAGGAACAGAAAATACTAATACATTTGCCCAAATATTTCACTCAAAGCCACAAATTTGGACGTCATGGTGGAGCTAGAGGAAAAGTCAAGGGATATTCGAGGTCAGTATGATTCATCCTCTTTGACCTGTTGGTGGCGCTAGAGGACCTACGTCAGTATCCTCTGGGGAGCATGAATGTCTGTATTAAATTTCACGGCGGTGTTTGAGCCAAAATGGCGGACTAGCCAACTAACATTGCCTTTCCAAATGTCCTTACTGTTCCCGTATTTTAAAACTTAACAAAAATTGTAACATAGCTAGCTGTAAATTATTAAGAACATAAAGTAAAAGTAAAATTGAGTTTCCTTTATGTTTAAATTATTATAAACTGTTCTGAAAACAGTCGCTAACGTCTTCGGTAGTAACGTAAGGAGGCAGCGGTTGCTTAGTAACGGTTGGCTGGACGGCGCACGAGAGCAGAGGGAAAGGGGGTTGGGCGAACAGCTCTCAGGACCGACGCTCCCCTCGCCTGTGATTGGCCAGTGCCCGGCCGTTTTCGCGCCAACGCGCTGCATTGTGGGGATGGTTAGCGGAAGTCCGCCGGTCGTGGGGAAGGTGGTGTTGTTGTTTCGATGCGGATACTTGGGGGGTGTCGTGTTTTTGGTGTTTGAGGATTTATAACTGCCGCGGGGAGGATTTTTATACTCGACTCGAAACTGTAACTGTAAGTTTGGACGGATGAGGGGCGAAGAGTCGTCGGATTCTGAGTCGGGGAGGATGGAGGAGAGTTCAATCCGGAGGAGTTTGGAGACGTTGTGTCAGGAGCTGAACATGGACGAGCACACTGCCACTGAAGCCATGGAGAACTTCTCTGCCATATGGAATACATACACACTGGAGGTGAATAATGTCCTCCGACTAACGTCTTTAATGGAGTTAAACTCTCCCTTTAATATCCTTAACTTTCATCGTATTGTAAACTCCATGCAGAACTAAACTCCAGTACAGTGAGGGACACAAACACGGGGTTAAAGGGCTTCAACCAACGACCGCTTTCATGATCTTATCCTCGTAACTCACTTCATGACGTTAAATCTTGCATTACTTGGTAAAGTAACTAGAATATCTGCAACAATCGCAGACTCCCTGAGCCCAATATGGTTATTTAACATTGTTTACTTATGACAAACAGCCAGAAATAAAAACAAGAATACTTTATTTGTACTTTTCAAACAGGGCTGCATCTGATCGACATTACTGATTAATCTGATGAGTGTTTTGCTCCATAAAATGTCAGAAAAGTTGACATCTTCAAATGTTTTATATATACTTATATAGAAAACTCAGAGATTTTCAGGTGACAGTGATATAATGTGAGAAGCTATTTAAAATGGCATCAGATTAGTTTGCTGTCAGTCAGCTGATCAGTTGATCGACTGATTGTTTCATCCCTACTTTCAAAAGTGTTTTTTTTTTTTTACATGGCCAAAATCAAAATGAAAACATCAACACGGGGCCAGAAAATGTACCACAATACACTGACACACACAGTTGTGATTAAAGATAAACAGAGATAACATTGTTTACGTATGACAAACAGCCGAGTATTCACATTTCAGTGATGAGAAACAGACAAGAGCACGCTTTTTCTTATTTGAAAACAAAAACACACTTTATTCATACACTACTTTTCAAACAGGGTTGATAAAAGGTTGTTTTAAATATAGTTATACATATGCAAACCTCATCTTTGAGGTGCTGTAACAATCAAATGTTCGATGAAATGATTATTGATCGCACGCCAAATAAAACTAAAAGTTCACAGCAGCAAAACGAAGTACAAGAACAGATGCAGTAACCTTAAAATACCACACACACACATGTTTGTGACGTTTGTAGATCAGATACCACTTTCTTGGTTCACAGACATGTTGTGACATGACAGCTGCCTGTCTGCCTTTCCACCCATTGCCAGTGATTACATCGTCAGCCCTGTTATTAAACGTAGGCATCAAAGTGACTTTACAGCCGCATCATTAGCTTCACTTCACGGTGACAGACGAGAGAGGAGAAAGTAGCAGCAGCAGCAGCAGCCACACGCTGTTTAAATGGCACTTAAAGTCACATGACACCACTTCATTTACCACTCTGCTAACAGCTGTTTTGGTCCCGTGTCATTCTGTGAGGTGACATTTTAAACTAACGTAACAGTTCATTAGTCACAGTGGAGGCAGAAAAAAAAAGCTGTTTTCAGTATGAGCTAATTAATGTTTGTATCTGAGAGTAATATCTGATGTTTTCTCCGTCGTGCAACATCAGAGATCTGTCGTGTAAACCAGGTCAGATAAGATGCTAGTATATTTTAATTAAGTGTTTGTACCTTTCAAATACATTTTTCTGTTGATTGTTTCAGCTTAAATCAAATGTTATAATTTTATTGCCGTCAGTAAACGTTCGTTTTGAAAGGAGACGCTGATTCAGATCGATATTTCGATCTGAATCAGCGTCTCCTTCGTGGATGTGAGTCACGTCCTGCTGTTGTGCAGTCAGTCGTGTCTCGTATCCGTGACGCTCAGCTGTTGTTTTCTGCAGATTTTCATGCTCTTGATGATGTGCAGAAGTTTCTGATTGAGATTTAATAAATAAATAATAAATAGTTTAAATGTGTTGCTGTGTCTGTGCAGGGAGAGGTGGTCCACTGGTTGGCCTGTTCGCTGTATGCAGCCTGTAGGAAGGGATCCACTCCCACAGTGGGCAAAGGGCTGATGGAAGGAAACTGTGTCTCCCTCACCAGGATACTTCGCACATCCAAACTCAGGTCAGTCACCGTCGGCTCTGCAGTACCCGACGACGTCAAAGACATCAAAACATCAGCAAATCACAGCATGGCAACGTTAAGAACAGGCTTGCTGAGCTGCAGAGGACAATAACACAACGAGGGAATAAGGAAGGGTTTCTTTGCCATCAGTAATTAAGAGGAAGAATGGTTACAGCGAAACTCTTTTTAAAAGACTGTGACAGGAACTGAAAGCCAAACACTGAGCTGAATATCTAAAATGACACAAAAGCTGTAAAATAAGTGCAGCATGTGAACAGCTGTGACTACAGCTTCACTCCATCACAAACCCCAGTCTGAAAAGTCCCAGCAGAGAATGATCACATGTGAGGGTTGGCGTTGTTTTCAGAGCAACTCAAAGATCCCACAAGTATGAAAACAATGAGCGTGATAATAATTCAATGATATACAATACTGTAATTTGAGAAATGACAGTATATCTCAGATTTACAGTTTATTTCATTTCATTTTCATTTAATGCTTAAATGTCCCTGGTTGAGATTTAATTCAGTGCGTATCAGTTACATGGTCCAATTATTCAGTGTATTCAATCTGACACCAAATCTACCTGCTTCATAGATCTACATTTATTTATTCTTATTTAGGATTTTATGCATCCAGTCTGCTCCATCAAACATGATTTTGCACTTTGTGGTGTCACCACACCGACAACACGCATGACTGTAAAGACGCACACACATTGGAGCACAGCAGGCAGAAGGCCTTCACACGCACACACGCAGTGTTTACTAAATGCTAAAACAAAGTTTACAGATGCTAGAAAAATGTTAAATTGAACTTGATTTAAATGTTCAGGACAGTGGAGAAAGCAGTGATGTTAGAGCCCTGCTTGTTTATGCCTTTTTCAGTGTTACGGAGTTGGTTTTTGTATATTATCCACTCACACTTTTGTCCCCGTCCTCCCAGTCTGATCCAGTTCTTCTCCAAGATGAGGAAGTGGGCCGACATGTCGAGCCTCTCGCAGGACTTCAGGCTGCGAATGGAACGACTGGAGCGCAACTTCGAGGTTTCCACTGTGATTTTCCGCAAGTTCGAGCCCATCTTCATGGACATGTTTCAGAACCCGCAGGGAGGGGAACCGCCACGGCAACCACGCAGCAGGAAACACAGGCACGACACACACACACACTCACACACACACACACTGCTAGCCCAGGTTTTATTCTCTCTGTCACATTAAGTCATTCTTACTGTAATTTCTGCTTACGGAGAAACAAGTGGAGACACACACACACACACACGGTCGTCCAGTCTAACTGAGTGTGTGTCCTGTCTTTGGCTCTGCAGGCGTCTGCCCTGTCACATCAGCGATGTGTTCAAGTTCTGCTGGACTCTGTTTGTCTACACTAAAGGTATGAAACAAACACAAACTCTGTAATGTTTGACATCAGTGAAAACGTTCATGGACTTGAAGTGTGTAGGATTTCACAGCCACCATAGTGAGAGCGCTAGATGCCATTAAATCCCACGCGCTGGTCATTTAACGGACAGCTTTACGTCTCCAAATCATGTTTAAGTTGTTGCTTGTTGTTAGGATTTACTTGTTTGTCTGTTACTAAAAATGCCGGTAATTTATTGCAGTTACGCTCCAACACCCAAAGATATTCAGCTGATCATCAGCTGATCTAATCTAGCTCGAGCCAGGATGCAGATGACCTCCGTGTGATACAAGACGTGACTGTGTTTATGTGTGTTTGAAGGTAACTTCCGTATGATCGGAGACGACCTGGTGAACTCGTACCACCTGCTGCTTTGCTGTCTGGACTTGGTGTTTGGAAACGCTATGCTCTGCGCCAACAGGAAGGACCTCATCAACCCGACGTTCAGAGGTACGGCTTCGAACAAACGGCTCGTTACGTGCGTTAATTTTACAGCTGGAGTGTTTATTTGACTGAAGTCAGCAGTGGTTTGTAATGGATCCACTGAATGTGTGTACACAGAGTGCTTCTGTCAATTTAACGCCTGCTCCTTCTGTTATTTAGCCACAGACCACTCTCAAATTAGCTCAAATTCACCTTGCATAGAGAGTCTGTTTACATCCACTTACATCAAGGAAAAATGTGTTATGTTGTGCAGGTGTCAATAACATCCACCCTGTGACTACAGTCTGCTCAGTCACCTAAGTCTGCCTCTTCCTGCGAGCTCAAACAAGCCCAGCAAAAAACCACGAGTAGGTGGCAAGAGCCATCCGTGGTTTCTTTATCAAGGGACACGCCATGTTTGTTGACAAGTCTGCCAGCTGCTGCTCGTTAATTTGCATGTTATAATCAGAGAGTGTGCGGATACGAAGTTATTAAGGTGTAAACGCAGAGGTCTGTGGATCACATCAGACGTAGAAGGAGAGACAGATGGACGATGGCAAAAGAGTGAGATGAGATTTCCTTTTCAAATATGTGTGCACACGTATAGCCCCTTTGTGTATTATATGTGTGTGTGTGTCTTCTCTGTAGGTCGCTTTGGATAAAAGCGTCTGCTAAATGACTAAATGTGTGTGTGTAGGTCTGCCTGCTCTGTACCGTGTCGACGGCCATGTTTCACCGGACGAGCCTCCCCCGTGTGTGTTGGAGAGGTTGTGCGAGCTGCACGACGGGCTGGTGGTGGAGGCCAAAGGCATCAAACAGCACTACTTCAAACCGTACATACAGAAACTGTTCCAGAAACAGGTGAAACGTTTGAACCGGAGCATCTACAGACGAATTCTAGTAGACTAGTAAACAAATATAGTGTGTGTGAAAGTGTTGACCCCGATCTTCCAGTCATCTCTTAGTGTGAACTCATGTTTGTTCTGATCTAACTTTCAGATTCTGAAGGGTAATGAGGACCATTTGACTGAACTGTTGGATCCACAGAACTTCATTGATAACAAGTAAGCCGATCAGAGGTCAAGGCTGAATTAAAGTGTTGAACATGGCGTGTCTGAGTAGTTTCAGTAATCTGTGTGTGTGTGTGTGTGTGTGTGTGTGTGTGTGTGTGTGTGTGTGTGTGTGTGTGTGTGTGTGTGTAAAGCCATAAACAGAGAGTACGAGGAGTACGTGTTGACGGTGGGAGACTTTGACGAGCGCGTGTTTCTGGGAGCCGACGCCGACGAGGAGATCGGGACCCCGAGGAAAATCATTCAGGAGCCGTCTGCCATCCAGACGGCCGCTCAGAACCAGCTGCATCAACACATGGAGAAGGTACACACAGATCTACCGCCAACAGCGTGACCATGAGGTTATTTTACACATTAGAGTGAGTTCAAATGACTTTAAGCCTGGTGAGCTTCATATGTAGAGAACGTCCGCTGTGGTCAATGATCAGAACTACACAGTCTCCTATACAGAATATACATTAACCAATCAGAATTCCACAAAGCCGTGTAGTAACATATGTAGCCAGCGGTAAACGCACAGAAACTTGTATAGAGACACACAGATGATAGAAATACTCACTGAAACAGTAGAAATAATCTCTCTCTCTCTCCCCCTGTGCAGTCTGGATCTCTCGCTCCCTCAACCCCTCTGACCGGACGAGTCTACCTGAAGGAGAAGGACCTGCTCGTCACGCCCGTCTCCTCGGCGACGCAGAGCGTTAGCCGGCTGCAGAGCATGGTGGCCGGGTTGAGGACGGCGCCCAGCGACCACCTGCTGCAGATCTTCAAGTAAGTTCCTCTTTTTGTCTCTCGACCAGGATGGAGACGAGGAGAACGAAGACTCTGAAGACTATAAACTGGTCGGACGCAGTGCCTTAAGTGTACATGCATGCATAGTTACTGTATGTATTGTGTATTTAATAAACCCTCTGTAGTAACAGTGTGTCCTGTGCTGCTGTTAAAGGACTTGCTCCAGAGATCCCACAGAGTCCATACTGGCCAGAGTAAAGACGCTGGGACAAACCTTCAAAGAACATTACACCAACGACTCAGAGGACATGCCCGGCTCTCATATGGGTACAACACACACTCTCACACACACACAGTGATAATGTGATAAACATTCAGAAACAATAGTTGGACCAGCCTGGGACAAAATCAGATTTATGGTGTATGTACTTCAGTCTTTTGTTTTATATTTAGACAAAGCAGAATCTCTGTCGTACATAAATAATCTTCCTCTTGTTTCAGACTTTGCAGAGAACCGTCTGAAGCTGGCTGAGATCCTCTACTACAAGATCCTGGAGAACGTCATGGTTCAGGAGAACAAACGGCTGCACGGCAAAGACATGAGTGTAAGCGGCTGGCGCGGTGTGTTTTCATGAGACGAAAAGATTAATGCCACTCGCATATCTGTGTTAGCTTAGCATAAAGACAGCTAGCATGGCTCTAGCAGCACCGCTAAAGATCACTAACTAACACATTTTGTCATAACAACACGAGAGTGGTGTCGTTCTTCTCATGGAGCTCATCAACAGATGTTTTTATTGTGTTGAGACAGTCGACTGGGTGGACATCTCCGGATGTGCGTCAGTGTTTTGTGATCGTTTTATTGGCCGCCACATAAATAATATGAATCTGTGTGTGTTGTTAGGTGTTACTGGAGCAGGACATCTTCCACTGTTCCCTGATGGCGTGTTGTCTGGAGGTCGTGTTGTTCGCCTACAGCTCCCAGAGAACTTTCCCCTGGATCATCAACATCTTCAAACTGACTCCGTTCTACTTTTTTAAGGTCAAACACAAAAACGCACTTTAAATAGTCAGTTGTGTTGTTGTATATTTGGTGTCTTTGCTTCCTAAGTAATGTCTGTGTGTGTGTGTGTGTGTGTGTGTGCAGGTGATCGAGGTGTTTATCCGCTCAGAAGAAAGCCTCTCCAGAGACATGGTGAAACATCTGAACTCGATCGAGGAGCAAGTTCTGGAGAACAGAGCGTGGACCGCAGACTCTGCCCTGTGGACCGCTCTGCAGGCCGCTGGGAACAAAGTCCCCACAGTGGAGGAGGTCAGCAGGCCACACACGCGCACACACACACAGTGAAACACTCTAAATGCCGCCAGGATCAAGACACATGTAGAAAAGTTCAGCTTTCTGTCTCCCTCCTCATCAACTCTCTCCCCTCATCAGGTGAATTTCTCCTCCAGTCTCGACACGGGTTCTGGTTCTGCGTCTGTTTCTGGTTCTACCAGCGGAGGTCAGTCCCACCTGCCTCTGGTTGCCCTCTCCCCCATCATCCACCCTCGCATCAGGGAGTTCAGATCAGGCCTGGGCAGCGCACGCAAAGGTGGGTGTTCAGGTTAATCTGTATGTTTTAGATATACAGTTTATGTTTGCAGGTGACATGTCAGCTCTGTTTTTTTTTCTTCCAGATGTGCCTCCCTCTCCGTTATCAGTCCATGATCGGTACAGCTCCCCGGCAGCTGGCAGCGCTAAAAGGCGACTCTTTGGCGACGACCCTCCGACACCAGGAGCGGCCCCCAGCGGGAGCCCGATGTTGTCGCCTGCCAAAAGGCTGACATTCGGCTCGAGCAGCACCCTGAGGATCGGAACTCAGGGCACCCAGACAACTGTCCTCAGTATCCCACTGCAAGGTAGACGACACACTCATTTACACACGTTATTATGTTATTAATTATATCACATTCTTATTTATTTTATTTGTTTATTGTGTCTGTGGATTAGTGTGAGGTGATGAACGAATCCAGCAGTGTGAGAGTTGTAACGTTAACATTTCTCTTCCTGACGTTTGCCTGTTTGGAGCCACGATTGTTGTTTTTGAACGTTTCATTTCACCTCAGCTTACTCTCTTACTGTCACATTTTATAGCTTGTAACGGATGTATGTGTGCGCTATGAATGTGACTATGTAGCAGGCTGATGTTGACACAAATAATTTCAGGAAATGAAAAAGATATTTAAATCATATTCTAGTGGCCTCATAGTTTAATTTCATTTGATATGTTGTATTTGTAGTATTCTCCACCAGAAGGAGCTTCTGTTGCAGCACTGGTACACAAACCACAGCTCTGTATCTGTATATCAGAAGTCATTTTGACCACATGGAGGCTCCAGACTACACATGGAGTATTCAACAGACACACAAACATGCACACAGCCTCATTTGGAAACACTGATGTCCCGAACTTGACGGGCTGATAACAAGTGCAAAATGCACAGGTGGGTTTTGTTTATTGTTTGTGTGTGTGAATATCTGCAGGTATGAATAACGACCGCACTATAACACTGATCCCGGTTCAGCCGTGTGACTCCTCCGGTACCATCACCGCTCAGTTCCTGCTGACCGCCTCGCCGAGCCGCGCCATCTCCGCACCCGTGCCCTCCTCCGACCCGCAGACAGGAAGCGGTCGACCACGACGCACCGGATCGCTCGCTCTGTTCTTCAGGAAGGTATGAGCTGGAAGATAAAAACAATCTTATCGTTCCTCAGTGACTCAGAATAACTCAGAGGACCATTTCGCCTGATAAACACACTCGTAGGTGGATGTTTCAGTCTTGTCTCCTCTCTGTCCGTCTCCAGGTGTATCACCTGGCCAGCGTTCGCCTGAGGGATCTGTGTGTGAAGCTGGACATCTCGTCGGAGCTTCGAGGGAAGATCTGGACGTGCTTTGAACACACTCTGGTCCACTGTACCGATCTGATGCGCGGCAGACATCTGGACCAGCTGCTGCTGTGTAGCGTTTACATCATATCCAAAGTGAGTGTTCACAGAATGCTTCGGATTTAACTAAGAGAATTGACAATATGATTCTGGCAGCCGCCCTGGAACCCTGACGACCTGTCACCTGTTTCACAATACACACAGTAATGTTATTGGTCAGAAATCTAGCAGAATACAGATTTATCTGTAGATTAAATATATGATTTTATATGTGTAGTGTCTACAGTGAGAGTCAGAGTAGCCTTTAACACACCTGACGAGCTGATGAACTTTTTGTTTTTTCAGTGAAACACACCTTAAAATGAAAACTGGTTGTCTGCTGGCATCATTCAGTGCATTCACAAGAACTTGAGTAACCAGAAATCAGGTTATTTAACAGCCAAATATTCAGTGGCGTAAACAGGTTCTTTAGACTTTCAGAGGAAACTTTTGTCCTGCATACGTAGCTGTGAAAACCCGGAATAATTTGCATTCTTCAGGAGAAATCATGTCAGAAATCAGAAGCGTGTGAGCACGCTGGTTTGTAATTCCCGTGATTCCTTCCTTCCTCTCAGATCACCAAAGAGACTCACACCTTCCACGACATCATGAAGTGTTACCGCAGCCAACCACAGGCCGGCAGCCATGTGAGAAACACACACATGCACAAACACTGAAATTAATATCATGATCCAACGATCTACAAACTGAGATATTACCATGTATTAATGTGTGTGTTTGTAGGTGTACCGCAGCGTCTTACTGCGTCACACTCCCAGAGAGCAGGTGGCTGATGAGAACATGGAGGTGGATCCTGTTTCTGGAGGCGAATGTAAGATCTCACACACACACACACACACACACAGCAGTGGTCTGTCATTAACTTAAAGCACCAGTGACCTCATCACAGGTTGAATCTCTGCGTGTGTGCAGTGTGTTTATGAGCAGCTTTAACCACACCAGACGTCTGTTTTCAGTTTAAAATGTTGAAATTTAGATTAAATCCACTGAACAACTAACACTGAACTAACTGCAGACTGTCCAAAGCCTGAAAATATTCAGTTTCCTACAATGTTAGACCAAGAAAAGCAGCAAAGTTTCACATTTCAGAACCTGCAAACAAAATGTTTTTCCATTTTTTTTGCCTGAAAAGTGATTTTAATCAATTATGAAAATAGTTGCAGATGAATTTTTTATAATACAATGTCAGAAAAACTCAGGAAGCAGGATTCAGTTCATGATGTTTGACATCACTGAAAACATTTGATCTTTGTGTTTCATCAGCTGCTGAGAAAACCAATCACGTCTCAGGAGAAGCAAACTCCAACCAATCAGGGGAGGAGGAACGTGGCGACCTCATCCAGTTCTACAACAGCGTCTTCGTCCTGAAGATTAAAAGCTTCGCGCTGCGATACGCCACGCACGATAACCGGGTAAGACTCACACTGCATGATATGTTGGAGTAAAATTAGTAAATGAATCGACTGCTTACATAATCTGACTGTGTGTGTGTGTGTGTGTGTGTGTTTGACCCTCCAGGCGGACGCTCCTCCTCTCTCTCCGTTCCCGTCGGTTCGTGCTCAGCCTCTCTCGCCTCGTCGTGTTTCTCAGAGACACTCGCTGTACGTCTCCCCTCACAAGAACTCTGCAGGCTGCCTCACACCGAACTCGTACACCTACAGGATCAACAGCAGCCCGTCCAAGGCAAGCACACACACACACACACACACACAGTCATATCCACACTGTTAATCCTGCATAACTTTAAGCCTTAATATAATCTGAACAGGTGAGTTGTATATAAATTCACCCTCAGTACAGTTGTCATGAACGAGGAAATTAGCTACAGAGACCAAAACTGTTTTTTGTACCAGGCTGTAAACATGTTTATTTCTGCTGTGAAGTTTTTAACATGGGGACTTATGGAGACTGACTCAAGTGGACGTTTGAGGAGCTGATGTTTGATGTTGGCTTCACTTCACAGCCACAGAGGCTGACGCTTCATCTGGTCTTGCTGTTTTCTCGCTGCTCGTTTCACGTCACAGCATCAAAACAGGAAGGAAGTGGTAAAGTGGTAAAGCCCACTTCCTGTTTGATTTGATTGGCTGGCTTGGCTAAGAATGCCAAATATTTGAACTTTTATGCACATCTAAAAACATGTGAGGACACATGCAAGGCCAGAAAAATGGTGATAAAATGCGATGACTCCTCAACTCTTTGTCATATCGTCTGTAAACTGAATACCTTTGGGATTTTAACGTCACCTCTAATGTTTTGGCTTTTTATAGACCAAACGATAATTGATAAATCAAAAATATAAAATAATCATTAGATACTAATAAACACAGTAACACGCTGTAACATCGGCACTTCTAACACTAAAACTTCTCTCTCTTCTTCTTCTTCTTCTGTCTCGTGTGTCGTTTCCTCCGTTCAGGAGTTATCGGACATCAACCGGATGATCCGGCAGGGCTGCGTGAGCAGGAAGAGGGCCTTCACCATGGAGGGCGACGTGATGATGTCGTCGGCGTGCGATTCCCCCAGCAAGAGGGCGTGTCCGGAGAACGGCAGCAGTCCGGACGTGCTGCTGAAGCGTCTGCAGGACGTCGTGTCGGAGCGGCAGAGTCACTGACAGACAGACGGGTGTTAAAGTCACGATTCAGGACTGTTTAAACTTTAAATTATGACCTGAGCGTCATAAATAATGTCATTTCGTATTGGCCTATAAGTGCCATCAACCTTTTCGAAGGTTTTCACAAGATACTTTGAGGCCAACCTCTAAAAGACACTATAAACAGACTTAAATTAACGTATTAGCCGAGCAACATTGAGGCTAAAAAATGACCCATAATTCAACTCTGTCAGTGGGAGCTGGTGTCACATGAGCACATATATTCATATATTCATCTGCTTGAATATAACTCCACTTTTTAAACGTATTTTTCAGAAAAAGATCTTAAATTTGGGCCAATAAACTTTTTAAAAACTCAAATATCAAATGCAGATATTTCACAGCGGTACAGATGGAAACACTCACATTACTTTAAGTCAGTTTATTCTGATAAGCTTTAAGTCGGACGACCTTCGTCTTTCCGTGCATTTTTACTGAACAGAAATATAAAATTTGTTTTGCCGTCACAACAGCGGAGCGCGCGCGCGTTTTATCGCACAGATAAATGACAGTATTAAAGAAATTTAACGTCCAAACAGACGTTAAAACGTGATCGTTCAGCAGTGGCGGGAAGATTCGAGCTTCATGTCGGGTCAAACAAAAAAAAACCTGAACTCGTGTATATAGTTTTCTTTACCAGGATACAACAAATCAAGCTCTATTGTACATTCTCGAGTATTAAACGCGTCTTCGAACACAATCTTTGCAGAGGTCTCTGCTGTTTGTTGAGATTTTATTGCTAAAGGAAATTTTTATTCTTTCTCTGATCCGTTTCCTTTTTAATCTTTCTCCTTTTCTGGTTATGAACCATTTAAAGTTGTATAATGCTGTAATAATAACACGCTTAATGCTTAACAACAAGAGTGCTCGATCGGAGCAGCATTTGTGTACCCGAGTGTGTAGTATCTACACTTGATTTTTTTTTTTTTATTGAATTTAACATTTTTAGAAAACTTTAAACAGTTTCTTATCTGATGTTTTATTCATACCTGCTTTGCTAAAAGCTGTAGCAAAGAGTGAAAAACTAACCACATGTTGTAAAAAAAAAAATGCAAATTAAAAGTCGATTTTTAAAAAAAAAAAAATTTCTTCCTCCAAGACATCTTAAAAATACAGTGATGGGAATCTGATTCACTCTGGTGTGTTTCTCACTTTGTGCTTTTCTGAACTCTCTTCAGCCTCAAAAGAAGTTTGTATTTCTACAAACAGTCAAATGTTTTGTACAATAAAATTTTCTCTGAGCGCTGCGTGTTCATTCGTTTAACTTCTTCATCTTTCATTTGACTTCCTCACACAGGAAACTTCTGATCAGAACCTCTTCATATTTTCGATATTCGATATTATCGAACACTCTTCCAGTTTTTCTTTCTACATACATGTACATCTGCATATGTAAAGAAATGTATTAATGGCAGTAGTTTTTGTGGGCCGTAACTTAAATGCCACTAGTCTTCATTACAAAGATTACAAAGTTCATTTTAAATGATCGAAAGCTCTAGAAAAGCCACTAAAAGGACCTCCTGATGAGATTTTCTTGAACGGCGTTTCAAAGGTCAAGAATGAAATCTGAAATGTCTGACATCTTCAAATAAAACACCAGAAATGATGTAAAACACAGACTGAGGACCTTTTTAAATGACTCATATGGCTAAATATTTTGCTCATAAATGTGTCACTTCTTCAGGATAATCCATCGACCTGACAGAGAAAGACATTTATTTGGCACTTCTCACTGCAGATTTTCCATTGTTTCCACGTTGTTCGGTGCTGAGCAGGTGGTGTGTATAATGAGTTTATGGAGCTGATGAGAACAAGCCAACAACCATATATACATATATATCAGCTTTTTGTTACCAGCTCAGAGGAAAGGTGTTTTCCTCCTGCTGAGAGAGAGAGAGAGAGAGAACGACGTCCCATACATAATGCATCCTCTTGGGCCTTGATCGCCCGGTTACCACGGCAACCCTGTCAGCTTCCATCCCTACCTGCTGCATCTCAGTGAGAGCGTTTACACGTCCTGTTTTGGGATCTTTTCTCTGCATTTCTCTGCAGATGTTTTATTTTGGGATAGTTTCATGTTTAAACTGTTTAAACTAGTTTCAGGCGATGTTAACAGAGTATCCTTGTGGTCACATTGAAGGTCTGACCTCAGCTCAACGCTCAGATTGTGACTGCTTACATCAAATTTGGTTCATTTAGCTGCATTAACTTCTTATTTTTTGTTTCAAATCATTGATTTGTGTTAGAATGAGCTCTGCTATTCGCGTCCCATTTGCTTTCTCCCCATTTGCCTGTGAGTTCCCATTAGTTCTCCACCTGCTTGTTACCATGACAATACACCCCTTTCAACAGTTTCATTGAATAAAAGTAATGCATCCCCTCTGAGATGAGTCACCCGGCAATGCAAAAATATGTGAAGGTGCAAAGTGTTTTTTTTTCCAGGCTGTTGGTGAATAACAAGGCCGCGTGAAACAGGTCTGTACGCCGCTGTGGAAGAAGTCAAATGTGTCCAGTGTGTGATTGTAGAGAAAAACAGCTCATGTTAAAACCTTTATTTATACATCATTTAATGAGTGAACCATACAGAATAAAGCCATATTTTATATTAGAGACTGTTAATCGTACTGTAAACCACTGTAATATATATAATTATACATCAAAACAGTTTAAACTTAAATAATAAAATGCCAACCTTAACCGTGAAATCAACAGTACTGATACTGAACAGTTTTTTTTTCAGTGTACAGTAAAATACAGTTATATTTCACGGTAAAACAGCATTTTTTAAGGGGATTTTTACAAAATAAAGTTGTATTTTAAATGACAGACGGTTCATTTTACAGTAAAACACCAACAGTACTAACATCCCTTTACCGTGATATTAGAAAAAGTCATATTGTATCTATTACGGTAAAATTCTGCTGACAGGTTTTTACCGTTTTTTGTTTTTTTTTGTCAGCACAGCAAATTTAAAATCAAATTTAAATTGAATATCATTTTATGTCCACACAGTTTCAGTTTTTATCTTTTAGTTCATGCCGTCTCTGTCCCGTTTCACTGAATATGATAAGAAAGCAAAGAGAGAGAGACTCGGTTCTCAGTAATTGAACACTTTGAGGAATAAAAGAGCCCCGTAATGCTTCATATCCCCGAGAACACAATATCCTCTCTGCATCCTGTTAAACTGAACAATGGCCTGATCTAAAATTAGCCCGGCTAAGTATTTAGGCCACCTCTGTGAGGAGCTCCCTGTGAAACGGCTGAAAGGCCTTTGACTGCTTTCTCTGTGCAGCGACTCTGACCTCACGTCTGCACAAGGTGAGCACCGATAATGTGAAGCTGGAGAGAAACCGATGCCAGCAGCCGTGTGATGAGTTGATTCAACATTTCACGGGTGGCTGCTTTTAACATGGATGACTTCTCTCAGACTGCCGGTGTTTCCTTCTCTGTGAGGCCGAGTTCGATATCTGTTAAGTCGGATAGAGAAAACCTGTGTGTGTGTGGACACAGTGTCAGTCTGTGATGTTTAATGTAATCCTTCATGTTAAGTCAGTTTAAGTTTATACAAAGCCTTCTTCCTTAGTTTACATTTCATACACTTTGAAAGTCTTTTTGGTGCAGCTCTTCCATGATTTCCATGAACTTTGCTTCAGACATTAAAGATCCCTTGAAGACAAACTCTCATTACTTTGGTGATCCCAGGACTTTTCCTCAAGTACCACCATCAGGTCAATGTTTGTAAAACATAGAACTGACATGCAACAAAGGAAGTGAACCAAGCAGCAACATCTGTATCTGTGAAGTGAAGCCAGTGCAGCAGTTCCTCAAGCGTCCACTTGAGGCTGTAACTGTACTGAGTCAGATTTTCTTTTGAACTCACCTGTTCAAATTATATTAAGGCTGACAGTTATACATAATTAAAAGTGTGGCTGCTTTGATTGACAGGTGAGAGCTGCTCATAGGTGACTTGATTGAGCAAACCGGGCTTCATTCAGCCCACCTCAGCTGCACTGATGTCTACGTTTGCCCATTTTTAGATTAGCTGAAGATGGTGGCGGCCAGAGCCTTATGGGTGACATCATGTATGCTACGTCTGTATTTATATTGTCTGTGGTCAAACACCACCTGACTTCCTCTGCTGCAGGAGAAAGGGAGCTAGCAGAGGTTTAGTTACACTTTAACGCATGTTACTCAAACAGGAGGGAACAGTGCAATTGCTGGGGACTATTTTCAGCGGTGGATTAATCCACATTATGTGAGTCTAAATAAATAACAGTCAGTGTTAATGGTGATGAAGGACTCATTGATGTGTTTTTAATTATTTCTGTGGCACAAAGGAAGAAGATAAATCAGGCTGTGACACACACACACACACACACACAATATCAAAGATAACGTAATGAGTGACAGTTTTCTAATAAATCACAGAGGAACTCATTTTGCTCATGTAGCTGCAGTGCAGTCTGGGCTTTTGCTATCATCTGTCCTTTCCATGATGGATTTCTC
This sequence comes from Miichthys miiuy, assembly GCA_036365135.1. NCBI lineage: Eukaryota > Metazoa > Chordata > Actinopteri > Sciaenidae > Miichthys > Miichthys miiuy. Next base: position 27,756,850 of record CM071604.1, read on the forward strand.
TCCATACGATTATTGAACATCAACAATCTGCTGCTCATGCTGCTGCAAACATAAAACTCATCACCCCGTACAGATGAGGATTAACAGTCTGCGGGTCTGAAGATGTTTCTCAGAGCGGAGCAGACGTACGAGCCGTGATGATGTTGGAGAAACATCAAAGAGGAGAGAGAGAGAGCTGACTTTTTATTCATGTCATGTCAAGCCAAGTTGTGAAAGTCAGAGATTAAATTGAAGTTTGCTGGTTTTATTCAAAAATAAAAATAAAAAGTTCATGTCTGCACTAGATATGTGTTGCCATGGTAACAGGCACAGTTTCTCTGTGGTGATCATGATCTTTGCACGCCACGATGGAGCACGTTCTTCCACCACGACGAGTCGAATCATCTTTCAAATCGGTGGACCGTCATGACATGTTGACATGTTGATGGTATGTTTATTCTAATGTGACATTGTGTACATTTATGGACAGATATTATTTCTGTTCACATCTGGTATGAACTTCTACTATCTCAACAAACAAGTGAAAGAAAATAAGAAGAATAAAGGTTTTGTGATTGACGATAACTGTGAAGACATTCCCGTCAGCCTCAGGTGTGTTTGGTGCTAATCATCTCATCTTCATTGAATATAGTGTAACATGCATAGCTATGTTTTCTTTCGTGTATAATAATCACCTGAAAAATCAGAATCGTTATGTTTTTGTTACCTTTAAAGCATTTTATATCTACAGACGCCCTTGGCTAATTTGTGACCAAACACTGGCTCTATGTGAGACGTCTGTTTTGGTATTTTCTGTAAGGAACAGGAGTGTGAGTAGAGGGGGTTGCAATCTGCAACTACACCTTTAGATGCCATAAAATCCTGCACACTGCTCCTTTAATGTAAGTATGAAATGTATTTTACATCTGTGATTTTGTTGTTGCATTAAAAATCGTTCTCAAATCCCCAAAATTCACATTTTATTTGGTTGTTTTAAGGATTTTTGGAGCCAAAACATTCAAAATGTCACCCGCATGTTTTAATCATATTTGCACTTTTCACAACAAATATCACTGCACCGCTTATTAGATGTGTCTTCTCAATGATTGGCATCACTGCTCACGTTGTTACTGATTTATTTATTAATATTTCCCCACCACACCTCTCTGACCTGACTCCACCACCAGCTCTCCAGACACCAGCACAGGCTGCTTCTGCGCATGCTCGGTTTCACCCCGGTCCTCTCTCTCTCTCTCTCTCTCTCTGCATCCTCCTCACACATGATCCAGCAGCATCCATCTCTCCGGATGCGATGCCCACCACAGCCGCCTGATTCCCGCCTGGTCGCGGCTTCATCACCAGGTAAGACCCCTCGCTTTAGTCGCTCCATCGACACCTTTGCATCTTCTGATCGATATCCCCGCTGATGATATCGATGATATCGGTGATGTTTATTCGGATTCAGCGGGGAGCAGGGGATGGATGCTGCCTGCCTGGATACCGAGCCAGCCCCGGTGTTTCCCCCTCTGGAGCTCCTAATATTTGTATAATTTCTCTCTGAATTTCTCCACCTTTGGCTCGGACTCCTCCTCCTCTGTCAGCCCGTGTTATCTGCCGTCAGGTCGGGATAATGAATAACGTGTCAGTCGGTGTGGTTCTTATCTGTGCCGGCTCATCCTGATATCTCACACACATACACACATAAGCACACACACACACACACATACAGATGGAGACTGTAGTGGTCCAGGTTTTTTGGCTGTTTGGCGCATCACAAGGTCACTGTGGTGGTGACGGCCGGACACCTTGCCCATGGGCACTCAGGTTCCCTGCGGGGCCATGGGGCTCGATGTACGGGTAAATGATATCTGTGTCACTGGGCTACTTTAGCCTGGAGCCTCTCGGAGATTAACCTTCTGCAAAATTATGTTTCTATAGGATAAATTAAGCGAGAAAGACACATTTTATGGATGAAATCACACCTCAGCTTTGATGGAATGATACAGAGGAAGCTATCTGTGTCAGGAGGAGAGATTACAGCCTTGCAGTGACTCTATCATCCTCATTTTAATATTCACACAGGCGCCAGGCTTCTGATTGTAATAGCAGGGTGCGAAACCGCTGTTTGAGCGCCTGAAATGCGCATGAACGAGGCTCACACCCAGGACTGAGAGGTGTTAACCATGCACACACACTGTGAGTTTATTCTCTGTGAAGAAATTTTTAAACTGCTGAAGAGGAGATAAAAGCATGTCTCACCTTTGTGTTTTTTTTTTTTTTATGGACCTTTGCACATCCCCATGTTGGTGTGTGTGCAGTGTGTGTTACAGAGGATTTAGGGTCTGATTTGAACTACTCAACAGGAAGTGACAGCGATAGTGGTGATGAGAGGAGAAAAAAATGGGAATAAATAACTACCAAGGTGAGATGCCAGTGGCTCGGGTGATTTGTCAGTCTATGTGTGTGTGTGTGTGTGTGTGTGATGGATACATAGCCTGCCGGTTCTGTCGAAGATCTTCTATGATGCAGCAGAACAGCTTGATTTTTTTTTGATATCATCAACTCTCAAGTTAAAGTAATATGAGTAAAACAGCCCTGTGTGGTAAAAGAAATAACAGGGTCAACAAAGTGTACTTGAAGTATCAAAAGTAAAAGTACTCAGAGTGGTACTTTTATAATATCTGCATACATCACCAGTCAAACATTTGCACCAAGTGGCAACCTCCATGGCTGTGAAGAGAAGTGTGAACTCTTGAGCGTCTGCTTGAGGCTGGCTACAGAACATTTCAGTCTCCATAAGTCCAACTTAACAGCAGAAACAAACATGTTTACAGCCTGCTACGAATGTTAAAGTTATGTATAATTAACAGCGTGGTTGCTTGGTGCTGTTACAGATGGTGAAAAAGCAGTACAGCCAACATGGCAGCGACCAGCGCATGTTACTGCAGAATGCTGTGGTAGCCATGCTGGTTGAGCGTGCATTGAATTTGAACAAATCACCAGCATAGCACCCCGCACCATCACACCTCGTCCTCAGTGCTTCATGGTGGGAACCACACATGCAGATACCATCCATTCGCCTTCACTGCGCCTCACAAAGACAACCAGAAATCTCAAATTTGACTCATCAGATCAAAGTCCACATCTCCACTGAGGTCTAAAAGTCTAAATGTCCTTGTGTTTATTGGTCCAAACAGTTCCCATCTTCTTCTTGGTCTTCCTCTGTCGTTGGTTTCTTTGCAGCAATTCGACCATGAAGGTCTGATCCACACAGTCTCCTCTGAACAGTTGACATTGAGCTGTGTCTGCTACTTGAACTCTGTGCAGCATTTATGTGGGCTCCAATCTGAGGCCTTGTTAATTGTTGATTTCTGAGGCTGGTAACTGTAATGAACTTCTCCTCTGGTCTTTATTTCCTGGGGCGATCCTCATGAGAACCAGTTTCATCAGAGCGTTTGATGGTTTTTAACAACTGCACTTAAAAACACATTCAGAAGTCTTGATATTTTCCAGATTGACTGACCTTCAAAGTAATGATAGACTGTTGTTTGTCTTGACTTAGTCGAGAAGTTCTTGTCATAATATGATTTACTTCCTCTGAACGACACTTTAAGAAGCTCCAAGAAATTCCAATAATCAACTTAAATAAATAAATAAAGGGCTACAGGTCACTAGTGTGTTGCTTTAGTATATCCAGTATATGAATATTTAAAGAGTAATGCCATAAATATGACATAAAATAGGCCACGTTAGCCACAGACACTATGTGTATTACTCTCTCTTGTCTCTTCAATCATCATGTGTTTGTTTTATTTAATGAGGATAATGCAGAGCGGAGGGATTGTGAAGACATGAGCACATCGAACAGATGTCGATGGACTCATTCAACGCCGTAGAGCTCCGGGAGCTGCGGGGTGGAGGAGGCCGACGAGGCGTGTCCCCGACGCCGGCCTCAGCATCCCGGACAGTCTCCGGCGCCGCCCGGGGCTTTGAGAACGCCTCCTACCAGCAGGACGAGGAACATGACCACCAGCAGCAGCAGCAGCAGGCGGCGGCCAATTGTCCGCCCTCAACTTCAGGCAACAGCAAGGTAAGTTTTGGTGGTTCCTACATACGACACACCACAGAACTTTGTTTTTTTGACCTGTTACGCTTATGTTGCATGGCAGCTGGATTCACAAGATTAGAGTGCATGGTGTGACGCAGCGAGAAGCCAAAAGATGTTAGTGGAGATGCTGCTAGCATCAGTTATATCAGAACAGCTGAGTATTTCTTCGTTGAGCGAAGAGCAAAGGACGACACTGGAAGCTTTTTTCTCCATAGAAAAGATGGAAATGGATAGAAAAGGTTTCCGAGGACGACTCATCAGATTGTTCTGCAGCAGTTGGTAGTATCTCCAGCACTGTTTCAATGTGTTCTGCCTGTCCTTAATGAAAAAATGTCTGCCAGAGTGAGACCAACGTTTAAATCCACCAAAATCCACAACGCATGATGGACAAGATAAACAAGACAGAAGCAGATTGTGGAGCTAACGTGCCGCTGAAAAGCTCTCAAGGCCCGTATCGATTGAAGTCTTTACTCCACTAAAGTCGTGATTTACAACCAAAGAGAACCACATAAAAGGTAACACAGGGATTCTGGTTACACAATGAGAGATGAACCTTTGAAACATGCCACATCGTACCATGACGTTCAATTTCTTCATCAATATTAGGTTTATTCTCGGCCACATGCTCCTCTCATTTATTCTTTTTTGTCTATTTCTTTGCTTTGTGTTTGTTCTTGCAGGGGGAGCAGCAGCAGGAGCAGGAGCTCTCTCCACGCTCATACGATGAGGAGGAAGGAGGAGGTGGAGGACAGGAGGAAGGCCAGGACTTCAACCCAGCTGACGACCACTCTGCGGACTACGGCTTCATCTTCGCCCTGGTGTTCCTGGTGAGCGGAATCGTCCTCGTGGTGATCGCCTACACAATCCCCCGAGAGGCCAAAGTCGACCCGGACTCTGTGTCGGCACGCCAGATGGAGAAGCTGGAGATGTACTACGCCCAGCTGGGCTCCCACCTGGACAAGTGCATCATCGCGGGTCTGGGCCTGCTGACCCTGGGGGGGATGTTCCTGTCTGTCCTGCTCATGGTGTCCATCTGCCGGGGCGAGATGTACAGACGCAGGGCGGCGTTTGTTCGACCCAAGAGGACTTACGGCTCCATCAACTTGAGGATGAAGCAGCTGGCGACCGGAGAGGCAGTAGGAGGCGAGGGCGGGGACGGAGGAGGGGAGTTTTTGGTCGAACATGCAGACACGAGGAATAATATACAGCCAGATCCAAGCCGGGACTCCAAATCAGAACCAGGACCAAGCAGGCATCCTCCTCCAGCTACTGCTTCTTCTTCTTCTTCAACTGCTGCACATGGAGTCGACTAGCCGTTCTTTACTTTCACTCTGCAGCTGTGAGTGAGCACTCAGTTGCAAAATGGGGATGCAAAATGGTGCAGGCCCCCCTCCCCATTTGTGCTGACAGGAGAAGCACATCTCGAGCACAAGGCTCTCTGCTGGAGCGACCCAGCATTTTGGGATGAACGTAAGTTTATGGGACATTTATTCTAACCAATCATAAAAGGGATGTATTACTTAACAAAAGAGGGCTCGACCCAGTAGAAGAAGAGAGGTAAGCTTATGCCGGTGTGGAAAAGAGCACATTTGGAGATGAATGGTTGTATAGCAAAGATCTAATATAAATCATAGTATGTTAATCAGAGTTTTACAAGAAAAAGAAAGCACATTGTGTCCGACAGCCCTGGAGGTTTGTCGCCACTGCAGAAAGTAAGATTAACACTTTATTTATGAAGTCCAGCTTCGATTCTCGATTCTGTCAGGTGAACAAAAGATTTAAATCTCATTAACCTTAACGCAGACATTAAACATCGGCCCCGTCTGCTGCTGTGAATATCACTGCACAGGAAATGGGGCGTCGTACTGGACTGTCTAAATAAAGTCTGATGGAAAGAGTGATGCTAGCTCTCGCACAGATAAACAGAGGCAACTTTTTTTTTTTTAAAAAGTAATTCTTCTGTTGTGGCATTTACACACACACACACAGACACACACACCACCAGCATCAACAGTAACCGTTAAACTGAACTCTTCACACCGCCCTCAGTGACCTGCAGGAAACAAAATAAAGGACAAAAAATGGACTTAAGGCTGCATTAAGCATTATTTTTGAAAACTCATGTAAAAGAAGCACCTAGCCTCTTTTAGCTGCTTTTAGCACATTGTTTTGGATGGTTTATAATTTATAAATTTAAAATTAATCTCAATGTTTTTTAATGTTTTACTGCTGCAGCACATTTTACTAGTTGCCAACATCAGCTTAAAGGTCCAGTGTGTAGAATCTTATCGCTGCATTGCAATCTCCTCACCTCACTCTCGCCTTTCGTCCTTTGCGGCCTCCATGGACCTGATCTAACTCTTAATATAAAAGGCTCATTTGAAAGTAACAAAACTAAAAAGATTCTTATTTTCAGGTGATTATACATGCATGAAATCATAGTTATGAATATTATATTTCATGTCTACCTTATTCTGAAAATAGAGGCCCTTAAATCTGAACACACTGGGCCTTTAGGAAGTCTTTTGCACGCTACGTTCGCAGCTTCGTAGCTAAAAGAAGCTACAGCCTGCTGATGATGTTACATGCTGATTTGCATACACATGACATCGGGGAATAACTTGCAGTGTGTTGGTGAGACTGTTTACTGTAAAGATATCCGTAGAACGACACAAACCTGAGCCTGACAGATAAATTAGCTGGTATAAAACAGTTTATGTTATGCCTTTAAACTTTATTGTTATATTGATATTAGATTTTTAAGCTGTCAGATATTGATATTTATATTGACCTCAAAAATCCAGAATCATTCAGTCTCTAACTATGTCTGAGCTGCACGAAAACAAAGATAAGCTGTAACACACGCACGGCTTATTCACGTTTCTGTGGCTGACTCAACATACTGCTGCTTCCTTGACATCTTGATTTGTTGCTCGGCTCTGGTGTGAAAACTAGTTGCTAAAGAGCTCTTAAAAGTCACCAAATCTGGTGAGAAAGCTGCTGTAATGTTTTGATTTTGGAGTCTTTACGTCGGCTCGAGGTCAAAAATTGCTTAATGCAGCTTTAACGTTCAACACAGACTGAAAACAGACTGTAAGGAAATACAATAAGGGAGATAGAGAGGGGATATGAGGCACTGTTAAGAGGCTGACACACATTACATTGCATCAGCAATCCAAGAGCTCTTGTGGACTCTTACCTGATTTGATGTCGTTAGTCAGTAATCATTTTTATCCTCTACTTGAGTTTTTTTCCCCGTCCTTAACACATCTGGGATGAAAGAGGTTTTGTCACAGTGTCACAGTTGAAACTCATTTTTGAGCAGCCACATCGGGTCATTTAGTTGTAACTGCAGCTGCATCGCTTGAAGGTGAATCTCAGTAAATGTGTAATTTTGCAAATCTGCGAAGGGAAGGCGTGAAATTCAACTCCTCAACAGTTCCTCACCCGACACTTTGACTGCAAAGCTCATAACATGACACTTGCACATGTACCAGATCTCCAAAAGTATCACGTAACATATCTAATGTCTCATGCTCTGTCACCTAAAAACTGTTGCCTCGTGTTTACTAATCAGCATTTTCTGCTGGCATCACTTTCCACAGCGTCCACAGAGAGTAAATCTTTGCATCAGGCTGCGGGGGGAAAAATATCAACTATCAGCAGCTCCTTCGAAATATTTATTTATTTATGTGACATTTAAAGGTCCTGAGTGTTCAGTGGACGTATAAAACTAGCCTGTGCTACATACAGCTAGTCGCTGCTACAATTCCAGCTACAGTGACTTCCTTGTTTCATTGAATTAAGAGCTGAAATGAACAAAATATTAAAAATAATCAAGAACTGTGCTTGAAAAACAGCAAATCCGATTGAAAACAAACACGAAGGTGTCTTCTGAGTCGTTTTTCTATCTGACTGAAGAAGCTGATTTTGACTGGAATGAACCTTTAATGACACAGCGCCTACTTATTTGTATCATATGTAAACAGTTGTTATTTATGTCATGATGTAAGGATACAATATGCCTTAATGAGTAAACACAGACACTGTAAATTGTGTATACGCAAATATTATTATGCTATAATGTATTATGGTCTGTATAGTGAGGCGATAAGCCAAGGGTAATGTAGCTACACACAAACACACACATGAAACGATAAGATAAAAGTCATACGTCCGTCTAATTAATACTCATGACTTACTAATCTCAAGCTGTTTATTAAAATATGTACCACGTTTTTATTTCACAGTACAAATATACTGTAAATACTACATGTAGACATGCCAGATGTAGAGGACCAGCAGAAGCTAACGCTCACAAACCAAATACGCAACGCAGGTATGCAAATTTGGAAAACCTCGTCACAGTCCAGGACCAACGTCTTTTTCTGTTTCCGTCAGCAGCTCGATCAAAACACAAGCCTGTTCGGAGGAAACCGAGCAGATTGTGCTTCAATAGTCAACCTTTAGATTATTTAAATATCAAACAGCTCACAGGAAAACAAATAGAAAGTAATGGTTAGTAGATATTACAGCTGTAACTAATGATTCTTTTCATTGCAGGTGATTTTTTTTGGTAAATAAAATATCAGAAAATAATAAAAACGTTCCTGAAGTTCAAGTCGATATATAAATAAATAGCTTGAAGAAGAAAATCAGCAAATATCCTCATTTTAGTTGCTGGAATCAGTGAATTCTTCTGCATTTCTTGCTTAAAAAAGGACAATAAAAAATTCTCAATAATCAAAATATAATTGCTGATAAATTTTCTGTCACTCAACTAATTAATTAATCAACTAATTGTTGCAGTTCTTGTAGATATACAGTAGATAAAAAGCTAACAGTAAATGATCATTGAGGATTACTAATACACAGAGCTAAAATATTCCGCAGAAAAATCAACAGCAGTGTCCGTTAAAGATATTAAAAACATACAATAACATCTGTATTGATCTATAATCTCTGGTGCAGCAGCAGCGGTCTTGAAGACTGCCTGCCACAGTCTGTCTCTGCTGAGGTGTCCTTGAGTAAATAACAAAACTTTTTACGATCAAGTTACAGCGCCCTCTAAAGACCGTAAGAAATGATTACTCTCGTCCATCAGGAGCAAAGCAGGGAGTCAGATGATGATTTTATGGAGCCACAAAGTCCACACAGGGAGGAGAGACTGAGTCAAACTTAGACGATGAATAGACGTGTGGTCGCTCTGGCTGCCGTCCTGTTGGCAGTCCTGCCTCCACCACCTCCCAGCTAATCTAAAGATAGGCAAAGGTGGAGCTGAGGCGGGCTGAATGACGCCTGGTTGCTCAAACAAGACATCTGTAATACCTGTCAATCAAAGCGTCCATGCTCTTAATCCTGCATAACTTTAAGCCTTAATATAATCTGAACAGGTGAGTTGTATATAAATTCACCCTCAGTACAGTTGTCATGAACGGGGAAATTAGCTATAGAGACCAAAACTGTTTTTTGTACCAGGCTGTAAACATGTTTATTTCTGCTGTGAAGTTGGACATTTGAACATGGGGACTTATGGAGACTGACTCACTTCTGGAGCCAGCCTCAAGTGGACGTTTGAGGAACTGCAGTTTTTGCAGCTATGGAGGTTGTCATATGGACATCAGATGTTTAATCTTAAAGGTTTTTGTGTGTTGCTATGAAGAGAAGATGTGAAAGACTTGTTAAAGTCGATCTTGCTGTATATGAGTGTAGCGGTGACGCTGAGGCAGCTCTGTTATGAGCCATGCCACTTCTCACTTTCACAAGTCCAGTGTGATCACACCTACTTTTGTTTTGTTGTCCGGACTATAATGAAAGCTGTGGGATCACTATGAGCTCTGGAGAAATGTGAGACAATCTCATCGTCTAGATTAAGTGGCAGGTTTGAAACAACAAATTAAGAAACAACTGTTTGTTGTGTTTTAGTAACTTCTGGAAGTTTAGACATTTAGACTTCATCTCATCAACATTATTCTGGCTGGTGTGAACGCCTCAAAACATTATTACCTGGTTGTCTCTCTGTTCTAAACTGTCTTCATGGTAGATATTTCAAAAAAAGTTACATTTCACAAAGTGTCCCAACTTTTTATGAATCAGCTTTGCACCATCATGGCTGAGTGGAAATAAACTGACCTTTTAGGCTCAGAATAGTCCATAGAAATACACAGTCAGTCATTTTTTTTTCCCACAACAAGGACGAGGGACAAGGGCTTCACCTCATAATTCCACCTTTAATGTTGTTTCAGAAGTGTGTTAGGCCAGATTCAGACCAAATCCAGCGCTGTGTAGATGCAGGTTTTTCCATTCAATTGAGTGGGCGTAGTTTGTTTTGGCTATGTGAGGTACGCGACCTACGGCGGAGAAGTTGAGCCAGATTTAACTTTCGGAGAAACGCAACCTGGCGTCACGCTGTGTCCACCAATCAGATCGGTCAAACCTCCACAGTCAGCCTGAAACTGAGACTATCCAGGTAGATTCATGGACTAAACTCTGATCCTCTACCTGTTGTGTTCTGGCTTTGTTTATTTCATGAACCCAGCTTCTAAATCTGATACTGCCTCGCTTCAAAATAAAGACACAAAGGAGTTTAATTTGGTTTGTGCCCGATAGTTTGAGAGAGAGGAGGAGGCAGCATTAATTGGGCACTGAGAGACATAAACAGTGAATGACAGTGAGGGAGCGCTGGCACAGATAAAGCCGGTTAATCAGTGATATAAAGTTATTTTTTGATTGTTTCACAGCGGTTACGTTCAGTACAAATAAACTCACCACCAGTTCTGTTACACAATCTTGCAGTGACTCACTGCAAAGGCTGATTGGGCCTGAACTCGGCTCCATTGGGAAAATACTCGTCTACAATCATACGACTGCTGGATGTTCGCTGTGGTTGTTGCTTGTCGCACTGCAGCTCCATCTGAGTTTAATCCAACTTACTACATGAATTTCTGGCCCCAAACGAGCTTCAAACTGTTCCTTAAAAAAAGGAAACCCTGAGTGCTACATCCATGTCAGCAGTAATACAAAATGATGCAGTCTCAATGTGACTCACACATCCAGAGTGATGTTGAAAGAGCGCTACAGGAGGATTTGCTTCCATTTGTACATCACCGGCATACAACCAAAAAGTAAAGGTCAAGCCGTCTCTGTGATTTCAGTGTGATTGAAAGAAATAAGAAATAAGAAGTGTGAGAGAGAGAGAGGAAAGGAGGGAGGGAGGGAGGTTTCTGAGTGAGTGAAGGAGATAAAAAGATGTGGGAGAGCCGAGAGTATGCAGCGGAGACGCCGGATGACGTGAGGTGATTCTTGAAGAGATGAATTTTCAGCTTGCGGGGGAAGACGAGGAGTGACTCTGCATGAAGCTAAACACTTTCAGCGGCACGCTCGTGGTTTCTCAGAATAAACAGCTCAGCTCAAGTTTTTTTTTTTTTTTACTGGCATGAAAAAAACCTCTAATGCCGGTTCTTTTGGAGAGATTAGGCCTCATCAGCTGGGGGGGAACAACACAGCAGCACAATCACAACATGAGAGAGAGAGAGTGATTGTTGTTGCCGGTTCGTTTCACACAGGTTGGATGCAGAGAGCTGGAAGGAAAGAGGTTTGAAAGGGGTTTTAGAGTGAGTTTAGTTTCACGCTCGGATGGAGAGAATCAGGTCAGGAGGAAGCAGACGGGAAGATTGTTGATTGCTTTTGTGGAAAAACTCTTAAAGGAGACAGCACAGGCTTTTAAATATAAATATATATATATATATATATAAAGGCTTTAGTGTCTCCAGAGGGAGCTGAAGTCTGATAAATGTCCTCAAGTGATGTCACCTGAGTTTAAACGAATCTGTTGGCCCTGTGATGAACTGGCAACTTGTCCAGCGTGTACCCGCCTCTCGCCCAGTGCCAGCTGGGATCGGCTCCATCACCCTGCAGGATGGATGTTGGTGTAGAGTTAGAAAGATGGCTGTAGCTGCTCCTCATCTCCCCTCGGCTCCGTGCGTAGCCGCTACTAGCTGACTGACTGAACTGTCAGTGGTCGAGTTGCATTAAGGGTAATGTAGGCGGCAGGTTTTGAAGGAAGATTTGCTACGCCGATTTTGTCTGTCGTGGGTCTGATAATGTTTTAAGAAAATTTAAAAAGAGACTTGTTGCTGCCACAGTTTTACCTCTATTGGATTACGAGGATACAAGGGATAAACAATAGAGCAAAACAACATCTTTCTATCGCCGTGCAATATATATCATCGTGTTGCACAGCCCTACTTTTAAGAATATATAGTATATATATGTATATTATATATATATATTAAGCATTTTTCTAAGACAGACTCTTTGTTCATGTAGACCTTTCTTCTGGTTTTATTTAGTTTATTGTGCTTTCCACAAGGGGAACACGTTAAAACAATATATTTACTGTTTAGTTCCAGTGATTTATGTTAGTTAGCAACATGCTGGAAAAAAAAAAATTCACCCATGTTTCAAACCATTTATTTAAAAAGTGGATAATAGTTAGAAAGTGAAAATGAAACACATGATTTGTCCACGATGGATTGAAACCACGAATGGACGTTTAGTAGAGATTAGAGCAGAAGAAGACGGAGGAAGGAGCATCTGAAAAGAGCAAAAACTATGTTTCAGTTCCTCTGTGACGTGTTTGAATGTCAAGACCGAACACGAGCACCTTGGCCAAAGACAGAGAAAATCAATCTTTATTCTGTCGGCAGCACAATGACTCTGTTACCATAGAAATAGTCTATTTATATCAAGGACTGTTGGTAGAGCACTTCTCATGTGTCATGGAAAGTCCTTGCGAGGACACGACAAAGGAGACGATGTTATAAACTCTTAAAGCCTCTGATTGTATCCCAAGTGAGCGAATATATACCCGAGGAGCTGCTGTGGGAATAAATCACACATTTTTAGTATGAAACATCTGTTGGTGGAAGTTTCCCAAGAACCAAAGCTCTAATTCACACCACACCAAGGGGAAAATTTAGCTGAGTAGTCAGAACTGGCTCTAAAAAACATTTTGCTGTGCTAAAGAATTAGATTCAGATTTGATTCCTTTGGCGACACCTCTGATTGTTAGCACGTCAGTAAAATACATGATTGAATAGAGAAGTGTCAGGATTGTTTTTAGCATTTTGGCAAATTGGCACCATCAAAAATATGCAGAATTAGCTGGTAGCAGTTGCGGAAGTGCCAAAAAAAATGCAGTTCCTCAAACGTCCACTTGAGGCTGGCTCCAGAAGTGAGTCAGTCTCCATAAGTCCCCATGTTCAAATGTCCCAACTTCACAGCAGAAATAAACATGTTCACAGCCTGGTACAAAAAACAGTTTTTTGGGTGACGTCACAGATACTACGTCCATTATTCATACTGTCAGTGGTCTGTAACACTGAAATACGTCAAATTAAGAATGTAATGATTCTCAGGCAAGATCTGGAGCTAACTCTTTTTTTCTAAGCGGATCTGTGGATGTTTAATCGCAGTGGATGTGGGAGAAAATTCTATGACAGTAGGTCACACTGAGTCTAAAAACATATATTGTATTATGAACATGTTATGACTGATTTTTGACACAGATTGCAGCATTCAGGCACTGAGCGCTTTAAAGTGCTTAAACTGCCACTGCAGCTGCTGACGGTGCTTTCACCCCACGCAGCAGTTTCTCTGAAAAAACCTCTCTGCAGTTCAGACATGAACGCATGAATAAAATACGTGTCAACCTATGTTTCTGTTTTCCTCGATGTAAACATTCCCCTCCTCCCCCATGCCGAGCAGGTCAGAGGTCAAAGGTTGCAGCACAGTGTTCCCGCGGCTGCTTACGATTCAGCACTTTATTCAAGGACACTTCAGCAGCGTGCAGGTTTTTGACCCTGAGCTCAGCCTCATTAATCACTATACATCATGCTGCTTCAGAAAAAAAAACAAAAACAGAGAAGGTTGTCGGTGCTCCTGGTGAGAGCATCACCTCGAATACGCGTCGGTTTACACCTAAATGCCTCCAGTTTTTTGTCCACCACCCACCGAAAACACCTTCGCAGGCTGGAGCCGGATGCTTCCCTTTACGTACAGATATATAATATGCACAAATGTAACACACACACACGGCAGTAGCATTTTACTCAGAGACTCAATGAATGTACAAAATAATACTGCGATCCAGCTGGTGGTGCCGCAGTCGCAGCAGTGTCACGCAATATATCACACTACTATCTGTCCTACACGTGGTTCACGCTGGTGTGAACGGTCACATGATTTCAGTGCAGTCGCCTTGGAAACACTATTGTATAAACATTCCTGCTGTTTTCTTTAAATTCTGTCTTGAACGTTCAGAGTTAATAAATGTATATTTAACGAGATAAAGCGATATTTCACTCAGGCCGAATCTGTCGTCACAGTCAGCGTCAGGCTTTTGAATTTGTGAACTTAAAGGGGCAACAAGTAACGAGGTTTATGGACTTCTAGTGGATATTAGTGGTAACTACAACAACACTTTTTCCTCCTTTACGTCATTACTTCTCTCCAATATATCCCCGGGTTTACTGGGAGACCTTGCGATGAATCAGGAATCATTTTAAAACACAAAAGTCACATTTCTGATGTTATTTCTTTGATTATGTGGGAATACTTTTAGTGTTTAGTGACCATGCTGTTCTCTGAACGTTACTGTTAAAAAAAAAAAGCCTTTGGGTGTTAGCAGCTGACTATTTATGAATTTAAAAATGATTTCTATCCGGGTGAAATATCACTTTAAGGAAGCAGAATGAAATAAAATGCATATTAAAGTTTATAAAATGTACGAAAAGAATGAAAAAAAATAATAATTATATTATAAATAATATTTACGTGGCCTGAGGAAGAAGTCGTTTGTCTGTTTGTGAATCAAAGATGTGAATCTTCAATCAATATATGACAATGAAAGTAACATTTAGCACAGAACAAATAACATTAAAGGGATATATCACTTATTTTAAAGTGGTTTTCTACATTAGTTGACTAGACCGTCGGCTGGTGGAGATGTTTGCAGATGACGGAGATGTTTCAGTGAAAGTGATTTCTACTCAGAGAGACGATATTAGTTATTTGATCTTTGAGAAAAGTGACATATCCCTTCAATAAAAGTGAAAACCAGGGTCTCTAACATTTTATAAAGCAGACAGGGTTATATTATGATTTTATTATTATTTAGTCTTTAGTTACAAACTCGAGCAGCTTGTTTGCTTTTTCTCTTCACATTTTGTGCTAAAACACAAACACAGTTGGTAAAACGATGAGTCTTAAATATCGATTGATTCAGAAGTCCTTTCTTGTACTTCCGCAGCGATCGGAGGATGTTTGAAACTTTACTCTCAAGAACAATAAATTGGACTTTAACAGCAGCACGTCTGTTTCCTGTTATTAAAACAGGAATTGATCTAAGCCATGTTTCAAGGAGACTTTGTAAGATTTTTACTCGCCGCAAAGAATCCAAATATTTGTTGTTATTGTAAGATCCATCCACAAAGAGTGAAGAGCAACTTTCTGTGTTCGTTTTTATCTTGTACGTTTTAACAGAACAATCAAAGTCTAAAGTTCAAAATCATCTGCACAGACCCCCTCTGGTTTGCTCTGTGGTGTATTTTGTAAAGAGCACAGCTCATTGTGTACAGTGTGTTAACTGCTGTATGTTGTTTAAACCATATCATGATCGGACGAGTGTTCATTTGTGACGATTATTTATCACCATTTTACAGATTTTTTTAAAGAATCCTGTTAAAACATTCCTCGTAATGATTTGAAATGAAATAAAGATGAATGTAAATGTCTTATAATTGAAAAAATATATTATGGAAATAGATCCAGTGGATACATACACACATATATATGAATTTTTAATGTCATTATTTGGAGAAATGTGGCCCATCTCCTCTCTTTGGTCCCTCACTCATAGTTTGAAACCCGCTGCTTGGTGTGCTTCAGGAGGCCAGTGAATCTGCATGTTATTAGTGTGTGACGCTGTAAAGGTCCGATGCCTTGTTCCTGTACATACTGAGGAGCTGTATACTGTATGATGTAACGACGATGCTGATTTTTAAGTATGATTTTGTTAACGTGAACAATAAACTCTCTGTTTTGCTGTCGTTTTTAACCCGACTGCTCTCTGCTCATTTAAACTTCAGCTGAACCTGAGAGGTGAGACAAACGTCTTGATCTGCAGCTCGGGTCAGGCAGCGAGGCGGCCCGGTGGTTGGTGGTTGGTGTGATCATCAGATCCTGTTCAGACCTGCAGACTTTAACTCTTTGTTGATTCAGATGCACCTAAACTGACTCCACGTTTCTATTTTCTCAACATTCGTCCTCGTGTTACGGCACTAAAGACAAATGCGTGCTGTGTCTGAATTTGTGTGCTTCCTGCAAAAATGCGGTAAACTGTGCGTACACGGATGATGCACTTGAAAAGATGAGTGTGAAACACTGGGCGCTTCTCGCCCTCTGTGGTCGCCATTTTGGCTTCGTGGCGTGGAAATGGCGGCTGAGGAAGCTGCTGGAGCTGAAGCAGTTCTGGTGAATCCTGTAATACACAAACATAAGCTGTGCATATGGTTTATTTTGATATTTAGGCAGTCAAATGTTGGTGCCCGGATTGAATTTGGCAATAAAATGTTCTGATCGTCATTTCTGGTAAGACAACACTGCTCTGTACACAGTGTACTACACAGAAGTATCCAAATTCAGACACAGCAGAATTGTTCAGCAACGTTAAGGCTCTGCAGTCGTGCTAGTATTCATGAGAGTCTTCGTGCTGGAGACTTTGTGGATTCTACACGTTCTGCATTACATACAAATAACTGGTAGCAGCGGCTGCCAAGCAAAAAAACGTACAATTAAAGTAAAATATCAAAATTCAGTTCACTGAAATTTTCTAAGCAGATCTGCAGAAAAACGGTGTTATTTTACAGAATTATTACCCAGCAGCCACCACCAACGCTTGTCACTGTCACCCACTGACATCACAACCATCAGGGTTCAATATCTTGCTGAATGACACTTCAACACGAGATGGGGGAGTCGAACCAGCAACCCTCTGCGTCCCTCTGCAAAGAAAAATGTAAATTACTTATTTACTTTTATTATAAAATAAAAGTTTGGGTGCTAATTTACAGATGTCTGTAATTTTACATCTGATCAGTATTTGTGATACTTTAACAGGAGATACTATTTAACATGATGTAATGTTTTCTGAGCCACTGACCTTCAAATGTCTGGGATGTCCCCGCTGATAAACTGACACAGTTATCACTCACCACTTTTCTCTTTCTTCAGCTTCACATCCTAATTTTAGCTTTTCCTTTCTCTGCCTCGCTCTCTCATTATTATCGCTGTCAGTCTTTTGGCAGATTTAAAATGTGTCATTCTTTGTCTCTCTTTGTTTCCTCTCTCTGAGTCTCATCGTTATTTTCATTATTCGTCTGTCTTTCTTTGAAAAGTGTGGATGAGATGCACAGTCAAGGTGACTCATGATTATCGCAGCATGTTTTTTCACGAGACGAAGATTAGGTGCAACCACCTGCTGAAAGGAAGTAAAATATGTCTGCTACAGACTCATAATTATGCCTCTGGCAGAACGTCTAATTAAATTTAACAAGAAACACGTCAGATGAATCTCAGAGCGATGAGTTGTGATTTTTATTGCATCTCCATCACATCTATCGACCTCTTCATCGTCTGCCTCGCATTTTCCTCCCGGGAAAGAACTGAGATTGTTTATGTAGTTACATAAATCCAACGTATCTTCTGTTTTATGATGTCCTGGAGCATAAAAAGATGATAACGAATAAAGAAACCGCTCAGAGGCAGAAGCTGAGAGCAGAATACTAATAAATAATAAACACACATAGAGGAGGAGGAAGACGAGATCAGACATCTTCTCATCAGACTGCACACTCACTCATATGTCCGTCCACCATGAGCCGGGTTCTGCTCAAGGTGTCAACCTCTTAAAAGGAAGTTTTAGGAAGGAAGGGGCAGACCAGAACTTAATGGAGGGACTACATAGCCCATCTAGCCTGGGCACACCTCGGGATCCCCGAGGAGGAGCTGGAACATGTTGCTGAGAAGAGGGATGTCTGAAACACACCAGATAAGTGCAAGGAAACTGATGGAGACAAACTATTATATCCTGTATTTTTTCACCTGTATCTGAAGGTTCAACTAGCTTGTTTAAACTCTGATGCCTGCCTGTTTTTCTGCCTCACACTGTGTGCCATTCTCTGCTGCTCTAACTAGCTATCCGAGAGGGAGCACCGCTGTGACCAGAGCATCAAGTACCTGTGGTGTCTGCTACTATATTTACCTCTCAGCACTTCCCGAGATAAATAAAGAGGAATTGGAATGGCTGTCTGTCACCTGCCTGCAGGAAAAACATCAGCTTGTTGAGCTGAGAGTAACGAGGAAAGACATCGGGATAAAGAAAGGTTAGAAAGAAAGAGACAAGATCGGTAATTTGGAGGAGGAGACAAGATGTGGATCATCGGCTGACCTGAGGCGGGCTGAATGACACCTGGGTGCTCAAACAAACCACCTGTGAGCGCATCCACCTGTCAATCAAAGCGCCCACACTCTCCGTTCTCAGTATAAACTGTGAATTTTCTGCATGTTACTATTAAAAACACAGACAAAAACTCAAAAAAGACAAAAAGTCTGAGATTTTTTTTTAATTTAAGTTGTTTAATCAACAATCCAAACAAAAACAACTGCAAAGAACCAAACTCTTCTTATGTGTCCACAACAGAAAGACAAGATTTATTTATTTTATGAATAAATAAATAAACTACAAGATGCAGTTTAATGGGATGATATGAATCATAACTTCCTTCAGGTTAGAGAGCAGAGGAAAAACTCTGTGCAGGCTGTCCAAATATTACAGACCATGTCTGTTTTTGTTAAAGGTGTGTTAACAGCTGTAAGATGCTGTAAATGAGACGACGTATGAGTTTATGACATGTCAGTATAATCCAGTGCTGATGGACCTCTAGTCGGCTGCTGTCTACACGAGTTATGTACATTAGTTATATGAAATGGAAAATTAGAGAAGAAACCCTCTTAATAAAACGTTTTACTCTCTGATGACTAAACCAGATCAAACCTAACAACCCTCAAGGAGGTGAAGATGGCAACTTTCCCCGGCTCCTATTGGCTAGAGGACAGGATGTAGCAAACAGGAAGTAGAAAAGCAGGAACGCTGCTGGTTACTACATGAACATGTCATCGTAGCCGGGTGGAGGCATGTGGTCTGGATCCGGCCTGAAAAACACAAACAGATGTTAAATCCTGTTGATGTCACACTGCTGCCAACTGTAGCTGCTGTTAGATGATGTTAGCTCAGTTTGTTAGCCTGGCTGTGAGCTCAGAGCTACGTTACTGCAGCTCAGAATATCAAGAAACCAATCGGTACGAACAAAAGAAGAACAAATCGTGGATTCCTGCATGAGGCCAACACTGTCTCGGAAAACAATGACTTTGAAGGAAACCCACAAAATTTACCTAGCGTAGCTTCATATTAGCTTCAGCTAAGACAGAAAGAGGACTGTAAGACTTTGTCCTCCATCACTTACACTGCAGTCACATTAGGAAGGGGTCACTTTGTGAACAGTATGGCCATGAGACCCAAAACTCTTTGAATTTACATATGAGCACGAGGATATTGTCTTGTGAATGTGAATCTAGGACAGACAGAGGTGTGTGTGTGTGTGTGTGTGTCTCACCCTGGTCTGCGTCGTCCGATTGGTCCAAATGGGTCGAAGCGAGCCCCGGGGGGAACAGCTCCGGGAGGCAGGATGTCTGGTATGCCGCTGGAGGGGTCAAAACCAGAGCGAGGATAGCCCGACCTCAGCGGGTCGACGATCATCCCACCGCCGCCGCGAGACCTGAGAGGGGAGGAGTGAAAGAGAGGGAGGACACATGAGCAACAAGAGTATTTTATACTTTCATTCACACATTTTTTTCCTCTGTTAATTCAAGTTTAATTGGTGTTTTATAATTTGGCATTTAAACTTGTGTTGTTGCAGGGAAAAGTACTTCCTGTAATAAGGTCATATCAAACTTTGTGAGTTAATCGTGCGCAGACACTCACTGCAGGACGCTTCAATGGAGAAGCCTGATTGGAGGGCAGATTAAAAAAAGCTGAAGGTGATATAAAATCAAAGACTAAACAGACTCGATTGCTTTGGGTTGGTATTGTCTCCGGTGTTCACCCTGCAGCTGTGATATTTGTGGTTTAGAGCTCCACGTTTAGCTGAACGAGCCGCAGTAATCCTCTGTTAACTGTTTGCACTGACTGTTCATCCCCCCAAAATCCCAGATTAGAACAAAATCACACACACTGATGCTTAATCTGAAAATAATTTCCATAAAAAAAAAAAAAATCATTTGTTGGATTTATTACGAGACAGACTCACCCGAAGGGATCCAGATCTGCTCCTCCGGCTGCGAACGGAGGAAGCATGGGGTCAGGCCTGAAACACACAACAACACACATTAACCATCTGTAATATTATATAAATTAAACACACTTCAGTCTACAGATCTGATTACTTCATGTTTATACATGCTGTTATTGATTGTGTAAACATGGCAGACTCTGTGGAAGAGCACCCACAGCGTCTGTGGATATAAAAGTCTCATTCTAAACAAAAACACAAAGATTCTTATTTCCAGGCGATTAAACATTAATGAAAACATAGTTATGAATATTATATTCTACTTCTGCCATATACTGGCTTCATTTTTGTACAGGCGTCCTCGACGTCTGTGGTTTGATTCGTCTGCAGGGTCTTCCAGAATCCAAACTCAAAATTTAATTTAAGCTCAACATTATACATGATTTATCACGCTCATAATCCCAGTTATCCCATTAGTAATTCTAATTATTCACAGTGAATCACACAGACAGACCTGAAGTCTGTTTTTCCGCTGCAGGGAAAGAGTTTTTGTTTCTGAATGATCCATCCAACCTTTGCTGTCGTCTCTGTCTCTACATCTTTTCTAAGCTTTTCTCGTCCTCTCCACTCTCATCTTTCTAACCTCCCCCTCCTCCTCCTCCTCCTCCGACACTTTCTGCAGCCCTGACTCAGTTTTTGCTTTCTCATTCATCACTCCTCGTCTGTCTCTTTCACTTCTCTCCCCCTCTTTCCGTCTCATCTGTTTCCTCCCTCTATACGTCTTCTCTCTCTCTCTCTCTCTTTCAGATTTTAGTTTACTTTCTCTCCATCTGTCATTGTTTTGATCTCATCTTTATCTCCCACTCCTCTCCTCCTCCTCCTCCTCCTCCTCTCTTGTCTCTCTGAGGACGAGGAGGCGACAGCAGCGAGGTCGATAAAATGCTGACATCACCTCACATCTCATCTGATCGGGTCACAGCTAAGAGGACGAGGAGGGGGGTAGGAGGAGGAGGAGGACGGGCAGATGAGACGATGAGGACTGAAAAACAGAGTGACTGAATCTGTCCTGCAGCACGCACACACACACACACACACACACACAGAAAACCACACACACACACAAGCTGGCGAAGCTCTGCCCTCAGAGCTCTGCTGCTGTAGTCAACCAGCAGCTCATCTGTCTAGACTTTTCCACAAGGCACAAACTCAGCACATTCACATGTCTGTGTGTGTGTGTATGAATGATGGTTGTGTATTTCTGTGAGTGCATGTGTGTGTGTGTGACACACACAGGAGCTTATTTTAAAAAGTCAAGTCCTTCATATGTTTGCTGTGTTCTTGCTCAGGTCATCGCACCGGGTTCAGACCACATGATCTGACAGACGCAGGCCGTCAGGAACGCGCCCGACGAGTGCGACGATTGATGGTTTTAGTCTGTGTCGCTTCATGACATCCCGAAAACACAGCAAGACGAGCATCTTTTTAGCCAGTCAGTATCACACACACCGCCTGGGACGCCATCGTTCGTTTACATTCTTGTCTTTGTTCACCTCCTTCCTGATGACATCACACAGCTCAGGGATCTGTGTGTCGTCTGTCACGTCTCTTGGCCAAATCATGGCAAGAATTTCTGACTCTATTACCACCTGATCCGATACGGTGAACATCTTAACAGTCCGACATATTAGAGTATTAATCACGTGACATTTAAAGCGACAATTCACCCAGAAACATACTTTCAGTCTCATCCAAACAATCTTTATTTGATCAATCGAGCTGTGAGTTCAGATTACTTTAATAATCGTATAATTATCTGCCATTTATTTCCTCGATTAATCTTAAACAGTCTGTCTGTTTTGTGGCCAAGAGTTCAAAACCACAAAGAGCCTTTAATTTGTATCACTGATTAAAATGCTAATAAGATAATTAACTAAGATATAAATGACTTTTAGAGGATATGTTTACACGTCTGAATATCTTCTGTGTTTAGACAGAGACAGACAGCTTCCTGTCATTACCGACCAGTTTGGCTGTGTTCCCTGGCGAGGATGTCTGGTGGGGATGCGGAGGGGGTCGTCGTCCACTCCTCTTCGCTTCTGCTCCTCTTCCTCGTCCCTCCGACTCTTCGTCTCTGCCCTCTGTCCTGTCGGTCTGTCCCGGGGCGGCAGCAGCTGAGTCCTCACCTTCTCTGACAAACTGTCAGTATCCTTGAAGACGCTGCAAAAAAAACCAAACAAAGGTTGCTAATTTTGCTCTTTGAAACATTCAGATTGAAGCAGCCTCGCCTGTCTTTGCACTGGTTTTATTTTTATTTAAGTTGTCGAGGCCTCAGTTCTTCATCACCAGTGAAAAGATGCTGATATTTGTCATCGTGACCAATAAAACCATTATGAATAAACAAAGAAGCACACCTGTCAAATGTGCGCAGCTGCTCAGCATCCACGTGGTCGCTGATGTTCACCGTCAGGTCTGTCACCTGCTGTGTGCTGGAGTTCTTCACACACGAACACAAACAGAGGACGTGCGTTAAAAATACAGAAACAGAAATAAAACTTTTAATAGAAGCAGAGTAACGTGAAGAAACAGAAACAGAACATCAAGATGATTTACAGCCCACTGAATCTGATCCCAACACATCAGGCCGATGGTAAACTGAACAGATGGTCACATTTGTGCCTCAACATCTGAAACTGTTTCTAATGACCTTCAGCGGTCGGTACAAGCTCTCTCGCTGCGGTGATGCATACATGTACTCTGTACACTGTGACATCACTGCTAGTGTTGTCAGAGGTGCAACAGAGTTTAAACCTTTAACCAGTAAAGGTGAAACATACAGATAATTACATCTGATGTGTGAGAACATTTTACTCGCACTTACAATGAATAAAACCTAAAACTGTAGCTACCGTTAGCCTAGTTTGATAGCCATGCTGCCTGGTCTATGAGCTCAGAGCAACGAGGGAGTGTTTGCATCGATACCAGAGGCGCTTTGGACTTCAGGAGAGAGGAAGCCCTCAGGGGAATGCAGACAGGGAGCAACAAGTACTGGAGGAGGTAACGTAACCTAAGGCTCAGCAGAGGCAGAGCATGGCAGAGGCTAAGAGACCGAAAAGGACCAGGGAGGGATGAACGAGACTGTGTGTCGTCCCCTCAGTGCTGATATGAAACAGTCAACTGAAGATCAACTTGTTTTCTGTTGAGTGCATTCGACCGCTTGTCTCTTTGTCCAGAAGACTCAACCTACCACCTACCATCAGGTTGAAGATCAGCGTGGAGTCGACAACAATGGCTTTGAGCATGAATTGGGTGTCACCGTCTTTGGCTTTATATCGCAGACTGTACAACTCCTTGTTACTGCTCCAGTCAGCAGGCAGCAGCTCTGACTTCTTATCACTGCTGCGGGGCTGGAGGAGAGAGAGGGACAGAAAAACAGCAAAGTATACAGGATTAAAGAGAGCGTTGTAGTCGGGACCACCTAAACCAAGACCGAGTCATGACCAAGACCAGACAGTAGTGCTGTCATACTACACACACTGTGCCAGACCGTTGTGGGGAAGACAGAGTTGAGCCGGAAAACAAAGCTCGCGATTTTCTAGTCAATCTACATTCCAACCCTCGCCTACGGTCATGAGTAGTGATCCGTCTACAGGACAGGACGGAGCAGACTCTACTTCTCGAGGAAGCACGAGTTGTTTAACGCAGGGGCTCCCAAACTTTTCAGCCCGCGACCTTCAAAACAACGGTCCCAGTGATCTGCGACCCCCACTATCCCCAGATGTCAGGCGATTTGTCCTTGTTACATGTTGTAATGTTGAGCACGATGCTAATAGACCTTAGCTAATGTTGTTGTTGCTGCTAATGTCGTTAATCTGTCAAAGGTCAGACGGGGCAAAGAGAATCGAAAGGCTTTTATTTTAAATTTAACAAATTATGGCCAAAATATGCTATTTCTAAGAGTTTTTAAATTTGATTTGATTTCTGAAAATCATCTTGCGACCCTCCCTTGCTGCCTCTCGACCCCAGCTTTGGGAACCGGTGGTTTAATGTGTGCAGCAGGATGCTGCAGATGTTGCAGGTGCAATCTCCTTTGAAGCCGTCTGCTGGGACTGATTAAGAAGAAGGCTGGCTCTGTGCTGAGGTCTGCTCTGGAGCTGGAGGTACAGAGGAGGATGCTCCAACAAACTGCAGCTCACATCACATACATGACCTCCTGATGATGAAACACTGGCTCATACCAACACTGGTGTTTTTAAGTGTGACTGCTCCCACGTGACACAACACAGCGCGTTAGCTGGCTAAAGATGACATGACAGTTTTTATCTCCTCTTCATGACCTGTCTACTCCATGAATCAAACACGACAGCTCGTTAAAACAAACAATAAAACATGAATAAAGTCTGATTAGCTACATGACCTCAGTTACACGCGGTGGCTCATTCAGGGGAGCTAACCCGTTAGCGAGGAGCGGACTCCGTTTACAAACCGACAGTTTTAACGTTTAACTAAAGAGTACAGGCTAATAACTTTAATAAAAACAGACCAAACCGTCGATCCTGAACAGTTAAAACACCGTTAATCAATTCGGTTTATGAGTAATTCACAAAGCAGCTGTCATTTTAGCTCAAAATCTACTTTAGCTTCAGTTACGCCGACCATCCTCTTCATGTGAATTAGCGTAAATCAAGCAGCTAGCGGCGGAAGCAGCTCGTAAAAGTTGTTAAAATGTGTTAAAACACCAACATACAGATATAAGTATGTTGTTTTTTAAAGGGAATAACTGACGTCAGTGTCAGTTGACGGCTACAGGAGGCTCAAACCGCCGTGTTTTGAACGGAGTCTGGTTTGTAGCTCACCTCGTCTCCGCAGCCGACACACCTGTACCCGCTCTTTATCATGTCCCAGTGCACGAAGCACACGACGGCGTCCTGTGGACAGGTGATGCTGCCAGACACACAGGTGTATAACACCTCCAAACCCGCCATGTTTCTTTAGTGTAACGACTGTGACAACAGTTTCATGTCCGAGAAATGAAAACGAAAGTCTTCATGGAGGATTCACCACTTCCGGTCTGCGCCTTTCAGTGTAAAAGCACCAGTTAGGTTGTCATATAAACAATAAAAATAAAGTCATAAAAAGCAGAATTTGGTTTATTGCCAAGTAGGTTTTTGCATACAATGAATTTGTATTGGTAAATAAATAATTTTATTTATATTATCAATATATTTTGAGAGAATTACAAGTACCTGTGTTTATTTGTAGCCAAGTCATTTGTTGTGTGAAGTACTGCTATGCATATAAAATGCATATAAATATATTTTATATATTGAGGCTGAACTTGCAGGTTGGGGCCTTATGCATCCGCTTAGTCTGCATATAGCAAGAAACGGCTCTGCCACAGGCCGGACACACAGTGAAAATAACATTACTCTGCATATAACCTGTGCAATAACCTGTAAATCTGTGCAATACCTGCTCATTATAATGTATTTATTTATCCACTGTCCACAGAAAAAAAAATATATATATATTTATTATTAATAATAATTCTTCATGATGTATTTAATGTTAATGTGTCAGCTGCTGAAAACAGACTAAATCAATTTAATTTAATTTAGTTTTAATAAAATAAAAGCATCCTCAGCAGAAACCCTGTGTTGGTGTATGTGTCTAACTTTACAGCTGAGCTTTGTCAACTGTGTTTTGATCCAACACATTAAAAAAGTCCCGCGGTGAAAGCATGCTCAGGATACATGGTTCCGCTTTGTAAAAACGTTTTCCCAACACTAAAGATAAGTTTACTGTCTCTGACAGACAGACAGATAGATAGATAGATAGATAGATAGATAGATAGATAGATAGATAGATAGATAGATAGATAGATAGATAGATAGATAGATAGATAGATAGATAGATAGATAGATAGATAGATAGATAGATAGATAGATAGATAGACATAGATAAAATGTATAAATGTAAATGTGTAAGAAGTCTACTAATGTTTTAAATGTAAAACGAGTCAATAAATTAATTAAAATGAATTAGTGTTAATAAGCAACTGAAAAAACAAAAATATATCTTTGTACAAGAAAAAGTATTAAATAAATACATAAATTAATAAATTAAAATAAAAAAAAATATATATATAATCGTTTTTGATTTTTTGGAGTCAGTTTCTTCCGGGGTTCAAAAGCAAAAACAAAAGACTTCATTTCCCATCCTGCACCGCGCAGGGCGGAGAGCACTTCCTTGTCAACATGGCGGCTCCCTTGACTCTACTCTTGGTTGTAGCCGTTACGATCCGTGCCGCGCTGTACCGATCCAGTTTAGCGGACCTAATATCGGAGCGGGTGGAGGTGGTGTCTCCGCTGACCGCCTGGAAGAGAGGTAAGCCGGGGTCTGGCAGCTTTTTAGCGGGCAGTTTGTCTCTGAAGCGCCGCTGTGGTGTGCCTCCTCAGCTCGGCGCTGTTACCCGGTTATTGAATGAAGCCGACACCGTCAAACCGGTTCAGCTACAAAAATCTGACTTTGAATGCAACATTTAGAGAGCTGTGTGGTGCTACATTTAGTGGAATATATCACCTTTGTTGTGTTTTGTGTCTCTGAATATTTACTTTAGTTTTGACTCGTATTTTCTCTTCTCTGATGGAGCTTCTTCGCTGTGTAGCCTCTCTGGTTCAAAGATGCTGCTGCAGCAACAAGCAGGAGAGCTCCACACAGGAGGACAGGTTTAACTCAGTATCTTCCTCTAGTACTGCACTAAAGTATAAGTACTTACACGTTAAAGTACTTGTTACTGCAGTTCTTATGAAACTATTGTACATTTTACTGTGTTGGGCTTATCTGACAGCAGTAACCAGTTTTTAGTGTTCATTATTATTATTTCCCACTGTTGATGTTGCAGCAGTTTAAGTTCATCCAGCAGGAACATCCATCCATCCATCCACAGTGCTGCCGGAGCCTATCCTAGCTGATTTAGGGCGAGAGACACCGGGTCATCACAGGGCACATAGAGACAGTCACATACACACCTATGGCTAATTTAGGGTCACTGATTATAAACCTGTAAAGTGCATGTGCATTTGGACTGTGTATGAGGAAACCCACACAGACGTGAGGAGATCAGGAGAACCTCGTTAACACCAAATGAGCTCTGGTTCTGTTCAGGATTCAACAACTTCTCGTCAGGAACAAGCCTGCCTCCTGCGTCATCTGTCTGTAGCTGATCGGGGTTGTCAGGGCGCTCGGTTTGACAAACGCTGCTCTAAGACCTTAAAATGATCATTTCGGTATCTCACAGTGAAACATGGAGCCTCTCTAGTCTTTTTCAGCGAGAGCTGCTCTGATTAGTCGATTAGTCGTCAACTGTTAAACTACTCTGATAATCGATTAATGGGCTTATTTATTTATTAATTCTTTGATTTCAGCTTCTCAAATGTGAATGTTTTCTAGTGTCTTTAGTCCTCTGTGTCAATAAACTAAATACGTTTGGGTTGTGGGCAAATCAGGACCTTTTGAGGGCGTCATATTGGGCTTTGGGAAACCGTTTTCTGACATAGACTAATGGACCAAAGCAGAAAAAGAAACGGATTGTGTGAAGGTGCAGCTGTTTGTTCAGCATGGGATAGATGTGAATTTTATGGACCCAGCACTGCCCTTCATGAATTGTTCATTAGGCAGTTAGAGGCTCTGCAGCTGAGTGCATTAAGAGGAGAGAACATTATGATACGACAGTGCGGAGCTGAATAACCGTGGTTATGTGACGTGTTTTTAATGTTTTTTTGTTTGCAGTTGTTGAAGGTTTGGCTCTGCTTGACTTGGGAGTGTCGCCGTACTCTGGAGATGTTTTCCACGAGGTGAGACACGCACACACACACACTTGCTCTGTTCTCATCGTCACTTTTATTGTGTCCGGTTGATTTAATGACTCAAATCTCTCCAAGCGGTGTCGTCTCACTGTCCAGACACCGCTGTGCACATGAGAGAGGAAGTGAGGCGTTGATTAAAAAATGCTGACAAGCACCTCATCAGCTTAATAAGCTTAACAAGCAGTGGCAAGTGGTGCAGTGGGTGCTTCAGGGACTTTTTTTTTTGCCCCAGGTTTGACCTCTCAGACCGTCCTACCTCAGTTTCCCGCTTTGTTGCTGTTGGTGTGTGTTGCAATGAAAGCCCAACTCTTAATTCACGGCCATGCACACGCACACATGTTTGTGCTCTGATCCCTCTGATGTCTTTTTCCTCTTCAGACTCCTCTCATCATTTACCTCTTTCACTTTCTGGTGGACTATGCAGAGATAACATTCATGGTGAGTGCAAAGTTTCATATACGTCCGTTCAAGAAGCAACGTTTTGGTCTGAATATTGAACCAGCAGACGTTTCTCTTTTGAGCTGCAGTGAAATGACATTTTAAGCATTGCTCATACTTATTTTCTGTAACATGAGCCATGTTGGGAAAACTGCTGCTCTCCCTGTGATGAGGAAGTTCTTCCTCCGGTGATTTAAAAGAAAAAGCATATGGGTGTTGATTCTTTGTCTTTCCGTCTCTGTAGTTAGCAGATGTGATCACTGCTGTGGCTCTCTACATGGCGGTGACAGACTACAACAAACAAGTGGTAAGAAAACAGTAAAGTGTCTTCAAGAATACAGAGAAGAAAAAAAATACAAATATTTGGATTTTAGAGGAAAATTTCAGGACTTTTCAACCTGATATGTCTGTTGTCTAAGTGAAATCATATGCTGGTAAACACATGAAAGCTGTGACATGACACAGATGTGATGATTATGGACCTAACGATAAATATTATACAACAATATTCTTCTTTCGCTGTTACATCGCAGAGTTATGCTCAATAAATGATGTCGTTTTTACAGATAAAACATGGATTTATTATTAGAAAATGAAACTAACAAACTGAAATGAAGTGACATGTCTGATATCTGTTTCAGTTCAGGAAGCAGAAGTTTGCCTTGGAGGCAGACCTCTACCCTCTGGACTGTCTGGAGCTCATCAGAAGCCCAAAAGAAATGTACTACATCCCTCTCAAAGTGGCCATGTTGTAAGTACCACACACAGACACACACACACACCTCCCATGGTGTGTTCAAACCAGGCCAGCACATAAAGCTGTGTCTGTCTCGAGCATGACTGCAGACTCTTGTGTTCTTTTGTCACAGCTACCTGTTGAACCCGTTCACCATCCTGTCCTGCGTTGCCAAGTCGACCTGTGGTCTGAACAACGCCGCCATCGCCCTCTTCATCCTCGCCACAATAAAAGGTGATAAATATACACTTTCCTGTCACGTCTTACTTTTTGAGAGACGTCCAGCCAACCTTTTCACACGAGATGCAACGATGCTACCGCTAATAAATCTCAGGGCGGGTGAAGAGAGGAGGCAGAGCAGCGTCTACAGACGACATCACAATCGATAACTGACGAGAAGACGGCCTTAATTATCTGCTTCCTGCTGACCTAATCAGCTCTGTTTCTGTACAAATATCCATTTTTTTTTGCTGCAGCTTGCTCACAAGTATGTCAGTGATTGATGTGAGTTTGAGTAATTCTGTTTGTGTTGCAGGAAATGTTTTGCTGAGTGCCATATTTCTGTCCTTGGCCACATATCAGTCCATCTATCCTCTCACTCTGTGCGCTCCAGCGCTGCTGTATTTCATGCAGGTATGTACACACACAGCTCGTTTTCATCATTTTATTTCTCTGTTTTGTCTTACCACTTCCTTCCTCACTGTGTCTCTCCTCCTTTCTTCAGTATTAGAATATAATTCACAGGATTTATGCCTTTCACTCATGTGTTTCGTGTTTGTCCTCGCCCAGCGTAAGTACATCCCGGTGAACTTTCGGCGGGCCAGCTTCTGGTGGTTCATCGCGCAGTACGCCTTCATGTACCTGGGCAGCCTGTTCGTCATCGTCGGTCTCTCCTTTTTCCTGCTCGGCTCGTGGGACTACCTGCCGTCTGTCTACGGCTTCATGTGAGTGATGATCCCAGCACTTCAGAGTTCCCTGTGGGCATAATACTAGTAATTAAATTCATGTTATGCCTTTGTGATTAAAACTGATTACTGCTAGTGCTGTAGTCCGACACTGTGTGTTTCCCTCCCTCCAGTCTCTCAGTACCGGACCTGACCCCGAACATCGGCCTCTTCTGGTATTTCTTCGCCGAGATGTTTGAACACTTCCGCCTCTTCTTCCTCTGCGTCTTCCAGATCAACGTCTTCTTTTACACCATCCCTCTGTCCATTAAACTCAAGTAAGTCCTCCGCTTCCCTCACACACCGTCTGAGTTGATGCAATTAAGAGGCTAAATTCTCTTTTAAATGTGTGTGTGTGTGTGTTACAGGGAGCATCCGGTGTTTCTGATCTTCATGCAGTTAGCTGTGATCTCCATCTTTAAGTCGTACCCCACCGTGGGAGACCTTGCTCTCTACATGTCCTTCCTTCCTGTCTGGAGTCACCTACACAGATGTGAGTGAATCGATGAAGCGTTAATATTTGACTATAAATGCTGTGTCGATAACGTGTGATGCAGAGGCGTCGAGGCGTAACGATCTCTTTGTTTTTCCTGTTCAGTCTTGAGGAACATCTTCCTCGTGTCCTGCGTCCTGCTCGCCTGTTCGGCTCTGTTCCCTGTTCTCTGGCACCTCTGGATCTACGCCGGCAGCGCCAACTCCAACTTCTACTACGCCATAACGCTGCTGTTCAACGTGGCACAGGTAGGATGGACGCAACCAGGGAGGATTTACTGATGAGCCAAAGACGTGATCTGCTTTTTCTCCCACGACGAGTCAAAATATATCTGATAATTATTATTTTGTCTTTGCTCTTTTCAATTTGATCTTAATTAATCTGCGTCCGTGTGTTTATTTCCCCTCAGATTCTGCTGGTGTCGGATTATTTCTACGCCTTCTTGAGGAGGGAACACCATCTCACCTATGGACTGTACCTGAAGAGGAAAGACGGCTCCGAGGCGACACTAGTTCTTAAATAAAAACACAGACAAACACCGCCTCTACCAGGAAGCGAGAGAAAGCGCTCGAGGTCTCACTTATCCTCACAGGGAACAAACACAAAGTGAGGAGGATGAAAAGACTTTGAAAGCCACACCGGTCCTCAGACAGAACATTGGCACGCGTGCAGGAAGTGTGCCCACGGTACCACGTCATATGCAAACTGCAAGACACACAACATACAACATGACAGACACACATGTACAGATGGGATGTAGAAAAGTGGCTGCTGCCACGTGAAACAAACAGACAACAACTCTCTGTCCTCTTTTCACTCTCTCCTCTGGGCCGCTCTTATTATGAAGCCTCACTCTGCCTGGAACCTGCGCCTGCGGAGGGTGGAATTTTATTTTGAAGCCTTGTCACTCTAGAAGAATTTTATTTTGACACTCTGTTTAATCTGCAGCTTTGTCCTGGGGAGGCTTTTATTTTGAAAAAAGTCTGAAGCAGCTTTTTTTTATTTTCTGGATGGAAACGTCACTCTGGGGAGGCTTTTATTTTGAAGCCTTGTTCCTCCTTAAACACCAAAAAGTTAGAAAAATGCGGGAACCCCCTGTTGATTTGATAATTCCTGATATCCAGCTGTCTTGCTCACGTTTGTTTGGTTACTTTTGTGTTGAAAAACTAGTTTGTCTGGAAGCCTTTTGCCCTAATCTGACACAGTCTGCTGTTTAATGAACAAACTTTAGATTATCAGCGTTGCCTCTCATCTCAAGTGAAAACCAGTCGAACCAATACTAACCTCATCACAGTACATGAAACTCACCTGGACCTGTGATAGCTTCAGCTGCCTGAAATCAGAGTCGGGATGCTGATCTCTAAACTGTAGACTGAGCGAGAGCGAGTCCGACAAAGACAACAGTGAATGTGTTTTATCGACTTACTGAAGTGCTTAAATTCTTTTGTGTTTTCTGCATGTCAGACTTACAGCTTCATAAATTTGAATCCCAAATTTTCACAAAGGACACAATTCCTTGCTAGTAATCAAAATTCGGAGTCATAAAGTGCCACCAAATGAATCATCAAACACCTAAAGTTTCATATTTTTCTCTATTTCTGCATGCGAGTTAATATAATGAAGTTATTGTAACATTTAGATTAATTAATTTAAAATGAGTCATTCCCTGTTATGAAGTGTTTCAGGGTTCAGGATGGGAAGTTACACGTCAAACGCAATACTCTCATGTAAAGGACTAGTTCAACATTTTCAGGAAAATGGCTTCTTGCTGAGAGTTGGTTGAGAAGATCAGTGTCACTCTCATGTCTGTGCGATTATATATGAAGTATAAAGTCCCAGAAACTGAACACATAACCTATGTACAATGGCGTATTGTCATTTTATCTCCGATATATTGTGTTAATTGGTGAGTTTAAAGGGTAAACCAGGCTGCTGCTTGGTTTGCAGTCTTTATGTTGAGCGAAGCTAATTAACTGCTGGCTGAAGCTTCATATTTGACAGACAAACAGGAAACTGGTATCGCTCTCATCGTGTCAATCCAGAAAACAGATGACCATTTTTTCCTTTTTAAATTTAGGACTTGGAAAAAACAACATGAACGCTTAAACCCTGCTACGAGTTAACGTGTAGAACGGCCTCTCCTTTAATCTGCAAACTTCGACTTTAATGAAGAATCTCATGCTCACAAAACGTTTGTACCTGTAGGCGAAGTTACTGACACACATCTGCCTAAAAATCTTTGATTAACTCTTTAATTCACACCCTGAAATTAAGCCTTAAACAGCCTCAGAAGTGTTGAGACGTTGGTGTAATGTTTTATTTTATATGTTTTTGTTCAATAATTGGTTTCTCCTGGCCTTCCTGTGAAAACAACGAGATAAGCAACAACAAATTACGCACAAAAAAAAAAAAAAACGAGCATTTGAACATCTGCACCTGAATGTGAGCAGAAATATGTTTTCTTTAAACTGGTTTTCATGTGAAATGACGGTAAGATCGATGACAAAGCAAAGAAAAACGACTCTGCAGATACCAGTCGGTTCAGTTGCTTTCTTAAATGTTTTATAAACTACTGATCTGAAGGTCAACAGTCGCCATTTTGATACCAATGATTGAAAATTTGATATTAATTTATTTGCTGCACTACAAAAACTTTTTATTTTTTTCTTTCTTTCATAAAAAAGGAGGAGCTCTTGTTTTGTTTTGATACCGTATAAATGAATGTTTTGTTTTGTTAAAGATATTCAGGGTTGGAAAGGGGCGATGTTATATTTGATGAATGAGTGAACATGTCATGAATAATGATTATTAAACTTGAGGTGTTGATTTCATCTGTCTGTTCTTAATTGTGAACTGAATACTGAAACCCAAATTTCTTCCCTATGTGTGAATAATTAGCTCCCTAAAGCTGATGAGCATTTGGCACCTTGCATGGCAGCCAGTGTCATCAGTGTTATGAATGTGTGAATGAGATATGGTCAGAAAAAACTACAGTAGAAAGGCGCTATATAAGTACAGGCCATTTACTATTTACATTTACAGTAGCCCAGAATGGACAAACTAGGGTGAGGCAACAAGGGGTTTAAGTCAAGCAGTTCCTCAAACGTCCACTTGAGGCTGGCTCCAGAAGTGAGTCAGTCTCCATAAGTCCCCATGTTAAAATGTCCAACTTCACAGCAGAAATAAACATGTTTACAGCCTGGTACAAAAATTCATAACGTTATGCATAAACACAACATTAAAGGCGTCATTCACTCTGCCTCAGCTCCACCCAAGCTCCACGTCTTTGCCCGTTCTGGGATTAGCGGGAAGGCAGTAATCCTGCAATGAAAACACAGTTATGGATATTATATTAAATTTCTGTCATGCTGTGTAAATAGAGCCCCTAAATCTGACACACTGGACCTTTAAATTGAATTTAGTTTAAAGTTTCTGTGCTTTTTTAGGGCGATGAAATTTCATGTTTTTCACAACTTCAGATTGTATTTGTAGATGCACAAATATGGACTATTTATAATTTATTTACTTTATTTTTATTTTATATGTATTTAAAGTATTATTATTAATCTTAAGTTTTATAGAGAGCCTGTATGTTGTTCTTGAAATGTCACTTTATTTGTTTATTTTGTGAATAATTAAACATTTCAGGACGTGACAAACGTTTTATTTCCGGTAAAGTGAGCATAAGAGGAAGGCAGTAAAGCAGATTTGAACGCGGCCCAAATATTCCCGGGAAAAAATATTACATCATAAACTCCGCCTCAGCGCCAACCCTCAGAGAAGGGTGAGTTTGTTTTAAATATCGGCCCGCGCCGTTCCCACCGTTTACAGGCGTCACCGCCGCGCCGGCTGAACGAGCCTCACTGACGGCGTACAGCAAATCAAACGCAACGGTTCCTTTAAGCCAACGCCCTCTTTAAAACAGACCGACCAATGAGGAGGCGAGACGTCACTTTCCTACTTGAATATTCATTACTTTTCGCGGGCTTTGTGTATCACGTGGTCGTTTCGCGCGAAAAGCGACTCCCGGCAGGAAGAAGCAGTTTCTGCAGAAGAGGCACACAGAGACAGACACGGGACAATGGCGGTGAGTCAAAACTGTTAAAATAAGATAAAATACGTCAGTTCATGAGCTCGTTTATCTCCTCAGAGACAGAGACGTCACATTTGAACAGTTTGTAGTTTGACTTTCAGCTGTTTTAGAAGTCTCCGTCACAACAACGACAGTTAAAGTTTGAGCTCGGAGAAGAAGAAACAATGATTTTAAAGTTAAATGCGCTCAGCTCGACATTAATATGTTGTAATAAGTCGCTCTGCAACAGCTGCTAACTTGAATAATAATAATAATAATAATGATGTGTTACTGTTTTTTATTTGTCCTCTCGCTGACCTGCCATGTGGCTGTTGAGCTTTTGTTACCTGCCAAATGGAGATAAAGTGTCAGTTCACACATGTGTGGGTCTAAAACTGTTAAAAATAGTTTTATTTTCATATATTTAAATAGTGTGGTAAACACATGTTTATGTAGTATGTTCATATCAGTGATACTTTCAACTTGTACACAGTGTTTGTTATTTTGTTATATTTTATTCACATCACTCCAGTTTTTACTTACACTTAATGCTGAGCTGACCTCAGAGAGACATTATTCTCATTGATTGTAGCATTTGTGATCTATGATCACGTTAACAGCAGTGAAACAGCTCCACAGCTAAAATATAACACCTTTGTGCATGTGAGATGACAGTTTGTGATTGTCTGTTATGAGCAGATGAAACGTGTCAGCAGTTTGATATTGTGAAAGTTTAATTTGGCAAAACACACACCAGAGCAGATAAACTCGTGAATGTAATCTGAGTTTTGAAAAAGATCCGATGTCGGTTGAGTTTATTAATAAACTGGTAACAGGTTAAAGATTTATTTGGATTTCAGAGTGTCGAAGCGGTCACATTATAATCAGGCTAACTTAAAGTGTGTAAATAAACAAAATACAATAGATGAAAATAAAAAAATCCCTGAAAACACACTGTAAACTGACCATGGTAATGCGCTCTACGTGAGTACTTTTGAGTCAAAGTTCTACTCGTACTAAAATAAGAGTAATCAGAGTAATTTGTCTGTTGTCGGCAGGATTCCTCCGAGTCGTACCACATGGCCACCAGCCCCAGCCGAGCCTCCCGGAGGGGAGACATGACCTCCAGCCCCGGGCGAGACCTGCCGCCCTTCGAGGATGAGTCGGAGGGGCTGCTGGGGGATGGACAGCTGCCCGGAGAGGAGGAGGAGGACGGAGACGGAGAGGAGCTGATCGGGGACGGGATGGAGAGGTGAGCAGATGGATTTCAAATATCAGATTTACTTTGTGTTCCAACGTTTCAAGGGCTTGGTGACGAGTCTTTTTCTCCTCTTTCCGTGTTCAGGGATTACCGTGCCATCCCGGCGCTGGATCAGTATGAGGCGGAGGGTTTGGACCTGGATGACGAGGATCTGTCCGAGCTATCGCCTGGAGCCCGTGCCGCCGCCGAGGAGGCCATGAGGAGGAGGGACAGGGAGCAGGGGGTCAGCGGGCGGCTGAGGAGAGGACTGCTCTACGGTGAGGACTGCATGTTTGTTAGTGCAGCTCATGGAGGCGATGAAGACACTTGTTCTCTGAGTCAATGAAATCTAAACACTTCCTTTGCCGTTATCCAGACAGCGAAGACGAGGACGACGAGCGTCCGGCGGCTCGGCGAAGGCGATTGGCCGAGCGGGCAGCAGAGGGCGTCGCAGATGGAGAGGAAGAGGAAATGATCGAGAGCATTGAGAACTTGGAGGACATGAAGGTACAGATGTAATGAAGTACTGTAGCTTTTTTTTCTGGTCAGACTGGTGCTTTTTCCAGCTGTGGTCGAGAGTCTGACGGGGTTTCTTCTCTCTGCAGGGCCACACTGTGAGGGAGTGGGTGTCCATGACGGCTCCCAGGCTGGAGATCTACAACCGCTTCAAGAACTTCCTGCGGACCCACGTCGACGAAAACGGCCACAACGTCTTCAAGGAGAAGATCAGCGACATGTGCAAAGGTAGCTCAGCTCGTTTTTTTTTTTTTACATACACGTGTTTGAATAAAATCTGATTTCTGGTTTTTAATGAATGAACTTCCTCTCGTCTCACCGCAGACAATAAGGAGAGTCTGGTTGTAAACTACGAAGACCTCGCAGCCAGAGAGCACGTGTTGGCCTACTTCCTGCCAGAGGCTCCGACTGAGATGCTGAAGGTGAGCGTAGTCCCGATGAAAAGGAGACTATTTTTAATTTAAAGGCCTGACCGCTGAGCGCATCGCGTCTTTGACTGCAGATCTCTGAGGATGTCTCGTACCTTTGTGGTGCGCTACAAACGAGATCTGCTGCATTCGTCCTTTTGGTTCTGCTTGATTAAGTTGGTGTCAGAGCTGTCAATGAAACTCTGGTGACCAACATTGTGTTTGTTCACCATCAGGTCTTTGATGAAGCAGCTAAAGAAGTTGTGCTCGCCATGTACCCGAAATACGACCGCATCGCCCACGAGATCCACGTCCGCATCTGCAACCTGCCGTTGGTCGAGGAGATCCGCTCGCTCAGGTAATATTTAACTTCCCAGTCCTGGAAGAGGGATACGTGGAGGGAGGTAAAAATGATGTCTGCTAAAACCGGTTAAAAGCCAAGTGGCTT
Organism: Miichthys miiuy; assembly: GCA_036365135.1. Lineage (NCBI taxonomy): Eukaryota > Metazoa > Chordata > Actinopteri > Sciaenidae > Miichthys > Miichthys miiuy. The sequence continues at coordinate 27,794,505 of CM071604.1, forward strand.
TTCTGTGATACCACAGAGGAAAACCTAAAGGTGTGGATTATTTAATTTATTTAAGCTCGAGCTGTGGGAGCATAGATCTGACTCTGGAGACTAGACAAGTTTATTGACACGTGATCGGAAGCACAAACGCATAGATACATTAAACACTAAAACGACATGAATAAACATTCAGCACAGCACGTTTTTCCACCCGTATCCCATCCATGCAGCTCTTTGCACATGGCGGTTACCAGGGTGTTTTGTTGAGAGATGCTGTGGCAGAAGAGACAAAACTCATTGGCATAGTGTGCTCGTTTACAGGCCAGGGACCTGAATCTGCAGTGTGACGGATACACAGTGTCATTTCATAACATTATATATATTAAAGTTTGATTTAATGACTTTTTAAAGACGTATTTTGGCTGAAATGAGGCGTCAGTCATATTTTTATCTGAGGCATACAACTTGGATGTTTACACAACAGAAACTCTGACCCAAGGTTTCTCTCTTTTTCTTCACCTGAACGGAGGATCGAAGGTTTGTTTGTATGTTCTGCACACTGTAAAGCCTCAGAGGCAAATAATTTATGGGTTACATGAATAAAATGTCCTTCCTATGAACTGTATACACAAACACTGCATGAATTATCTTCTTCTGAGAGCATCTGGATCAATATGAGCAGATGGAGCGGTAAATAATGCATGTTTTGATTTCCAGAGTCTACAAACTGTTCAGGAGACAAACTTTCTTCTTCTGTCCGTCCTCTTCAGGCAGCTCCACCTGAACCAGCTGATCCGGACCAGCGGCGTTGTGAGCAGCTGCACCGGCGTCCTCCCTCAGCTCGGCATGGTCAAGTACAACTGTAACAAGTGTAACTTCGTGCTGGGACCCTTCTTCCAGTCCCAAAACCAGGAGGTGAAGCCGGGTTCCTGTCCCGAGTGTCAGTCCCTGGGCCCCTTCGAGATCAACATGGAGGAGGTGAGAGACTCCTGTGTGCTGTGAAGGTCCTTGTTTGTGTTGATGTCATCTTCATCAAGGGCACAAAATAATGACTTACAACAACCTTCAGTAATTATCCTAATTAGTGTGTGTTAAAGTTAGAAAGTCACTGATATCGTGTATCGTCTCCCTCCTGCAGACTGTGTACCAGAACTACCAGAGAATCGCCATCCAAGAGAGTCCCGGTAAGGTCGCTGCCGGCCGCCTCCCCCGCTCTAAAGACGCCATCCTGTTGGCCGACCTGGTGGACAGCTGCAAGCCCGGAGACGAGATCGTGAGTGGAGTTAAATTAAACAAAGTAGCTAAGAAAAGTACTCCCACAAATACTCAAAACACTCCTCCTCCTCTCAGGAACTGACGGGCATCTACCACAACAACTATGACGGCTCTCTGAACATGGCTAACGGCTTCCCCGTGTTCGCCACAGTCATCCTCGCCAACCACATCACCCGCAGGGATGAGGGCGTCGCCGTGGCCGAGCTGACCGACGAAGACGTCAAGGCCATCGTCACCCTGTCCAAGGACGAGCGCATCGGCGAGAGGGTGAGGAGTTGCAGTCGGCCGCTGAGGTTATATTTGTCCCTGAAGTGGTCAAATTGGGAAGAAACTGCAGATGAGTCCGAACAGTTATATAATCCCTGCTGCACAGACGTTTCCTAACTCGTGCTTTGTCGTGTCTGTAGATCTTCGCCAGCATGGCGCCATCCATCTACGGTCACGAGGACATCAAACGAGCCCTCGCCCTGTCGCTGTTTGGAGGAGAGCCCAAAAATCCAGGTAGGAGTCAACTACCAGCCCCAAGCAACAACAACACACACGTCTGTTTCCGTCACACTCATCCTGTTACTCTTTGCTCTGTTCCAGGTGGGAAACACAAGGTACGTGGAGACATCAACGTGCTGCTGTGTGGAGACCCGGGAACCGCAAAGTCCCAGTTCCTCAAGTACGTATCAACAACTGAAGCTGGAAAATGTTAGAAACATCAGAGGTTTTCGCTTGCTTTCCAGTCTTTATGCTAAGCTAAGCTCCCCGGATCCGATAAACCAGAGCAGTAAACACAAGAAAAAAAAGATGGTGATGAAGCTGATGAGTATCTTACTGGATTTTTCCCCTCAGGTACGTGGAGAAGGTGGCGAGTCGTGCGGTGTTCACCACGGGTCAGGGGGCCTCCGCCGTCGGTTTGACTGCTTACGTCCAGAGACACCCGGTCAGCCGCGAGTGGACGCTGGAGGCCGGAGCGCTGGTGCTGGCCGACCGCGGGGTTTGTCTGATCGACGAGTTCGATAAGGTGACTTGACGCGCTCTTGTACAGTCCTAAAAAAAATGTTTCCTCTGAGACTTTTCTGTCATAAACTTCTGACCGTCCTCCAGATGAACGACGCAGACAGAACGAGTATCCACGAGGCCATGGAGCAGCAGAGCATCTCCATCTCCAAAGCCGGCATCGTCACCTCTCTGCAGGCCAGATGCACCGTCATTGCTGCTTCTAACCCCATCGGTACGTAACACAGTCACAGTCTGACACAGAGGGGCTTTCAAACAAGTTTAATTTGTCTGCAGTTTGTTTCTTTTCGTTGCATCATCGCTCTTTGTGTTGTTTCCTTGCAGGTGGCAGGTACGACCCCTCCCTGACCTTCGCCGACAACGTGGACCTGACGGAGCCCATCGTGTCCCGTTTTGACGTGCTGTGTGTCGTCCGAGACACCGTCGACCCCGTACAGGTACACAATAAAGTCTTCCACCCTTCCAGTTGATGCTGAAGAAAGTTTGTTTCTTCTTGTAGAGTTCAAATTCAGGCCGGTACCGAACACTCACCGCTGTCCCCTGGCTTGTGATTGGCTCTTTTTTTCTAACCAGGATGAGATGTTGGCGCGCTTTGTGGTCGGCTCCCACATCAAACATCACCCTAGCAACAAGGAAGGAGGCATGGCCTTGGAGGAAATGATTCTGCCCAACACAACTGATGTGCCGCCGATTCCCCAGGATCTCATGAGGAAGTACATCATCTACGCCAAAGAGCGGGTACGAACGTACACTTAACGTCCTCCCAACGCTTCAACCGTTCGCTCAGTCTTGTTTGATGTTTATTTATGCTCCGTAACTGTATGTTCTGCAAGATACGTCAATAAAACTCAGTTTTTCTACAATTTTTCGTCTCATGTTTGCAGGTTCATCCCAAACTGAACCAGATGGATCAGGACAAAGTCGCTCGCATCTACAGTGACCTCCGCAAAGAGTCGATGGTGAGTCTACTGAACCTTTCAAAAGTTCACTTCTGAATGGCAGTTTGGACTGAAATATAATCACCCATGTTGATTTGGTTTCACCAACAGGCCACAGGCAGCATCCCCATCACAGTCCGTCACATCGAGTCCATGATCCGCATGGCGGAGGCTCACGCCAAGATGCACCTGAGGGACTACGTGCTGGAGGACGACGTCAACATGGCCATCAGGGTCATGCTGGAGAGCTTCATCGACACGCAGAAGTTCAGCGTCATGAGGAGCATGAGAAAGGTGCGTGACGGCCGGCGCACATTCTGCTTAAACATGAGCAAAGTGAAGTTCAGCGGTCTCTGATTGCTTCCTGATTTGATGTTTTATTAAGTGAGTGTTGTCCGTGTTTCTGTCCAGACGTTTGCCCGCTACCTGGCCTTCCGCAGGGACAACAACGAGCTGCTGTTGTTCGTCCTCAAGCAGCTGGTGGCCGAGCAGGTCTCCTACCAAAGGAACCGATACGGAGTCCAGAACGACACCATCGAGATAGCGGAGAAAGACCTGCAGGATAAGGTAAGGAGAACGCCCTGCCCTGCTAATCTTATTGTGCTAATATGCTGAGCCTCATCGTGTTTCCTCTTTTCTGTCCTCCTCCAGGCGAGACAGATCAACATTCACAACCTGACAGCCTTCTACGACAGCGACCTCTTCCGCTCCAACAAGTTCAGCCACGACGGGAAGAAGAAACTGATCCTGCAGCAGTTCTAAGATCGTCCTCCTCGACCTAAAATAGTGCTTCATGAACTCTTATTTCAAGGCCCAAAATGGATCATTGGGGTTAAAAAAAGTACTTGTTTCTATCATGTTGGACTCCAGGTGGGACGTAGTTGCCTTTAGGTCTAAACTGAAGCCTGGAAGGACTTTTTTTCCAACATGTATGAAATTGTTGCATTGGAGGAAGATGGTCCGAAACTCCACAAACATGCTTTGTTGGGTCTTTTGAGAGAATCTTAAAGTAGCAGTGAGAAAGCGATGGATGTGCGTACGGAACATCCTTCACGAAATGGTTGAAATAGCCTCAGATCACGGAGGGTTTCCATTGGATTATTTGGGTATCGAGTGTTCGTAATGTTGCGCAGCGTTGCCGCAGATAAAATCCAGAGTTTGCCTCCAAAACGAGAGCTAACGTTTTAGTGAGTTAACTGCAAAATTATAAAAATAAATAACTGACTCATTCACTCCACCGTTCTTCCTCCAGTGTTTCGTCTCTCAGGTGTGGCTGATTGTAAATAAATGTACATGTTTCTGTCCTTGTTGTTGATCCAACTGGATTTGTTGTCTCACTTAACTTCCTGATTCCTCTGTTAGCAGCTGTTAAGATGGAGGACATTTCACACTCACTGGCTGTAGTCTTTTTGTCGCGTGTTGAAGTGAACGTAGCTGGAACTCAAGCCTCCGTAATTCCATGTAAAAAGACAAAAACACATTAAGTACTTAAAGAGGTAGAGATAAAACATTTGATGTTTCTGCTGCTTGAATTCACTTGATGTTGGATTGAAGGTGTGTTTTGATATTAAAACGTATTTGTTAAACTTCTTTTGGCCACTTTGTCTCAGTTTTGTTCAGAACTCTGCAGCTCTTTAATTTCTGCTGACTGTCGGCAGCCCGTGGTGTAAACTCACCGGCTGGCAGTAGATTAAACCGCTAAATGAAGCGTCGATAAATGGAAAAATGTTGATGCAGGAGGAAAAGGGGAAATAAGTTTTTTTTTGTTAAATTTTACAACGTGAGCAACTTTTTTCAATATATTTCTTATTTGTAGAATTTTCTTCTAACATGATAAACTAACATGTTGACATGTTAAACCACGGTTCAACCTTTTTCAGCCTAAGGACCCCTTGGACAAGAGACAGACCCGCACATCTAACTAATCATTTAAAAGCCTGAATTAACTTTTATTTTAACTTTATTCAACTTTTATTTCACCTTTTTAAACTATTCATATACTGGGTTATAGCCTATATGTATTTAGGATTGATAAAAAAGTTAATGCATAATGATTATTGGTTATTAAATACTAAGAGTTGTACGTCTTTGGACATGTCCACTGATTCATCCAATTGGAGTGCAAATGCCTCTGCTGTTTGTAGTTTCTCAATTATCTGCACCCTCACAGTCACCATTATTTTGGGAAAAATTGTCAATTATTGTGACAAAAACTGGCGGACCCCCTGCAGTACCTCTGCGGACCCCATAGGGGTCACAGACCCCTGGTTGAAGACCCCTGTGCTAAACTAACATGAACACTGTAAACATTAACCTAACATTTTATTTTAATTATCTCTTGTATATTTAATACATTTTCTACAGTTGTGCTCTTGTGCCAATTGGTGTTGCCTTTCTTTTTCTGTATTAACAGCTCTGATATTTCCGAGGTGCACTGAACGCAGCAGCTGTGAACCAGTCTGTCAGTAGCAGCAGCGACATCTAGCGGCCACCAGCGGAAACAACAGAGCAGGCAGGCTGGTTATTTCCAGCGTCGGTGGTGGTGCAGCAGAGCAGAGCAGAGCAGACCCTGGACTGACCGCAGCTGAGTCCGCACACACTTCACACACACACACACACCGCCTGTCTGTCTCTCTGTCTGTCTGCACGGACACCGCAGACAGTTCAGTCAGTGCTCCAGCACACAGACATGAGCACGGCGTTTCATCCAGAGCGCATCTGCGGCTGAAATCTGCGTGATCTGTCCGTTCAGAGCGGAGGGAGAGAAGGGGAGGGATGTTGAGCACTGCAGCAGACATGCCGGGCCCGCTGCACATCACACTCATCGGTGAGTCTTTTATTTATATTCACATCTATTTATTCCATCCACCCACGGACACAAGCAGCTGCAGAGAGCTGGTGTTTGCACATATTTGAAAAGATCAGGTGGAAAAACATCCACCACATGAATCTTTGGAGACTTTGAAAAACATCACACATGAACATAAGATCAGTGTAAAGTCACCGCAGGGCACCACACACACGGTGCTGGAGTATTAATGATGATATTAGTGATAATATGATTATGATATTTGCACAGACTGGCTTTATGTGTGGGAGGCACGCAGTGCACTTAAATCAGCAGACACACACTGCAGTGTCTGACACACACACACAGATAAACACACACACACACACCAGGACCTGCTGCTGAGCACATGAAGAATAATAATCCTCATCATCAACCTCACATTTAAGTTGGGAATGATGAAGACTGTCAGCCAGTTTTGCTTTGTCATGGAGGATGATAACACATTTTTATGAACCAAAACATGCTTAATGTTTTTTTTTTTTAGATCTTAAATCTCTCTAATTAACTATGAAATAATAATAACAAATAAATCAATAGATAATAGATTCAAATTCATTATTTTGTTTGATCAACAGCACAAATCACAAAGATATTTAATTCATGATGATATAAAACAGAGAAAAACAGCAAAATATGAGAAGCTGGAAACATTCACATTAACATTACTAACATAATGTAACGGTAATGTGGACTTTAGCTTTTTGTTGTCTCTTATTTTGTTTTTTTGAGATTTTAGCATCATGACAGAGATTTTACAAATACAACAGTCAAATTACACGTGGTGGGATTTTTAAGGCTGACTCTGATATATGTTTGAGTTAGTATCGACTGTTTTTGGCCAAACAATGGTAATAGTTAGCATTCAACAGGAAAATTAGTTTTTCGATATTTCTTCTAACTGATATCCAAACGAGCCATGATATTGTTCTGTTAGCTAAGCTAACGAAGTCAAGTCCCAGTCTGGTTCCCCTAAATCACATTCGAATGGCTAAATTTCTCTTATATTCAGGGTGCAAGGATGAGTCATCAGTATTATTTTAATGAGATTTTGACACAGAAGAAAGCCTTTGAATCTAAAATCTACTTTATATTCCTCATCTCAAAGTACTGCCGAGGCTGCTGGGAATAAACGTTGACCGTCCTTTTACCCATGGTCTCTCCAACAGTCCAAATCACAAAGATATTCCCTCCACAGTGATATAAAAACAGAGCAAAAGCAGCAAAATATAGTGATTTTATTGCTCATAAGATTAGTTAATTATTTAAATTATGTCTGCAGCAAAGCTACTTTCATTATCCACAGACTATTTTCTCGATCCTTGAAACAACAACACAAAGTGATGCAGGTCCAAAAGACAAATATATTCCGTTTACCATCACGTGTGACAAAGGAAAGCATCGATTTATCACGTTTTTCTTGATACATGAAGGTAATCATCAGGATAGATGCTGATTCATTAATGCCCTAATGATATTTATAGATCGTCACTAGCAGCAGCGGATCTATCCACATACGAGGCTTCGCTAGTTTCTGTGGTTGTTTTTGTGGCTCTTTGATGATGCAGCTTCCTTCCTCTGAAGCTCTTCATGGTGAATTATGGATCTCTGTGTCTGTAAAGCTGCTCTGACGTTAACAGTTTTCGTGCTTCGGGATGTGTGAACTGAATGCTTTTCCAAATGCAGGCTTTGTTCAGGACAGAGAGGAGATAACAGGGTGAGTTCTCATTTGGGGTGAAGGGGATTTGGGGGAGGGTCCCAGCTGGACATAAGCTGATCTGAGGGGTGTTAAAGCACAGAGAGAAGGGGGCTTTAAAGGCAACAGCTCCTACATTCACATAGTGTACAATGAAGGGGACAAAAGTGTTTAGCAGTATTCCAGACATCCTTCTTCCCAGCAACACATTCCAGCTCCTCCTGGGGGATCCTGAGGTATTCCCAGGCCAGATGGGCTATATCGTCCCTCCAGTGGATTCTGGGTCTGCCCCAGGGTCTCCTCCCAGTTGGATGTGCCCAGAACACCTCCAAAGGACGATCCTAATCAGATGCCTGAACCAACTCAGCTGGATTCTTTCGACGCAAAGGAGCAGCGCCCCTGCTCCGGGCTTCCTCTAGATGTCCGAGCTCTTCATCCTATCTCCTACAGCCTACAGAGGAGGCTCATTTTGGCTGCTTGTATCCGCAATCTTATTCTTTCGGTCACTGCGCAGAGCTCTTGACTATAAGTGAGGGTTAGAACATAGATGGACTAGAAAATCGAGAGCTTTACCCTCTGGCTCAGCTCCCTCTTCCCTACAATGGTCTGGTACGGTGTCTTGAAGTACTGCCGATGCCACACCAACCCACTGGTCCATCTCACGCTCCATTTTCCTGTCACTCGTGATCAAGACCCCGAGATACTTGGGGCAGCAACCTGCAGGGACTGTTTTCTGGTAGAGAACCATGGCCTTGGATACCATTGATGTCATGGATGACCGACCATGGTGTCACAAAACACACATGTTCAAATCTTCACCAATGAAAGGCACCATCCATAATCCATAACCCATCATCAAGCATGCCAGTATAAAGAATGGAAGCCGTACATGCAACGTCACCCACAGGTTTCTGAAGAGCTGATTTGAAGCTCAAAAATCTGTAGCTCTAGCCATCGCCATCTTGGCAGTCTTGCCTCCCCAACTAGCCATCACTAGTTATAGTAATAGTTTTTGGATGGAGCCTTACCTATATCAGGGTTCACGGACAGTATTAGTTATCAGTTCCCTGTTGGTTTTGGTCTTGGTCAACATATTTGTGGACAATAACATGGTACAAAAGCTGATCATATCTGACCACTGATATCTTCTCAGAAAATCAAGGTAGACTTTGAGTTCACCTTGAAAAAATGCTTAGTATAAAAACTAGTGGCCTGTAAAATGTCCTGCTTGCCCCACTTCTCTCCCTCTGGATGAATGGTCCGGAGAGGAGCTCCAAGGAGAGACAGGGAAAGAGGAGGTAGGTGAAAGGATGGGAGGGATGAACAGGAGGACAGAAGAACAGACAGATGTGGAGAAGTGCTGGGGTTGTTTTAATTCCTCTCTCCTTCACAAAGTCAGCACTGTCCTGATATAACTGCACGCTAATAAAGTCTGTGTTTGTCCACGGACCAAAAACACCAACGATGATGATTAAAAGCTGAGTTGTGAGCCAGAACTAGTGTGTTTATTATGGTGAAATTATAGATAATGAGCCAGATAACACCATAAACAAACAACCTCTACTCACTAATCTTGCACTTATGTTTGAGTATTTGGCTTCAGACGTGTTTGCAGTACTGCGGACGCCGTACCGGACCACTGTTGGGAAGAGGGAGTTGAGCCGGAAGGCCAAGCTCTCGATTTTCCAGTCCATCTAGGCTCCAACCCTCACCTATGGTCATGAGCTTTGGGTAGTGCTTGGAAAAATGAGATTGCGGATACTAGTGGCCAAAATGAGCTTTCTCCCCCGGGTGGCCGGGCTTAGCCATGGACATCCCGAAGGAGCTTGGAGTAGAGCTGCTCCTTTGTGTCGAAAGGAGCTAGCTGATACCCCCTGGGTGCCTTCCTTTGGACTTGTTCTGGGCACGTTCAACTGGGAGGAGACCCTGGGGCTGACCCAGAACCCGCTGGAGGGACTACATAGCCCATCTAGCCTGGGAATGCCTTGGGATCCCCCAGGAGGATCCGGAATGCATTGCTGATGCATTGTTCACCCTGCTAAACCTGCTGCAAGTCAATGGACAGATGGATGGTTTACACTCAACGCTTACAACAGCATTGTTTTTGGCAGCAGCAGGCAGCTGTTTTAAGAGAAAAACCTCTAAAATCTCACCTGCTCAGCAACAACAAAAAAAAAAACACGGCTATAGACCAGCTGGTGAACACAGCGGAGCAGCTAAAGTGCTAGGTATTTCCCTCAGGAGTTGGTGGAGACCGAAACAAAGCTGTATCATCTGGCAATTATCAATATTTTGTCAAGTTTTGCACTTAAATACAATTTTAAAAAACGTGCACTTTGATTATATTTTTGAATATATTTTGATGCTAACACCACTGACCGTCATGTTGTCCAAAAACTATTAAACAAATTAAACATCAAAGCTCAGCTTTCACATTCTGCACAACCCACTTTGCACCACTACACAGTGACCTCGAAAAATCTTTGTCTACAAGGGCAACTTTGCAGCGTAATTACTTCAGAAAAAATCTTGCAGAATCCTTTCAGCCAAAAGGGACTGAACAGCCGAGTTCGCCTTATCAGCTTAACGCAGATAAGCTCCATGCTGAGCTCGACGAAGCGGCAGAGTGCCACTGGAGGGATATGAACAGGTGCTGGAGAGGAGATACCCTACGAAGTTTTTGAAACTACACAGTGAGAGGAAAATAGAGGGGGAAAACTGGTTGTCAATACCCAGAGAATACACAAGTTGGTACATGTTAATCTGGATTTACTGTGATGATTCCTTTGGGACAAGAGAGAACAAACATTGAACTGAAACACACTGAATTGTGGTGTCTAGTGTCGCTAAATCACTTTATTTGCATGGTGAAACGCCCAGTTTAAATTTATCCAAACGGGTGCAACAGTGTCTCAGTTAAAGGGGATGAGAGGGCGAGTTTGTTTTTAGCCACACCAGCACCGTGAATAAAGAGATGGTTGAGTTGGTCCGTTGGCTTTCCAGTCTGTGCAAGTTGATGATGAGAAACCTATTAAACTAACATCAATTACCAACAGCCTCAGTGGTGCTTTGAGATGAGGAACATAAACTACATTTTAGGTTCGAAGGCTTTCTTCTGTATCCAAGTCTCATTATATTATTGACGACTCATCCTGCACCCTAAATATAAGATCTTAAGCCACATATCACATTCAGTACAGCTTTGCATCTTTTCATTTGGCCTTCAAGTATAATTTAAGAGAAAACATCAAGATGTCACTGCAGCACCACAATAAGTCATTTTGTGATTATTAAAACTGTAACTTCATATTTCTCCTGAGTCCCCTTGTTCATGAAGTAATCACTACTGGCATGGCAGACTGCCTTGATTTGAAAATACTTTCCATCTGTTCTATAATTACAGTTTTAGAAAGTTCCAGTGGCTCCATTGGTTTCCCACCGAGTGTCTCAGGCACAGTTGTAACAGGGGCACAAAGTAATTACAAGAAGAAGGTCTATTACTAGCCCAGTAGTCCAGCTGGGCTGTAAAGGTCAAAAAGAAAATAAATAGTTGGAAAGATAAAAAAAAAATGGAGCCAAGTTTGGCATCCTCACCAAAAGAAATGTGAATGAAAGTGGTTCAAATCACAGCTAACCCTACTAACGGCAATAAAGGGCTAACATGATATGCTACTGTTTGGTTGTAGATCCGTGAAGACGTTTCACCTGTCTCTGGTTTCCACCTGGTTCGTTAGTGCTCGTTGTTGTAACGACTGTCGTCAGAGTCGTTTAAGTCACCTGACTGTCTGGTGTGAACGACAGTTAAAGTGACCTGGACGATGGTCGTTCATGTCACTTGAGTGTGGACAATGGTCGTTCAGGTCACCAGAGCCCAGGTGTGGATGATGGTCGTTGGAGTCACATGAGGCCAAGTGTGGATTGTTTTTCAGTCTCCTGGGAGGGGCTTGAAGGACAGCATTGTAGTTGGGGATAAGCTGTGTTTGAGGCCTCCTCTTCTGCTGAAACATGGTTTCTCTACTTTTACACAGATAGCCTCCTTCACTCCTCTTTTAAATCACCTGTCTTCCCTGTGTAAAATGCAGATATTATTGTCACTAACTTAGCAAACTCATGCGCTCTGCCTAGGGTGTGTAAGCTACCAGGATGAGTAAGTGAATGACGGGACGAATGCATACAAAGCCATGGATGTTCAGTGCTCACAGTGCCACTAACGCTGCAAGCAAACTCACAAAAAAAGGCAGTATTTCACCATTTATTAAAACAGTATTTTACCCTCTATTGATAGTTCAAGTTTGCCTCATTAACTCTACTGTCAATTTGAGTTCTTCACTTCCAGTGTTTGCTTGTTTGCTCTCAAAATAAAAAATCAAGTTGCTTCAAATGAGAGTATCCAGCATTGCTGTGTCACAGTGCAGAGCAGGGGACTAGAATAACTCAGTGGATTGCTATGAACCGAAGTAATCCTGCACTAAATGGTCCTTTGTGAAACTTTTAATCCGCAGTGTGTTTTGGAGCAATTTAAGTGCTGTTTCATTCCTATCTCAACATTTTTGAGGCTGTCTTGCCAAAAACACACAAAGTGTTTCTTCTTTTACGTCACAATAAGTTTGGTCAGTTATGTTGTTTCAATGTGGATACCTCCATTAGTAGACATATATGTAGTACACTGTTTACACTGTGTACTTCCTAGTGTAGTGCTTTATCTTGGCAGGGTTGTTGTCTCAATTCAAGTACGGCTGTTGTGCACTCATCAGAAATGACTGTGCGGGGGACCAACCAAGCTTCCTTGGCCCCCATTTTCACAATGTCCGTGGTCCCTCCCAGCCAAAATGTCAACCACTGACCACGCGACTCAACTTTTTGACTGTTATAAGTGCACCACATGTCAATCAAAGTGTCCACACTGTTAATTCTATATAACTTTAAGTCTTAATATCATTTGAACGGGTGAGTTGTATATAAATTCACCCTCAGTACAGTTGTCATGAACGGGGAAATTAGCTACAGAGACCAAAACAGTTTTTTGTACCAGGCTGTAAACATGTTTATTTCTGCTGTGAAGTTGGACATTTTAACATGGGGACTTATGGAGACTGACTCGTTCTGTAGCTAGTCTCAAGTGGCCGTTTGAGCAACTCCTGTTTTTTTTGTTTGGCACTTCTGCATCGGCTTCAAATTGGCCTAAACCTAACCAAGCAGTTTTTGTGCCTAAATCTAACCAAACTGACTGTTTTAAGGGTGCGTCATGTAGTAGATGTGTCCTGTAGCAATGTGTACAGTGTATCAGCATGTTAGTATCCTGACATTTAGTTCAAAGCAGCTCTGTGCCTCAGTGCAGCTGCACAGAGCTGCTAGCATGACTCTAGTAGACTTTCTTATTGCTTAATCCTCATAAAACTTTTTAGGAAGTACAGTGACTTGAGTTTGAAGTGCTTCTTCAGCAGCAGTCAGCTCAGCTACTTCACACACAATGCCCTCCTTTTTGGAAATCATTTGGTCAGCAGGAAGGAACTAGTGGATCTGTGTCATCTAAGACTGTGGGGCTTTATGGTGACGGAGAGCTTAACATGCTGCAGACGTGCTTCAGACATGTTGGCTATGATATTGTAATCTGCTCAGTTAGCCCCTGAGGTCAGACAGCCATCTGTGGTCCCAGACAGAGAGCAATATGTAGTGAGGACTCGGCCTCCGATTAGCGATGGATGGATGGACGTATAGATGGATGCAGCTACCCGGATGAGTAGATGAATGACAGGACAAATGTGTATGAAGCCACGGATGAACTGATAAACAAATAAAGGAATGAATAAGACACGAGGAGGAAATGAATGTCAAGTAGATAAGAATGAACTAAAAGCACTTGTTATCGCTCCATGCAGTGGAAATAAAACAAAGTGCTTGTATCTCTCTATCTCTCTCAGGGCTGTGGTTCCTTAGAAATAATGCGGTGCAACAAAACACATTAAATCTGTATAGGGAACAAATTAAAGTGATTTGATCCACTCAGGTCTCCTTGAACTTGTTACAGCTAAGTCCACCGGGCACAGATGGGACGCATTCAGATCGTAAAAACAGACAAAAAGGAAACAATTTAAGTAGCACATTTACTCATGGTAGAAACACATAAGCCAAAAAAAAAAAAGACCAAATCTGAGCCAGTTAACAAAGTCAGAACACACTTCTGAAATCCTCCCGGTGGGGTTTGAAGTCACATGGAGGACGGACGAGGCCGTGACAGAGATGGCTGGTGGGGTTACACAAAGTTTTTTTTTTGCTTTTCATTGACTTGTTTTTAAGAGACACTCTGGATTAAACATGTCTCATTATACACAGATGGTGCGAAAACAGACTTCCTTCAGTTTTCCATTATTTGTACAAAGGTAATGAAAGTAAACCTCATGGACTCATGTTGGAGATAAGAAGTCTGTGTCAGGGCCAGATCATAATACTACTATGACAGTGGTATATGATAGTGGTATATATGTGCTATATGACAGTGGTCAGTAGTATATGACAATGGTCTATGTCAGTGATATATGTTGGTGGTACATGTTAGTGATATAGTCAAACTGTTTTTCCTCTCTTTCCTGTAGCTCTTCTGGCCAGCTGTGATGCCTTCAGATTGGGTTCTTCCCAGCGCATCATACCCCTCAGTCCTCCAGTTGCCCGTCTATTCCAGGATGAAGGCCCAGCCCAGCCACACTTCATCCAGGAATTAGTCAGAACCAAACGCCACTCCGTCCAAGAGTTAGTGCGTGCCCAGCCTCATCTGGTTCATGACATGGGCTGGCCAGAGATACATGAAACATCCCGTTCTCAGGGCAAGATGGACTCTGCTAACTTCTCTCAGTTAAACCCGCCATCATCTGCCAGTCAGGATGTAGCCAGGACCCGAGACGCTTTGGATGAAAACCAAGATGTGGAAGACGAGATGGAGGTGAGGATGAGTTAAAGGTGATTAAACATTAAGAGAATATTTTATGGTTATCAGTCAGACTGTCTGACCAAATATCTTTCTACTTTCAGCGCATGGTTCATCTGGCTATTCCCCAGGATACAGAAAGCTACAGGGGACACCTAGATTCCACTGACCTAGAGAAGGAGCTTATCGATGGGCCCGGAGCTGGCGATGCCTCCCTGGAGGCCTCAGGCTTCTATGGAATGGACATGGAGGACAGAGACAGAGGAGAGGAGGGAGGAGAGGACCGAGAGAGAAGAGGAGGAGAGGACGAGTGGGAGAGAGACGCAGAGAGGAGAGGGGGAGACGTCAGAGGAGAGGAAGAAGAGAGGGGGGGAGGAACAGAGGATGGAGATGTTCGTGTACTGGATGCATTAGAGGCTAACCACACAACCCCAGATCTGGACGCGCTGATTGGTTAGTAGAGATAATGTTCCCCACAGGATCAAATTAATAGATCACATGATACACATCATATTAGACCTATCTGTGATCTCACACTACATGCAACCAGGTCTTTAGTACAGTTCAATGTGTAATGTGTGCACTGTTTCTGCATCTAATAAACTTTTTTTTTAAGTTGCATCACCTTGCAACCATCACTGTTTCAGAGTAAGGACAGTGTAAAGAAGAAACTGTTTGGTTGTTAAATTATTATTAATAAACTGGCTTAATGCTAACTCCTCTCCAGGTTTAAGCAAGCTTGGAGATAACTCCTCTCTGAGCCGTTAAAAAGCGATCATTTATTGTTAAAAACGGGTCGACCTTGGCTGCTTTCAGACAGGATACGGCGCTGCAGCATAAACACAACAGATCAGTCAAACTACTGACATATACCTGTTGTGTTCTGTTTGCTTTGTTTATTTCATGAACCCAGCCTCTAAATCTGAATCTGGCTTGCAATTTACGCTGCAAAATCGAGACACGAAGAAGTTTAATTTGGTTTATGTCCAACAGAGAGAGACATAAACAGTAAATGAAAGTGAGCCAGTGCCGGCCTCGATAAAGTCGGTTTATCAGCAAAATAAAAAGTTATTTCCCGATTGTTTCACAGCGGTTACGTTCAACACAAACAGACACAGCTTCAGCAACCTGCTGCCCAAGACCAACTTATCACATTATAACGTGGTACTGATACATTTCTATTTGTCTGACATGGCAGCAATAAACTTGTTTACCTCGCAAGCTACGAGTAGATTTCTTTGCATTTGTTGTCAAATAAAACTCCTTATTTCTTATATTTTATATATTCAAAGATAAATGGACCTCTAACTAACAAATAAAAAACAATTTTAACAACATAAATCCAGTAATACATTCATTATTCTATCATTGAACATCTATTGTATGTCTGTGAGTCTCGGTTACAAGCACACTGTCAAAACCTCATGACAACTATGGAAAGAAGACGAGAGGTTTATTCATAAGAAGTTTACTCACAGACGCTAACATGTGTTTCTGACATGTCTCTTTGTGTCACAAAGGCTACAGTCCATCGTTCAACCCCTCCAGTTCGCAGCAGCCTAGTTTATTCTCCCCAGCTGAGGTGCATGATTCTGGGCTACAGGAGCATCGTGCATCCCCGATCCTGGAGGTGAGGACACAATTATAAGACACTGTTTTTCTATAAGAAATTCAGACAGCAGCAGGTAGCATAAAGAAAAGAGAGATCATCAGCTGCACTCGGGTTTTAATTGGATCACAGTAAATCAGATGTAATCCCGGGCTCACCTACTAACCCTGCACTGAATGGTTTAATTAGTCTTTAACTGCTTTATGTGATTAGTGGCGTCTCGTTGGCCCATATCGAACTGACTCAGCAAAACGGATGCGTACAGCCACAACAAGCACCACCAATGAATTAATTTATACATTGTTTTTATCAACTCAGAGCTCCTCTCATCACCTTTAACTGTCACCACAACTTGTGTCCATCTCTAACTTGTCTGTCATACAGGTGGGTCCTCTAGAGAGAGAGCTGTGGGAGGCAGAGGCGGAGGAAGACAGTCATGCCAGTGGCTATGGAGACCTTCACTCCTCCATTACGACAACCGTTGCTACATCTACTGCTACTTCAGCTGCTGCTGCTGCTGCTGGTGGAGACGCTGAAGGAACTGCCACCCCTGAGACGGACACGGGCACAGACTTTGGACTGCTGGGAAGTTATATACCTGGGAAAGGTAACACACAGTTCAAAGAATGTTGTTAGTCCAAGCTGAAATAGCTCAACAACTGTTGGATGGATTGTCAGTAAATTTGGTCCAAATGTTCGTGGTCCCCAGAGGATGAATCCAAAATAGTCAACTCATTGCAATGTGTCCAATATTTTGAGCTGAGCTGTTCTCTGGTCATCAGAAGCGATGATAAGTTTATAATCAGTCACAAATCAATTATAAAACTTGCAAACCGTTACAAACTAAACTCTTTGCAAGCAAAACTTTCAGAGTGAACTTCCTGAATGAATCAGTAGCTTTTAGCAGCGGAGCACTGTTGTCAGCTCAGCTGGGATTCGCCTTTAATTATACGGTTTGTCACTGCAGATGAAACAGAGGACGAAGAGACGGAGAGGGAGGAGGAGGAAGAGGAAGAAATTGGGCTGGCACACAAAGGCGTTTTTACCCAGAATCCCACTGTACCAGAGATTGGCATGGCTCCCAGCAGACAGCCTCTGCAGCCCAGCGTGGAGGAAGAGGAGGAGCTGGAGCAGGGAAGAGACGAGTTCAAAGGTGAGAGGCGACAACCTCCGTACCTGTAAAGTGAAGCCAATCCAGAAGTGAAATGTCATTTAAATAGACGCATTATATATTTTTATCTTCTCTTCAGGCGTTAGACTGAGCGACAGAAGTGACGAGGTGGAGGAGGAGGAATGGAGAAAGATGGAGAAGGAGGGAATCAGACACATCATCCCGCTCACCACGGATCCCTCTGCCACCATCGGCTTCACCGACCCCTCCTGGGATTGGTTGGAAAAGACCACGCCCCAGCCGGCCCAGAGGTCAGAGGTCAGGGGAGGTGGGATCACAGAGGTCTTCTTACCGGACAGTGATTTTGATGACATGGAGGAGCCACAGCAGGTACGTTTACATGCAGGATGACATTCATTCATTCATTCATAACTGTTTCTAACCTCGGCTAACTCTGAATCTTTCAGGTCATGTGCGTAAACTGGAGCGAGCTGGCTGGACGAGGCTACGTCATCCTCCACATGACGCAAAACTTGAACTGTGTAAGTACCAGAGAGGGACGGGGATAGATTCATCATGTCCAGTTGTTGGTAGTGTTGGAGAGGAGGTCCTCTCTGAAGAGCTGGAGGTCTTCAGGAGGTTTTTGAAGGTAGAGAGACGCCCTGATCTGGTAGGAACTGGTAGGACGTTCCCTGAGCGTACGGGTGGCAGAGCCAGGCGTCGTACATTGGAGGAGGTAACATATGTCTGTGTGAGGATGTTCAAGTCGGTGGGTGCAGAACCGGAGACTACTTTGTAGTCAGCATTAGTGATTTGAATTTAATGTGTGCTGCTACAGGTAGCCAGTGGAGCTCGATGAGCAGCAGGGTAACATTTGACCTTTTGGGCTGATTGAAGAGCAGGCGTCAGGAGAGCGTAACAGTAATTCATTTATTTAGCACTGTCATGTGTACGAGACAGACACAGAGGTTATTTCTGTACTTGTTGGATAGTTGAATAGCACCTGAAACCCCCTCCGGCTAACACCCATCAGATGTTGTACTGTGGGAGTGCCGTGTCAGACAGTTTTGTCATGTTTCCTGTGCACAAACATCATTAATGTCTCTTTCTGTCAGAGAGTCTGCAGTGTTATTCCCATTTGTGTCCAGTTGAACCAGCTCTAAACACCTTTACCTCCATATTTTTGGTCAAGGCTTTGTTTGTTTCCTCGAGACAACCCAGCCAGACCCGTCCGGACCTTCAGCTCTTCATCTTTCATCCAAACTTTAAATGTAGGTGTGAATGTTTCTGTCGCCAGCAGCAGCCAGACTTTCTCTCCCACGCTGTCAAGAGTCGAACAAAAGCTGAAGGAGTTCACTTGAGTTGTATAGACAGATAAAACTGCTGGAGGCCATCTGTTTGTGTGTGTGCATGAGGTACTGAGGGAGGAGAGACCTTCAGTGTCTGTCGCCATGGCAGCAACACAAACCTTCAAAACCGCCACTGCAGTGATCTTATGGTTGGTACGGCAACATGGATGGAGCCAGAACTGAACACTCTTATATCCTCTCTTTTAAAATGTTGCATCGTTCTTTGAGCTCCTGCTTCAGTGTGAGCTGTAGAGAGAGACATCTGCAGGGAGATCAAGTATTAACTTGTAGAAAAATGTGTGTGTGTGTGTGTGTGTGTGACAGGAGGAGTTTCGTGCAGACCAGGGCGTACGGTTGCTGAAGATCATGGAGCGAGTGTTTGCTCGAAGAATGAAAAGCCCAGAGGGATCATGGGAACTCTATCTCAGCAAGCCTACACACCAGCAACACCAGCTGCTGATGAACGTGGCATCTGCGCACGGTACACACACACACACACACAAATGAAGACATAGCTGCACGCATCCACGTGGTTTTTAAAACTGTTAACTGCTCACATGTGTCTTCCAGGAGTGATAGATACCAAGGACGTGCTGGGCATGCTGGGAGAGATCAGGAAAAGTTTGAATAAGGTACGCTGTTGTCCAATAACTTCTTTTTTTAAATCTCCAAATGCAGATGTGACCGTTTCCATCCAAACGATTGTCACAAAAGGTTTCTGCTCACTGAGAGATTTCCAGCTTGGAGCTTCATTGATTTCTGCACACAGTTTGTAATATCTTTAGAAAGACTTAAAGGTCAAGGTTGGCTATGTTGTTGCTATGGCTCCCAAGTCACTGATGGGTAGTATTTTGTCTGTTGTAGGCCTCAACAGCTGTGTGTGTTTTCCTGTTTTCATATTGCAGTGTGTAATCAAATAAACAAGAAAACCATAAAACAAGTCTAACCTTACACAGTGTTTCTGTAATACATAACTCCGTCTCATTACTATCTGCAGTGATGAGTCTTAATCATAGATAGTATAAAACATGGGTGACATCACGGATACGACACCTGACCTTGCCGGCTCCCGGCTAATCCAAAAAATGGGCAAAAACATGAATTATGGGTGGAAGCTAACGTGGGCTGAATGAAACCTGGTTGCTCAAACAAGCCACCTGTAATGTCACCCACCTATCAATCAAAGTGTCCACGCTCTTAATCCTGCATAACTTTAAGCCTTAATATAATCTGAACAGGTGAGTTGTATATAAATTCACCCTCAGTACAGTTGTCATGAACGGGGAAATTAGCTACAGAGACCAAAACTGTTTTTGTACCAGGCTGTAAACATGTTTATTTCTGCTGTGAAGTTGTGACATTTTAACATGGGGACTTATGGAGACTGACTCACTTCTGGAGCCAGCCTCAAGTGGACGTTTGAGGAACTGCAGTTTTTGGATGCAAGATGAAAGAAATGGATAAAAGATGTGTGCATGTTTGTGTTCATATCCAGTTATTGTGTGACTGATTGTGTACATTTGCTTCATCAGGTGGGCATCCAGAACTACAGCGAGGCCAGTAGTTGCCAGTCTCGGCCCAGTCAAACACGCAGCGACTACGGCAAGCTGTTTGTGGTTCTGGTGATCATCGGCTCCGTCTGCATGGTCATCATCACATCTGGATTCATTTACATCTGCTGGCAGCGACGACTGCCTGCGACCAAGACTACGGTAGGTAAACACACACACAAACAGTTAACTCAGTCACATACAGGTGCATAAAACAAACGCACCCGTAATCCTTCGATGCTCTTTTAACTCGTACAGTTCCGCGCCGAGGAACTTCACTTTGTCGAGAACGGTTGCCACGACAACCCCACGCTGGACGTGGCCAATGACAGCCAGCCTGAGATGCAGGAGAAAAAGCCGAGTACCAACGGGCTGGCGGGGGGAGGAGAAGGAGGCGGGGAGGACAGCAATCGCTGGCAGGTGATTGGACGAGTAAATAAATGAATGAGTCACAGCAGCCGTGGCAGCGGTTCGGAAAAGATTCAAAGGTTTCGTGATAATCTCTATTCTGCCTGACAACAGCGTGAAGCCTTTCATCCTTTTTTTTTGCAGGTCTTTGTCAATCAAGCAGCGACTGAAGAGGAAGAAGAGGAGCAGGACACACATCTCTGATGGACGAAGAGGAAGAAGAGGAGACAGGTGATGAAGGGTGAGCGTCTTTGATAGACAGATGAAGAAGAAGAAGATGACGAGGAGGAAGAATACGAAATGTCTTTGGTGGAGACGAGAATAAAGAAAGGAGAGACAGAGGTAGTTGATGGAAGTTAAAAGGTCTAAATCCAGAGTAACAGATGTGTTCTCCAGCCAGAGTTAAGCTGATTGAGGCGAGGAGGAGTCACTGTCATCATGGACATCAGACACGGGTATGCGCTTTAAATTTCAACTTCTCTTAGGATGTCCACCTTTTCAAATGGTTAGTTGGACTTCAAAGCTACATAATATCAGCATTACATGATAACACATCTGTTTAGTATGCCTTGTGCTTTAGCTTTTTTACGCTGTGGCTGTACGAGACATGAAAAATAAAACAGGAAATGGAAAATCAGAGCAGAAAGCACCTTTAATGTTTAAAGAAGCTTTTAATGTTTGAAGCATCCACAGCTCCAGTTAATATTTTATTTCACATTAAGCCAAATTCTTTGACAAAATTGCCCCAACTGGTAGCAGGAAACTAAAATAATAAACAATTCCCCAGGCTGAAAATAGGTATAATACTCAAGAAAACATTGTTTACATTGAATGCCTGTGGTGGAACATAACTTAGTACATTTACTCAAGTATTGTACTTCAGAACATTTGTATTTTAATTTTCTGCTACTTTATACTTCTTTCTCCACAACATTTACCTGTAAGCTTGAGTTATTAGCCATTTTACACACAAAACATATGAGGAGCTTACAGAAAAGATGAAACTACCCGTCAGTGTATGAAGTAAAATTAGTAAAAATTGCTTTATTTCGAACAGTAAAAATCTTATTTACACATTAATGCATCATTAATCCAATACTGCTTAATAACATAACACTTGTATTCCTCCATTTTCTTGCATAACATGTACATTTTTCTACCAGTACTTCTGTACTTTTACTTAAGTAACATTTTGAATGTAAAATTTTACTACCGAGTATTTTCACAGTGTGGTATTGTTATTTTTACTTAAGTAAAAGGTCAGAATACTTCTTCCCACGCTCAAAAGCCACAGCAGTATCGCTGACAGCAACAACAAATTCATAAAGTCTAATCAGGATTAATGAGCGTGTTTTTACCTCGATGTCTGACAACAGAGACTCTTCTTAGCTACTCTGAAAAGGAAGTACAGCCTGTAGCAACTTTGAAACTAAGGTTTTGGCACTTTATCGATAGTGACTATCATCATTGAAATGCTGCATCATGTTAAATGTATTACATACAGTGACTAAAATATCTCTATTTTGCTCATAGGAATGGTTGTAACCGCTGAGGATGTTTACTGTACACTCTACAACCAGTCATGTGATTGCTATACTTATGTCCTCTTAGCCTAATATGCTTTTTATAATAGTGTTGGAATGGCTGCTGTATGCTCCTGGCTAACTCTTGAGGCTATGACACATGGGCAACATTTAGAGGCTAAAACCACAAACAAGTAGCTAATTACACAGTGCTGGAGTCAAGTCACCAAACCCCAAGTCCAAGTCAAGACCCAACTCTTTCATATTTTCATGTCGAAGTCTCAGTTCGGATCATTATGGTCCTGTTCGAGCCACGGCGATCATGTCCGAGTCATTGTGGCACGTCCAAGTCAACAAAGGAAATCATCACTTCAGACATACCATAGTCATGTCCAAGTTACTGGTTGTCTGCGTCACTACAGTCATGTCCAAGTCAGTACGGTCATGTCTGAAAAAAACCTGAAAAGTTCAGGTCACCATTAATAAAATGAATCTTAAACACACGTCTGATTGTCAGTAACACGAGCCGGCTGACTGCAGTCGCTGTTCAGTTAACTGGAATGGAGATAGACAGCTGCTAAGACAATTTCAAGGTTTTATTGTGTTTGTTTACTTTTATTACGATAATTTTGTTCCTGCAGTTGTCAGCCTCCATTCCTGTTACAGGTTAGTATTGCCCGTCTGTATTTCATCAAGATGTTGCCTGTTTCAGCTCTTTTACTCTGACTTTTCTCAATGTAATAATACTGTATATGGCTTCACTATAAACTACGCTGATTTTGATGTGCACTTTGTCAGCTAAACTGGTGCGTTCAGGACACGCTGGGACTGACGTCTGTCCATCTTGAGTACCTCGAATGACTGCCTGCGATGTAGACGATCTGTCTCTGAGAAGACAAGACACAGGCAGTCCCCGTGTCCTCTACTGGAAGACAGAATAGACGAGGCAAAGGCACCTTTATTTGTATAGTACAGTTCATATCCGAGGTGCTTTACAGAGTACTCAGTGGCAAAAGCACAGAAACGAATGATTAAAAACAATAAAAGCAAGCAAAAGCACAGAGTAAGAATAAAAATAATAAAAGAGCATGTAGCTTTCAGCACCGCAGCGAGCGCCGGTATAATAAAACATTCAGCTTCTGTTGCTTTTATTTGCTGAAAGGCTGAACGAGACTTTGACGGAGACAAATTTTGTTGCTTTTTGTTGCTAGAAATCAACTGAACAGATTCTGAACGTTTCAGTTTGTTTTTCAGGATCTGATGACAGCCTCATGTATGTTTGCATTTGTTAGCAGTGCTAGTGCAAGTCAACGAGGATTCAGCTGTAGCACAAAACAAAAAAAACAAGTGACCCTTCGTTTGTATAAAGATAACAAGCTTAGTCTCCTGGTAAGATTTTTTAAACCAGGTTTTCATCAAACATTTTGTTTTCATTCATTCATCTCCAGGTATTTTATTTCTGTTAATTTATTTGACTTTGTATGTCTATTTATATGCATTTGGATCACATACTGTCTTGTTCTTTTGGTTGTCTGTGTAATAAGTTAAATGTGAGAAATAAAAGTTTGGAGAAAATATGATTTCTTGTATTTTTTACGTAATTTTTGTAAAGATTTGTAATATTATAACACCATTGATGGGATTATGTTGTTCACAAGTTATGTAGTGTGTATGAATTGTTTATCAGTTAGTTATGTTTTTAAAAAAAATAAATAAAAATTTAGACACGGTGTTGAAGTGCCAAAAACTGCAGTTTCTCAAACGTCCACTTGAGGCTGGCTACAGAATGAGTCAGTCACCTGTGGGTGACGTCATGCATCCAGCGTTATTCTTTATACTGTCAGTGTTTGAGCCTCGACCTGGGAACAGCCAGAAGTGACCTGCCCGAGGATCTAATGCTGTGAACCGGCTCGTATGGGGATAACACTGGGTTAATGTAGTTAGGGGCCATAACCCGACGGGCTTTAAAAGTCATCAGTAAAATCTTCAAATCAATCCTAAAACACACAGGAAGCACACTACCTGTTAAATACGTGTATGTTCCTACACAAAACACAGCTCTTTAAAAACATATTGTACATATATTTACACAGTATATTCTCGTATTTAATGTTTGTTATGCACCAAAACACCAAGACATATTGCTTGTATGTGAAAACCTGCTCAGCAAATAAACCTGTTTCTGATCTCTAACTGAGGCGTGTCCTGCATTTTTTTGACCTTATTGTATGTCTAGATCTAGTCTTAAAGAGTAAGTTCACATATTAGGTATTTGTCTTGGGGTTATTGGTGTATAACAGTAAACATAGTTAAAGTAAATACAACACAATACACAGAGCGTGGTGGGTGTATTGGGCCCAACAGCATTTTCTGCAGTCTTGTCTGTACCTTTTTTTATACCATCATAGTTCATAATCCAGATTAACCTATGAAATAGAGACAATAATTTATACATTATATAACAACAACAACACATGATGTACATCTGATGTCATACACATAGAAATGTGTATAACATCAGATGTACATCTACACTTGGCTCCATTCTTGCTCATGTACATCATACATATAGTTAAAAACCACAAACAGATCACTGACTGTGAAGTTTACTAAGTTAAATGTATTCAGGCAGTACACGGTCCTCCAAACCTCCAAACCAGGGGTCCTTCCAGCTAATGTTTGTTAGCTAATGTGCTAACTAGCTGGCTAGCAGCTACGTACGCAGTCAGTCGTTGGGACAGACGTGGTGTGTCAGTGGTCGGTCTGTGCAGAGAATGAGCCTGAAACATGTCAGGTTTGTTCGCTTTTTTTTTATTTTTTTTTTTTTACAGATTCATTCACACACAGACGCCAGCTCTTACAAACACGTGAAACTGAGTCACTTTGAGAGCTAGCTGCATCGTTTGGTAACCATACACGAGCATTACCTTTTGTTTTTCAAGCTAACACAACTAGCTAGAGCTAGGTGTTTCGGTTTAACGAGTGACCGTGTTAACTGGTGACCATTAGCCGGCGTTGTCGTAGTTATGACAGGTGTTGAATGCTTCTTTTTGTTTAATTTCGTTTGTTACAATGTCAAAAAAGAAACACATACCCGATTTTGTTTCAAAAGCTGTCGTAACGGACGTATTCACGCAAACGGTCACCAGTTAACACGGTCGCCCGTTAAACCGAAACAGCGGGGGGACGTGTAATTCTTGCGTTTACGGGAGAGTTTTAACGCTAAACTCTTCCAAACTGGCGGTTTACAATGACTTTGATTCTAACTAACAAAGCGTGATATATGTTATTATACATATATGTCATGTATATGTTATATTTTTGTCGGTTTGGTCACCGAGCAGATTGATTCAGTCAGTCTACGTCAAGAACAGCTGCTAGCTAACGTTACTTCCCATTACGAGACGTTATCAAAAGCTAAAAATATTAAATGACATGCCATATTTGTTGCACTAGCTCTAGGCCGAAATAAAGAGCAGCTCCCCGCTTAGTTTATGTGACCTCTCGTGTTGTATTTGTTTCCACTTTTAAGCCTGTTGACATTAAATGTGTAGCTTTTGTTAACGGACGTTGGTTTAGCTCTTGTGTCCATTAAGGTTAAAGGGTCTTTACCTGTCAGGTAGCATTAAGATTAGTCAGTGTCATTAACCACATGTGAAGAAACAAACCGTGTAACGTTATTTAAAGTAAGTTAACCTGCTACCGAGCACCTTTTATGTCCCAACAAGCGTGTTAACTAGTTAACATTAACTGTGGTTAGTTGCAGCAGCAGGGTTGTGTTGTTGTTAGGCAGCTGTAACTGACATGTTAGCTCTGCTCTTTGTCCTTCATCCAGCCGCAGCCAGTTCTCCTCCAGCTGCTTGAACGTAAACACGGCCCTGCAGACTGACAGTGCGACTCTGTCTTTCTTTTTAATTCAGACCAAGTCAGCCCAGTTTCACGTGTTTAGATACAGTACACACACCCGTGCAACTGCATGGGTTTGCTTAGTGCGTAGCTAAAGCTAAGAGCATCCGACTCCCTTTTACAAGGAAGTTACCGATGTGAATAGTTGGCCAATGTTTACTTTTGCAAGTCATTAAAAAAGGCTGGGGCACTGATTAGTCACCATGTTGTAACTGTGTGGGATAACCGCCTTCTGTAGCAGTGAAGTCCGCGTAAAATTGATTGTTTCCTTGAATGTGATAGTCTGCACCAGATCAGAGTTACTCCAAAGTGAATATATGTATTACAGATATATCTGCAGGGGTGTCAAGAAGTTGAGCCAGATACAAAACGCAGCTCGACATCACACTGCGGCTGCCAATCAGACGATCAGATCAGTCAAACTCCTCCACAGTCAGCCTGAAATGTGTCTGAAACTGAGACTATCCAGGTGGATTCACTGACTAAACTCTGACACTCGACCTGTTGTGTTCTGGCTTTGTTTATTTCATGTACCAGCTTCCAAATCTGAGTCTGACTCGCAGTTTACGCCACATTGAATGAGAATGAGGGAGCGTCTGCATCGATAATGGTTAATCAGTGAAATAAAAAGTTACTTCTCGATTGTTTCACAGCGGTTACATTCAGCACAAGTAAACTCACCACCAGCAGCTCCACCTCACTCCTGCACGACCTCTGTGGTGATTTGCTGCAGCACCTGATCCTGTCTGAATGTACCCGAAATCAACGAATTGTTTCAGGCTTTGCTGTGTTGCATGTAAACAGGACTGTATTGTTTAGCTGGTCAACATGCAGGAGCAAGAGTTCGGTAAAGAAACAGTTAATCGATAAAATAACAGGTAGATTAATTGATAAATAATTGTTGTTGCAGCTCTAGTTTGACCAGACTTTTCCCTCTGCTGTTTCCAGGGATGACCTGACGACATCTGGCTTCTTCGACCTGTTCCTCCATCATCCTAGCTCTGTCGGATAGGACGACCATCCTACATCTTACAATCTAAGTCTGTCACACCCTCTTCCTTCAGATACCTCAAACATCGCCTGGACTGAGCTGTACCGGCCCCACAGAGAGCTTCAGCCTTCGCCCCTCATTGAAAAATAAAATAAAAGAGACGATGTATTGCCTACAGTGGCTACTTCCTGTGCTGCTCATCCCCAAGCCGCTGAACCCAGCGCTGTGGTTCAACCACTCCATGTTCATGGGCTTCTACCTGCTCAGCTTCCTGCTGGAGAGGAAGCCCTGCACCATCTGTGCCTTGGTCTTCCTCGCTGCCCTCTTCCTCATCTGCTACAGCTGCTGGGGCAACTGCTTCCTCTACCACTGCCAGGATGCAGCACTGCCGGACGCCGCCCACGACCCGGCGATCGTCGGGACCTAGGAGAGGAAAGGGGGCAGCAGGGGTAACGGGAATGGGGAAGGCAGGGGGGTGAGAAGGGTGACAAGGCATTGCTGGGGAATTATACTGCCATGCTGTAAGAGTAGATGGTGCAGAGGTGGTGTTGGACTGCTGGAGAGGGAAGACCGCAAATACAGAGAGCGCTCGGCCAAAGGCAGGATTGATGAGGAGAGGAGCCGGTTTTGGAGGGAGCTGTATTGCCATGCTGTAAAGAAAGATAGACTTGAATTGAAGTGGTAGTAGGAGACGGAGGGGGATGTCAGAGGAGACAGGGAGAGGGGCATCCACACATGACATGCGAAGAGAAGGACGCGTGAACTTTCTGATGAGGAATTTAAATATCGGCGACTTTTTATTCCAGCGTTTGAATGAAAACTAGACAATATATATAACACCTAAACCTAAAGTGACCACTGTGTTTCAGTATTCTGGTTCCTTTCTTGACTTGTTTACTTCCAGCATTGCTCAAAAGAGACATGACAAACAACCTGTCAGGTCGTCTTTTTGATCTCTTTGTAGAAAGACGACACGCTCCACCTCAAACTGCCAAAATTCACGCGACCCCCGCTGAAAGCTCCAGACAACATTTCAGGTTTCACTGGTAGCCGTGCTCGCTTCTCCCCCTCGTACCGTTTCAGTTGCTGACAAACTTTTGTACGCCGGGTAGTGTTAAAGAAAAATTTCCACAAGCGACGCACCTTTCACAGTCCGACCTGACCGAAGTCCCGTCGCCTCTTTGGCTCTGCACACGTAAACGCGATCATGGACGAGGAGAGCACACAGACACTGGACAATCAATAACTATGCTGTGAACTGTTCCTCCTTTTGCCGCATCGCCACACAAACGCACCTCAGAAGGGTGTGCTAATGCTGAGAAACTGTCCCGTCGTCACTACCGACCACGCTCTGCAGCTGCCCCCCTCGTCTTCCTCGTCTCCTCTTCCTCCTCCTGCCTCGGAGTGAATGTCACCGACCGCCAGACTCACCATCTGAACTTTTTCTTTTCTTTTTTTTTTGTGCATGGGTTGCCGTTATTTTTTTTCTTTTTCAAGTTCACACACGACTTTTAATTCATTAAAACAAAATGCTGAAAGTTTCCAAAGGGTAGTATAATAATCTGGATGTGTGTGTCGGAGTGTGTGAAAGAAAGTTTGTGTTACGTGCGATAGGAGTGTATTTTTGTGTGTGTTCATGACATGCTGATGTAAAAAACGTGGCGATACACAAGGTAACGTAGCATAAGTCAGTATTTCCAGCATCAATGAGTAATACAGAGTGCTGGTTGAGGAGATATTCTCACTGACGATGAGTTTATCGTTCTCGCTGTCATTGTTTCCTCGTGTATCGCTGCTGTAAGTGTTATGTTTAGCTGTCAGACACAGGCTAAGGTGTTTATACTGTGTACCTATTGGTGTGTGAGTGTGTGTGCGCGTGTGGCCTCCTGTCGCAGTGCTGAACATTGCTCACTGCTACATTATTGCTTTGGTTTTAATTTAAATAAAGTTTTTCCTCTCAACGTGTTAAAACATGTACAGCTCTGTTGTGTTCATGCCCATCCTTAAATCAAATATAAGTATTATGTCAATAGATCCTCCTAAATGTTGCACACTGAACCTTTTAAAGTCTTGAATTTAACTCTACACAAACCCTGTCTTCAAGTATAAATGGAGAAAGTGTGGCATCATGACAGCAGTCGCACTCCAGTGTGAGAACAAAACAGACGCTCAAACAGACAAAACAGGAAACTAGAGCTGGATGTGAGTTTCAGATGATGCAACTGAAGTGTAAGCCAAGCTAATGACCTGCTCCCATTTCCCCCACAGAGCTAAACATCATTATTCACCTCCTCTTAATTGATATTTTTCATCCTGGAACGGCTGAAAAAGTCCCGTGTGTTTATAAAACAGCACGATGATTTATTGCAGGTCTGAATTTTAACCGACGCTTCTCGGAGCCGAGAGAAACTTTGTGCTTCACTATTTCTTCCTGCTTTATGTGAGCTTATAGTTATAAACTTCAAGTGGGTGTAGGTCAAATTCAAAGCATTCAGAGACTATTTTTATGCCATAAAAATATTCATTGATTAGAGTCACAGATGCTACAATCATTCTTTTATCTACTGTATGTTCAATGTATCAGGGGTGCTGCCTTTACGTCAGAAATACCTTTAGATTGTGACTCATTAACCTCAACACCTTTTCTATAGAAAGATTTATGAGTCTTTTAATAAAGTAAAAAAATTAGGTATAAAAGCAGGTTTAGTAACTGTCTCTGCAGTTTGAATTAAAGCAGGCTGAAGTCAGATTTGATATCAACCCATGGCTCATCGCTGCATGGCGTCGCCTCTCTTTCTTTCCCCCCTTGCTGGTCAGTCTCAAGCTGTTACTGTCAAAAATAAAGGCTTAAAGAAAAGCCTGAAAAGAGCACAGCAGCCATGGTGAGTGTTGTCCTTTTTTCACAAAAGTGAAACGCTTCCTTTATTTTAAGTATTAAATGCACTATAAAGTCTCGATAATACACATTTTCTGTAAGCAATATACATCCAGCTACGATATTTGTTCAAAGCAGGTGGGACGACGTCAGAAATCCAAGTGCAAAAGTTAAGAAATAAGTCCAGAGGCCTGAACGTGTCACAGTGTGTTACTTTGAACTTAACGGACAGATTTCACGTGTTGTTGTTGTACGGAAGCCCCAAGCAGTCATGCATTCATACATTTTTATTAACTCTTAGTAATTTTGTTTTCCTAAATGATTTATGTCATCATGTCGAGATAACACATGTTATCCAGAGATATTTTTAGATTAGCCAGGCAGGAGGCAGAAGAGGCAGGACCGCCAACCAGACTTTGAGCTTCAAAACAAAGCTTCAGAAACCTGTGGGTGACGTCATGGGTACGCTGTCCGTTCTTTGTACTGTCAGTGGGTAGCACGTTGTTGGCATGTTCGCATTTAGCTCAAAGAACTGCTCGCAAAATTCTGTCGTACACATGTATTCCTCACATCTCTACTTCCTTTACCGTCCTGCTGTCTTTCCTTTGTCAGCTCTTACATTCCTCCATTACCTTTTTATCATCTTTCCTTGCATGAAAACAATGCTGACAACAAACATTCTGACTTCAGACATCCTGCTGCTTTTTGCAACAGCAGCTAAAAAACAAAACAAAACAGAAAAAGTGCTGCAGCCTCAGAGACGCTCAGCTGATCAGTTTGCCGATATCACTAAAGACAAACAGAAAACTGGTGTTCAGCCGTCAATGCTGGGAGGTTTATACTGTCAAATATATTCTGAAGAAAATGAGGAAACAACATTTAAAAAAAATCTTATTGTCTTTACAAATCTCCAAACTATCCGGCCCTGCATGAGGTCGACTAAAACAAACCACGCAGAGTTAAAACCCAACTGTGGTTCTTGTTTATATCCTGAATATTTTCAAGATTTCGTTTTCGGTGATCTGACTCTCATTATCTGAAACAACAATAAAAAAGGACAAACCGTGTCCTCCCCATGCTGTTTTACATTTTGGCATCCACTGTGAGATTTTGGCGGTGTGGCTGAATTGAATCAAGCTTTGGTATTCTGAGAATGTTGATTCCCTTCTTTATATCGCAAGAGGAACATGATATAATTTGGTAATTTCCTGGCACATTTCTTACAGCAGAAGCCTTCCAAACACGATGCAGAGTTGATCGAGGCTGGAGGAAAATCAGACTTCTTCCCATGCCATTCATTGACCCTCCAAACATTCCTTAAATATCCCCGTCAGAGGGGTCCCAGGTCAGTTTACCCACGGCCAAATCTACTCTGTGGTAAGTGAAAACATCCTCAGGTCAGGGCCCTTCCCAAACTTCAGTTGGCTTAGACAGCCAGCAGAGGACAGCACCTGCCTGTGTCTCATGATGATACAAAGCTGGGTCCATGCAGACTGACCACGCTGCCTTCAACAATGAGAGAAACCTGGAACGCATCGTCAAAGGAGACGAGGAAACTGATGCATGACTCATGATTTAATGCAGGATGAATGCTTGATGCTTCATAGATCATCAGTGTTAACTCAGTTAATTTCATACATTAATGAATTAATATGCCATCAAACTAGCTGGATTACAATGACACAGACCTGTTCTCTCACTTAAATGTCACCTACTAGCATGTTTGTATCTGACCACTTGCTGCTTCCAGCTCCTTAAATGTGATCATTTAAGGGGTAAACTTAATTTCATATACATGGCTAGAGATGTGAGGAGTCTGTGGGCAAGAAAACAAGGCAACAAAAAGGTGGATCAGGACCGAAGAGTTGTAGATGACCTGTGAAGAGAAAGGGTTTAAGTCAAACTGGATATCTTTGGGTTTTGGCCTGTTTATGAAACAACATAGAGAGAATTAAAACTATATTTAAGCCATGTTTTACTACACCCAGTTCCCAAAATGCTATTACATGCACACAAGATGCAATTTGTTCCCACGTCAGGGTTTAGCTAACCGAGCTGTTCAATGAGTTACATGGACCTTTATGTAAGACGCGCTGTACTGTGCTGTATGCATTCAACATAAGTGGTGGTATGGTGAAGAAATCGATGCCAGGTTACAGTTGATTTTATAGATTTAGTCCTCAGTGTACATTTGGTGGCCTTGGTAGCTCTTTGCAAACGCAAAGAATATGTGCGCAGCACGAGCCTCGCATAATACTTGAAGTAGATGCATTGCACAAAAATGTATATACACTTATCTTGTGCACACAAATTGATCAAAACAAACTATCAATAAAAAATGTGGTAAAAAAACAAACAAACTGTATTTTGTGTCCACGAATGAATCAAATGTAAACAAATTGTATCTTGTATGCACACTAACATTTCAAATGCTCGATGTATTAAAACGTGGCCACAAAATGTCTCTCCATAAATTAATAAATGTGAGAATGAATTGTGTCTTGTGGAAGCAAACTGTAGTTTGTATTTGTGGCCACACATTGATCAAAACGTGGGAATGAATTGTATCTTGCGTGCACGCAACAGCATTTTGAATGCTCGTTGTAGTAAAACGTGGCCTAGTTATACATTTTTCTCTTTTCTCCACATTTTATAGACAAAACAAAAAATGATCTGAGGAAAGAGTCTGAAGATTAACTGATAATGAGAATAACGGCTAATTTGATCGCATGTAAATGAATGTAACATTCGATCATCCATCAAGTGTTCACATGACAACATGAGTCATGCATTCGTTACACATTTGTGTTGTGTACCCTTACTATATGTTAGACTGTTCATACACGTGTGCAGTGCTTCAGGACTGTCACGTCCTCAAAGCTAAATCGATGAATACATGTATCTCACATGGAAACACTTTTTATCACCCTGTTACAGCTCACTGACAAAAAGCACACATTCAGCAGAGCAGAGTGAAAAAACCTCTTAAATGCTGCTTGGCTGCCTGCCAGAGTTGTTTATACTATAATCCCTTGGCGTCCCTGAATGTCACAGCTCCTGTTTGTGGGAACATTTTCAGCAGCCATTTTATGTTCCTGCTACTAAACGTTCAAAAGCTCCTGAACACAAGAGAAGTAAGTAGAGCTCAGAGGGAAAAAAAGGAACCTGCCACAGGTGGATCTGTATGAGGCTTGTTCCTCTATTCAAAGCACAAAGAATTTTAGCAGGTTAAATAACGAAAAAGGGGAACTCCTCCTTTAAACTTATATTTCATCATAATAACATCCCAGTAAAGTTCTCTGGTGACAGGATGAAGCAAAAACATCAGCGAGCGATCCATCCAGAGAAAGCTAGAGTCACCAGATCTTCAGATCTCCCTCTGCGCTCGTCTCTTTGCCATTTCTTCAAACAAAAATCAGAAAGCACGATGTGTCGTAAGCTTTTATCCAACTCAGTCTCCAGCTTTGTCTCTCATCCTGACAGTCAGGATCATTGAGACTCTTAACAGAGACGCTCTGCCTGCTTTAGGTCCAGACTTGTTCTCCTATAGAAAGGTGATCTCGGTCTCTTCGTTCTGATAAGCCTCCTCCTGCATCTCAGTGTAAAGCTGGTCCATCCTCTGGAAGGCCAGATAGCCCTTTTTACCTGCAGATAGACAGATTCAAGTTTAATAAAATATCATACAATAAAACACAAATGAATGAAGAATAATTCATATTTGTACCAAAGGAGAGGACAGTCTCTTTGGCAGCGTTTCGAAGATCTTCATCCGACGATCTCCACAAATCTGCTATGAGGTCCACGCTCTCTGTCGCCTGGTAAACACACACACACACACACGCTAGAAACGGTGGTGGAAAGTGTATTTCTGTGAGCGTTGCTGTGTTTGCTGAGAGTTTGTGTAATATGTGCTGCTCACCCTGAGGCATTTAAGAGCCAGACAGGAGCCTTGCTGGATCTGAACATCAGCGCTTTTCAGGCTCTCTGTGTAGTAAACTAGTGCCTGGAGGAGAAGGTTAACACAGAGAGGTAATGAGGTTGCTTTTGTTGTAGTAGCTGCATTATCGTATTTATTTGGGCAAGGTAAATTAAGAGAGGGAAGCTATTACTTGCAAGTATGCCTGAGAGTTAATAAGACTACAACCATGTTAGCAGCTCTCTGCGGTACAGTTTCACACCAGACCAGAGGCAGAGTCATTCCATATTATGCCAGGAAAAGAAATCTGAGCAGGTGAGTCGTATAAAAATTCACCCTCAGTACAGTTGTCATGAACGGGGAAATTAGCTATAGAGACCAAAACTGTTTTTTGTACCAGGCTGTGATTGGCTGACGTACCTTGCTCCTGAAGGCCTTGCATCCTGCAGCTCTGCCAAGACAGTTGGCAGCAGCTTTGCACACTTTGTGGTTGGAGTCGATCTGCAGGGCGGCCAGAGCCTGCAGCGTGCATCCCAGTGGGAGGAGCTCCGATATGCACCGCCCCCTCATCTTATTTAAAGCCCGCCTCCTTTTGGGGCCCCTCATGGATGACAGGACATACTCTGAAACACACCAGTGAACACAACCAATTGAGTAATGCGCCTAATTTGTGAAATTGAGAAAACCACAAGTCCCATTTAAAAGCTGCTCTGGAGTGAATCACACGGTTCTCATCAGCAGTTGGAGTTTGCCCACTTATCACGGAATAACAGATGTTCACATTCCTATTTTTCTAAGTACTTCCCATCAATGTTTGCCTAAAAGCAAAAGGTTCAAAGTTCATTGACCATGGAAATAGGCCAATGTTTAGAATTTACATGATATATATGTTTACTTTATGAATATCCATTTTATACACACTGATAATACATCACAACAGGCTTGTTTTACATTTTATTTCACATGAGACAACCTGAAAATCCTGCAAATGCAATAAAATGAATAATACTGAAGGTTAAGCAGATAAAGATGTTTTTAATGACCAATATCTGAAGCGTAACGTCGATTTTTTTGCATCTCAGAAAAGCAAATTCACCGTTATCTAAGCTGTCTCGTCTTACTTGGGCTGTAAACGCCGCCCGCCCAGGGGTTTAAAGTGAGTTGAGACAAATGGTAAGATTGATTTCAGGCTATATTTGTGTCACATTGAATTAAGGACACAAACACAGTTGTTGTTTTAGAAGTTTAAGATGTGTCGTACTGTGCAAACCAAATGTTTAACAAACAGCAGACATCAAGGAGGAGAGGTGAGGAGAGGAGAGAAAGAGGAGGGAAGGAAGGGAGGAAAGAAGGGTACATCAATATATTGTGGCAAGAAGATGAATCAAACTTAAAAAGATCCTCTAAAGAAAGATGTGACCCTACGCCTGCACACACGCCCAGTTTGTTTGGTGTAACCATTTGGCAGTGATGTTGACAGATGGTCCAGATGTCTTTAGCAAGCTGGAATCTCTGGAACGTTCTCAGATCCTGAAGCTCTCTTGTACAACTATCAGCATACCGTTCCTCAAATCCTCACAACAGACAAACACACACACATATCTGCATACACAAACTTTGGAAACACTTGTTATGTGTGATGCCAGTGTTCCCTGGTGGTCTGTAGTTATTAAAACCACATTTCTTACTCCAAAACAATGAAGATGAAAGGTATTGCGTTTGTGAAGCTCAAAGTATCAAAGCAACACCTATAAATCGGTATTTTTTGTGATTTAGCACCACGGTTTCACGGTAGAGCAAGTATCCAGCTGAAACGAATACTGTACTTTTTACGAGTGCGAGTATCACTATAGTAAAATGGTATACAACTATTTGTTGTGTACCTTCTTTGGAGAGGCGTGAGATGTGCTCTCCCAGGTCCTGGACGCTCCAGCGTTTCAGATACACTGACAGCTGGAAGAGGGTGACTCTCTCCGGGCTGCAGACCGGCCGCAGGCTGGGCACCATCCGACAGGCCGTCTGGAGCTGCTGCAGGAGCTGAGAAAACACTGCACAGGAGGGACAAAAGACAGCTCAGTCAACTAACACTGCTTGTGACTGGTCAAACATCTATCAGCAATGCTAGTTTGTTGGTCACTGGGTCTGTTGAGAGAGTACCGTCTGCACCACTGATGCAGCATATCGATGCTTGATGGGACATTTAAGAAATTCTGATTCTGTTTGTGTAAGAAAGGTGGAACATGGTACCTTTCTCTGATTGGCCGGGCTGCTTGGCCTTCACCTTGTGCGTGTAGCGTTTCTTCAGCGTCCTGTTTAAACTGTCCGAGTGGCAAAAGAAAGGAGAGCTGCTGTCGTTCGTACACTCCTCCCAGAACAGCAGCACATTCCTCGTCCTCTGGGCCTTCGGGAGGACTGAAGGTGAAGAGAGACGGAGGTTTACTTTCATTTACCCAAAATTTGGATCATTGATGCATTGATAATAGACAGATAAACACATTTTCCACTAACTGTCACTAGCAGAGATGTTGTCGTTCTTCTCTAGCAGCAGAGAGCTGACTCTGTCCAGGACTTCGGCTTGCAGGGCGATTTCGTCCAGCAGCTCCTTCCTAGATGGGCTGAAGTTGGTCGTTCTTGTCATCTGAGGAAACATTGACAAGCAAGTTTGAGGAGACAAGGGTGGAGAAGGTGGACAAGGGCAAGGGTGGAGACATGGACAAAAGAATACCTGCCTATATATTAAGAGAGTTTGTGCTGCCATCTAGTGGCTCCTGCAGGCTGTGCATACATAATCCTGAGTTTACTCGGTTAGATATGATGCACAAAGACCTCAAATAAATCTATCTAAACGTACTGTACCTGTAGCAGGATGCAACATATATCCAGGTGATTCTCAAGAGCCAAGTCAAGACCCCAATTCCCAGAAGTCAGAGGAGCAATGACCAATTCTTCCTCAGAAGCTGATTGGCTGTTATCGGAGACGAGCCCGAGGCTCCTCCGAGTGCTCTGCTGGAAAGAACTGATGCTGACGGATAGAAAGGAGAGATGAGTTGTTTCACATCAAGTCAGTGTTGAGGAATTTATCGATCAGTCTGTGAACTCACCCGCTGTCTTTTAGTCTCAAGCTGCCCAAACAGGAAGTGTCATCATCTGCGTTAAAGTCATGTGACAGGAAGTCAAAGCTGCCCAGAACTTCCTCCACAGCCAGAGTCTCCTCTGATGATGAGCTTCTCAACAGGGAGAGGTCGTTCTGGGGAGAACACCATAGAGTATGAAGATCCCACACGGTATGTTCACTGACAGGTGTGTATAAGTACACGCAGGTACCTTCAGTATGGTTGCCAGATGCAGTATCTGGTGGTCCAGGGCTCTCAGCTCCTTCTCAGAGCAGCTCTGGTTCTGGATTGACTTCTCCAGCTCTGTGAACAGAGCTCTAAGCCTGAGCGCCTGGGTCCTGCGCTGGACACCGCTCACCACCGGCCTCCCTGATGGGGTCGGTGCAGCAGGCGTGGGCGAAGAAGGGGTTTCAGCTGGGGGCTGAGCAGCGGGTGTGGGTGAGTCAGGGGCAGAATATGACTGAAGTTCTGGGGAGTCCTGGAACAAGACACGTGGAAAAGTTATGCAACTGCTTTTGTGCAGTTGTGTTGTTGTGAGAGACACTTTAATGGGACACATCAGAGCTTTGCATGTGATTGAAGGATCATCTCTACCTTTTTTGTGTTAAAATCAGGTAACTGATTCATGATTCAAGAGTAGGGTTGGTTTGTTTCTTACCTGAACACTGACAGTGTCAGTTGGTCCCAGAGCTGCACTGTGCGTCTCAAGCTCCGTTTCTCCAGCTGTGTTCTTTCTAAGGATGTCCGGAGTGCTGGACCTGTAATGGTGACGCAAAATACTGTAAAGACCTGATGAAAAAACCCTCTAAAAACTGTATGAGAGATGTTGATGTTGACATGTTGTAGATAAATGGTTCTGACAGCACTTCAAAAAATGCAAACAAGTTAAAGAAATTAAACATTATCTGCACTCGAGTTCATCCTCACATCTGCAGAGCCAGCAGGGAACCAGTTTTACTCTCCGCTGGCGTGGAGCGAGTATCCAACACGCTCCCCCACTCCTCCTCTCCGTCTTTCTTTCTTTCGTCCTCTGCAGAGACCTCCAGGGATTCTTCTTCCCCGAGGGACAGCTGAGTTTGGCTTCCTCCCAGACTGGTGCCTTGACTGTGGCTGAACGGGTAGCTGTGAGTCCGCTTGAGACTGTGGAGGATTTAAATTTCACACATAAATCAATGTTTTAATTCAAATTTACATGCCTACATGTCCCAAAACTGTTTTTATTGGACCCAGAGAGATGAATTTGACACCGATCCTCTCATCTAACTCCGCATAAGATTGCAAAGAGACCTACATGGAGGCCATAACCTGTGAGGTGCAGCAATAACAGACATAAAGGATAAGACTGGCATTATTTAATCTTCTCATTATAACTGACAAATCCCATGAAAGCAACAGTTAACTCAATTTACTAACAAGCATAGTCTCTGCAGGCTCTGTATATCACCAAAAACCACAAAGATACAATAACACAAGTGTTATCTTTTAATGCTGACCAGTCTACGCTACGTACCTGAGCATGTAGGGGCTTTGAGGGCTGTGGTTGGACATGATGGAGGTGTGTGAAGGGTCGGACAGGTAGCTGAGCAGAGACACGCCTCCTCTGTTGTGTCGACTTTTAGACACCAGAGACGGGAGGGAACCTTCTGGATCCCGCAGGTCACGCACCATCGACTGAACGGAAATATTAACAGAAATTAAACAAATACAACAGCCTGGCCATGATATTATGACTGATTTAATATGATTGATAGAAAATATAACCCCGATTTCAACAAAGTTAACATGCTGTGTAAAATGTAAATTTAACTTGGAGGACACGACGTCTATGATTTCCAAAAACAATTTGCAATTTGACACTTTCAGCACACGTTCTCACTTTGTTCGAGCTCAGAGAAGTTTCTGGCTGTTGTTGATATCCGTCTTGCTCATTGCAAGGTCGAGTCTTAACTTCATTCGTAGATTCGTAGAACGGTTTTCTGAAGTGTTCCCGAGCCTGTGTAGTAATATTCTTTATACAATCATGTGTGTTTTTAATGCAGTGCTGCCTGAGGGGTCGAAGGTCACGGACATTCAATGTTGGTTTTCAGTCTAGTCCCTTATGTGCAGAGATTTCTCTGGCTTCTTTTCATGACTTGATGGACTATAGATGGTGAAATCCATAAGACATGTCAGAATCCATCAGACATGATCAAATAAAATGTGTTAAATCATAAAACTGCTGTTGTCGTTTCACATTAAAAGCCATTTACTCGCGTTTCTCTTGTTACATTTACACTTATGTACTATGTGTTATGTTTGTACAGTACTTTGGTCAGTAAAGCCCTTAAAGTCTAGCGTGTTAAGGAAGAAGCAAAACAACATGAACTTTTAGAGTTAGACTTGTTCTAATCTTTTTCACACGCAGCATCTACATCACTGTACATGAAATGAACACTGGTGAACAGATTTTGCAGTGACTACATTTGCCATCAACAACCACATAAAACGTGGCACTGGAGTGTTGGTGTTGTGGTTATTAAGCACAGAGACTCACTATGAAGTATTTCTCGGTGAAGGAGGGGGTGCTCGGTGCCGTCCAGCTGTAAACTGAACTCTTCCTGCTGGACACCGACTGCCTGCTGACAGACAGCGGCCTCATCTTCTCAGTGCTGTCAAACGGACTGCAGGTGCAAAGACACGTGCAAACAATTAGACACCACACAAACTCACAGAATATATACTGTATACATGTATATATATAAATGTAAATGTATAGTATACAAGCATGTGACACTAATCCAGCAAATATTACTGATATTTAATATCTGCAGCTTTCCAGACTTTTCCGAAGTTTTGATGCTTTTCCAGATGTGAAGAATTTCACGGTCTTTTCTTTACCTTTCCTCACTCTGTGGAAATCATGATAGTATTGTGTGTGCACGCTACATGTGAACTTCATGAAACGTTTTAGTCACAGTTCCTGTAAAATTCATAGATTTTGTGCTTCAGGTTTAATGGCCTCTGAGCTCACTGAATTTTTGGTTTATTCCATAGGCTGTATAAAACGCGGATGTCGTATCCGTGACGTCAGCCACAGGTTTCTGAAGAGCTGCTGTGAAGTTCGGTGTGGTGGCTCTGTGTTGGCAGTCCTGCCTCTGCTGCCTTCTAGCTAATCTTAAAATGGGCAAAGACATGGGGCATTGGTGGAGCCGAGGCGGGCTGAATGACGCCTGAGCGCTCAAAAAAAGCCATCTGTAACAGCACCCACATGTCCATTAAAGCGTCCATGCTGTTAATCCTGCATAACTTTAAGCCTTAATATAATCTGAACAGGTGAGTTGTATATAAATTCACCCTCAGTACAGTTGTCATGAACGGGGAAATTAGCTATAGAGACCCAAACAGTTTTTTGTACCAGGCTGTAAACATGTTTATTTCTGCTGTGAAGTTGGACATTTTAACATGGGGACTTATGGAGACTGACTCACTTGGAGCCAGCCTCAAGTGGACGTTTCAGGAACTGCAGTTTTTGGCTTCACTTCACAGCCACGGAGGTTGCCGCTTGTTTTATTCGTATTCTTTCAACACTAATTATCAGTGTGTAAAATGACATTTTGATCTTTGAGAGCCTCGACTACAGCAGCTGGGAGGTTGTCTGCTCTTCATCAGCAACATCCTGCTTTATATTCATCGGTTGCAGACTTTCACACCTGAGGGCTTTGCAGTGAAGTCCACTGACTTTTCATTTTCCACTGCAGCCCGCTGCTTTATTTTGTAGGTTGTAAGAGTTTAAATGTAGATGAAACACTGAAGGAAATCATAATAATGCGACTCATTTAGAGCAGAATATTGTGTGTTTCTGTGTGTGTGTGTGTGTGTACAGCCACAGCAGTCTTTTGTTTTGTGAGTTCGGCAGCCTCGTGTGCGTTTGTGTGATTTTCCATCTCTCTGGAGAAAATCCATGAAACGTCCTCCACCTGGCGTCTCTAAACCTTGAAATGTGATCTGTCATGGTGTAAGGACACAGCGTAGAGTGTGTGTGTGTGTGTGTGTGTGTGCGCATGATGTACACTCTGTGTTCAACGAGCTGCTCAGAAACAGCTGGCTCAGGTTTCAGGTATACGGAGGAAAATAACAACAGACTTTGCAGGACAGCTGGATGTGAATCTCCTACAAACCAACACGTTGTTGTTTACATCGCGTTGTTTGCTGCTCGGCTGTGTTTTACCGCCGTGAACATGTGGTAAGATAACAGGAAGGAGGCTGTTTGAATGAAATTTCATAAACAAAGTGAGAGAGACAAATATTTTATCTCATTCTCCGCCTCAGTAGTCGTTTACTTGGTTAGCTCTCTGCTCGAGGAGGAAGATATCTGACGGTTTGGTGCACCGGCTGTCATTCATGTGAATCATCAGGACAGAACGGGGGGCCGCACTTTAAGAGGTCGAGGCAAAAGTTCAGAGAAAACATTCTCATATATTACACTACAAATTTAATTTCCTTACACAGCTGTCCACACCTATTCCCCCATCATATCATCCAGCCATTCCCCTTTCCTTTTGGGAATATCCTATGCAGAGGAAATGCTTCTGCGCTCGCCACCACTTCATCTGTCATTTTCAGGATGTGTGAACTTTCTTATGTCTGTGTGTGTGTGTGTGTGTGTGTGTGTGTGAGAGGTGTGATGTGTGTGTCCGTACTTCCAGGTGACTTCCAGCTGGAGTTTGATGGTTCCCAGCTCCGTGATGTCCACCAACATCAGCTGAGGCTTCACCACGAAGAAGTCTGCGCTCGCACAGGTCACCATGCCGACCAGCAGCCAACCCAAACCCTTCGCCTCCGTCACCTGAAAGAAAGAGGTTCGATGGGTGAGAGACCTGCAACACGTACACCAGATGACTTATGCATGTGTTTGTGCACAAAATACAATGTATGTATGTATGTAAACACCGTGTTTGTCACCTTGATCTCAAAGTTGTGGTGTATGTGCGGGAGGAAGATCATCTCCTCTTCATCCCAGGACTGCGTGTCGTCTGATTCGATCCTCCCTCTGATCCTCCATCGCTGGCGACCCAATCGCACCACCACCTGTGTGTCATGTGATCATCACAGATGTATTGTTATATATATATTGATATATTGTTATATTTAATTATTCAGTTGGTTCAGATTTCAGAGTTTAAAAAAAAAAACGTTTCAACATTTCAGATTCATCTTCAAGCTTGTGATATCTCTCTTGAAATAGTGACGCTCACCTCGTACTGGTCTCCGGGGCAGAGGCGAGCGAAGCCGATCAGACCTGCAAGTGAAAACACATGCTCGATATATGGAAGATAACGTGGCGCTGATAACTTGTAATCCGTGTGTGTGTGTGTGTGTGTGTGTGTACCTTTCATTTTGATGTGCAGCGCTCCGAGGAGGATTTCCAGCTCTCCTTCTATAACGGACATGTCCTGCAGAGAGGAGAAATTGGGTAAGAGAGGAATTTTAGAAAAGGTAAATAAATCTTTAGCGGGGCGCCTTTGACAGTTTCTGTTAACAGACCACTTCAGCTGGGATACTTTTCACCAATTTTCTGTCCAAATGGAGGTCAAAGGTCAGGGTCATCTGCAGAGCACTGACACCTGAGCTGTTGAGGTTTCATTGTTCTGGTTGAAGGACATTTTAGCAGATAATTATCAACACATTTATTCGGCTTTGTGAAAAGATACTGTTCATTTCACCACCTCACTGACTGCTGGTTCTTGTCTAGTAATGACTTCACCTCCATTAAAGCCAAATTTACAACTTGAACTTTTATTTTTCAGCTTTGTTTGAATGTAGCTCGACTCGACTGTATTTATACAGAATGTTAAGAAGATATTTACAACCTGTTCAAGAGTCACAAATTGGCCACTTGTTCTCATTTTTGGCCGAAGTCGAATTTAGCCTGCGAATGTTCAGTCTTATCAGTCTGCGTGTCAAGGTGATAAATTGCTTCTTAACTGCTCATCTTTAGCCAACAGAAAGTAGCCGCGCTGCGCTTTATTTAACTATTAAAATTTGAACTTTATACAGCATAGAAAAGCTCTTTACTGGACAAAACCTGGAAGGATTTTGGATGACCCTCGTAGTTCTTTTGGTCTTCTTACAAACAATCGGTTGTGATTTTTGACAGCTACTTAAATTTTGATAAACAGATGTTTAGTTCAGTTTGTCCAGTTGTCAAAACTAACTATCTTCATGCACGACTTCTAGCCAGGCTAAAGCCCGGTCTCACCTCTCAGTCAGAGGACTGTAATTCTTTGCGTGGGTGTAGAACAGTCGTCTCTTCGTTTGTACGAAATGCAGTGACCCGTCGTCTAACAGGTGACAACATAACACCAGTATTGTCCTCCCTCCACGGCTTCTTGTCCGTTTGAGGGTAGATTTAAGGCTTGTTTTTAAGGTTTTAAATGGACTAGCACCACTCGATCTAGCAGAACTCTTGCACCATCATACTCAGTTAGAGCACTGCAGTCGACCAAACAGATTTTTTTGGATGTTCTGACACAAAAATTGAGGCTGCCCCTGATCTCCTGAACATTTAACCTGTTTATATAAGAGCAGCTCAGACCCTAAAAACTTTTAAACCGCCGCTGAAAACAGACCTCTTGAGAAACTCGACGGGTTATGTGAATAAAACAATAGGCTGCTATCAGAGGTAAAAAATTATGCAAATTCTTATTATAATAAAAGTCTTCTTTTATTATTGTACCAAAACAAAATAAAATGTGCATCAGTAATAGATTCCTGGCAAAGAGGTTTCTCCACAGAGCAGCAGATGACGCAGCATGTGTGGAGCAGACTGCTGCCTCCTGTGTGGGCTGATGTTTCGGGAGGTCACGGCTGTTGGTCACACGCTGCAGACCAAAATCAACTCAAAGGGAGAACCAAGTGGCCGATTTACGACTCTTGAAGAGGTGGCAACACATTAAAATAAATCTATTAATGTTCTGTCCACACACACAAACAAATTAAAATCTTTCCGTATCATGATTAAGATGTTTATTTGTACTGTGGGCGTGTTTGACCATCTCTACAACTTAATGCGACTTTACACCGCTTTTACATGAGAGAGAAATAAAAATAAACATTGTGTAACTTTTCTGCCATTAAAAACAGGGTGAACGGTGTCTCTGTCATTTATATATCTGTTCTCACACTATGTAACTTTGTGCTCCGGGTACGATCACC
This sequence comes from Miichthys miiuy, assembly GCA_036365135.1. Taxonomy (NCBI): domain Eukaryota; kingdom Metazoa; phylum Chordata; class Actinopteri; family Sciaenidae; genus Miichthys; species Miichthys miiuy. The sequence goes on from CM071604.1 coordinate 27,838,716, forward strand.
CATGAGAAGTACGTAACGCTGGCAAATGCTGACATGGAACAGTGCCAGTGTTGTGCCAGAACTGGAGCCGGACAAGCGAGCAATGCAGCCTCTAAGGACATAATGGCAGAGGAGAAGAGAGCGAAGAGGAAGTTGACGGAGGAAAGCTGAAAGAGAGACGCCGAGCTGGCCTTCTTGCTGTTGGACTAGTAAGTATTATTAACTGGCTGCTATGTCTTATGTGTTGTTGCAACTTTACAAATACTGCTATACAAATAAAAAGTTCAATGTTTCCTGTCATCCCACCGCAGTGCTGCCACAGCATAAGTGTCTGTACATGAAAACATGTAACGAATGTAGCTGCGTTACCCAGATTCCTCTAATGTCCGACCGTGATTATGAAGTTTTACCATCTAGAAATCAAGAGGTCGCACCATTTTTGGAAGTATTTAAATTTTACCCGGCTGAACTCCAGCGACACACTTAAACGCCCACAGAACCACAATCCCTTGTGCTGTTTACTGCGAGGACACCCAGTATGAATACATACTGTACAGTGTCAGTGCAGCGTGTGTGGTCGTACATCTAAATGAACTTGTGACTAATTATGTTTGTCTGTCTGTGTGAGAGAGAAACAAAAGACCAGAAAAGAGAAACAAAACTCATCTGAGGAGAAAGGAACAGTGGTGGAAAGTAACTAAATACATTTACTCAAGTGCTGCACTTAAATCTAATTTTGTGGTACTAATACTCCACTATAGTTCAGAGGGAAATATTGTACTTTGCAGACTAACTAAAGCTTTAGAATAAAAAGTTTCAGATTAATTATTAAAGCAACAAATAATAGATTATTTAGAGAGACCCAACAGTTCCCACTATGAGAAAGAACTTGGCGACATGGAAAAACTTCCTTTAAGATATAATACAAGTTATAATATTCTGCATAAGTACTTTTACTTTTGGTACATCTTGTTGCATGACCCTCTCCTTCCTAGTGTGAAGAAGAAACTACGATGGCCATGAAACATGCAAAATACATGAAACACCCTCTTCAGAGCAGGTGTTTTTTAGTTTTAGGACCCGTAATGGCTCATCTAAGGTAAAAACATAATGAGTCTTAATTTCAGGTCATTATACACGATTAAAATAACATAGCTATACATATTGTGTTCAATATGATGCAGGACTTTTACTTCAACGGGCAAAAACTGTAGTAGTTGACAAGTTGAAGGAAGCGATTTCAAAACATCGAGGGAGAAATGTGAAAAAGAAAGAGTGAGCAAGGAGGGCAGAGAAACAGAAGATCACAAATAGATGTAAACGTGTGAGCATGTGTGTGAGAAAAAGAGAATAAATGTCCTGAAACACCACATGACAGACAGACAGACAGACAGACAGACAGACAGACAGACAGACAGCGGGTATGAATGAGTCCTCAGTTGTCTGTTAATGATCCTCAGCCTGCGGCTACAAACACAAAGATCACCGTGGGACCATCACTCACACACCAGATTATTTCGTTTGGCAGCATTAGGACCGTTAGCGGCGACTCTTGGCCCTCTGCTGTGTGGACATGATGGATACGTGGCAGACGCTGTTTGGCCTGAGTACGTTTCAATTACACCGACTCCCTCTGTGATGAAACTGTTCGATTTCGCAGCACCGCTTAAATATTTCTGTACAGATCATCAAGTGTTTTTCTGTGGACGAATTGATTCTTTCAGCTTCATCACGCTGCGTTCTTGACAATTTTTAAATCCAGTGTCGTCAGCTTTGTCTGGATATTACATAGATGATATTATGTTCAGTTTTTCTGTATTGTATTCTGTAAAATCTACATCTTCTACACGTAAAGACAATTTAAAAAGCATCTGTGTTTAAATAAGGAGAAACTACGGCAGCTTTCTATAGAGCCAGTGTTCAGTTTGTCTGTTCTGGGCTACTATACATGCTGGTTCAATATGGTGGACTTAATAATAATTATATAATAATAATACTTATTTTTAGGTGATTATATACAAATTAAAACATTGTTATGCGTATTATATTAGTCATATTCTGTATATAGAGCCCTCTAAGTCGCCACAAAACAGCAGTCTAGTGTCTATTTGAGACCTTTTGCCTCCAAACTTGTAATATTATATAATACTATTTATTTATACTACTATATTTAACACTTTTCCTCTTTCATCAGTGCATCAGTTGTAACGAGTACTTCTACTTTTGAAATTTGAAGCACGTTTCACTGATAATACCTTGAACCTTTATTTTCCCAATGTCGTATCGATACTGTTGCTGAAGTAAAAATATCTGAATACTTGTTTCACTGATTCTAGTGAAACAGTTTGACAGTAACAGTTCAGTTAGAATGAACCCTCAGCTCTGGAGGTTGTTTACAGCAGGAAAAAAGAGACACGATGAAGCTGTTAATGCCTTCTGCATGTCGTCTGTTACACAGATGCTACCGCTGAGTTTACTTCTGAAGAAAATCTGACTTGGAGGCTTTAAAATAGAAAAAAAACGTTGCATGAATTTTTTTCTGCTAAAATCCGACATTAACCCGTGTTTGAGGAGATCACATCATGCAGTCGATGCCGTCATGTGTGACCTCTGTCTGCTGCTGCACACGTGGTCAGATCGTGACACAGCGATGATTAATGTTTTACACCTGAGGCACATTTTACAACGCCAGAACTGCAGCAGAAACACGTAACAGGAAATATTGTTTATGGGCTTATCATCCTCGAATAAGTCGACTGCATCATGCAGTCTTATATCTGTTTGGTTGTGTCTGATTGGGCTAATTTAAAGTTAATTTAAGTTTCATTTAGACCAGGTGCCAGCCATCAGGTGTTTTGTTGGAGGCTATGTCTCATTTCCAAAGAACTGTCGCTGCAGCTGCCTCCGTTGTTTTTATTTATGCATTTCTGGGGAACTTTGCAGACCTGCCTCCCCCGTCCACCAGATGCCCTCAGATATTCCCACCAATCCCAGCCACCTGGTGTGTTTCCCTTCATATCATGTTGTGCACTACTGTTTCAGCCATTTTCTTCTACCTGTGCTGCTACCTGTCTGTCTTTCCCTTCTGGATTTGTTCGCTTATTCAGGCCGCCTTTTCGAGCTCGACTGAACGATAATTTTTCCTTTTCTTTGACTTGTTCTGCTTCAGTGTGGTGTACATTTTGTCCTCAATCCTAATGTCTGGTACACATCATTAACAAGAACAGTCTGTGCACTGGAAGGACAGTAAACGGCACACATAATGAGGCACACAGGATGCCGTTTGTTTCAAAAATCTTGCAAGTTTTGGCTCCAACCTGAACTCTCTCTCTGTCTATTTCTGTCTTCACTCCATTAATAAATCAAGTGTTTGATTTCCAAGTTGATACAAGAGACAAGAGTTTTGTTAAAAGACAGAAAGACACAGGGAGGGAGAGTAAGCAAGTGAGAAAGTGAAACTAAAAAGAAACTGAAGCTTCACTTTATATTTCGTTGGATTTTCACACGTCAGTTTCAAAATGACCGTGCCGCATAAACAAAATCTGTAAAGTTAAACTATCTTCAGTCTGGAATGGAGTTGAGAAATTGGAAAGACATGTCCTGGTTCTCTTTAAAGATGCTCATCAGGAAAGAAAGCCTTCGATTGAAGAAGTGAAATCAGACACGCTCAGTACCTGCAGGCTGTGTCTGTGGTTGCGATTGAGCTCCAGCAGACTCTCTCTGGAGGCTCTGGTGGACGGGGACAGCGAGAAGGCTCTCTTCATGTTGACCGCTCCTGACACAACCTCCACTGGATACAATACGTCTCATACAGCTCCTCCACCTGCAGGGACAAGAGACCGAAGTGAGAGTTCAGCAACACAATCAACACAATCATTTCCTTTCTTTCCACAAAACGTCGCTCACGTCCGGCTGCTGTAACAGGTTGGCTGAACCTTCCATGGAATGTCAAAATACAAAAAACAAACTCAAATTTGTGGGTTTTGTTGCATAGCACGTACAAAATAGACGAGATTCATTCAGTCTATTCAGAATTATTACAAGTTTTCCATACCTTTAATTTGAAAGACAGAAAAAGAGTTCCCTAAGTTTCCATCACATCATCTTACCTTGCTGATCTGAAATTCTAGTCTTCGTATGTATCTCTCCAACGCTCTCATCTCCTGTGAAAGCAAAAATGATTTTTTAAATATTTATATATAATAATGTATATGAAAGTGCTCAAATATGACTTGGTTTGACTGCAGTAAGGTAAAATGATGTGGCTCTGGTGCAAAGATTACCTTCTCCAGATCATACAGAAAGGCCTGGAAACAGAGAAAGCACATCATTCGTCACCACTGTCATCATAAACATCTGAAAAACAAATCACACCGCCCTCACACACACACACACACACACACACACACACACACACACACACAGTTTCTCACCAGTCTGGAGTTTCTCTTTGTCTCTCTCTGCTGTGACGACAGGAAGTCCATCTCTGCCTGGTGACCCTCCAGAAACTCCCTGTAGACGGTCACATCAGAAACATTCATGATTCATACTGACATCTTATAACATCTGAAGCAGAGCTGCAGCATCCACTTCATAAATATGGCTGCTGTGGCTCAGGAAGTACAGTGGGTCATCCACTAATCAGAACATTGAGGTGGTTCTTACTTCTTCTTCTTCTTACTTGTAGTTCATATTAAAATACACATTTAACCCTGTTATTATTAACATCACTTGAGCAGCACATTTAAGGTAACTAGTATCGGACATACTTGAGTCCTTTGCGTAACGCCTGGAAGACCCTGTCGACCTGATCCGGCTGCAGAGACCAGATAGATCCTCCACTTCTGCTGGGAGACAGGTGCATCCTGGGAGATTTACCTCCCGTCATGGCTTTGGAGCGAAGAGAGTTACGAGCAGAGGACGGCCTAAAAACAGACAGAGAGAGTCAAATCAGAACAAATACGATTATTAGTGATCACTGGTGGAGGGAGGAGTTTTCTTAGATTAAAATGTCTTCGCTGTTGGTGAGTTCAGGTGCTTAAGAATCAAAGATGATGGTGAAAAGTGATGATCCCCCATGTTAAAATGTCCAACTTCACAGCAGAAATAATGGTACAAAAACAGTTTTGGTTTCTATAGCTAATATATAAGGCTTGAAGTTCTGCAGAATTAACCAGGCGTCATTCAGTGATCCACGTCTTTGCCAATTTTTGGATTAGCTGGGAGGAGGACTCAAGATGGCGCCAGCCAGAGCCACCACAATCTGAGCAACGCCTCTTTATACTTTCTGCGGTATTGTCCTGCCTATTGTCTCTGTATTGCATCTCTAAGCTTTATAAATATACAAACATACAGCAAGAATCAAACTCTTCACCTGTGTGCTGCTAGAAGATGCCCATGCAATGCAAACTGTAATTATGTGTGTCCATATACACATCTGTACAGTGTTTTTATTGGCCATATTTCTCACCAAATAAAGCTTCACTCAGATTTAGCAGATGTCCCTGTAAAAGTGTTTTTTTTAATGGTGTGTGATATCTGTTGTCCCTGTCAGTGCGTGCGGTGTGTCATGTTTACGGCCGCGGTCACGTCACCATCAAAGCTCCATAACGAAGGATCATGGGAGACCACCACACGGTGTTATGCTGTCAGGGCACGAACACAGTGGAGACGCTCAGGAATGAAGTGTGTGTTCAAGAGATACAGTGTGTTTTTGAGTGTGTTGGTGTGCATGTTTGCCTAAGATAGAAAAATCACAGGAAGTGCATTCCAGCTCTGTCTCCTAACATGACATTCTGTTCTCCATCTCTCTCTCTCTCTCTCGGGACTGACAGTTGACATCTGTGTGTGTGTGTGTGTTACTCGTTCATTCTTCATTCAGAAATAACATCTCACAGTCTGTGGTGCGTTCAATCTCTGCCCGTCAACGAGGAGCAGCCTCGTCTGTGGGTGAAGGGGTTTCCCTCCACATGACAGTTTAGCTTCAAGCTCTTTAAATCTTAAAAAAAAAGACAATAGCTGACTTTATTTCCTCCTCTTTGTTCAGCAGTGTGAAAAACAAGTCGCACGCAGCGATGATTTACAGTCAATACGAGGCCAAAATCTGGTCAAAGTTCCTTCCTAATTGTAATTTCACTGAGCTGAATTTTTTCTGGTTTATGTTCGGCTGCCTGTCATTCATCCCGACAGTTGTGGGAATAAATAGACGTCTCCTCTGGGAAATAATTCCTCAAATACTTGACGCTTTACAGACGTTTCTTTTGTTAGTTTAGATAGCAGTTGTTTTTTTGGCAACGTTACGGTCTGAACCTTGAATTAATTAAAACACTTCCATCCATCCATTTTATCCATTTTCCATAACTGCTTATCTTTATCAGGGTCGCAGGAGGCTGGAGCCGATCCCAGCTGACATTAGGTGAGGTAGAGGAGGGGGGGGGTCAACCTGGACAAGCTGAATTAACATGCTTATTGCATGAATGGAAAAAACACTCACGTGAAAGGTGAGAAGACCTAGATGCTAATGCTAAAGGGGCAGTGACAAACTTTTTGCATGGAAAAATCTAAATTTGGCACTGAAAAAAATTTTACTGAAAAAGGAAACAGACATTCAAAAGTTTAATTTTATTTAGTTAAAATTATTATTTTATTTTATTATTATTATTATTTTTTAACAATCTTCATGTCTGACAGCTGCAGTTCCAGATGAATCCATGAAAGCATGTACAGGTTGTGTTAACCAATATTCTCCATCATTAACTGAATTTTAAAAAAATGAATTCAGTATTTATATAATGTCTGTTTTCTTTTTCAGGGGAACTTTTTTCAGTCCTTAAGTTGTGTCAGTACTTATTATATTTTGCCTTTGGCTTGTGAGTTTGTTTACTTGCCTCCTGTTCCCCTGCTGGAGCTCAGCCTGCCAGCTGCTATCAGTCAAACACTGAGGCACACCCCGTCCAGCCGTGTGAGATTAAAAGAAGTATTTTCTTCCTTTTATACATTATAAACTACTGTATTCTATAACTATATTGGCAGAACATTAAAACAAACAAGCAACACAAAACAGACATTTATGAATGCAAAACGGATGAATGCTGTGTCACGTATTTCAAGCACTGACTGGTGTAAAGCTGGCAGCACTGTCAATCACGTGTTCCTCCCTGTTGTTTTTTTTTCAAATATTAAAGCAATTTAAGGTAACTAAGTTGTTTTTACGTCTACTTTGATTCTCATTGGCTGTAGCAGTGTGTCACTCACCGTCGTCGTCCATTCAGAGAGCTGAAACCGGTGAAGGAGCGGCTCCTGTGGACCAAACCTCCGTCTGAAGGCGAGTCGAATCGTAGCTTCACCGACATCCTTCAGAGAGAGAGAGACAGGAAAAAATTAAATAAATGACAACAACACAAGAAAATAATTACACGGGCAATGATTTAAATCCACCGTCTCAGGATTTCTAAAGATCTTCTTATCCCAACATTAACAAGCATCTGCAACCAGGCCCTGTTTGATTTTGGTATTAGGGTATGTAAAAGTAGCTGCCGAAGCCAAGAGTGTAAAATTTAATGAATACTAGGTTGTTATTGTTGTTACTGCTCGTGTTCTCAGATTTTCTTTGGCCATTTTGTTGTCTATCTCCATTTCTTCTCAACATGCACACAACCCACTGAAACACTGAGAGTTAAGGGTGGTCCTGCTGGTTTCAGACAATCCAAAACAGGAAACACAGCACCAACATGTCTGGGACACATTAAGAAAGAAACATCCTGAGACACAGACACACAAACATGTGCATATGCTTGTATGCAGATGGAGAGCAGTTATGCATTTACATATAAATCCAAGCTGTGTAGCTTAAATTGCACTAGTTGCAGCATGTCTAGGGGAAGTTAATGTCGGTGGGTCAGTCAGTCTGAAGTAATTCAACAACTACTGGACGGACTGACTGATGGATCCCAGAGGATTAAAGCCTAATAACTTCTGTAAGTTCTTGACTTTCATGTAGATCACTGGTCCTCAAACTATTGTACACAACCTCCAACTAGCCGTATGTGGGGGAATCAACTGTATCAAAATACTTCAACATTTCAAAGGAAAATAAACTAGAAGATGGCTGGAATCTAATTTAAAATACATTTTGCAATACCAGGCTGCTACATTGTCAAATTCGTGTACACAGTGTGCACATAAATCAATGAGAAGTTACAAGCTAAAGTTTGATGGCAAGACAGTGAATGGAGGTAAAATAACTGCAAACATGGCTCCACATAGGATCAGGCACTCGGAGAGTGTAATATTTTCCACGTGGTACGTGGTCTAAAAAGTTTTAGAAACACTGATCCAATGCAAAACAGAAGGTCCAATATTTTACATATACAGTAAACGTCTCCTACATGGATGCTCATGGTTCCCAGAGGATGAATAATAATTTCTTAAGAAATGCTCTGGTTTTTCCTGTAGCCCCACCAGCAGTTTCATCTTTTTGGTTTAAAGAAGCATGCATCGACAACCATTCGATGAATTTCCATGAACTTTAGTCCAAATATTAATGAATTGTAATAACTTTGATCATCTACCACTTCTTTTTAGCTGGCCATTCACCTCTGAGATGAAACCGGTTCCTCTGTGACCTTCTAAAGCCGTTCTGATTTCTAATGCGTGTGTTCTTGTTTTGACAAACTGCCTCAAACAAGTTCAAAACAAGAATGAATATCTTTTTGTTGCACACCATGAATAATTATAACAAGGGAGTTTGGAACAAACTCAAGCGTTGGTAAAGAAAGTCATCGTAATTGTAGCTGACTGCGCATGAAATAAGATTCAGGCGAAGTCGTATTAGTCCATGATAAGTGACCGCGTAAGCATTTCCTGTATGACAGTGAAGAGAGAAAAACACAACAACAAAGTAGAAATGGTCGATCAGCGATGAAGAGCAGGCACACAGGTACACAAGCTGCACTTCCACAGAAAAATACTGTGTGTAAGCAAATATACGATAACTACGTACTCGCACACACACACACAGTCTGGACACCATCTGCTCTGAGTCTTTCATGTGGTTCCTGTGAACGCTGTGTTTGGTTGAAGCAAAAACAACAACTGTCTTCTTCTAAATGAGTTCACAATGAGTCAGTTTTACTATAATTTATATAAAATATGAAAAAAAAAAAGATCAATCATTGCCAAAACCTCCTCGCTCAGCATCTTATTCAGTCAGTGTGTTGATGTGGATTAACAGGTCATCCTGTTAATATCTGGGCTAGTATGGAGTTGTTCCAAATTCAAATAAACTGAATTAAGGTCATCCGCGCTCGGCTCGTCTAGGATTTGTACTAGAGGAGAAATATGCTGCCAGTGTAAGTAGTTCAGAGTAACCCAGTTTGGAGTCCTGACCCAGAATGTAAAATACACTGTGGGCTCCTGATGCCAACATCAACACTGTCACCAAGCAACCGCACATAACACACAGGGATGGAGAAACCAGGTCTGAACATTATGAACCAAAGATAGCTAAGTAAGCACTTATACTACACACACACACACACACACGTCATTTCAAGGTGAAACATGATTGATTCTTAGCAGTTTTCAGCATCCAGTGGAGCGATGTCTTCCCCTCTTAAAAATCACTCTGCCGAAACACTTCTGAGAAACGCAGAGACGTTTGCTGTTACTGTGTCTTTGTGTGTGAACAATAGATAGTATGTAATATGGACATCTTATCCGTATCCGTCACGTCACCCACAGGTTCCTTATGAGCCGTTATGAAGCTCAGAGTGTGGATCGTGGGTGGAGCTGAGTCGGGCCCAATGACGCCTGGTTGCTCAAACAAACCACCTGTAATGGCACCCACCCGTCAATCAAAGCGTCCACGCTCTAAATTCTGCATAACTTTAAGCCTTAATATAATCTGAACAGGTGAGTTGTATACAAATTCACCCTCAGTACAGTTGTCATGAACGGGGAAATTAGCTACAGAGACCAAAACTGTTTTTTTGTACCTAGTTTATTTCTGCTGTGAAGTTGGACATTTTAACATGGGGACTTATGGAGACTGACTCACTTCTGCAGCCAGCCTCAAGTGGACGTTTGAGGAACTGCAGTTTTTTGGCACTCTCACATTGGCTTCACTTCACAGCCACGGAAGTTGCCACTTGTTGTGAACTGATATTAAAATCTGGCAACTGTGCATTTCTTAATATAACCTTGCTGCTCTACAGATGCTGCAGAGTGTAGTCGAGCAGTCACAGTAACATAGTTCAGTCATGGCTGAACGCCACATTAACCAGCTGTAACAAACTATGTAAAGAATGCAACACAGCTCCGTCTATGAAACAAGCATAAAGACCATTCCTGCAGTCACAGACGACATCAATCTCCGCCCGTCTGCTCAGTTACACTCTCCGCTCGAACATTTTTCAACAGCTCACAAAATCAGCTGTAGGGAGCGTCTAAATGCAGCTGTTTCTGTCAGTCACATCATTTAGTTGTATTGTTTTACTCCCGAGAATAACGTTGTCACAGTGTGCTGCGTGCTCCTGACAAGCCTCTGAATGTTTGAGCCTGCACAAAGACACGAGTTAGAGGAGATGAGATGCTTTGGAGCATCAACTTTGTGTTTGTCAGAGGAATTCAGGGATTTCCTCTAAACCATTGAATCACCACCACATGTGGCCATGAAGCAGAGAGAGGAGGAGGAGGATGATTTGTGGTTAGTGGGGAAGTAAAAGATGAAACATTGAGCTTAATGTAACCAGCAGTAATGAAGTACAGTTACTTACTCTCCTTTATACTTCTACAACATTTCATAGGAAATATTGGACTTTTTACTCCACCATATTTTTAACCAGTAGAAGACAAATATCTTACAAACAAAACATCAATTATAAAATATGATAGTGTGCTATAGATCACACTATCCAACAGTATATAAAGTAGTTTAACTGTGCCTCACCTGCACCAGCGGCAACTTTAAAATGTTGCTTACATGTTAAATGATCAGTAATAATCCAATAATATGATGTGTAATACTGTAAAACTCTGAAAGGGAACCTTCTGCCCAACAAGTACTTTTACGTTAAAGTAATAATTTATCCAGTTTATTTCCAAAAACCACTAATAAATGAATAATATTAAATAAATCAGAAAAAAGGGACATCACAAGACAGAAGATGAATAACTAGAAACAAGAAGATATTATTCACTGCCCAGCTCAACCCTGGATATGTGTGGATGAAGTGTTTATAATCCCGACACACCCTCTCCTCCTGTAAATGAGCTGTTTGAAGGAGTCTCACACTGTTGGATGTTGTGACTGTGTTTAAGGAAAAAAAGACATCTCCACTGTTTAAACACAGAGAGAGAGAGAGACAGCAGGAAAAAGAGAAATGGAGCAGAAACAGAGCGAGAAGTTAGAGGAGAGCGAGAAAAAGAGGAATCATATTGTCATCGTGGCTTAAATAATAAGCCGTGATGACCAAATTTTTGTTATTTGTTATTGCAGCATCGTGGATAAGTTCAGGCTGGTCTTTATAATCAAATCGCCTGTTTAACACCGCCGTAGACTTTTAGTCATGTTTAATAAAAACCTTTCTAGGATTTTGAAGTCAAAAACTGAAGACTTGATTGGCTTTTGCTTTCAGGTCTTACAGACAAGTCTTAATTTTTAGTCTTTAGTTCACATGTAAAATTGGTTTATTCAAACTTTGGTTGTTTCATAGTTTTGTGCATCATCTCTGCTACAAAGATCCAGTGGCTTGGTGTCATAAACCAGGATTATCCTTCAAGTTTGGGGCAAGTTAAATGTTTGGACATCAAGTTTTGGTCTCGATTACAAGAGCAAACTTTAAAACAGGAACTTCTGTGATGGTGTTGTTCCTATAACCTCCACGTTTCTTCCAGTAATGGCTCACACCCATTTTCTAGGCTTCTCAATACACTGCTGATACAAAAAAACTATTCTGTTACGGTGACATAAAAAAGGATGTAATCAGATACGTTAAGTGAAACTGGAGAATACTTTGCAGGATTACAAATTTAGAATTAAATGATATATGCACACGTCACAGCGCTTGACACACACCGCCACCACCGCTGGTCAAGAGTGAAATAAAACCTTAAGCAAACGTTAATACAGTCGACAGTTTATTATTGTCATGGTGAAAATTTTGACGTTATTATTGCTGATTTGAAGCAGAAAAGGGGAACGTCATCACGGCACAGTGCAAGTTCTGCCTTCCAGCTGTTACAAAGCTCGACGTCAGGTCACAGTTTACCTGTAAAATGTTTATAATATTTCATAACCTGTACTATGTGGTCTTGGGTTGTATATTTTCATTGTAAGTCCTCAGGCTACTAAGCAGAGGACATTTTTAAGCTCCTCTCTTTTGCATATTTGTGGTGATTCAAAAATCACAGAAAGTAATGCTCGTGATGCTCGGATTAAGTTACCGATCTAACTATTGGATTACATTTTTAAAGTAATCCTCCCAGCCCTGGTCATAATATAAAAAGCTCCTGTGGTTTTCATTCAAACTGGCTCCACACCAGCTGATTTCACTGATGATTAATTAGCTGCCGGTTGGCTGGCTGGAGGTGTGCAGGCCGGCGGCTGCAAGTTGCTGTTGTGTTTGGAAAAACCTGCAGCTTCTTGTTTCACAGTGATTGAAAGCGACTTGAGAACCACTTGTGTAAATGTAATTGAGAACATGTGAAAAATATATAAAAACCTGTAAGAATACGTTCTAATTACAGGTTTTACTGATGAACCGAAAATAAATAATACGTGGAATGTGATTCGATGAGGGAGGCACATTCCTCGAGTGATGAAGAACTCAGAGGGGACAAGGATGGATGAAGTGTGTGTCAGTGTGTGTGTGTGTGTGTGTGTGTGTTTTAAAGGGGTGTCTAGAGGAAAGCTGGGGAGAGATCTGGTCTTAAAAAATTAGCCTTGACCTGCAAGTGATTTACGGGGGTCCCATGTGGTGAAGAGGTGGGAGGCTGGGGCCTGTGTGTGTGTGTGAGCATGCAGCTGACCCTCACAAGGGGCCTGTACATCGTCTGTGGTGGCAAACACACACACACACATGCATACACAAGTACACACAAGCAGACACACGTCGAACACTTAACACACACACACGCACGCACAGCTCAAAACTCAAACATCAGGAATTGATTTTCTCTCTCTCCTCCCTCTCAGGGTGTGGTGGTGTCACAGTTGAATGTGGGCTCATTGGTAATCACTCTCCCTCAGCTTGGTGTAATTAGCCTCATTTCTACTTCTACATCGTTCGCCTGGTTTTGACTCTAATGATCAGTTCCTTCCCTCAGTCGCTGTGAGGCCGGAGCCATCAAACAAACAGGTTTGTAAAGCTCCGGAAGCCTGAAAACTCAATGTGCTTCATGCAAGAAACACCAGCTGATTATTTCTTAACTGGCACATCTGCAATGCTGTTTTGGTCTGTCCTCCATGCAGCTTTCCAACCCAACGTTGTGTGTCTGACTTCTGGTCAGCTTGAGCTGCTCTGTGCAGACTGACGCATGCTGCTCGTCAAAAATAGAACAGCCGTGTATTCTCGGCGGAGCAGACAAACGGATCACGGCGCTTCCGGTGGGGATTACTAACATTGACTAGAACGGCTGTGATCAACTCTGGCGGCCGTGGGACTCCAAGCAGCACGGCTAACAAACTGAGCTAACATTAGCAGCAGTTTACTTCACTGTCCATCAGGAAACTCTGTAAATCACAGAGAGTTGAGGCGGCGCAGCAGGAGGACATCAGAGGGAAAACCAGACTCACCAAAATCAGTGAAATAGTTGGTGGTGCGTGCCGTAAAATCGTACCCGAAGCACAAAGTTAAATTGTGTGAGAACAGATGTGGATGTGTCCCACAATATAAGGACTGGTCATACATTAATATGCCCAGTCTTTACAGGTACAAGGTGTTGCAACCTTCCTGTATAAATTCGTCTTCAAACAAAAGAGACTCATCAACATGCCAGAGCAGTAGCACAATTCTCTGAAATTTAAACTCTGGACAAAAGAAAAAATGCACACAAACCACATTCTGCTGATGATTACTGTAAAGCCATCATCGGAGCTGCCATCTGATCTGAACGTCCTCTTTTAAGACGGATCTGATATAATGGAAAGAATCCAACATGCTAACCAGCACAGATAATGATGTCTGTTGATTGTGTGTGTGTGTGTAACCTGACCATATGGGAAACAGCTTCAGTTTCTGTTTGTCGAAACACGACAGAAAACAACTGAGGAACGTTCTGGATGTACATCGCCTGTCTCCTGGGTTTAAGTGTTTATGGACTCCTTCTTTGTAGCTCCACTCATCATGCCTGCGTCTCTCTGTTAGTGGAAACATATTTTATGTTATTTTGTGTTCTTCTTTCCATCTGTCCTCTTGTTTTTGGTTCAGCTCCCTGATTTTTTTTTTTTTTTGTCCCTTCGCTTGCTCTCTCCTCTCTGACTCACGGATCATCTGTGTTCATCAGAAGACGGCTTTAAATTACTTTTGAATGCTCCTCTGGGACTTTGCTGAATTTCCAAGTAAACAAAATCCACAAAACATCTTTTATCGTATTAACGAACAAATCTCCCTCTATAGAGAGCCATGCTGGTTAGAAGTTAGTCGCCATAAATCGTCGGATCAAAGAGATTCTTCAGCAAGACAAGAGAAAGAGTTTGTGATCGTGCGTGAAAGAGAAGAAGAAGAAGCTTTTAATTAGCTTCTCCTAAATTAAAACATTTGTTCATTCTTGAGTTGTTTTCGTCCAGTTTCAGATCATCACTGACACTCAGCACCTCTGGCTCGGAGCCAGCTAAAACATGATTGGCTCATTTTAGAGGGGTCAGAGGTCACGGATGACTCATTTCCCCCAGGGTGAAGAACTATGCAGCTCTGGACAGACACACACACACACAGCTAACAAACAGGGTTTGCTCATAACCTTCCTGAAATAGCGTCCATAGTTGTAATGTGTATGTATTCAGCAGAAGTCTCAGATTCTCTCCAATCTTCGGCAGCAGAAGTTTGTTCATTTCCTGCACTTATTTATAGCCTTACTTTTGATGTTTCTACAGCTTCTCATTTCACTCTAGTTATGTCTTTTTGTATTGATCCTCTCAGATATAACAGGGTTATAAATAAGGTAATAACCAATTAAAATAGAAATATATACTAGAAATAGAAAGAGAAAGTACTATACACACACCTTTGAAGTATACACTCATGGTGTGTTCCTGTATACCTTTGTTAAAAATCACTTTTTGCCATCGCCATTATCCATTAACTGCTATACTATAACTGCTTATCCTTTGGAGGGTCATGGGGGCCTGGATACAATCCCAGCTGAGATTAAGCGAGAGGTGTGGTACCACCTGGAAAGTTCTTCGCAGGGATGACCGTGTTTTCCCACCAAGTTAGCTCCAAGGTTTCCATTCAAGGACTCTTAGTACCTTGATGCTATGAAGCAAACCAGCTTGTGTTTCCACCAGTTTTCAGCAGAACCATTATTATCGCGTCATCAACGATATGTAGATTATGATGATGATGAGCCCACTTCGGTTCGCAAGGAAATCCTGATATTTTTTGGTTCCAGCTGAGAACCAACTTAATCATGAACCTATTTATTTTTGGTCCGATTGCTCTGAACGATTCAAAATTAGGTAAGCGACCTAGAGTGGAAGCATTCATGCTCACATTCATATCCACAGGCAATTTAGATTCAACAATGAACTTATTACCCTGCACGTGTTTGAGAGAAAACACCACACAGGAAGGTCTCAGCTGGGAAGAACCTTCTTGCTGGGATGTGACGCCGTGCTGACACAGTTTGAGCTTATTTCATATTAAGTACTTCATTACTGATTACTAATGCTTTGTAATTAAACTCTGCCCTTTTTCACATGGACAGGTTCATAGCTGGATTGGAGTTTACTGGGTAGTTGATTACAGTCAGTGGAGAGAAAGTGCACAGGAGTCCGAGATGCTGAAAGGTTTATTGAAGCTTGGCCAAGGAGAATGGAGGATTTATCAATACACGATCAATACAGCTGTCCTCTCTGACTCGTCTTTATGTCTTTTTGTTGTCTGACTCTGTAGAGGCTTCTGCGTTATGAACCTCATGACCTCGGTTACATACTGATGATCTGGAAGGCGTCATTCTTCCTAAACACAAACATAGAGCTGCTCCGTGTCTCAAAGAAGGAAGTCAGAGTCCCCATGACGATCTAAGATTTAACACTGTCCCTACAGTGACCTCAAGACATGCTTGACCCTGTGTAACCTCCATATGTAGCATGCTAGATCAGAACTTTCTCTCACAATAAGCAGCTTCATGAGTTTTTCAGGATCACCAATGTTCGGCTCAGTGAAGCTGGTAAACCAAAGAGAACCAGATCAAGTTAAACTCGCTTTGTTGTTCAGGCTCCTGGACTGAAGGAAAGGAAATCCTGGCAGCAATTACATTTTTGGCAAACTAGTATATAAACATATTTTGTAAGAGAAAGGGTTGGCCATAAACACTAACATCAAGGGTGTGGAGAGCCGTATATTTTCTTCTTCTTCATCCATTTTAATGTTGCATCACAGCCTTCTACTGTTTATGTGTCGTCTCGAGCTGTTCACAAAGCATTATGGGTACGGCTTGATGCCAAGTGTGACGCTGAAAAGTTTTGAACTCGGACATACACACACAATCAGAGGGTCAAAGGTCAAGGACGAAAGGAAGATCATAATGTAAACATTATAAATATAAGAGACGATAAGGTTTTTAGTGGTGCATCGAGCCTCTAAGCTGGTCGTGACAGCTAAAAGCATTTGATTTATAATGGGTGATAACACATCACAGTGGTATGATGAGGTTTTGTTTTCAGGTCATCTGTTTGATTGTTGTTTTAAGTGAGTGAATTAACACCGAGCTGGAGTTCTGTTAACATCGGCTTTCAACATTCGGCTCTGTCAAAATGTTTAGATTGAGTTTGGAGGGGAAAGAAACAAGGGCCATGTTAGTAGAGAGGTGGAGGGGTGATCAACAAAAAATGAGGTTTGCTCAGGGTGATGGGAAAATGTGATCTTTGGGAAATCTTTCAGCCCAAGTCGTGTTGAAAGAGTAAAAAACAGAAATTCTAATCCTGCAGTTGTATTTCTTTCTAGTTTCAAGTGTTTACAATGTACACAAATACCCTTTGGCACCCTGAAATATAATTAATCCGTGGTTCACACATCGCACTGGTTGCCAAAGTTTTTAAAGTGTTAGCACAACAAGCGTTGTAAGAATTATTAAGGTCCTTTATTTAAGTATACTACAATATAAATTCAATGCCCTACATCCACATTTTTATCTAAAAAAAGCCGTGGCTGCACCTGCCAACTGTAACCACACCCGACAATGATGTCTTTGACTGTCTTTCAAACCTGAATTAGTTGATTTTTTTGCCAGCTGCTGCTGAAAATCATGTTAATAAGTGCTGACGGTGAACAGAAACATGGAAGCTGTGGGTTGTGAAACAAAAACGAGCTGAAAGACGATAAAATGCTCCGTAAAGCTGAGTGGAACTGTAGATCAGGGAAATATTTCTTTCATATTACACACAGTCATTGATTCATTAAACCATTAACTAATATATTTTCAAGTAAAAACACTGAAGTATTATCAGATCGATTGATTTAGAGTGCAGTATTATTGGATCATTATTACATTTGAGTGGCATTTTAATGTTGCAGCTGGTCGACGTGGAGCTCATTCTTCTTCGCACTTCATGTACTGTTGAGTAAATTAATCATGAAACATCTTAAATTACAGAGATACTATAGAGACGAGCACTGAACTCTGAAAGTATGACGAAGAAAGAAAATAAAACAACACTCAAGTAAAACTATGCTTAAGTTGAGTGAAAGTACTTTAAGATTTAAAATCAGTCTTAACTCAGGTGGTGAGTGCGTCATCTAATCGGAGGGTCGTGGTTCGATTCCCAGCTCCTCCGGTCCAGTTGAAGAGTCCTTGGGCAGGCTCCTGAACCACAAATTACTCTGGATGGCTGTGCCATCAGTGTGTACGGATGAGCTTATGAGTGCTTTAGATGGTAAGCACTCCTCCTGCTCCTGATGTGCAATTGGCACCTTCGGTGTGTGAATGTGAAGCGCATGGAGTCTCTGAAGTAATTTTCCAATTACCACTGACCTAAATATAACTACACTGAAGACAGTTATTTGAATGAATAAAATGACCTCAAAACGTGCATATTATGTTATTTTATGACGTAAATACACTTTTTAGTTTACTGGCTGGTGGTTAGGCAGCTCACAGTCTCCGAGCTTGAGTACAACTGAATGTAAACAAGACGTATGAATAAAGCGAATGGCAAAAATTGGGAACAGACAACATTCATTTCTTCCACAGGAAATCAGAAAAAAAAAAAGACGTAGGTTAAAGGAAAGTAGAAGAGAGAGAGAGAGAGAGTGTTGGAGGAGTTGTCCTCCTCTGCAGCTGTCATTCCTCTGGCTTCGTGTTTCAGCCGGGCCATTTTTCACGTCGCTGGTCTCCTCTTTCCTCTCTTTTTTTTTCCATTTTCTCAGATTTCTTTATCTCTGTCCCGTCTGCATCTCTTCCACCCGCCTGCCTCCATCACTCTCTTTGTCTGCATCTCTTTTTCCCCAGGTTGTGTTTGTCTCTCGGTTTTTAACTCATTCTGCAGACCTCCCTCGCTCCTCTCTCTCCCTGCTGTGTGTTGTATTATGTGGCGATATCCACGGTTCCTGTGTGTTTAGGCCGAGCCAGAGCAAAGATTAAAAGACTCGAAAGTAACTCGATCTCTTAAATCTGTTGACATAAACTCTTCACACACGGTGTGCATCTCTATTTTCCGAGGAGATACAAACATCTGGGCTCCACACACACACACACACACACACACACACACATGCGTAGCTTCTCCAAGTCCTCAAAAAAGATACAAACATCTGTACTTTCCAACACACACATGCGCAACGCTACACAAACACTTAGATGTCCGTGCACACATTCATCATCATCTTCTACAAAAGATGAAAAACATCTGCCCACTCCAACACGGCTCACGGTGACTAGCACATCTGTTAGTGCTGGCGGGCTGATGAACATAATCCTTATCTGATTATGTTCATCAATAAACAGCTGACTGCGGAGTTATGCTAGAAATGTCCACGATAACCTTGGCATCCAGATGTGGATTACACTTAAAATCCGGGGCTGTTTATGTTTATCGGGACAACTGCCAGACTTTCATCAGAGCGTCCAGAGAGAGAGCGATTTACTGTGAACTAATCAGCAGCGTAAATCACATAAAACTGTGAGGAATCTGTCCTTAATACGTCCACAGGCGACCAACCAGAACTTAAGTTATGTACTTTTCTGTTGCGTTGCGTCCGTCGGAAACCAAGCCAAGTTGTGAAGTCGTCAGTGGATACCGCTAAACACACTGAAATAATAAAATAAAAAGATAATACCAATTGGTTTCTGCTGTCGAAATAAGGTGAAACTGGTCCAAGAATACACTCAGCTGACAGTTTATTATAGGCACAACTAACACTAATAAAGTCCAATACGACAGTCCTGCAGTAAATCCTCCCTTCATGAAGGTTTTAATGTTTAGCTTTAGTTGAATTTGTGTTGATTCAAACTTTGTCATTTCCGATGACGAGTTTGCAGAGCTGTTGGATTCCTGACAGGTTTTTCTACGGTGGCCAATAAGGACAAACGTGTTGATTTGTATTGTTAAATTAATGGTTGTTACATATGAATGAACAAAGAAAGGAAATACTTGCAGTTGTGGATTCTTTCCTCCTTCCTCCTCCTCCTTCTAATTCTTTCCGGTGATTTATTTGCTCAGTGGTGCTTATACTGGGTTTGTATGCGTACTTATTAGATAAATATCATAAGACAACACTCATTGTAATTCACCATTGAGGGCTAGATGGGCCGAGACTGATGTGAACTGGAAACTGTGATCCTTACTTTGTCTTTGTACGCCTCCGTTTCTATTTGGGATTACTGAGTAACCGTTAAGGCAAAACTAACTGAAACTGATTATAAAAATAAAGTTGAAAAGGAAAAAAGAAACAAAACAAGCAGGAAGACAAATTAAACATCAAAACACTGAATATGGACACGATGCAAAATCAAAAACACAAACACATGCAACAGATAAACGCTGCAAATCGAGAGGAGGGAGATGAAGAGGAAAGAGAAAAGGGAAAAAAAATACTGTAGCACGTTTGTCCTTGTCAGCCACCGTAGTGCTCCACCCGGTTTATATCAATGAGGGAACAAACAGAGAAATTCAAAGACTAATTTATACAAAGAGAACCTTTGGTAGCAAACTAGAAATGATTTATAACCAAGTTCATGTCTGTCAGCCACAGTCCAGGCAGTCATTGTCATAAAAACACACATTTGTTACCCTGGTTACCAGTTTATTATAATTTCTTCTCACACTTATGACCACATGATAAGCACCAACACTGATCCATTCAGACAGTGGCAACCTTTGTGGCTGTGAAGTGAAACCAACTGCAGTTTCTCAAACGTCCACTTGAGGCTGGCTGCAGAAGTGAGTCAGTCTCCATAAGTCCCCATGTTAAAATGTCCAGCTTCACAGCAGAAATAAACAGTTTTGGTCTCTGTAGCTAATTTCCCCGTTCATGACAACTGTACTGAGGGTGAATTTATATACAACTCACCTGTTCAGATTATATTAAGGCTTAAAGTTATGCAGAATTAAGAGCGTGGACGCTTTTATTGACAGGTGGGTGTTGTTACAGGTGGCTTTTTTGAGCACCCAGACTTCATTTGGCCCGCCTCAGCTCCCAATTTTAAATTAGTCGGGAGGCGACAGAGTCGGCACACTCTGTACTTCACATACAGTTCTTCAGAAAGCTGTTGGTGACGTTACTGATATGACATTCATATTCATACTGTCTTTGAGATTGAGACTGACACGCAGACCCAGGGCAGTACAGCTAGACTACTTTGGACATGATCCATCTCTGGTGTGAAGACCTCTTGAATGAAGTCAAGTAAGTTTTTTGCCTCGGCCTGCACAGCATACGACACCCTCTGTGCTTAGACCCTCGATTCAGATAAAAACTTCCACCAAAACATCTTAAAAAGAGCAACAGAGGATGGCTCCCTCTCTCAGGAAGGACACGTGGAACACACCAGCATGGTAAAATGAGTATGGAGAATCACAAAATTATACAGTGAAGCAGGTGTGACCCAGTCTCATCCTCCGTTTGTTTACATCCTCTGCTGTCCACTGATCTAACTCCAACATGGACATCATGTCCCTCCATGTACTTTTCATTTCATTCATCGTCTGTTTCTCTCTCTCTGTCTGAGTCCCAGTCTCTGTGGCTTTTTATTTTCACAGCTGAGGGGATATTAAAAAAGGGAATCCATATTTGTCTCTCTCTCTTTATCCATCTCTCATCAACCCAGTGTGTTTCAGTCCCTGAAGAGAGAGAAAACAAAGACCCGATAAAGAGACATCACTGTGCCTGAACGGGTCTGTCCAGTACACTCTCAGTCTGTTTCTTGCTTTCATTTTTGATTCTCTGTGATGTGAAGGACATGAGGAGGAGGAAATGGAGAGGAGGAAGAGGGGAAGAGGAGGCTGGGGAGAGGTTCTGGGTTTGTAATCACACCAACTCTCCATGGTCGTCCCCTCGATTAGCCCTGCTGTCAACACCATTTAAACCATGACCCAAACATGCTGTACACATAAATACACACACACACATAGAATAAATGTACAGATCCAAACTCTGTGTCCTCTGTTCCTCCACGTGTGTGTTTATGTGCATGCAAGCTGTATGGCATCATCTCATCATAAGTTTAAAATGGATGTTGGAGTACAGTATATATGTATATGTTTGGATTTTTCCACCTGTCCTTGTTGTTTTACACGTTTCTTCATCTTACTTCTGATCTTATTTGTTGATGTTTCTTATTTAAAACAGAATATAAGCTGTTGCACAAACAAAAAACAACTCACTAAACTTCAATATTATTTGAATTAATATTTATTTTAGTGTCTGATATTACACGTTTTTAAAAAACTGAAGAGCTGCAGTACCAAAACGTTGGAAGAACTGAAGTTTGGATTCAGATTTATAACTCGACACTTGACATGAATCACTGGATGCGCACTCATGCGCCAAAACGTTGCTCTCTGAATCAAATTAGTCAAAGCTGAGTAAAATTATTAGGTTAGGTCGTTCTGTTTAGATACGCTACAGCAAGTTAACAGAAAGAAACCAAATCCAACACACACACACCTGAATCAAGCAGCTGGCACCATGGTTTTACTGTTGTATGTGCCATTAAATCAAGTTATAATATGAATATAAATTCAGATTTTAATTTTCCCCAGAAAAGAAACAGCCTCATCCAAAGTAAGCACGTGTAGAGAGAGCATCAATAGTCCCAAAATATCTAACGCTGTGTCTCGAGTCTATCCAAATCTTATACGATACGCTGCGATCGTTACCGTTAATCTAGTTTATATTTCTGGCATCATGCATACTTTAAATTTTGAATATAAGTTATTTACATCATCAGTCTTTGTATTTGCACCCTTTCCTAGTAGTTTCCCAGCAGATAATAGATATCATCATATCTAAAGGATTACAGTACGACATTATTAGGCTTTCAATAATGTGCGATAGACAGACAGATAAATACGCCTCCATAGCAGAGTGTTGAGCGTAAAAGTCTCACATATTTCATTCCACTCTTTAACTACTGTACGGCACTGACAACTCCTCTGAGACAACTGACGGTCTTAAGTGTGTTGAGCCTAATGGGTCTGTAGCTTTTATCTGGCCATGTGCTGCAGGCATCAGACTGCTGATTTAAGACACTAATATATCCAACAGAAAAGATGCTCACAGCAGATGTAGTATATGAGCCCCAAATGTGCCGTTACAGTAGACTGGTATTTATCTCAAACTACCGGGTGGAAGCTTTTTGGGGATTTGAAGCTGAATTTAAAATAATGCATGGACTGAAACTACAACGACATCCGCGTTATTTTTCAGGGTGTTGAATAGTTTATCATAGAGGAGGGTGAAAACAGGCCGATATTTTCAGGGTCAGTGGAGGAAGTTCTTTCTTTTTTCCATCTGTCCCTTTTCCATTTTCTTCTTTATTCCACATCAGATCCATCCTGCTGCGTGGCAGAGTCCTCACATTAAAACATTTGAGTAGCAGTCCTCAGCTTTCATTGCTATCCACCTCCCTGCACACCTGTCACTCATTCCCACTAATCAGCCGCCTGCTATATACACCTGCCCTCACGCTTGTATGTCCGATTGTCTTTTGTGCCTGTGAGCTTGAAGCCTACCATAGACTAAAGTCTGACATCATCGTTTACCAGTAGAAAAACTCTAATAGAAACAAAAGCAGCTGTTGGCCACATCCATCCTTGTGCGTCCATTTAAAAGGACTACACCAAATCTGTCCACTTTTTCTACTCTATCTTGGTACAAACAATCAGCCACGTCAAAGAGACACTCACTCACTCCATAACTCCACCAATAGACCTTTATCGCAGCAGCCATTTTGACATGAAATAGTAGGGTCAACGCAGGTGTTACCAATGATACTAAGTAAGGTTCAGTTCAATTTTTTGCAGCAGAGACTTTCCAGTGAGCCAGCCGCCTGCTTCCTAACTGTGCTAGAGAGAACGCTGCTATTTGTTGTTGTTGATTGTTTGTGTGAGCTGAGACTATATTCCTTATATCGGAACATCAAGATGAGAGAAAGACCAATTTAAGACATCTCAGAGTTTTATGCCCACCTTACTTGCCGCAACTAAAGCAAAACTGCTCTCAATCATGTCTCATTTTGCACCTTCCAACTTGGATGTGAGAAAGAGAAGAAGAAGGAGCGAGGATGTGGGAATATTATTCACCAAACAGGGTATCCTTTCTCACTCCAGCTCATGAGTGAGTAACATTAACACCCGACGACTGCTGCTCCAATACTGCCATGTCAGAAATAACACAAATAGACAAAGATGTTTCAATCTGTAGTCTGATGACTTTGTTAACGGATCACATGTGGAGTGAGTCATTTAAAGATGGATAGGTGTATATTTATATCTGAGCCAAGATAAACTTGGAATGGAAAATAAGAAAAGGGGAAGAAAACAAAACTACAGTATGAGAGTCATGCACATTATAAGTCAGACCAGCTGCTCCGTTTACTTTTCTATCAGATCAGCTGACACGAAGAACTAATCAGATTTTGATCTAAGGGGTGTTTAAAAAAAAAAAAAAAAGAAGCTTCTGCATGGTACACACATGTGGTTTCTTGTCTCCTGGATCAAGATCTGGAGGACGGGGGAGTGAGGACAGCAGGAAGCATGATTAGCATAATGGAGTATCTGTTCCTGAATGAAAACAGAGCAGCAGGACGCCGCGGTAGCTCACCTGGTAGAGCGTGCACCCCATGTATCAAGGCTAACGTCCTTACCACAGCAACCCAGGTTTGATTTCAGCCTGGATCTCTATCTCCCCTGAATCTCCTGTCTGTCTCTCAAGCCATCACAGTCCAATAAAGACATTTTTCTTCAACAAAAAACCTCCAATGAAACTGCCTTCCTACCTTATCTGCTTCCTTCTTTGTGGTCCTTGCAACATCCGCCGGATTTGTCGAACACTAGTTGTGTCCCACAAACATTTATAGTCCATTTAAAGTCAATTTTAAATGTCCACTTGCATGTTTGTAGCTCCACTGACAGCTCAGCATATTTTTGAATCACTTGATGACTCCAAAGGGATTTCATTAGTCACTTAATGGACACAGCCAGTGCTTCCTCAAAGCGTCTGCCTTGTGCTCTGTTGAAACTGCCCCGTGGACGCAGAGTGTGATGGATTCAGCAGAAGATAAGGAAGGATGCATTTGTTGCACGTCTTTAGGGTACCTGAGGGTCTTACAGCTGTTACTGTAGTTCAGGATTCACACAACTTTCAACTACTGCCTGACAGTTACTTAAAAGCTCTAACAGATATCCAGTTAAACTGAGATAAATCTCATTTCTGCTACATCACTAAAGTTTAAATTTTACTTAATTTAATTTGAAGATGAATCCAGATCTGTTTTATAATTCCTTCTACCTGTCGATACGACAAGCCACTGTCGCATGTTGTGTGGTCAGCTCCATCTGTTTATGGTAACAGTGAGATTTGTCCTGCCTGAAACAAC
This sequence comes from Miichthys miiuy, assembly GCA_036365135.1. Taxonomy (NCBI): domain Eukaryota; kingdom Metazoa; phylum Chordata; class Actinopteri; family Sciaenidae; genus Miichthys; species Miichthys miiuy. The sequence goes on from CM071604.1 coordinate 27,863,955, forward strand.
AAACTGAATCTGGCATCTGTGATTTGTGCTTCTGTTTGGTCGTTACAGCACAGCTTCTTACTTGGATTCCCCTGAGCCTCAGATGTTTAACTACAAAGGGATGTAAAACATGTTTAGCATACTTCTGTATAAATGTGGCATCTTTTTGTAACGTGTAAGCAGGACTTGTGTGTTTTGTTTTTGGTTTATAAATGTCTGAGGAAAGGACAGATTGAAAGTGACCTGTCATTTGGCTAGAAGGGCAACTATTATTTACACTTGCAATGATTTCTTGGCCACTTGGGGGCAGCAAAAACAAATTGTGAACACAATATTGACAAATTATCATCATAAACATACTTATTTACAAATCAAGCAGTTACAGAGCAACATTATCATTCATCCACTATGTACTGTACTGAGGGTGAATTTTTATAGGACTCACTCATTCAAATTATAGAAAGGGTTCAAGTTCTGGTGGCGTGTGATAGCACTCCACGTCTTTACCCATTTTGGGCTTAGCTGAAAGGAGGTAAGAGCCACCATACTGACCTTTACAACAGCTCTTCAGAAACCTGTGGGTGACGTCATGGAGACTACGTGTATGATTTATACAGTCTATGGGCCAGACGGAAAGAACGAGCTGAAATTCACTATAGAGCTCCGTAAAATGATTCAGCTGATGTGCAGGTTGGCATAAAAGTGATCATCTTAATACGATGATTTACTGTCACCTTAAACCTATTCAAAGTTCATGTGGTGCTCCCCAGGAAATGGCTCCTAAACCACAGGAAGTTGTGCTGTTTACATCTCCGGTTTGTTTAGAGTAAACAAAAAGGAACCAGGTTGTTTGGACAGAAATAGAACAAGTTCTAACTGAGGCAAAAGATGCAACAAAACAAGAGACTGAAAAAGACTAAAATCATATCATGTGTCCAGCCACCTGCAACATTACTATTATTATTCTAACCTTCTTCTGTTATGAAATTCTCAGGTTTCTTCTCTCACTCACACACACACACACACACACACACACACACACACACACACACACACACACACACACACACACACACCAAAAACATGTACAAGAAAACAAGAATAAAGATTACAGTGGGAACCTGTTGCTGTGTGTGTTGTATTTGATACCCAGTGGCCCTGTAGGGAGTGAGACCAACGGGTTCAACAGAACAACTTTACTTAGACACACACACACACACACACACACACACACACACACACACACACACACACACACACACACACACACACACACACACACACACACACACTTTTCTACTGGCCGAAGCTGTACTATCACTTCTATCTGCTCTTGATGTTGCATTCAGCCTTTTAGTCTCAGCAGTCTTTTAGCACAGCAGCCTGGAGCTCCATCACTGCACAGCAGGTAGAGACTTGATCCGTCCTTTCAGCTGATTAAAGCCTGAGCCTCGAAATTAATTGGCTGTTATGTAATGTGATTACGATGTCAGCTGGCGTCCACTTTCCTCATCAGGAGAGGCGACAAACCTGATATACACAGAAAATCAGCTAACGACAGCGAGAGCAAACGATGAAAAAAGATGAAATCTCTATCTCAGACTTTACAATATGTAAAGAGACGAAAGCTTGAACCACTACAGAGATGGAAGATCATCCAGTTCTGCCCACCTCGAAGCTAACATGCTAGGCTAACACAGTAGAAGGCCTATAAAGTGGCTGAGGTCTGAACAGACGATGGATGGTGGAACCCTGAACTACGCCCATTTAAAGTGCTTGTTTTTGCCAGCTTGCCCTACAGAGAGAGATGTTTTTGTGAAAGACTACAATCCTTTTTGTTCAGCCTTGAACAGCAGTTATTTCACTGTGTTCAAAGCCGCCAGACTCCATTGACAAAAACAGTAATTTTACCTCGTAACATCGTAATCAGCCCAACTCAGCTCCACTAACGATCCACGTCTAGATCCACTAAGATGCCAGTGGTCGGGGTCACACTCTGAGCTTCATCTACGTTCTCATACATCCAGAAACTTGTGGTTTAGAGTCAGGCATGTAAGTCTACACCTAATTCAAACTTGACAGAAACAAAATAAAACTCACCATCTTGGTTTGTCTTTCCACTGTTCCATCAATCACCAACTCTGGTTTCAAGCCTTAATTCAATGTGTTGGATGGGAAAATATTGTGAGAGGGAGGTAGGGCAACGGAGAGGCGGCGGGGTGAAAGTGTGTAGCACCAGAATATTTATTAGAATCAGTAGTAATAAAAAAAGTAAAAACTTTTTACATATATCTTCAAACTGTTGAAGAGATAAAGTCTTTGCCTGTGGTGGAGAATTGAGGTCAGCTCACAGGTGGGACAAACAGTATTTTGCACATGGAGGTGATTATCCAAAGAAATTGGGGATTTGAGAGTTCTGTATTTTATATTCAGGCCTAAACTATAAAAACGACCCTCCGCTCTCAACTTCCTCCAACCCCTGTGTCTGTATAATGTTGCTTAGATTCCTGCATTTCTATCCAATGACCGAGATATTGCTTTGCGTCGGCGTAGCCAGCGCCCTTATGGAGCAGAAACCTGATATATGGAAATGAGCAGAATGCATATATGTAGGCACAGCATGCAGGGCTTCACAAAGACAAGGCTCCCTGCGGCTCAGCAGGCGACGGTTTGCAAAAACCTGGCTCAAAACATGAACTGCTGCCAGGACTGCAGGGAGCCCAGAGTTAAGAATGTCAAACGCCATGAGACTTAATCCGTAAAAAAGGTCTCCTCTCAAACACTGCATATTACTGCACTTTGTATGGTTTTGCAAGTTGTTCTTCTCGTTATCAGGCCACTTGGAAGAGGAGTATCAAGATTTATTCTTACGTCTTCACTTCGCATAACTCAATCTGATAGGAAAAGTGGGCTGAATGCCTAAAATAAAAATGTGAAGCTACGTACTGTATGTGGGAAGCTTTTCGCCGGTGTTTTTCCTTTCACATGATTGACTTTACTTGGCATAATGTAGGCCATTGAAAGGGCCCTGTGGGGTGAGCTCAGCCAATCTGGAATTCCACCCAAGTGTGAAATGGAAATTCTTGTTCTGCCTCCCGAGGCCACGAGCGTTTTACTTAGACAAATGACACTTGCGGGGGGCATCCCCGACACAGCGAGGGCTCAGTGAAAATACGCCCTAAAACCCAACACTTGTTATTTGTTAGATCTGCTGTGGTTTGTTGTCCTCAAGTGAAGCTGGAAAAAAAAGTGTTTCTTTGTGCGTCAGGTCCCTTTCTCCTCAGCAGGTAGAGCAAAAACCAGATGTTTCAGGAAAACCACGGTTAAGATCGTGACTCTTCTGGTGAGACCAGTGAAAAATCTTTAGTGAGAGCTCAAACACGCCCCACTTCTTGCACCTGGTGCTCAAACACACCGTCCTCAACACTTTTCCTGACCTCGATGGAACACATCATGAGATTAAGGTGAAGTGATGCGAAGGAGAATTCATGAGGACGTAGGAATCTAACTGTAATTACATTAGCCTTTTTTATTTATAACCAACTTTATTGATAACACATGGAAGCTCAGTGCTGTACAGTTCACACCTCCTGAGAAAGGATGTTAAAATAGATATTGATGGAGTGTAAATTAATGCTGGCATGGAAGGTTTTGACCTTTTTTATACATTTGTTTAGAAAAAAATGAATTTTTCTTAGTGCATATCACAACAGGTGGGATTTAGCGAAACAACATTAATGGTACTTTTTTATGACGATGATGTTGTTAACTCCAAATTCAACATGCTTACTCTTCAAGCTTGCTGCTTACTGGATAGATTTGAAAGAGAAGAAAACTATATGTATGGATTTGGAGCCAATCATGCAAAAAAATAGGTGCTCTCTTGTTTCTACATTTACCCGGATCTGCCATTGTTAATCTACAATGTTGCATTGCTTCAGGCAATTGTGGGACAGCAGTATCTACTTCCCTTTGGTAAAGGATGGTCAAGTGTATCCAGCTCTTATCATGGCCACTATATAAATACTTCTCGGTGAGGTAGGAACCTTCCTGAGCAAGAAAGACTATTTGAACGCAGTCTGAGAAGCTTCTGGTGGAGGTGAAACGGTGAAGTGGCTCTTTGGAAAATGCTGCATCTCTCTGTTAGAGTTGTTGGAACTACAAAAACACTACAGGACAGTGATTATAGATAGTAGAGGTTTCCCCCTCATACATGATCTTTGGCTGATTGCAAACAAACAAGACAACAGAATCAGAGTTCTGCCAGTCTGCGGATGTTTATCCAAATAAGAGTAGTGCAGATAGATGTTCAGTTGGCTGTTCTGGTTATCTGGATTAATCAGCTGAGTAATCCCTAAAAATGTGGTACTTGGACTGATCTGGGTTTTGCTCTGCAAGCTCATGCATCATAATAATATATCATAATAACATATCGCCAGACATAAAAGGTCAATATTGGTCAACGATTCTGCAGAATCCTGGATTAAAGTGTCAAAGTTGTTTTGAATTCTTGCCTTCCACATGCCATGGCAACCAATATGGGGTTATAGTGATGGAAAGATTGTGGTTGTTGCAGATCTGTGACAGGATAAAGATCTCTCCTGCATGAAATATGCAACTTTCACCTTCAGCCTCACAACGTGAAGGACACACCACCTTCTGCGCTGACACTAAATGTTTGTATTAAATTGTGTGTGATGTTATTCCTAAAGATACTGGGTTGTGCATTTTTAGTAAAAACTGCTCCATGTAACAGGCCTCAGTTCAGTTTAGGACTGTTCTGTTTTGAATGTCAGGCTGACATTATCTATCTATCAGCTGTAAACAGGACAGATGCTCCAAGGCTCATTCAGGGGAGCAGGCCACATGCTGAGAAGTGATAAAACACAAACATGCATACGCTGTACATATCACAAAGAGGCATGCAGGCACTGTTGATGTTGGATATTTTGTTGAATGTTTTATTCTGTAACATTTGGATCCATAAAAAAACTTTTGAATTAAATGAACTTTTGACTCAAAATGCATCCACAACAAACATTATTTTTGCTTAATTCAATGATTTATCAGCTGAATCTGAAGCGCCGCTTGGCTTTGCAGAGATCTATAGTGAGCTTCAGCTCATCGTTTATCTGTACGGCTACAACTTTACTGCTTTGGTTCACTCTCATGGCTCTCATAGGGCTGTTTTTAGAGAAAAGGCTCTAAAAACCTGCTGGACATCTTCTGCTCAGCACCAAAATACCCTACAGAGACTAGCTGATAAACATAGGGCTACATTTAGCAGCTAAAGAACCAGATATTTCCCTCAGAAGTTGGTGGAGACCAAAAACAGAGCTAAAAGAGGCTGAATATTGGACTTATCTTCATTAGTTGGACACAAACACATCTCTAACTTACTTAAATAAGCAACTGGCCGTATCAACTCAGAGGTGATATGTCTTGAAGGCTGATAGTATCTGGTTTGTGTTTTGAACACACCCTGCTGACCTGTCAGAGATCAGACCATGGGTTTGACCTTTGAACCTGGGTGGTTGTCAGCGTTGAAGGCGGCGGAGTGTTGCAGCATCAGTGTGCTGTGTCAGATTGGACTCATGGGGCCTGCTGATCACTGTGGAGCCTGGATGAACTCTTCAGAGTTTGACCTTAAAGTGTGGCTATCTGGCCTGTGTGTGAGGTCCTGGCAAAATATGTGTGTGTGAGTGATTAATACACCTCTTTGTTGCTTGTTGTAAAATAATCTGAACCTTCCAAATAATTGTGCTTTAACACACAAAAGAACTGAACGTTTTTGGTTTTCAGTTTCGTTTTTGGTTTTCACGTCGCTGCTGAATACAGTTCAGGAACTGACTCATCTCAGATGTCAGAGCATCTTTAACCTTTTAAAACCTACACAGAACTCATGAAATGTAAATGCAATTAGCCGTTCAAAGTGATGGATTATTTAATGTATCTCTTCTGAAAGTGAGTGTAGGCAGGAATTTATATCTGGAAAGTAGGTAATGAAGCAGCAATAAGTTTAATTTATGATAATGTGTTTCTGGAATAAATTTGGGCTCTTTAGTTGATCCAGTCGGGGCTCTTTTTCTTCGACGTTGTGCAGAAATTTCTACAGCGGACTTATTACATCAATAATGCCCAAAGTAGTCCTCTGTACTGCGACCATCATTTGAAATACAAAGGTGTACCTTGTTCAGCATTGTACCAATAATGTGTCTTACCCATTTAAAGCAGTCATTGGGGGTTTATAAAGCTGTTAAGCTTGTATATGCGCAGCAGTAAAAGTTTTCTGTAAATTAGCGCACATAAAAATGAGAGAAAGCAAAAAGAAGTTACAGCCTAACTATATCAGCTTTGTGGTTTGCAAAGGAGCAACCATTTCCACTTCAAAAAAAAAAAAAAAAACTGAATATGTCTCATTGGGTTTTATGGAAACTATTCACAATTCAAAGCTCTAAAGCTCAGAGGAGTTGCAGACAGTTCGACAAGAAGACACCCATTCTTATTTATATACCCAAAACATCTTTGGCTGGTAAAATAATAAAAGTGTCCAGTGAAACGTTGGCAACCAAATGAGAAAAAAGGTTCCCCTGCCCTGTAGTTTCTTCTATAGTTAATTTTTTAAAGAGGTCAAAGAGGCAGAGCTCCATGTTATTAGATTGGACCCCTGAGGACGGTGATTTACCGGATGAGCTGTCAGGTCGGTCCAACAGTTGTGTTAAAACTAATATTTTCTCTCCCTGAGCAGAGACAATAGGTTACATAAGAAAAAGTTTAATTCTGGAGGGAGACAAACATCAGCGGTGGAAGAAGTGCTCACATATTTTACTTAATGCCATAATGTGAACGTAAGTCCTTCATTCAAAATACTATTCAAGTTAAAGTGCAAAAGTACTATCAGAAAAAATGTACTTAAAGTCCTCGGTCTGCAGAAAAATGGCCCCTGAGACTGATATATTATTACTGATGAATCAATGTTAGAACAGCATTTTACTGCGTCTGCTGAGTCATGAGAGGATTAGACAAAGTTTCACTACACAAAATTGTGTTATTTATTTTGGACTTTTTCCTCTGATCTGTACCTTTTTCATAGCTAGCTGTCAGATAAAAGTACCGGATAAAAAATAGTAGTAGGGTAATATTGACAAGTCGTGTTTGAGTGGGCTTTCGTTACAAAACAGACAAATGCAATCTTGGAACCCATCGGCTAATACTACTCAGACAACAAATGGAAACCGGAACGCTGTCCAAAAAATGTTGGTCCCTTGCCTTTTAGATTCATCTGCAGATACAGTATGTGTTTATAACAAGTGGAAACCTGCGTGGCTGGAAAATGAAACACTACTAAAAAGTGCTAAAAACTGTAGTTCTTCCAGCGACCACTTGAGGCTGGCTACAAAACAAGTCAACCTCCATAAGTCCCCATGTTCAAATGTCCAACTTCACAGCAGAAATAAACGTTTACAGCCTGGTACAAAAAACAGTTTTGGTCTCTATAGCTAATTTCCCCGTTCATGACAACTGTACTGAGGGTGAATTTATATACAACTCACCTGTTCAGATTATATTAAGGCTTAAAGTTATGTATAATTAACAGCATGGCTGCTTTGACTGACAGGTAGGTGACGTTACAGGTGACTTGTTTGAGCATGCAGACCCGCCTCAGGTCCGGCGATGATCCACATCTTTGACGATTTTTAGATTAGTGCTACATATTTTGACCTTCAAAAGATGCTTGAAACCCGTGGGTGATGTCATGCATGTGTCATCTATGTCACGGGTTTATAGGCATTAGCACTTGATTAAATGTACTTTTAGTTATGTTCAAACATTGGAAAAATACGGGTTGAAGGTTCATATAAAAAGCTTCACAGCCAGAAAACTGTTTACTGTGGACTAACACCTCCTGCTTCCAGATCTCAACGGCACTTTTGCTTCCAAAAAAGTTAATTACATTTTAACTGAAGTGACACTTTTGACTCTTTGATTGGACACATCAGCATCATCACTGCTGACCCAGTAATCATATTTTTAACTGTGCAAAACTGCTGTCAAATTAAAGTGCGAACTGAGGTCAACAGTAGTAGTCCGTGTGAGGATCTATATATATATATATATATATATATATATATATCTATATATATATATATATATAAATAGAGAGCTAACTGTTGGAGTTTTAACTGCATTCTTGCTTTATTGGGCAGCACAGCGCCGTGAATTGTGACAGGAAATATGTTAGAGAGAGCAGACAGGACCTCTCGGTGTTTGTGAACAGTTAAAAATCTACAATGTGCCAAGTGTGTGTCTGACTGCTCAGGAAACCACTAAATTTAATATATGACACATTAAAATGGGTTTTCATGCCATTTCCACAGGCTCTTAATTTGAAAACATAACACTTAGGTTTAGACAACTGAAACAATTTTAGGCTGAGGTTACAATTTTGTCTGAAAACAAAAACATCTCAGTTATTTTTATAATGAAGTAGGAAACATTTACATTTTTAGATCCCGACATCGAAACCTCGCTGTCTGTCTGGGCTGTTTCAGTGCAAAATAAATCTGTTTCTTGTTGTTTGTCCCATAAAAATAAATCTTGAACTGTCCCCAAATCCTTTAAAGTCATCGCAACATGGCGCAGATCAGAGAGCTCAGTGATACTGATATTAGTTTATAAGCTAAGATAAGCTATAAGACTAGATAAACACACTTTAATTACTGCTCAAGCTGCTGATAACTTGTTGCACCAAAGTCACCAGGACAAGCGTCTGAACATTCACCGTAATTGCTGAATGAACTGTGGGTGTATGAATGTGTCACATGACAAAAAGAGAGACCTGGGTGTCTATAGACGCACAGTACGCCTAACCAATACCAGTCGACAGACCAGTTGAGCTGATTAAACCAGTAAGGGAGTGGGCAGCTTTCTTTTATTCAAGCTCCAGAGAGACCTGATACAAAAGTCCCTTTATGTAAAAAAAAAAGACTGTCTGTCTTCGCTCCCACACTTAAAAAACTAAAAACATATTTTCACTGCAGCAGTCGTGGAACAATAGGAAGGTTTCCTTCCAAAAATTTCGGATACGCACCATTTGAAAAAGAAATCACTCCTACTCCTGAATGTATTAGTAGTATTCTAGTTAATATAAAGCACATTTTGGTGTAGAGACCTTTTACCTGCAAATACAGATGTTGACATCTGTTTCCTTAAAATACAATCATCGATCAAATATGTGGTATTTTTTCTTATATTAAACCCTCCATCGTCATCTTTTTAAACACTCACGACACAAACCGGCTGTTAGCATGTAGAGCCTTGAGCCTGAATCATCATCAGTCATCATTTTGGATCGTACGAAGGATGTTTTCAGCGTCAAAAAAATGTTGACCTCAGTTTGGTGACATTTTTGGGAAATACGCTCATTTGCTTAGATGAGAAGATTGGCACCAGTTTAAAGTCTGTTTGCTAAATATGAAGCTACAACGTGGAGCCGGTTAGCTTGGCTTAGTAGAGACTAGGAACAGGGAAATGGCTAGCCAAAGGCTGTCCAAAGGCAACAGTATCCATCAAGTAGCACCTCTAAAGCTTACTAATTAACACGTTTTATCAAAAGATGAAGTGTAAAACTGACACCTTGTGGTTTTATGGGGGGGGGGGGTTGTGCTGCTGGACAATTTCTTGGCTGGGCTGAGGGGACTCCAGGAAGTCATTGTGCTCAGCCAAGAAATAGTCTTGGCTCATAACGCCCAGTAAAACCACAAGCTGCAGTTTTCACTCCTCAGTTTTTGCACGGATTAAACAAATGACATATAACATGTTAATTAGTGAGTTTAAGAGGTGTCGGTGGTGGATTTAGTTACTTTTGGACGTACGATTTTGCAACCCTGTCGCCTCACCCTGCAACATCTGTAGATATAAAAAGCTCATTCTAACGTAACAAAAACATGATGACTTTCAGGTGATTATACACCAATGAATACATAGTTATGAATATTATATTTCATTTCTAACATATTTTGTAAATAAATCTGACACACTGAACCTTTTAAGTTGACACTTGGTTTGTTTTTGTTGTCACTACATGAAAACTTTCATTGTATAAGAAGAAACTTGAGGAAACGATGACGCGAACGCTGGACATCAGCCCCGAGCTTCCCCCGATGATTTCCCCTGAAATGAGCAACAGGAAATGAGTTTTTGTTTGACTACTGAGAATTTTTATTCTGGGACTTGAACAACTGTGTTTACTGTATTTGAAGCAAAACGAGAGTGCCAAAATCTTTGGACGCAGAGCGATTTGTTAGCTCTTTGTTTCATGAATTTCTTTTCTGAGTGCTTCAGTAGTAGAAGGTAGAAATAGTAGTCCTGTCGTGATCATGTCATGAATCCATACAGTAGCTCAGAGGCCGTTCATGCTTTAATATTTCAACCAATCATTTTATGAACACCATGTAGCAGCCAAAACATGTGTTGCGTTGAGAGTTAGCAGTGCAACTGCAGCTTTTTCTTAATTTTTCTACCATTCTCGTCACTCTGTACATCGAGTACAGCTAGAGTCAGATATTTTTTTACATTCTGAGTTCAATTTTGAGTTTCATCGCTTATTTAACTATGTAGATTTGTCATTTTAGGAGTCAGAAAGAAATAAAAGTATGCTGAAAGCATACAGGCAGTATGTTTTAACAATTTGATTTGCAAATTAGAATTACAGCAGCAGTTTTTCCTTTTCATAACGGGCCGCAGGGACAAGACTCTCGTCATTCATTCTCTAGCTCACTCAACCACTGCTATTTGGTCCGAAAGCAGACTTTGTTCTCCCCGTGTCTGTGTGGGTTTTCTCTGGCTTCCTCCCACAGCCCAAAGAAATGCACTTAATGGGTTAACTGGTGTTAATTATGTCCCCTGTGATGAACTGGCGACTTGTCCAGGCTGTACAACACCTTGTGCCAAATTCCAGCTGGGATCAGCTTCAGCCCTGCATGATGCTGATGAGGACAAACTGTCAAAGAAGATGGATGGATGGATCTTTATTTTCTATGCTGTTTTTGTAGCTCGGCTTCTTATTATTAATTGACATTAAACACGACGTAACAGTAAACACATGCGTAAGTGAGAATATAGCGAGAACCAAAGTAGGTCAAACATTTACCACTGAAAACTTGCCTCAGGAATGATATCACGGTAGATCATTTAAGAAGTATGTTTCTTTTTTCTTTTTTTTTTTTTTGAGCAGCTTCTCGATGTGCAGCCACATGTAGAGCTCGCAGCAGAGAACAACAAATTCAAACATGTTTGTTGACATTCTGGAAAACGAGGAGAACGATTGTGTGAAGAAAAAGTAGGTGTAGCGGACTGAAGGAAAGTCACAAAATAACAAAATAATCTGTGGAATGTGCTGAATGGATAAAACATCAGTTAGTCATATCTTTCTCTGTCACGCTTCCAGTTTGGCGAGCTGCTGATTTCACAGGTGACAAACCTCTAACTAACAAGCCGCAACAGTTTTTCAGGAGATAAAACAGGAGCTCCACGTGCTGATTCACAGATCGTCCTTTTGGCCAAATCGCCTCCAGGAATGTTTCTGGAAAGAATTTTACGTGTCGCTGTGCTGCAGTTAATCAGTCTCAGTCCGGCACTTCCATCACATCTGTTCCTCCTGGATTACTTCTCTCAATCGACACTTAATGTTATTTGTTAGCAAATGAACAGCTTCATGACGCTTCCCTCTGCCAGAAAATCAGCACTTTTTAAACAACTGTGTGTCTTGTAAAGTTCTCATGTGGAGCAGCGTGAATGGATTTCATCCTGCTGTGGATTTTTCTTCCAGTTGATCATTTCTCCAGAGGGCTCATGGACCTGCAGGTCACAAAGCACGGGGCGAGATAAGCTCTCTGTGTGTCTGTGCTTGCATGTCCGAGTAAAAGTGGTTGTTGGATGATGTCATGTGACTAATTTGAAGCAGCACAGGTGTGTGTGTGTGTGTGTGTGTGTATGTAAGGATAATGCATGGAGTTGAAGGCATCAGGGAATAGAGCTGCTTTGTTGACAGGATGAGCTTGTTGCTATAAATCACTGAGGCTGTAAATCTGCACACACACACACACACACACACACACACACACACACACACACACACACACACACACACACACAGTAACCACCTCAGATTAGTGCGTGTAACACACCTCTTCAAGAAATAATTATTCATCCACCAGCTGTTTCACTTACTGCACACACACACACACACACACACACTCCTCCCAGACATATGAGCTTGCACTAGTTTGGGGTACCATTAACATTTTAAGTGATACCAGTACCGAATTCCAGGTACTGGTACCCAACGGAACTGTTTGTGACTTTATTTTCTCTGTAATAACAAAAATGCAATTTTCAGTTATAAAAACTTTGGTTGCATACTCTAATATTTCCCTGTAAATACTTGGTAAGCAATTCACATGCTAAATAATCTCACATAACCTAAATCAAGAGCCATAACGTAACCTGGGTAGTCCTGTGGCTAATTAAGTACCTGAAAATGTCAGTCAAGTCATCACATAATTTCTTTACTTTGTCATGGTTTCATTGGTTTAATCCAAGCGGCGTCTTCTGTGAAATTAAGTGCCAAAAACTGTACTTTCTCAAACAGTCACTTGAAGCTGGCAACATAATGAGTAAATCTCCACAAGCCTCCATATTAACATGTCCAACTTCACAGCAGAAATAGTAGCCTCTGTTGATTTTTAGATTAGCCAAGAGGCGGAAAATGTAGTGTGACTACCGACATTGCGGCGGCCAGGGCCGCATATTCTGAGCTTCAAAATGACTCTTCGGAAACCGGTGAGTGACGCCGCGCATATGCTGTCCATTCTTTTTACTGTCAGTGCTTTAATCTCTGTGAAAACTCTTCAATTAGTGTAGTTAGCCTTCAGTGCAACAGTGAAATCCATCCATCCATCCATCCCTTATCTTTAACCGCTTATCCTCATCAGGGTCACGGCGGGGGCCGGAGCCTATCCCAGCTGACTTTGAGCGAGAGGCGGGGTACACCCTGGACAAGTCACCAGCCAGAGGCAAATATCTTGGTTTGTTTACTAGACTTATGTTAAACTACCAGCTGTAATCTTGAGGCTATTTTACACTCAGTTATGGCATCAATGTGTCTGTTCTTCTAAATTAAGACAACCATCAAGCCAATGCTTGATGTTCCTGTCAAAACATAGAAAGTCTTCAGTGAGAGCACGGATCACTTTTTACTGAACAGAATACATTTTGCCGTTTATTCTCTGAAGTGCCTCCTTCCTGTTTTGTTTTGGGAGCAATTTCTCTTCAAATTACAGTGAAGAGGCAGCAAAATAAGTGTTTTCAGCAGGAGCCTAATGTGCGTGCTAACGTGTCTGAATTAATGGGGTAGTGATTTATAGATAGTGATTAAATGCTACATGTGGCACCCTTAATTACACCACAAAGACCCCTTTTTCACCTGCCACAGCTTTCTTTAAAACACACTCAGACTACATCGACAGTAAGCCATTTTGGTTTTTCACTGATGTCGTCTAACATAGATTCAGGTTAATGACAACAGCTGTGTGATTCACAACGAGTGATGACAGAGGAAGTTGTTGTAACTTTGCTGACACGCAGTCGACTGCGTAACTACACACACAGCTGGTTACTGACAGTCTGTTACACCTCTGTTCTGTCTCACCCCGCTCCATGTGGTCACCTGTGTTTTAAAACAGCTGGATTCACGATATAATTCAGCTTCTTTTGTTAGACAGAAGGAACGAGTCTTTTAATTGCAGCTCATAAACACTACATGTTGACGGCTGAAAAAGAAAGAAATGATTATTAAAAAGGTCCAGTGTGTGAGATTACAATATAGGTCATGTCTCGAGAGTAACTCTAGATTTGTGAGGCTTTGAAATATTCGTGTATCGCCAAGTTTAAAGCACATCTGCACTCGTACAAGGAGAAAACCAAGACTACATCAGCTGTTGTTTTTGCTGTTGCCACCGCGGATTCTTTCAGCACAAATGACGTACAGACAGATGATTTATCCTCTTTTATTATCACTGGGACAAACACTTCAAGCTCTCCCTCAGGTGCAGCACGCTACTGTGTTAACAAGGGAGAGTGATTAGCTAACTGGATACAGGTGTGCCAGTCACTCTCACCTGGCGCTGCTCCCCTTAGCCCTCTCCACACCTCTCTCCTGCAGCTGATGCACCACGCCCCCCTCCACAACCACCAAATGGTCCTTTTATATTATAGAGTGCAAACCGTACACTGTACAAGACATCCAATAAAATGTATTTGATTATGTTTTATGGGACTTAACCTAGCATGCCATCCATCTTTTTAAATGCAGTTACACACTTCATTACGCTCTGTATCGTCTCAAAACACACACACACACACACACGCACACACACACGCCCCTGTAGTCAGCATGACAATAAAAGCTTGAACACAACCAACACTAAACATCTGCACTGCACGCTTCATTAGACCACAAAGACAAACTCTATTAATCTTGCAATGGCCGCCTTCATTTGTAATATGTCGCCATCCTCACCGCTAATGAAACCATTGTTGAGAAGTCTGAACCACTTACAATGAAACTCGTGAATGTGGAACAGATTTACACTTCACTGAACAAAGGGCTCTGCCAGCTTTCTCTTTGTGGATCGCCTCACACACACTCACAAGTGTTAGAGTTTAATTCAACCACAATTGAATCAGTCACCTCCTACCGGGTCCATCTAATGACCCCCCACTGATACCAGGACAGACACACACACACAGATAGACTTATACTACAAGAGTATATGCTGGATTCGACAGACCATGAACTTGATGAACCTTGAACTGCAGCAGCACTCAGGTTCGGAGAGAGAAGAGAGGGGAGGATGGACAGAATGAAGGGGCAGAGTGAGAGGGTGAGCGAGCAGCAGATCCTGACCCGGCTTGTTGTGTTGATGTTTTCTCTGGCAGCTCGTCCGTTTGAGCTGCACTGACTGAGGGGGGTTCATGAGAAACTGACGCTCATCTGGCTTTGAGAGCAAAACCTCTATCTGACGGGAGGAGGAGGAGGAGGAGGAGGAAAAAGAGAGAGAAGCAGAACAAGAGACGCGTAGAAGTTACTCATGAGACTGATTTATGCTGGAGAAACACACATTTTTGGAAATGTTTTAAACATGCAAACAGGGCAAAGACTTCAGACGGGGGGGGAAGGGAATCCTGAGAGAGAGACAAACGGAAACATTACTTAAAGTGGTTTGGCTTTTCATCTATAATCAAACAAGACAAAGTCTGAAACAGAAACAGAAACGAAATATGCAGCTGAACGTCACTCCAAACCAGGGTAAAAAAAAAAAAAAACTCTTCAGGATGTCGGGTCATATGTCACAACACACCGAAAAGATGGCAGCGATTGATCAGGAATATGGTCCGCAATGGGGGAGTAATCTGTCCCACTCCAATCTGACCATTTGCTTGTAAATGTGGGTTTTAGAGTAATCATGTTATTCCCAGAAAACTGGAAACTCTCATGTGGACGCTTCAAGAGGGGAGACGAAATATTAGAAAAAGAGGCTAAATGGACAGTAGAAATGTGTGTCTGAGCCAGTGTTGACAGAAAAAGGTTTTTTTTAGTGTACTGGAGATGTTGTGTTGAAAGAAAGCGTTTAAAACACACAATAGTCGGGCAGTTTGAATGAATGAGAAGCTCAGGACTCCAGAAGCCGCTGTAAAACTGAACCACAACGTCAAAGTTTCTACAAGAAGAATCATGTTTCTGCTGTCTTTGGAAAAGAAACTTCACATCTGAAAGTGAAGCGTAAAAACACAAAGTGAAAGAAAAAAGAAATCACTCAAAATCTGCACCACTTCTGTGGCTCATGTTGATTTCTTAATGATCCCTACTCCCTGAAGTCAAGCAGCAGAAGTTAACTGCGAATATCCAAAAAACTCCTGAAGCATCTTTGAGTGAACAAAGTATGTAAGAGTGATCTTACACGCCAAGTCTAAGTCTACTCCCACCTCACCAGGCACCGCTACACCGCCGAATGTGACCGCGACAATGCCTCAGATCAACGACATCGAGCCTGGGAGCTGAAACCTGGAGAACCAGCATCCCTGCCCTGCCCTCTGTGCATGTGTGTGTGAGTCAGGTGCTCACCTTTGTCTGAAATCTCAACTCGAACTGAATATATCCACACCTAGCAGCTCTTCAATCAATCAAAACCTAAACCAAGTATAATCTTTTGTGCAAAATTGCAATATAAGGTATTTAACAGTACAAAATACAGCAATACAGTGGAGATAAATGAACGGATCAACAGCCAGCTGATGGTTTGCTCCTAAATGTCATAACAACTGCTCAAACTATGAACTTTTCAGCTTTATGAGCAGCTACCACAAGCAGAGAGTACGTCCTTACTCTGAAAGGCATCTAGTTGGTGCAGCTAAATATCAAAAACAGTTGTTTTTTATATTAACATGAACTATTTTCTCAGGTCCTTTTAACAGACGTTATAGAAACAACACAGGACAGGTTCACACCCTCCCACAAGAGTCAAGTTGTGTCTCTCCACACTGAACCAAACCTTCACCTACTTCCTGAATTAAAGCTTTAGAAACACTAAACAGCTCCAGATGATCCATCACAGCTGATTTAAAGCGTATTAAACTTACCTGACTGGATGAAGAACCGGTTATTCCCAACTGTCACGCTGAGTCCACCACACCAAACTGCCTCAGCGGACGAGTCATATCCAACACTGCTGGGGAGCTCCTCCGCTTGCTTTGCTTTCTATATGTGTGTGTGTGTGTGTGTGTGTGTGTCAGTGGGTTTGGCAGCTGCCTGTTCGGTCCTGATAGCATTCAGTCCTGCAGCAGCAGCAGCTCGAGAGGGTTTCACAACGACGTCACAGAGGGCTTTAAACACAAACGCTGAATGAAGTTTTCTTTCTCTTTCTTCTCTCTCTGCTCTCCTCCTCATATCTCCTCCTCTCTCTTTGTCACACACTTTATTCTCCAGCTCTCTCCTCTCCTCTCCTATCTGCTCCTCTCCTCTCTCTCCCCCTCAGCTTCTTCTCCACTCCCTCTTTTGTGTTTCTCTCCTCCTCTTTCAACACTCCCCACTCTTACAATCTGCTCTTTTCCCTGTTGTCAGTTTCAATTAATGCACTTAAGCCTTTTTCCTTCTCTTCATCTCCTCTTTCTTCGCTGCTCCTGCTGCCTTTCTTGCTTTCTTTTTAGCTCTTAACACTCCTTCTATCTGCTCTCCTCCTCCTCCTCCTCCTCCTCCTTCTTTCCTTCTCAACTCAACAACCTTTTCTCACATCCTGCCTTTTTCTCTCTCCTTCAACACTTGTCATTCTCAATTTCATGTCACATCTGTATCGCCAACTCTTTCTCTTTATACCTCTCCTCTGTCAGCCTTAACTCCTCGTTTCTCCCCACTCCTCTCCTCTCTTTCTTTTTCCCAGTCCACTGCTTCTATCTGTCATGTCTGATCTGTCATTTTGCCTCCATGTGACCGTTCTTTCTCTGCTTTCCCTTGGGGATACTCTCTATTTCTCTCCTCCTTCCTCTGTTTCCCAACAGCTATTCTCCAGCCTTTTTAAACTCCTCTTTAATCTCCTCTTTATTTCCCTTCCCATTTCATACTTTCTCTGTCTTGTTACTTTTTCTTTTCTTCTACGTTTCAGAGTAAATGTTTCAGAAGCCCTCCTCCTCCTCCTTCTTCTTTCTCTCTCTCTCTCTTTTCTTCCCCTTCCCCCCACTCCGCTTGGCGAGTATCATGTTTGGCAGATTGGCTTCAAACTAAAGAACTTGGCTCCAGCACAGACCACATACATCACTAACACTGCAGCTTTATGTCCTGACTGATGACCGTGTGTTTGCGAAAATAAACATTGCACACTGAAAGTAGACTCATCGCGATCTATATGTTTGGAGACACGATGCACGAGAGAGGTTGTAAACGTATAAATCAAGAGGATAAGAGAAAGGAAAGGGAGCTTTAGAGTTGTTGTTTGGGTGGAGAGGTTTGCTGTGAATCAGCGAGGTTCATGTGGGAAGAAGTAGGCAGTAGTTTGGTGGAATTAATAAAGAAACAACATCTGCTGTGTAATATTAGAAACAGAATCTGTATCCCCATCTTTGCTACTGAGCCTTTTCCCATTAGTGTTTCTGCGTTTTCACATGTTACACATTTAAACTAACGATTTAGAGCATCAGTTCACTCTAATTACAAAAAAAACACACTTATGTTTTGTCTTGCCTTCAACAATTTAGGTAAATTTCAGAAAAGGTGTTCTTCTACTTGGATGAAACGACCCTTTAACATCATTTTATATGTGATCCTGTATACATCTCTTGCTAGCTGAAATTTATTATCTCAGCTGCAATGCACTGCTCAATTTTAGCCACTAGCCCAGACACTATATCCTCTTTGACAAAAAACATAATTTTACCTCTCAGAACATGGAAGATGCCGATCCATCAATGAAGTCTGGCGGCCTTGGAGATGGTGATTTAAACTCTTCTGTTTCTCATCCAAAAAGGCCGTCTGATGGCAAGGTAAAGCAGTGAAATGACTTTAAATATAGCGTACACCTAAACTGAACTGTCCTCCAGCTTTGCCAAACTGGGAGCATGCTGACTGCTGTCCACTGTAGGTAACACGCTGACTATGGCTAAATACTTCATACAACCCCACTACAAAATACCCAAACTGTCCCTTTAAAGATTATACTGGAAGACAACAAGTACAGTAAACATGCTTGTCTGGGTTTCATGGTATATGCTGTTGTTTTCAAATGATGGATTTCTCTGTGTTGTTTTTCTGTCATTATCACGGCCACATCAGAGGCTCGCAGAGCTGTCAGACAGAAATGCTCGTGAGGATAAAGTAAATATGCAGAGTTGTTAAAAGCAGCTCCGTCCAGATTTCCCATGAAAAACCTCACAAGTCCTTGAACTTGCAATTAATCTCAAAGTTGTCGTGATTCTTCCAAATCAGGCAGCTGGGAGAAACCGTGATGTGGGGATGTTGACACCAGTTTTTGGGATTCATGTGGGACAGATTTAACGAGTTGTTTTAGGTCGCTTTTGTTTGGTTTGTTGTTTGATGGGTGCTTGGTAATTAGCAAGATATCTTCAAATCTTAAGTTTGGTGTAAAGTTATAGGGATCAAGTGTTTAGCTTGTGGTGTGGATACAAGATTTCCTTCAAAACAGAATGTAAGGTTTTCATTTGAATGTCTATATGCATATAAATATACTATATAACATGACCAAAAATATGTGGCTATCCAAACAAAGCATGTGAGCAGTGTAACATTACATCTACATGTTATTGCTCCAAAACCATGGACATTAATCTGCTGCTATGACAGCTTCTGCTCCTCTGATTTCAGGCTTTCGACAAGATTCTGAGACGTACATCTGCAGGGATTTTGCAAGAGCTGCAAGACAGTCAAGTTCATCTGGGAAAACTACTACAGGGCGGTGGGTATCATGAGAGGGTCCTCCTCAAACTGTTGAGTCGCAGAGCTCAAACACACATGTATTCACGCTTAACTGAAGCCCAAATCAAAAGTCCCAGATCAGAGGTAAAACATCTATGTGACACAATTACCTATGAGGTGTTCATTTTCTGTTATTAAACAACAAAGCTGAGATGTATTTCTTTTTATGAATTCATATGTGCACAAAAAAACAGATTCATGTACTGGTAGTCTTTGTCCAATTTTATTCCCAGTGTGTAAAATAAGTAGAACTGACTCACTGAACATTTTCTGACCCGTGTTTGAAGGTTTAAAGGACCAAACCGATTATTTTACATCGCTACTGAAAGACCAACGGCCGTTTAGGTCGTCCATGCAAGCAGCTGTGTGGCTGTGAAGTGAAGCCAATGCAGAAGCGCCAAAAACTGCAGTTCATTGAACAGCCACTCGAGGCTGGTTTCAGAACGAGTCAGTCTCCATAAGTCCCCATGTTCAAATGTCCAACTTCACAGCAGAAATAAACATGTTTACAGCCTGGTACAAAAAACAGTTTTAGTCTCTATAGCTAATTTCCCCGTTCATGACAACTGTACTGAGGGTGAATTTATATACAACTCACCTGTTCAGATTATATTAAGGCTTAAAGTTATGAATAATCAACAGCTTGGCCGCTTTTATTGACAGGTAGGTGCCGTTATAGGTGGCTTGTTTGAGCAACCAGGCTTCATTCAGCCCGCCTCAGCTCCACCCATGCTCCACGTCTTTGCCCATGTATGGATTAGTGAGGATTAGTTTGTGAATCCAGTTTCCTTGATACTGAATTTTATCCAACATTGTCAGTGTGTTTAGCTCACCAAAGTCAAAGTCATCTGAAATTAAGGTTCAGGTCACATTATTCTTTGTTTGACGGCAGGGCATCCTTGGTTTGAAATTGTCTGTGCTCTCAGCTGAACACAACCATTGCAATCATTTCAGTGACAAAAAAGCCAAATAAAGAGGGTTTGCAAACTGATTTTAATACATGAACTGTAACTAATGGTTTCCTGGGAGGAAAAAAAGGTAGAATATCTGTGAAAACTGACAATATTTACATGATTTACTGACAGAAAATGGTCAGTAAATCATGTAAATATGATTTATTTGCTGTTAATCAGCTACAACATGCAAAGATGACGTGTTAACAAACTGATATTAAAGTTTCTCAAATAACGGATCTGTGTCATCAGCCAGCTGCCTGCTGAGATAGATACACACACCTACAAACACACCCACACATGGTTTAAAATACACAAATACTTCTGTAGAGACACACGCACACATATATAGAAATGCACATACCGCACACACCTACGCACACCATCGGTTGGCTGCTATCACAGAAATGTATACTGATATTTACTTCAGCTGGCACATTCATCTCATAAGTACACGCACACACACACACACACACACACACATGGCAGGCAGAGATAAGAAGAGACGAGTGCATCGAGTGTGTATCTGGAGGCTTCTGCTGCTCCACTCCCTCATCACACACTTTAACAGCTGACTGTCCGTGAGTGTATGTGTGTGTGTGTGTGCGCGCGCCCTTACTTATATCCTTGTGAGGACTAATGTGAGTTTATTCGGGGACGTTTTTGAAGATCTTTGTTTGTAATCCTTACTTCTTGTTTAAAGGGCTGTCTGAGGACGATTAGGATGAGGTCCAGGGTGGTGGAAAACACCCGGTGCAGCCTCCTCATCTGTGAAAAGCAGTTATACTGATGCATAGTCACAAGGAGTAAATCACCTTCAGTATAGAAGTAACATATCACAGTTTTCCACACAGAAAAATGGAACTTTACATGATATTTTCAGCCCAAAAAGCCACATAACATGGAGCAAATCATCTACATAACCTGCTGACACAAATAGTTAAAACACTATAACTGTAAGCTAAAGGTGCTTTTATACAAAGTTATACAGTAAAAGGAGTATAGGAATATACGTTTAATAGGCTGACATGTGATATGTCACCTTGTGCAACTAAAGACTTCATATTTTTGTCCCTTTAATCTTCTTAATCTTAATCTCTCAGCCTCCTTCACGTGAACATGTGAGCGATTATGTTTTTCTGCTCTCTTTTTTCTTGTGTATTTAGCTGAATTGTGTTGAACTAAGATGAACTGAACACACACACACACACACAGAGAGAGGTCCTCTACTATTGTAGCATGATGCCCTCTGCTGTAAATATGCTGCTACTAAGTGAAGAATGTTTTGCCCTTCTTACACCCAAAGTTTTTGGTCGTGTCAAAGACCTGCAGGTCTAACACTTTCCATACTGTCATTGCTGTGCTTTATCACTCTAGTAACTTATACACAGTCAAATAAAGTGTAGAAAGAAGACGTTTCTTAATAACTGAAGAGGCTTTAACAGATTCCATCACACCTGATTGTTTTAGGACAAAAGCCAGATTTATAATGTTGCTGTGAACCGACAGAAATGTCCTAATCGCTCTGCAGTGTGTGCAGCAGCAAGCTGTGAGCTGTGAGTGTCCGTTTTATTTTATTTGGACAGAGACTCACTTTTAGTTTTTTTTAAAGGACCAGTATGTAGGATTTAGTGACACCTAGTGGTGTAGTTGCTGAGTGCACCCCATGGCCACATGGTGTTTTAGTTTGTCCATTCTGGGCTGCTGTTGTTCAACGAGACGATCGGCGGCATCTGTACTTAGAAAAGGCTGATTCCAAGGTACCAGAACATGATGGTTGATAATTTCAGGTGATTATACACTACACTAATTAAAACATACTTATGCATATTATAGTCCAATTCAGGCCATATTCTGTAAATAAAGCCCCCTAAATCTGACACGCTTTCTCAAGCTGCACCAAACCACAACCAATCACACTGAAACTTTTTCACTTGGCTACATCACATCTCTGGATGAGAGTACAGACACATTTCATGGTTTGAACCGAGAAATCAGCTCCTGATCTCAGCTCTCTGCAGGTCAGCGTTCAGGATTTCACAGAGGGAAGCAGCAGTTCTTTAATCCCATTCTGCCGCGACAGTCGCAAATATGTTACAGTGTCCTCCGCAGCCGCTCTGCCAGGGCGAGATGCCCAGCATTCAGCAGATCAGCATCAGTTACTATGGCAACAGCCATGGACCAGACTGTGGAGCCAACATGGCTGCCAAAGGGGAACTGCAGCAGCCAAGCTGTGTCTGTCTGTCTGGCTTCACACATGAGCGGCAAGCGCAGCGTCCTGGCACAGTCGTCTGTAACCTTCATGTCTTTGGGGAAACCCTGTTTTGCGCTCTGTATGCAAACTGTGTGTTTTCCTGCATGAAAAACACCCAGGTTTACTAATCCTCTGGTTTATATGGCTTTACATGCTTACCTGACACCTATGGGACATGCACAAAGACGTATCCAGGAACCTTGTGATAAAATTAGAACTGCGTTGTCCAAAAATATTCAGCCTCAGGGGGTCTTGTTGGTCAGCTGGGCTGAAGAGCATGCCATGCAGTTACACTGAGTATTTTCACATACGCACAAATAATTCAGTGAAGAGGACAAAACGTGTGTATCTGTAATCTATTTCATGATAATCAGTAAACAGAACACACCGAAATGGAACCGCTAAAGCGAGCTCATCAAACATATTTATTAGAGAAATAATCCAACATTTGCCTTAAGCTAACCGTGCATAAAGTCTGGGGTTTAAATCTGGGTTGAGACTTTAAATAACACCGGACATGCGAGGGATGCTTGGAGCTCACGCAGTTAAACTAAAAATACACGAGCTGTACCATGAGTGTTAACATGAGAATGTCAACGTGAGACCTCTTCCTTGCAGTGCTAGCATGTTAGCACCATGTTCTACCCACAGCAGTAGGTAGAAGAAGTAGGTGGCATTGTTTGTGAATGAGCAGCACATGAGAGTAACAGTGTTTGAATTTCTCTGCAGGATTCCCCCTGATGTAGCAAAAGTGCCACAACGTATAAAATTAAACGACTCTTAAGCTTTTAAAACTGCAGATTACTTCTGATTATTTGTAGTAATTGACTCAGACGTTGAGGAACAATTGTCTACAGAAGCCTGCAGAGATGCAACCCCGCCGCCCCCGTCTCTCGTTCTTAAAATATCATTAATCTGCTGTGACACATGAAGTCAAAACTCGACTTAATCAAATTACTCCTGTGAAAAGAATGGATTGTTTTCCACAGTTACACACGTCTAGTTTTAGACCCATGAAATGAACAACAGGTAAGATCACACATGTTTGAGTTTTCGCCTCCTATGCTGATTATTTATACCAGCTAACACACTGTATGTTACATATATAAGCATGCGATAGTACCATCATAACACGCAATATCCCTCCATTGTCACGCCTGTCTGGGTTGATTTGTGCACATGCACATATAGTATCAATCCAGCCTGTATATAAAGAGTTTGATGTCCAGCTCTTGTCTGTTTATAATAGCTACATTATAGTTTCTATTTGTTTAGCTCGGCATCTTTGTTTATCTGTGTCCATCCTGTAAATGCTAAACTACTATACTGGGCCAATAAAGTGGATTCTGATTCCATCTATGTTTGATTCATGTATTTCTAAAATGTGTGAGCTCTTAATTTGATCTGTTTATGGATTTTGAATCATTGATTTGCTTTTAAAGACTCCCATTACTCCCTTTTTGTATATTGTCCACTTCACTGTCTTTTAATGAACGGCTTCATTACCGTTTGCGACTCTCTCTGGGTCCATCAGTTACTGTGTGTTTGATCCTGACGTTGTTTACTTGTAGCAGAGCAGAGAAGCACAGGATGTTGATTTTTTTTTCAAAGGTAAGAAGAAACAGAGAATGAGGTGGGCGAAGGTTCACCGCCATAAAGGATGGATTATTAGTAAATGATGCGTGTGCATGCATGCGATACTCTGCAGACATGTGGGAAGGGCCCGCCGCACACAGAGATGCAGATACAGCCTCATATTGTTTATTTCCTCTAGTGTTGAGGTGGAGGTCGCCGTAAGTTGGCCACGATGGAAGATGGAAGTACAAAAGGAAATCAACACTTTGCATCTGGGTAACAAAAACTCAAGATCTGAACGTTCTTTTCTGAGGGGGGGGGAGAAAAGACCAAAAAAAAAAAAATCTGTTCCTCTTTCCAGCTCTCTCTGGGCTCGGGGCCAAGTGAGGGAAGGAAGGAAGGAGGTAGAAGAGGAGGAGGAGGGGAGGAGGGATGAAGAGAAGAGGAGGGAGAGAGGGAAAGCAGGCAGGATCTGTGGAGATTGCAGGGGTGCACGGAACAGATGCAGAATAATTTAACTCTTCCTCGACCAAACGTCGTCCCACTCAGCGGGGCTGTGCATTCAGCTCTGCTGATTAGAAACACACTTAAAAGCTTTGTTCCAAACAAAGAGAGCTTCGTATTTTTACCAAAATAATAGCTGGTAGTTTCAGTCCTTGATCAGCAAATGCTAACCCCTGCAGATTAAATCATTCACTGATTGATGAATTTTAACGAACGCCCTTTTCCAAGATGAATATTAAACATTTTGGGATAAGTAATGTATAAAAGTGTGAATATGTAATGAATGGTCTAGGAAAGGCTTTCTGCACTGAAAATGAAAATTTAAAAATGGCCAGCCTTCTTCTCCTTCCATAAAAACATAACAAAACCTACCTTGGGGGTTGACGTGGAGCACACACTGCAGGAAAATCAGGCTGATTTGGTGCTTCATTTTTCCACATCGATTGCAAAAAGTGCCCTTATTTCCTGTCTTATCTACTCACAAGCCAGTCATGGTTCTTGAGTCCAGGAAATCCTGAAATATCTCGGCATTCTCCGTGACAATTTGTGACAAAAACATTGAAACATTTAAATTAAGTGAACAAATTATCATACTGCGATAAGGGCAATAGCCCAGACTCTCTGTGGTTAGGTCGCCTGGCCTGTTTACACCAAACTACGTCTGAAATATTCAAACTTTGTGGCCTTCTAACAAAGCAGATGTGTAATCTTCAGTTCAGCAAGTCGTATTTTAATAGATCAGAGCTTTGAAGTACAGTTTGTCTGTTCAGCTCTATCTAAAATCTTTAATAAATGATGGGCTGCAGTGGTTGTTTCAGTACGAGTGAAGGATGTGGAGCTTCACTGCCTTCTTTTACCAAAAAGGCATAGACAGCAACAGAGTGGTTGGTATTCACATCCACATTCAGCTATCCTAGTTTTTTTTTTTACATGCGTGATGCAGCGCTGCGCTCATTTCTCCACCCCCAGAAGAGACATCATTTAGAAAATGCAGGATAGACAGAGTCAGGTAAACATCTACAATGGCTGGCACACTAATTATGTATGCATGGTTGCTCGTCTGCCTGAAACCTTTGCTGCACTGTGACTGCACCTCACAGCGTTTAGCGCCGTGGTTTAAAATCTTGCAAAGGAAATATTACATTTTTGTGCAGAACAGTTTCTGGGCATTTACCCCTGACATTCAAGAGCGTGTGTGCGAGTGTGTGATCAGTTGTGGTTAAAAGCTCTCCGCCATACTTTAATTAAACAAGCAGTTTTCCTTAATCCATAAATGTTCCTGTAGCATGCACACCATGTTGTGACTCAGTTTTTCCAACTGTCACTGAATCAGTCAACAAAATCATTCCACAAATGGAAATCATCAAATCTTTTCTATACGTGGGTTGGGGCACAGTCGTGCGCTTTGTTGTGTGTTTTGATGTTTATGTGTGTGTGTGTATGAGGAAGTTGCTGACAGCGGCTGTCCATCATCTGATGGAGGAGATTTCTTGCACATGGTGTAGTTTTTAACATCAGCGCCTGCTAAAGCGTCTCTGTTGCACTCTCGGGTCAGAGATGTGATATTTGTTTTGGTGTGGTATGGTTTACTCATACTGGGGTACATAATAAACATCAGATACAACATGTTGCACCACAGTTATTCCAGCCTCTATTGATTTCTATCACTAGTTCCTTCAGTGGATGTTTGTTATACGTATGCAACAGAAAAATGACTCTCACAATGTTTTCAGTCAGATTAAACACTGAAAATCTGAAATCTGAAAATCAAGTTAAAAAAACAGTATAATGTCATTGTTATTTTAGTAGAACAGTGCTTCACTTTGACTGTCCATATACTGTGCGTGAGTGCATTGATTCATGATGTATTTTACAAATAAACACGAAGTTAGTCATCGTTAAATGATCATTAAGGCGTGTAAGACACAGCACAGTGCAGTGTTACAGTGTTTCACACCTGACTGTAAACAGCAACAAAAAAAAGGAGAAGTAGTGTTTATTCTTTTAAGATGCCGAGCAGAGGAAGTGCTGAAACACACTGATAAGACCGTGAGAGTTAAACTGAGGTCTAACGGAAAGCTTCATGTTGGAGGGACTTTAATTCCTGATTGGCTGAGTGTGATTGGCTGAGTGAAACGTCAGTGAGACTCATGTCCAATTAGAAATAAGGGAAAACATTAATTGGATAGTAAATTGAACAGGCGCCTTGCTAAGCTAACTAGCCTGTCAGTGGCATTGTTAGCCTTAAGTTTTCTACAGGATGAAAATTTGTCAATTAAAGAAAAAAATAGACGTTAAAACAATATATAAAAAAGATAATTTACTCTTTGTGCCACGACCAACTCCTTTTCAACCTATTAACCAGTTATCTTGAGAAAACAAGTAATTATTTATTATTATTTGTTACTAGATAACTCTTGAGGTACCTTGTTAGATATCAGGAACACATGATGACGATATTATCACGATGTCCATGGAAGATCTTTAATTTTAATTTAGTTGGCAAAAATGAATTTTCACTGAAAATACAAGTGTATGTTATCACATGTGTATTATTAGCACAATATAAATATTTCAGATTTTCTAATAGCATCATCGAAATCCCGACACACCTAGATAACTAGTGAATTCTGACATTATGATTTATCAGGAGTTGTGATTTGGGAGCAAAAATAACATTGACTTTGAGAAAGTTAATGAAAATACATTATATTGAACATTAAGTTCAGTACTGTACTCGTTAGTACAAGCTGCGCTTGCAATATTTTTTAATGCTATTATCTCAAGATCTCAAGTTAATTATATTTCATTATCTCAAGATAGCAAAGCTTGTTTTCGCGCGATGACGGGTTCATTTATCTCGTTATCTTGAGACAACAAACGGCAGATTTCTCAAGATAATATAATTCATCACAAGATGACAACTTCATAAGAGTGGAACCAAACACACACACACACACACACACTGCTCTGTGGGGTTAGTTTGAGAGTTTCAAAGCAAACTGAACTTTTTATGAACTTTTGCAATTTGTTGTGAGAATGCTTTAGTGATTCGATCGTATTATACGGGACAGGTTTAAATACAGAAGTCAACATAAAGCAGACGTGTTACTGTCCAGTAGGCTACAACCAATGTAATTTTCAATGGCACAAAAGAAAGTGAAAGTATGTATATAAAAAGAAAGATTGAAGTAGAATCTGATCATTGTTCAGCCCGGCTAACAAACTGAGCTAACATTAGCTAACAGCAGCTACAGCTGGCAGCAGTTTACTTCACCGTCCATCAGGAAACTCTGTAAATCACAGAGAGTTGAGGCGGAGCAGCTGGAGGACATCAGAGGGAAAACCAGAAAACATTTTCTCCATAAAATATGATCCAGTTTCACCAAAATCGGTGAAATAGTTGGTGGTGTGCGACTTCTTGGTAATCGTACCCGGAGCACGAAGTTGCATAGTGCATCAAAATCATTTTAAATCTGTTATTTTATGGTAGAAAAGTTAAAAAAGACCTCCTAGGTGAAAAACTTTTAGGTGTTGGGAAAAGGACTTCTAAGTAGTTGAAGAGTTTCATTAGCGGAGGAGAAATTGGCGGAAAGATAAAGAGGTCAGAGAAATCTTCTCCAAACGCTGAATGACAGCGAGGTAACGAATGCCGCAGATTAGATCGCGCAGTGATAGTGATGTTTGTGGTCGAACTCATCGGAGAAGAAAGTGATCACGACGCACAGATATTTGGGAACTGGAAATCAGTTCATCAGTGTGATCGCACAAATAATGTGACACAGCTCATTTCATTTCCACTGGATGTTCACACCTTGCAAGCGTTCACGGACATTAATTACCGTTAATATGAAATAGATGAAGTGCTAAAATTACCAGCATGGTAAATAAACACAAGCCAATAATTATAACAATTATCAGCATGCTAATAGGACTAGGCCTGTGCTTATAGTCAGCATTACAAATGGTGTTCAGGATTACACCATGTTTTAATAGACTAAATTATATAATTAGACCGAGAGATTTTCATCATTTCGATGGCTATTATGACTGAGTGCTTTTCTTTTTCTTTTACTCACTCAGAGTTGCTCTGAGAATTTCTACTCCTAAGCTACGACTCCTTTTTAGAAATCTTTAGGCTTAAGACCTCTCTCAAAATGTTTGTGAATATGGCCTGCGCAGAAAGTCACCAAAGATTCCAGGTATCCCCTTTACACCCCACATGCACAGTCTTAGGCAGTGTTGTACTCAAGACCAACTAAACCGAGACCAAGTCTAGACCAACAAGCGTAATGCTGCACTGACTCACCTTGTATTTACGAACCGCTGTGTTCTTTTGGACGCTGTTTTGCAGATGTGATTTAGGAAACAAGACTGGGTAAAGATGCGGTAGATTCCAAGACCGGGCTTGAGTCCGACCAATCTCGAGCACTACGACGCCGGTCTTAGGACTTGTGCGTGGAGTTCACATACTATAAACAAACAGTTTCACGTGGACAGACACTGTCCAGATTACTCTGGACCAATCATCAGTCACCGTTCAACTGTCTCCGACCTGAGTCGAGGGAGATGACTTAATAATTACACTGCTGCAGTTTTGTCTTTTTCCATTCTCAGCTGCAGTTGTTGGAGGTCACGCTGCTGCAGCATTCAGACTTTTGTTTATTTAGACACAGCAGAGTTTTTCAGATTTCCTCTATTGCAGCTCCGAGAGACTGGCATAGTAATTCATTTGTGCTTTTCACATTTTTCACACGTGTCCATGAGAATTAGCCACATACACCTTTGTGGAGTCACTAACAATGTTGTGGCACGTCAGTGAGAGTGTGAGAGTGTGTTTTAATGGGCATCGCCTTCATTCCTGTTCTTACCGGACAACCTGTGGAGAGTGTACATCCATAGACCATACACCGAAGGGTTACTTTATTCAATCAGCACTGATTAGTATTCAGAAAAACAACATTTTGTTTATACTTTCTGATCTGTGATTAACATTAAACTGCAAGTAATATGAGGAAACAACCGTCTGTTTTCTCAAGATAACGAAATAATTAACTCATGATCTTGGGATAGCGGTTTTAAAAACAAAGTTCGGTTCTACGTATTCTTTAAAAAAAACAACATAAACTTTGTCAACGGAAACACGTTTTAGTCAGAAGATTACAGCCTGCATTCGGTTCAGTAAGATGCCTTTTTTGAATTCTGAGAGTGGAGTGAAAAATTGATGCAAATCACCTTTTTTTTTTCATGAAATTTAAGGTCTGTCTTCAATTACGAAGCCACAGACTTTCCACATGCATATCAGGGGAGGTTCTGCTGAACACATGTGCTCTTTCAGCACCACTTTGCTCTACGCTTACTGCAACAGTGAGACACATTTACACCAGAGAGCGATGAGATCTGCGATACCTGGACAGTATGTACCTTGTTCAAGAGAACACTTTCATGACTTAATAAAGCAGGAAGATCGTCAGCTACTCTGTCTGTTACTTAAATAAATTTTCATTCATTTTGTCTCAATTTGTTGTGCTAGTTTCCTGTATTGCTTCTGCTCTGTATTTCAGTAACAGTTCTTTTATTGGCTTGTTGGTTGATGAGGTTTGTATTCGTGCAAGTGCTCTTTTCCTTTTACTCATAATAACTTGTTTATTATAAACTGATGCAGAACTTCCCTTTGAACTAGAGCACGTTAATATGTTCACTGCAAATACCCAATACCATGATACGGTTGTAGTATTTTATGGTATAGCCGTGGTGCGTCTGCAGATATGTTCATGTGTGATGGGGTATTTTTTCATGGAGGTGTCGACCATCATTAAACATTAAAAACTTTGCAGTCTCTTCTGTCATTTCAGGTTGGTCATCAACCTGAGCGTCTGATCATAGTGGACGTTCTGCGTGATTTTTAAGTCATACACATAAAAATTGGCCTCATGACGCAGCGCGGGGCAAAGCTGCACATTATGACAGAGATATCTCGATGTGAGAATCAGTCGCATTTTTGTTTTCGCTTCATCAAATAAACCCAAACTAATTTCCATCATTACCCGGGGAATAAAGAAGATGTCTGATTATGTTATTCTTTGAAATGATCATAAAATGAAATCTTGCAAAACATGTTTCCTAATGAGGCCGCTCAGATCTTAAAAAGCTTCTAAACACACATCTTAGAGCAAGCAGCCTGTGTGAATCAAAAGACAAATGGAAGGCTTTGAAAAACGGAGCTTTATTATGTTACCGCAATAATAACAATTAGAGTAACAGTGTTTATGTAGAACTTATGAAAAAGCAGAATTTACTGAGTGCATATGAATGCAAAATCATGACAAAGTGTTGAAAAGAGGATAAAAAGTCTTTGCTGAGCCCTGAAAAAGGAAAGTAAATGTGCAACGCTCACTGATAAAATAAGATTTGTATCTAAATACAGTCTGACATATTTTGGTTCATCTCAAATATAGATATTAAAACACGTGTATAACTTGTAAACTATTCTAATTAAAGATATCTACAATTCATTTCCCACTGGTCAAAAAGTTAATTATTGATTTCAACAACTGAATATCAATGTTTCAATTCTTAATGGACATGTGGATCATAGCCAGCACATCAATAATCTCCATCAGCAGATATCTGCATGTGAATACAGAATCTGTAGTTTTTGGTATCAGAAATATTTCCATTTGTAGTCCAGATAGTATTGACTGGTAATGTTTGAGCAGACTTTGTTGCAACAGTCCGTGTGGACATTGGCCGAGATCTCGGAACTCAGAGGTTAACGTCTGACAAAGATTAAGCTTTTTATTGTTTGTAGAAATAAGCTGAAATGTATCTTTCTCACCATTCTCGTGTATCAAGTTCCTAATTGGACTGCAGAGGAAGTCTTGGCCCAGATATAGGCTGTCTACAACGGAAGCCCAGAAGCATGAGCCCCCAGAGGCTAAACTGTTGTCAGTGATAGCTGATGGGTTCTGAGATTCGTGCCTCAACCTGGAGGCCTACAGGGCGCCCCAGGCCAAAGACTTCTATATCTAAACTATAATATCTAACTCTAATATTTTTGGCTTTATTAGATGATTTTTTTATGACTGCCTAAAGGGATATCAACATTTTCTCAAGGGGACACAAACCACAACCTTTAGTCAAAGAAACCTCAAAGAAAAGTAAGTACTGGTACTGCAGTACTGTCAATACAAATGCACAGCACGGGGCACAAACAGATAAAGTTGTACATTTAAGGTCACCTCATAGTTTAATTCCTGTTGCTTCAGTTTGTCCTGAAGAGACACACTGAGCTGCTACCTGTTGCTTTTAACTGAAGCTGATTAATTGGAGCTAAATCCAAAGAAGAAGCAATACACCACGTGTCAAACAATACAGCATAGAAATATGAACACAGCCCTGCTGCAGATGTAAGACATGATCGAAGCACAAGTGAGACACAGACTGTTCCTTTAAACACAAATAAAACTCTCGAACGTACGTCTCTTATGCAAAGTGCAACACTTCGTCTGTAAACAGGAGCTTCAGTCCGCATTTATCTGACATACGAAACAAATCAGGACCTTCATCCAACGATGATGCCTTTTGTTGCGATATGATGGACAATAGAACAAAAAGTACATTTCATTTCAGGTGCCTCTTTCTACCCTCTGAAATTGAGTGGAAGTTTCCACCGCCAGAGGCAAGACACCACATCTGAAGTGAGCACAAACACACCTCTGTGCCCTGGATATGTTATGGCAACTATAGTGCTCTGGATGATAAATAGCCTTAATCACACTTTTCTTAATTTTTGGTTTACACAAACCTTCTGCTTCTGTTTGTATTTTTTTTAATTTAGCTAACACTAAAAGATCATTTATTTCTATATATGAATTGGAGCTCTTGACCAAATCCCCATATAAAAATGTGTTTGGTAAGTCTGTTATTGGGCATACTGATTAATCTACTCCACAGTTGTGTCACACTTATAATCTTAATCTTGTTCTTACTATGTATGTCAGTGAAATGTTGCCATGCTTATTATCAAACATAAAAACCTTTAATCCTGTTGCTAGTGTTAATATTTATATGAATTATAATTATTATATATCATACAAATACAAAATCCTGCTGGTTAATCTGACATGAATTAGCGTTTAAAAGACAAAAGTTAATTCATGTTTTATACCAATTATCTTCTTCAGCAGAGGGTTTGAGATGAGGTTAACAGGTCTTTGTGTATTATGTATATATATACATAAGTAGGCACTCATCTTTGTGCAACTGTAGCTTTATTCTAGAAGACCCAGGAGTGTTGGGAAAGGCTGTGAGGTGAGAGGTTTATAAATGTACAATAACATTTCAATTATTAAGAATATTTCTACAGCTCACACTGATTCTTTGAGACATTATCTCACACATTTAGTTTGTGCATTTAATTTGTACTTCAGCATTCAGCAAAATGTTAAAAATATAAAGAAATATTCCAAACGGGTAAAATGTGCAGGAGAAAACAACAACAAAAACAGTTCTTTGCCTGGCCATGTTGTGACGTTAAATAACTCAGGGGGGTGTATTTCAACTGGTTCTCCCGGTATTCATTCCTGCTCGACAGACAATGTTAGTGTTTGTTGGGTGGTAGCAAACAGCGTGAATGAATTTCATGAGGCAATGTTTTATTAAGCTGTTAATGAGTGCGGCCTGTTGGATGATCGGTATGTCTAATTTAGTGGACATTAATGATGCAGAAAAGGCTTCGGTTCATATTCTGTGAGGTGGAGCACGTTCACCACGACCTGCAACGGCGCTAACCTCACTATAACACACGGAGGTCGTGGGGGTCGACAACACACTCCGTAACAGTTTCCTCACATCTACAAAGAACGACCAGCGATTACTAAGCAGGTACATGACTTAGCGCCCGAGTTATCGCCACAAAATGACTTTGATTTGAAGTTCGTGGAACAGGTCAGGTCTCTGTGCTTTGCGTCTTAGCAGCTTTAAACTGCAGCAGGAGATATCTGCGTGGAAAAACTTGTGAACCGCACTAAAAGGAAACTGTGGAGATTAGACTGGTTAGTCCAGATGTTAATGAGACGTTTGCATTACACTCTAAATATAGGGTTCAAGCCAGCTCAGGACTTCTTAATGGCAAGTTTCATCTTGTATAAAAACACAAGTTGATTGGTCATGTAGTGTCATAATTATAGGCCGGAGGGCTGGTTTATCTGACTTGAGGATGAGTGACTGCCGTTGCAGCTTGTGTCTAGAATTTAAAGGCACAGTATGTCGTTTCTACCAATAGGGGGCCTCGCACATGAAAACAAATAACAAAAGGCGTAGCTTGATGATGTGGTGAAGAGTAGCGTACTGTCTCATCATGGGAGTTGTTGTCCTAATTGTTAGACAAGCACCTTTGCTGATGGAAATCTGTCTGAGGGGGTAAAGAGGATATGGCGCCATTGACAGGCGACAAAATTAACATATCGTTACGTTAAATCAAGTTACGGATCGCAAAGTTTTAACACTGTTAAAATCATTTGGGATAAAGTACACAACTTATTAAAACATATAACATTTTTTTAGACACTTTGATGTGGAAATGTTACATATTATACCCTTTAAACACATTTAAATATCTAATTCTTCAACATTACTGTAATGCATGATGCATGATCATCTCACACTTTGGTTAAAAGTAAAGATACATTTAGTCAATGTACAAAATAATCCCAACTCAAGGTCCACTTTCGAGGCGTTTTCCAGAGCTTTCAAACATATGACATAGTTTGCCTCAGTCGATTGAGTTTTGCTCAGTTGTCATGGTGAGGGATCTGTTCATATGAGAGCGCAGTGGCTGGAATAAATCTTTGTTTAGAGTGATTTAAAGCTCCTCTCCGGTCACTTTGAGATTTGAGCTTCATCATGCAGATTGGTGTAAATGTTTTGAGTCTGACACTACGAGGCTGTTTTCACATTCGTCTGCTGAAGGCGGAAACTAGAAACCAGTCTGGAGCTTTTACATCCATCCATTTCCACCCACTTTAAATCAGTGTTGTGTTGTGGTGGCCGCAGGTTTAACAGGGCGCTCCAGACGTCCTTCTCCCTGGCAACACATTCCAGCTCCTCCTGGGGGATCCCGAGGCGTTCCCAGGCTGGATAGGCTATGTAGTCCCTCCAGCGGGTTCTGGGTCTGCCCCGGGGTGTCCTACCAGCCTGGAACACCTCCAAAACGAAGGCGCCCAGGAGGCATCCTAATCAGATGCCCGAACCACCTCTGCGAAGGAGGGCTAGCTCTGGATGTCCAAGCTCCTCACCTATTGTAGGGCAAATTTCTCTTTAAAAAACCAGGTGTGTTTTGTTGTACTTGTAAGCACACCTGAGAGTGATGTCACAGTGTACTGACACGCCCTGAAGCACACCTGTACACCACTGCAGCAATGTGAGAAGTCAAACAACAGTGGGTGTCAATACACTTCCAAGCTTTTGAGTCAACTTAGATGAGAGTTGCCGAATCGTTCTGAGAGCATGTGATGTGGTGGAAAGCTCCTGGAAAATCTAGCAAGTGGATGTTAAGTTGGGATTAATGTGTCAAGGTGCTGTCTTTAAGGTAAAGTATGAGCTTGAATCAATGAATCGTGTGTGCTTTAACACATTTATACCACAGATATAATGATGTCTGAAGTCAAACATGTCCTGGTCACAACTTCCCAGTTTTCCTGACCACATTAGCCTCTTCTGATTTGTCCCTCTGAGGTCAAAATGTGACACAAGAGTTTATTTTTAGTGCCTGTGTGTGTGTGTGTGTGTGTGTGTGTGTGTGGGTGGTCTGACTAGATGCATCTCAGTGCTACAGCCACGTTGTGTATTTTGTATCATAAAAAGGAGATAGTGGAGTGGCCAGTGGAGCAGAAAACAAGCCCCAGACTGCAGGTGAAGTTGG
This sequence comes from Miichthys miiuy, assembly GCA_036365135.1. Classification (NCBI taxonomy): domain Eukaryota; kingdom Metazoa; phylum Chordata; class Actinopteri; family Sciaenidae; genus Miichthys; species Miichthys miiuy. The sequence continues at coordinate 27,899,687 of CM071604.1, forward strand.
GGAAAGAAGGCAAGTTGCGTGTGCACGCACATCGCAGATAAAACACCGCAGCTCACAATTTTGAAGTCCAGCAAAACAAAAACTCAACATCCGGGAAACGCAACCTGATCTGCAAAAGACGTGGAATGTCTTATTTCTTTTCTTCCGCCCTTCAAACCCGGTAATGATGGAGGAGTAAAAAAAAAAAGGCGACATGATTGGTGGATGCAGCCCGGAGAGGAGAAATGTAAACCCCTTCGTTTTTGTTGCATCGGGAGGAGGTTGAAAAAAAAACTGAACGCTCCCCTTCTTCTTGTGTGTGTTTTTTTCCTTCCTCCCCTTCCTTCAATGACAGCAGGAGCCAGCCGGGCGGTGCGGTGCGGTCGTGGGGAAGCTTCCCCCCGGTACGAGAAGAAGGATTTCCCTGCAAGTCTGCGGTAAGGGCAAACAAAACAGAACAACACCACCACCTAGAATAAACAATGTGCGTGCACATCAATGCGAATCACCAGGAAGAGGGTGAAAACACACACACACACACACATATGCGAAAAAACAAAAACGCACACAATACACAATGGTGTTGCCTTGGGGCTGCCGCGATAGCTCTCAGACAAACCCGGTGCGAGAGAGACTCGCTCCGCTTTTTCGTCTTTGCATGACAGCTGCGGGGCCAATGGAAATATGCATGCGGGCCCAGCTGCGCTAGGCTGCAGCCAATGGAAAAATCTGAAACGCGGAGCTGCTACTGGATCCAGAATGGTAAGGTTAGGCTGGCTTGCAGCAGCCACACCACCGCCGCCGCCGCCAATGCTGCTGCCAGTGCTGCTGCTAAAAAACTTCCAGCAGATATATAAAAAAAACAAAAGAAAACATTGTTTGTGTTTTGGCTGCTGCAGTGGCCATTTTAGGTAAGAAGCGTCCCTTTAACTTTTGGATGTGTCTTTGTGGATGTGTGTGAAGGGAGAAGGTACGGAGGGGGGGTGTCTAGACTCGGACTGAGTGGTGGCAAAACAGTGCGTGGACTCCGGCATCCAGACTGAATAAACTCCGCGGAGCTGCTAGCTTTATGTGGATTAAATAGATATTGCACGGAGTTCCTCCTTCTTCTCCTCCTCCTCCTCTTTTCATCCCTCCCCCTCCCTCCTCTCCTCACCTCCCCATCTCTCCCCTCCCTCCCTCCCTCGCCTGCTAATTTTTATGCATTTTTCTAAACTGTCATGGCGATTTTGTGTCCTTGGAAATAAAAAAAAAAAAAAAAAAAGCGCCAGTGTTTTTTCGGGCTAACCCGGGGAGGGAGGATGTCTCGCCGGTGAAGAAAGCGTGTGTGTCCGCGGAGGAAGCAGGTGAGCTGTTGTCCACCGGGTTGGGAGAAAGAGGGTTTTTTTTTACTGTGGGAGAGATGTCCCCGAGAAGGAGAGTTTTTTAGAGGCTGTCCACACGTGTAGAAGGAGAGAGGAGGCTGTTATAATGTATTTACAACAGCGATGCGGTGACATTACACAGCTAGCAGCGGGGAATGCTACTAGCTCGTTAGCAACGGGCGCTAACGTGAAATAGGACACAATGTCTCCGTGTCTCTCTAGGTGTGTGTGTTGTTGTGTGTGTAGTCTTTTTTTTTTAATGGCTCGCCGGGAACTTCTTCGTCTTTCTTTTTGTTTTTAAGCTCCCCAACTTGTGGCAAACCAGAGGCTTTGCGAGCTAGCAGTGTGTTAGCCCCTGCGTCTTCTGCTGCTGTTGCTGCTGCTGCTAGCCTCAAAGAGAGGCTGTGTTAGCCCCCATTTGAAAACATTTGTAGCTATTAGCAGGCTGTGTATATGTGTGTGTGTGTGTGTGTGTGTGCGCGGGGGGGACATAATGAGTCATGCATCGAGAGTGTCGTGGCCGTTTGTCCACACACACACACCTGGCCAGGTGTGTAAGGAGACAAAGGTGTGAGCTAACCACAGGGGAATTTTGGTGGGCTGTAAAGGAATAGTTGCACAAATTATGAATATTGTCATTGTGTATTCAGACTTTAGAGTCAGGAGTTTGCAGCCGGCCTGGATACAGGATGTCAGGATGGTGTTGTAATCTCTGATCTGCAGCTGGAGTTTGCATCTATCTTAAAACAAGGTTGTGGGTTCGATTCCCAGCACTACCCGGGTCCTCGTTATATAATCAGACTTTAGGGTCAAGAGTTTTGCAGCCGGTCTGGCTACAGTAATCTCTAACCTGCAGATGGAGTTTGCATTCATCTGTCTAAAGGTTGCAGGTTCGATTCCCAACACTACCCGGGTGCTGCAGTGGGACGGTGGACCAGCAGTTAAACGCCTGCATGTTCCATTTACATTTAGTCTCTAGCTTTTATCCAATCTTTGGGGTTCGGTATCTTGCTGAACCGAGCTGTGGATCGAACCGCCGATCATCCGATTAGTGGATGACCCCGCTGTACCTCCTGAGCCACAGCCGATGTTCATCTCGTCTGGGTCTGTCTTGTCCTCCCACCGGCAGTAAGACGCACAGACGAGGCTAATGAACGTGTGTGTGTGTGTGCAGTCATCGTGCTACACCTTTTTTTTCGCCTGTTTGCAGAGCTGCTGCTGCACTTTGACCCCGTTCAGAAGAAGTTGCTTGAAGTGGGCGAGTAGGGTGGAGGGGGAAAAAACAACAACTTTTGGCCCCGTTCTCTGTTGTTGAGACGGTTGAAGCAGGAGTAGAGACAACGCTGGTACAGTTTGTGTATGTTATAACACACTAAGCCACTTCTACTATATTACATTCATTCAAAAAATAATCATCTGCGGTATTATGTTCATACTGATGCAAGATAAATACACGACTGGAGACGTTTTCAGCTGCTGTTTGGAGAAAAAACATCGAACCATTGGCATTGAACACGTGACCTTTCTGTTCCAGCACAGCATTACTCTGCTGATAATTTATGGGGTAATAAAGTGTTTTCAGTTGCAGTGCCGTTTATATTCGTCCGTGTTTGAACAGACAAAGTTTAAAGCCAACTTTGTGATGATTATAGGGAGGAAGTGAGCCCAAAACTGGTAACTTGGGGCGACAGTGTGACCCTGAACGTCTCACAGGAGAAGCTTTCAGGAGCCACCTGTTGTGTGGAAATGCAAGGGCAAAGATGTCCGAACATACTGTAAGAAAACTAATGTTTTTTCTACATTCGCAATGAAGTAATGTGTGATAAACTTCCTCAGTTATTGTAAACACTTTATAGCAATAGCAACTCGTATTATTATGTTATTTTACTCTCCCCGGATTTATCAAATCCTAAATTTAGAAAGACTCTAACGTTCAGGTGTCCTGTCTACGCTGTCACAGATGTTTTAACTCAACTACATGTTAATTACTGTGTTGGTAGTTAGCAGTGTTGTTGCTCCGGGCTGCGTTACATCCACACGTGTTCTCATTTTTTGAATGGGTTGGGCAAAAACATAAAAAAAAAAAACCCACCTCCGTATACAGTCCAGAGTTCAACACCACTGCAAACGGCAAAGATCAATAATAAACGCATAGTTGTGTGAATTCCTCTGTGACAGCATCAATCAGGACTGAACGTTATTATCTCGGCGAACGGCCCAACGGTTGTGTTGTTATCGATTTTAGAGATGTGGCCGCAGAGCGCGTACGAGCGCCGAGCGTCACAGGTATGTTTCAGCTCATACTGTACACGTGGTGGCTCTGCAGTGAAATGACGACTACCTGTTTCAAAGTGGAGGAGGACTGAAGTTTGGATGTCAGTATTTAAAGCTGAGCAATCTGTTTTTTTTGTGGTAGTTTCACTATATAGTCACATGTTTGGTTTGCGCTGCCCGCGCAGTGAAAGGCTCATTATGATTATTCGAAGAACAGTTTCTCATATATATAAATACATGTAAAAAAAAGACACTGTAGCTTTGCCCCAATTCCACACGACGCACCACAATTAAACCTCTAAAAAAAAAATAATTGATATTTTTTTGGTTTCCTGGAGCTGTTTCCCTTCACAGGTAGTGATTAGCTCCTTTGTACGCTGCACTGTGGGAGAATAGTGTACATGGAAAACACACTCATAAGTCTAGTTTTGTTTTTAGTGTGCGTATTGATTGTTTGGACTTAATTTAGTCTTTTTTTCCCCCCAGTGTTAACACACAACATACTCAAAGCCTGCTTTGAATGGGTGTGTAGTATGAGATTAACACGACAATCTGTGAATGAACAGGTTTTTTTGTTGTCAGTGGAAATGTACGTCGTCTTTATTTTTTTGCTTTAAAGGTTCAGTGTGTAAGATGTAGCCTAATCTGTTGGCAGAAATATAATATAAAGTATGTTTTCATTGGTGTGTAATCACCTTGTGTTTCTTTAACATAGAAAGTGTCGTTTATATCTACAGAGAGAGCGGGTCCTCTTCTACAGTGTCTGCCATGTTTCTACAGCAGCCCAGAATGGACAAATCCTGGCTCCATATAGGGTCTTTCACATTTTTCACGAGTCTGCAGCCTCATCGCTAGTTGCTGCCAAATCCTACACAAAAGATGACACGGAGCAAATTCAAGTACTTTGTTACATCACAAAGCAACATGCTGACTAATTTATTCATAACTTAATGTACAACTGAATACTTGGCAGTACAGAGCAGAGTTCTGCTCGGTCCAAACCAATATCTCGATGGCATATGATGCCATCAAGCACCTTTTCGTTTGTCAGGTTGTCATCTCAACAATAAGGCAACCCTGGATTGATGGTTTGAATCATAGTTGTGTTAAGTCAACCAGAAAATTGAACGACGTCAATAAGTCAGTGTAATCATCGCTTGAGTGATTCAGTGTTTCCAAACAAAGCTACAAAAGTTCAGCTAATTACAAGAATTATAGCCTTTTACTTGCACGGCATTCCAGAAATATGTAATACAGAGTGCTTTACGTGTGTGCGGTGAAGTTATGCAAACTTTTCTCAGGCTTCTGATAATGGCAAAACTTCCAGCGTCACACACTCCCTTCACAGCTTCAGCATTCAGCTGCCAGTGTCGTTGGTTACCGTGTGAAAAATGTAAAAACTTCAATACCCAGAAATACTGTAAAGTGACACGTTCACGCGCGTTTCACGCAGCCAGACGTGAAATTTTGAGAGGACGTTCTCCTGGAATATACACTGCCGTTAAGGAGATGGTTTTTGTCACGTCTGTGGGTGGAGACGGATGAAATTTGCTCGAGCAGGCGGGGTGAATCATAGTTTAGTGTCTCATTTAGCGTCCCAATTAGTTGGAATGGTACGGCCCTCCTCGTTTCCTCCTCACTCGCTTTGTGTTTTGGGCTGAGAAGAACTCAGACGGCGGTTTGAATGAGTGCGGAAAAAAGCTGGAGGATTCAGTTGTGACCTTAAATATAGCACACGATACTCTAAATATGTCAATGTCACAGCAGCAGCCGACTAGGTCAGCTTGGATGCTTGGCACGAGGAGAGAAGTAGATGCTGCAGAGGTTGAGATTTGGAGGTGATCATTGATTTATCTAATTAATAAACGAGAGCCGAGTCTCGCTGCGTTGTAACCCAGGCTGCCACTGACAACACTGTCCGCTCCTTTGTTTGTTCCCCCTCGTGGGAGCATCGTACAGCTGAAAGCAGGGACGGAGCGAGGAGGAGCCGTGTTCCATTTTAAAGACGTGCTCCCTCTCCCCTCTTTTGTGCACGCTAACACACACACACACACATGTTTGTAAAAGGATGGGGAGGGGGGCTCGATATTTGGTCTGATTTTAGCACAGCCGGCTGCTCCCGCTCGTCCCTCAAGCGAGTCGCCTCCCGATGGTTCTCAGACGCAGCAACCGTTGGGCTCTTCCGCTCTTTTGTGCAAGGGCAAGTGGTTGAGCGAAGGGAATAAGGTCATTGAAAAGAGAACGGGTCTCCGCTGAGACAGCCGAGAAGGATTTCTGTCTGTGGCTGCTGTGTAAAGTCTGCTGTGGCACCCACTTTTACAGGTGATAAAAATAAATCTGGAGGCTATTTATTCTGGAAGTGATTCCCACCGGCAATAATGAAACCGCAGATAGAAAGTTTACAGCGAAAGAATAACAGAAAATAACAAATGCGTTCATCTAAAATAGATCTGCTCCTTTAAGTATTTTCATTATTGATGAATTGGAATGATTATTTTCCTGATTCAGGGTTTGGCAGATGAGATGTCAGAAAAGGTGAAAAATGCCCGTCATACTGGAGCCCAAGGTGATTTCTGCAAATTGATTTTTAATTTTTTTTTGCCATCAATCATAAATTAAATTTCCAATGATATAAGTCAGAGAAAAGGAGAAAAGCTCACATGACAGAAGCTGGAACTAAAAAATATTTGGCACTTTTTGCTTGAAAAGCGAAGTAAAAATAAAATCCATCAACTAATTGATTAGTCGGCTGATCATTCAGCTCTAATTTGAAAGAAGACGCCTCGGTGTAAGGCTGCAAGACATACAGAGCTGCAACCATAAGAATGTTTTTAGATATCACTACATATCAACATTTGGCAAACGTATAAAGAACGCCTGTATAATGTTCAGATGTTTGCTATGTTAGTGAGGTATGAAGCCTTGTTTTGATCTCAACACTTCCTGTTTACGTTTCAAATTAAAGTGGACAGACATTTCTTAACAAGGCTTTTATTGTGAAACGTTTGCAGGAACGTGTAGAGGAAAACTCGAACTCTTGTTTGTGACTTTTAATTTCCATCAGGCAGCGGCTGAGTCACCTAGTGGTAAAGTTTGATATTACCGGTCTGGTCCAGATCTTTGGCTTCATATCCGGTCTGGTTTGAAGGTTTTTAATCTTCTCATGCCAGCTATCAGTCCAGCGTGCTCCTCCGTCTGTCATGGCCTCTTCTGATTCATGTCATTTTGCATTTTTTCTCACAAATGAACCAGTTAGTTAGTTACCCGTTAATTACCGATTAATGTGTGTCGGCCTATTGAAAGCAAAAGTAACCAAACCTGACACCCTAAGGCGAACATTTCTGGATGTATGGTCGTGTGGCTGGTGAGTTTGTCTGTTCTTTATACACTTTCAGATGTGGCCTTCCTTATACACATACACTGTGTGTGTGTGTGTTTATGTGTTTGCGAGGCTGCAAAATGAGTAAGCAGCAGACGGTTGTTTCATTTCTGAAAGCGGCAAACTCTTGCATCAATATTCATGGGTGACAGGTGTGTTGGGATAAAACAACTTGGCACAAAGCTCGGAAAAAAAAAAAAAAGGCACCACACACTTCCTCACTTAGATTTAACTGCTGTCACTTTTGGGGGGATTTGAAATAAGATCAAGACGTCCACTCCACCTTTACCTCACCGATCTGTTTTCTTACACTTCTCTGTCGTACATAATAACTTGGAGGCCACAGGAGTTTCAGTGTTTTTACTGTCAGGGCACTGAGGCTCTAAATGTCATCATCCACTGTAAGAGCTAGATGAATGGCTTAAATTCAGCTGTCCTGTATTTCGTCTTCCAGAAGTTAAAAGCTCTGCTGGGACGTGATGTTATGCCTTTAGGATTCATGTGGTCAGTGTGTGTTAGGGTGGGGACGGGTGGAGTTTGAATCTACAATGATGCTATCTCTTCGTCATTTTATGCTAGATTGCTGCTCTGAAACATGGAGTGACAGTAAAGAGGTGGTGACACGCAGCTAAGAAAGACTGCACAGACCCGGATATTATTTTCTGCAGTTGAAACACATCCAAATTGGAGATAATCAACTGTTTTATTTAGAACCTCTGGTGTCGCTGGAAATGGAGGTTCCAGCAGGGCGAAGCAGTAATTCAATTTTTGTTCATTGTCTCTTCAGATAAACACTCTGTGACACAATTCTCATATTGAATTATTGTGATTCACGGGTCCATTTGTGTCTTAAAAACAAAAAAAAAACTTTATGGAGCAGTGTATAATGTATGATATTTAGTCATTTGTCAGTGTCGCAGCTCCCCGTTTTCAATCCAGATGATGTCATAATTTAAGATTTAGGACCAAGACTTCTGACTTGTTTGGCGCAATGTGTTATGTCTTATTAGTTATGAACAGATGTACAGTTTTTAATGTTATTATTTATTGTTCTTTTTTGATTGGGCTAGGCTAGACTGGACCGGTAATACTGATTATTACCATTTATTAACATCATAATAAATAATAATGATTGGACGGTGACGAGAGTGGAGCAGAAGACCTTCCTGCAAATGTTTCACAATAAGAGCCTGGTTAAGAAACGTCCACTGAAACGCTGGCGGGCTTTTAATTTGAAACAGGAAGTGTTGAGTTTGTGTTAACAGCGTAAAGCAGTGACTTTAACCGGGCAAACAGGAGCGTGTTGAAACTGGCTGCAGACGGAGCTGAGAGGATTGTAGCGACCGTCCACTGAAGGTTTAACATCACTATTACATCACCGCCTCTTGTCTCTATGTAACCTGAATGCTGGTTCAGTTGTTTGGCACAAAATCAGACAGACTTAAGCTCGTACACCCGACCGGTTCGGACCGGACCGGCAGAAACTTAAACTAACCCAAGCCTAGTTCGAGTAGTGACCCGCTGCAGTAAAGTAGTAATGGGCCTGTTTGACCCCACTCCAAACACTCAACTCAAACACTGTAACATAATGTAATATAATACAATATAATGTAATGTAATGTAATTACTTAATCACATGTACTGTCCATTTAAGGAAACAGTGAGAATCTTTCCCGCCTAAAAAAGACTCGAGCCACGTGTGCGAGAGCAAACAGCCTTAATAAGACACAGACGCACACTTTGTCTGTACTGTAACCCAGGCAGTTTATTCGTTAAATATCACTCGATGACGACGACGATGATGTTATCATAATCGAGGTATTAACATAGCCTTTCCTAAAATAAAATTCCTGCCAGTGAAGTCGAGTTAAGCCTGGACTGAATATTGTCAGGATGAGCAGAGATAAACATGTTAATATAATGGTGGATAAAACTTGAGTGTCTCTTTATTTGTGTACATGAGCAGTATTTTCGGAACAAATTGCCTGATTGACAAATTACACAAAGTCATTTAGTGTCTCTATGGCAACAGGAGATGAAGTGACGAGGCTGTGATGCTGTGTTGTCCTGTTTTCATACTGGTTCACTCTCTCCCTCCGTGCTCACTTTCACTCCGTGTCCTCCACATGTGACGCATCCTCCCACATGACAGACATTACACATCGCACAAGCCCCGCCTCTCAGAGCGGAGCTCCGAGCGTACGCGCTCCGGCGTCGGCGTCAGCGTCGTTGTCGGGCCTTAAGGTGCCCCAAAGCATTTAACCGGCAGGCTCACCAGCTGTATGTGCATTTATTGCTCCGGTTGTTTCTGCACTGCATTTCCCAGAGTCCCTCGGTGTGGGTGGTGAGCTGACGGCTTCAGCTTTCGATTCTGTGTTGATACACATGTTTGATGAGCATCGATATTAACTCTCATTTTCAAGTGTTTATGTGTTTGCAGCACTGGTCTTATCACCCTGACAGACAGGCTGTCTTCTTCCCTTCATGCACCCATCGAGTGTACAGCGTTTGGTTTAAGGATTAAGTGTCACACTTTTACAGATGCTAGTTAAGAGTCTGGTCTGAACTTCTGTGCAGATGCTGCAGCAGTTACCCTTCGCCGGTACAGCGAGACAGGTGGTGGGAGTGTCTGCTGCCGCAGAGTAGCGTGCCACAGATGCCATTTTATCATCCACGTGTTAGGCAGCCAAAGGGCGATTCTGCTGAATGTCATGTACACGGTATGCAAAACATGAGGAGCACCTGCTGTTTCCGCGAAGCACAGTGAAGCCTGCTGACCTGCTATTGACATCACCTGCTCTAAATTCGCTTCAGCGTGCTGGTGGAGACTGATGGGGATGGAAAAGTTAAAAGAATGCATGAATGATGGAGCCAGTGCAGAGAATTAATTCTTTATTTACTGAATAATTGATGATTTTACATAAATACATGAGTTTGATCAATAAGGGATTTACCTATGCTGATTTTAGGAGTCTGATATTGTGAATTTTTGAGCTTTTCTTTGTGGATTTTGCAGTGATATGACCGTGAAAAGGAACTCAGGAGGCGGCTTTCTTAAACATATTTCAACTTGAACTTTTCAACTTCGAATACTTCACTTATTTCAACATACACATCGTCGACCAAGTCTAGAGCTGCTTCTCCTCTCTTACTCTGTGCTGCTGACACAGTATTGTAAATCACAGTGTTTGCTGGATAAACTTTGCAGTGACACCAATATACTACTGCATTATTTCTGCAATACACACACACACACATATATATATATATATATATATATCATGATATAAAATGTTTTGCTGGGGTCTGTACTTGGGCTGCAATGATGACCACCATACTGCGGTCACGCGTTGCATACCTCATAGTTGAGCTCATTACACACATTCATTTAGACCCGCCCTACTCTGCCTTTGAGTGGTCGCCAAGTCAGGAACACAGCCTCCAACTGGTCGACATGAATCCACCTGGTTAGCCTCAGTTTCAGAGACGTTTCAGACTGACTGTGGACCCGTTGACTGGTCTGAATGTCTGATTGGTGTCCACTGCGCGACTGCTGTAGGTCGCTTTTCTTTGGTCTCGCTGCGGTGTTTGTAAAATGACAGCCAAAGCTGCTTTCACGTGATGATAAGATAATCATGCTGATGATAAGCTAACCTGGAGGTAGGACGGAGAGCTGCTGAGTTCACGGGAAAGTTAAACTTCCTTCACTACCCGCTCTTTGCCGTCATGCTTGCATGTGTTCGTGCTGCGCTCCGTCACATACAGCTGTTTTCTCCTCCTTTGTGTTTTGGTCAGAGACAACAGAGGTCAAAGTTAAATCATTTCAAGCCTAGTTATGCATTCCTGCTCTCCTGCATAGGAAAACAATGGCACAGCCAGCGCAGAGCAGTTTTACAGCCAGTGTGTAGCTACCTTTGCTGCTGAACTTTCCCTCTGCTCCGCGAGCTTTCACCGCGACTCACACTCGCTATGCAAACCCTGCTGGTTGGGCAGTAAACCTCAAAACTGTGGTAATATGTACCAAACAAGCATGCTCCCTTACATCTGGATAATATTTTCTTATATTGTATATAATCAGTGATAAAATCTCTTCTTACCTGGATTAAAATCTAATTAAGTGAACCGAAGCACCACAAAAGGTTGAGCTTGAATTACCAGCGTACAAACCATGCCCCTTTTTGTTGTTTCTTTTGGTACACGAGGTTTCCTTGACTCAGGTTATTGGAGACAAAATAATTTGGCAGCCAGATGAAAACCTGGGTGAGGTAGTTAAAACAGCTGTCAGACTTTGTCGATGGTACAACCTAAGACACATCCATCCATCTCAAACGATAAAGATGCTTCTGTTTTTCTTCTCGGACTTTGTTCTCCAAGAGAGATTTGACTTTTCATTGTAGATTGTCCAACCAGAAAAGGGTTGCATAATGTCTTCAGATATCTGGAAGATGTCGTAAGGTAATAGGCAACATTCTCTCGTGTCTTCCCCAGAAAGAAATGTGTGGAATGGATTCGTTCCACCTCGAGTCTGAGACACTGTAAAATAAGGCTGCGAGGGCGGATTGGAAATTGTATTTAGTTGTCTCCGTTGCACTGGCACTTTGTCGCACCTGTTATGTCCCCATACTGTTAGACAACATAGTCAGCACCCTGAGATTTTCCAATGAGATACCTGAAGTGCACCGTCTTCCTGTTTTATGTTGGAGAAGATTTGTTGGAAGCAACCGACAGCATCCATGTTTGGATACAGCAGGTTTTGACATTCACTTATCCAGGCAGGTGGAATTGACAAACTTGGCATTTTTAATTGTAATCATTTTCATTTTTTATTGGACTAAACAAACATTGTGAACGGTGTCTTTGGGCTGTGTCAACAGTTCTTTATATTTTGTAATAAAATTAATCATTAGTTGCAGGCCTGTACAAAATATTTCAAAATGAGCACCACCTCAACCGACTGACAGTTTGTTTATTTAGTTCCTCATTAGCTGTATTACAGTAGCTCCTCTTCCTCAAGTCGCTAACACCAACAATGAAATATGCTTTAATATGAATGCATGAATAATATATTAATAATAATAATAATAATAATAATAATAATTTTCTCACTGTGGACCAACTCTGCTGTGAAGACGCTGTAATAACGTTACATCAGCGTCTTTATAAACTTTCTGTGTCAGCAAACACAACACACATCTTCTCAGCGACTAAGCCGAGTAACGTAACTATCTCTCAGTGGCAACCAATCAAAAACTGAAAACTTAATTGATATTCAGACATATAGAATATGTTCACGCTATTTTTTTTTCTTTGTTTGTGACTATTAACCTGTCCATTGGGGCAAATACATTTCTAAATTTCTTCACACCTCCACAACCAAAGATCCATTTAGGCAGACAAACTTAATGTTGAGCCCTTTTATGAACAGAAAATTAGGTTCTGATAATAAATGCTGAGTGGACTTGCATTTTCAGAAATGTGTTCACCTGTCATTTTTTTTTTTTGATGCAGATAAATTCAGTCCAAATGTAAGTCGCATGTAGGTCACATGCCTCGGGATCGGATTTTGCACCGCAGATCCTGGAGGTCCAGATATGAACTGAGGGAAAACATGTGACTCCAATGCAGATTTTTGCTGCTCGCTGATGAGAAAACATCAGATCTGTGTCACACGGAAGAGGGGGAAAATGCTGAATTTGGATTCTTTGAGCTGTGTTATGAATTTTCTGCCTCCTCAAACAAAATTCTCCACAGCACAGCAGTAACGAGCTGGTTAGAAATTAGGAAAAATATCAATTATTAACTTTAATGATTTTATTTTAAAGGTCACGTGGCCTCTTTTTTTTTTTAGTTACACTAAATCAAATATAATCCAACAGCTGAGCCATAAATTCTACCTTTACAAGGATATTAATGTTCACATTTGATTGATAGAGGTGTTGAGTTCACTATATACTTATTAGGCCACGTTCAGACAGGGACAGGGAAACCGGTGTGGTGGTGGGGAGGGGGTTGAGGGGGGAGCTGAGGTGGGTTGCTGTGGGCGTGTCTATACCTGCTGAATGTAACTGCTGTGAAACAATCAGGAAATAACGTTTTATTTCTCTGATTAATGACCGCTTTATCGAGGCCGGTCACAGCTCGCTCTCTGTTATTGTTACTCTATGTCTTTCTAACGTGGGGCTCCGTTTTCCCAAAAGTTGAATCTGGCTTAACTTCTCTCCCGGACGCCGGCGATGTTTTTTGCGGCAACGCCTGCGTTGCGGGCTGCCGGTGCAGAAACACACGACCCTCCACTGAAATGAATTGAAAAACGCCGCGGCGTCCGGTTTGCCTGTCCCTGTCTGAACGCCCACTTACTCAGTTATTCAGCATTCAGCTGCTGCTGCAGACAAAACATGTTCAGTCTGAACTGAAGCCTTTCAGTGTGTGGTGAAACACTTTCAGCACATTTTGAAGTAACGTGATGTTAGTGGTATTCGCCTCTAAGGCAGAGCGGTGAGTGCTTATAAGACGTTTCCGTTGTACAGCCTCGTGGAACCAGTTGCTGTCCCACCGTCTGACCTGTTTCTGAGAGCTCCACCGTCTATCCGGAGACATCCGACTAGCTAACAAGTCTCAGTAGTGTCACTGTTGCAGGGAGTTTTGTGTTGTAAGAGAAGTTTATGAAGTGTATAAAGCCAGTAAAGGTTAGATCTGATTTAACCCTGAAGTTTAGTTAGTTGGTCTCCGCAAACTCCAACTTAATTTTAACCAAACTCCGTTGTATAACTTGTAATGTGTGTGTGTGAACCTGTCTGTAGAGACAGGTGTGCGAGTGTAGCTGTAAAATTTATTGGTTTAAAAGTGGAAACCTGCCAGACTAGACAAGCCCGACATTTGTAGCACAAATGTTTATTGTTAACCAGAATGTAGCTTTCCTGCTTCTCCGTTGCACGTGGCCGATGACTCGGCTTTTTTGTTACTTCCTCCAGACATGAAGTTGCGTTTTTTTCTTTAAAATATTCTGAAACATTCACACATTCTCAGAAAGGAAATAATCTTACATTTTATTAGCATTGCCTGATGAAGAGCTCGTCATTTCCTTTTATATTTTATCTGTTGAATCATCAATAATCATTGTCCCCTTTTCTCCGAACATAGCGATAGGTTTCTGTTTGCGCTGATGTTGAAAGGGAGTCTTTGATTTTCATGGAATTGCAAAGGGCAGATCGAAGTGATTGACACAGAATAAAGAGTGACTCACTCAGGATCTTTTTCTGGTGGAGGGAAACTTAGACACTGAGGAAAATGGATGTTGGAAGCATGAAGGTATTGAAACCTGCAGACTGACAGAGAGTGACACAAAGGTAACTCAGTCTCTCCATCATTTCTTGTGGTGAGTTGAGGTAAAAACTGACCATGTGTTACAATTTAATTTGCATTGACGGTATGTAATTAGCGCGTCTGTGAAGTGAAGCCAGTGCTAAGCGTCTAATGGCCAGCAGGGGGCATCGCCACTGGCTGTAAAAGGAAGTCCAGTTTGTATTCAGTCATGAGAAAATGCGCCTACTTATCAGCTGATTTATTGTCTCAATAAAGTTTCGTCATGAGTTTATGGTCTCAGTAGCTGGTATTAAGTCTACCTCCAAAGTATGATGTTCATTAAATAAATTATGGTCCCATTTAGAGAATTAAAATAGAGGAAGGGTATGTTTAAGGGCATATCTACCTCATGACTGTCAATTCTCAGTGAGTTCGTCCAGCGCAACCTGTTTCTCACCTTACATGTTTCCAGAAACACATTTCACACAAGATTGCTTGTGATCAGGCTGGCCGACATTTTTTTACTGCTTGAAAACGAAAAAAATCAAGAACAGCCCAACTCGCAGTACATCACCCACCAGCTCCACGTTCTTGTCGAAATGATAAAAAACCAAGATGGGATCGACCATTTTACCAAACTCAAGGCTTTAAAACCACGAGGCATTGTTGAATTTTAGTTCTGGTGCGGTTCACTGACATTTTACCATTGGTTGATTGGTTATTGTCGTCCTGCATCATCAGGATCCATGTGCGGAAGAGACAGAAGTTTATGCGGCACTTTGATGCTTCTCGTGTGGGTATTTATGTTCTTTTGTGTCACAAAGATCTCACAGAGAAATTGCTGATTATAAGCATCATTAGTCGATGTTATTGTGACTAATGACTAACAGGTAGAGACAGGACGAAAAGGATGTGTCTTGTAGAGTAATGATTTAGGGCTTATTACTGCAGGATCGCTGTCAAACATTTTCTTAATAAACTTTAATGAACTGTACACGCAGTAGGAAACACAGCAATTTTTTTTAGCAGCTTTTGACCCATTAATCAGGCAAAATACCTGCATGGACGTGGATACATGGTCATCAAATGTTTTGCATTTGAAAGTGGACTGAGACCACATTTCGAAGCAGCGTTGGTCCGGCTGTTTGGTTGGTTCGATTTGTGGCTTTAGACACCAGCCCAAACAAACCGCACCGACCAGGCGAACACAACCAGGATCCGTTTTGAACTGAACCAAAGAGGTTGGGTGTGAATTCACCCGAAAGCTTTCTGGTTAGCTTGTTTGCAACATCTTACATCAGCGCTGCTTTGTACTCTTAGGAAATCCTGCAATCTCATCGTGCTGATCTTTTGTGGGCGACCGTGGGTATTCAAAGTCATTTTAGCAATGACAGTCACAACTCCCTTCCAAAAAAACACGTCCCTTTCAGGTAAAACGTGATGTTTTATAACTTGTGCTGAACTCAAGAAAGCTGAACTGAGAACAGTGTTTCCTTTTAAACTGAAAATAATCTGAAGTGGGCAGAAGTTGCTGGTTGACTCATATTGTGAAGGCAAAACAGGTGATGGGAACTCTTCAACTTGTATATAAAGACAGAGAAACTCAAAAGTCATCCATGTATTTTGATAATGGAGATAGAATATGTTGAATTTTATAGTCTAGTCTACTCCAAACACAAGGGTTTATGTTTTGAGGTGTGGAGTTGAATGCATTCTATTGGCTTTGGTCCCGTCCGCCTCAGTATCCCCGCATGAAACCAACTCCACTGGCAATCCTGCTACTGTACCCGAGCTTCAAAAAAGTGCTTCAGATGCAGTGTGTGCGAATGTTCTGTTTCAACATCTCTGTGCTGTGTCATCGCAGCCCGAAAACCAACTCCTGAAGCAGCGTTGCCACAGAAACCTCAGTGAAGGCTAAAGCGCTAACCGTCGTACAATCCCTCCCTCACACATTCATCCCACTTCTGTCCTGCATTAGCGTTGGTAACTATTCTTCCTTGATCTGTCCCGGTGGCGAGAAGACAGTAAGAAACACAGGCGCTACTTTTGATGATCAGAGTTTAAAAAAAGATACTCTGCACTGTAGTGTTTTAACAGCATACAGAACAGACAGTTGGACTGTTTATTTCTCTTTTGTACTGCGATCCGTGCTGAGCGTATCAAGGATGTCCAGTTATTAATCATCACACAACTGTTTCAGATGTTGTAAAAGGTGGAAATGTGCCATTTCAGCGTTGAATCACAAGCTGGACTTGCCAGTTAATTAACATTGCTTGAATCCTTTTAATTAAATTTATTACTTTTTTGTGGAAACTTTCCAGCACGCGGTTATCTTAGGTGTGGATGTGTTCTGGGTTTCGTTGTTTGAAGTTGCGGTTGTCAGATTGCCACAATCTGTTGATGGAAAGATCTCAATGGACCACCTTCCGTCTCTCTGTTCCCCATTTCAGGATGGGATTCGGAAACAGACAGATAACAGACAACGTCTGATAAAAGCATCAGCGGCCACTGATGAACGCCTGTGACGCCTTTGAGTAGTTGCTTTCCTGTGTGGTAGAACTTCTAAATGCACCAACATAAACACAGCTTCACATTGGCGGGTTTGAGTCATAAAAATGTGCTCTATAAACACACAAGGCTACAGGACACATTTTGAAAATTTCCGCGCACTAGTATTTTTGTATTATTTTCTACAGCTGGTTTCAAGTTTAATAACTGTTGTTCTTGCTTTATATATACTGCATATTGCATAGATTGGACCTAGCTGTTAGCCGCGTGGCTGTGTATGTTTCTGATTTCACAGCGGTCAAAACTTCAGCAACACTCGGATACAAGACAACTTTATTGTCAGGCCAACGTGTACTGAAGGCGACAATAAAGTTGCTTTTAATACTACAAGTGTTGCTGGAGTTTTGACCTTTTTAAATCTGTCATCTTCTCTCAGAAGCTCTTGTTTCTCTGAACGTTCCTGAAGCGAAATAAATCGACAAAGTATTAACTCGCTGACAGTCTGAAAACACCTTTAAAACTGAGCGCCCGAACCGTCCAAAAACAGCGAAATCGCTTCTCATCTGCCTCCCCTTTTCAGTTCAAACAGAAGAATTGCACATCGCGGCTCTCGTCTCTGCTTTTTTATTTTAACAGCAGTTTCAGCCTCGATGACAGAGAGGGGGAAATAAAATAATCTGCCTTCACGTCTGTCCTGATCTTGAAGTGTTCTTTTAGTAATAAACCTGTTTAAAGCCCCTCAGTGACTGCGGACGACTGTAGTTGTTCTTGGAGTGAATGTGTGCAACTGGAATGTGAAAAAGGTTATTGAAGGAAAACATTTGGCAGGGAGAACTGTCTCCTAATATGGGTTACAAAGATTATCGTTTCGAATAAATGTTGACTCTCAAGAAAGAGTAACCATAATTCTTTAAAGGATTTCATCACTTCCTGTTTGTTGACTTTATTTTGAAACGGCTCTGTGCGGCATGAAGTATTATATTTAAATTTAACTGCTTTAAAAACTCACAGCTGCACTGTGGTGGAGTGCTGTTTGTTTTGTTTGTCTTTAAATAAGATGAATTATGTCCTTTTGTGTTTAACAGATGCAGTGAAGGAATAGAAGATGAAAATACACAAGAAGGACAAGCAGCAGGTTTGTATTGCGCGCACGCGCACGCACGCACACACGCATGCATGCACTCTTCAATAAAAGTAGGTCATTTATAAAAACCTTTACACACACAGCAGCTTTTATACTAAATAAAACACAATTTGTAAGTTTTTTTTGGACGTGCAGTATATTTAAAAGTCCTTTGATATGCAGCTTAGCCTCACATCCTGGGGTAACTATGATCTATGTTACTGTTCCCATTCATGAATGGAGGCTTCTGTAATATAGGACACTGATAAAATGAATGCTATCAAGTTGGTATTTTCAATGGAGAGAGAGCGGCTGCAGTCTCCTGGGCGCTGACAGGAGGTGTGGCAGCTGGGATTTTACTGTACAGACGAGTGGAGGGAAAGTTCATTTCTTCTTGATTGATTCATAAAGCTCTGTAATTTTAGCGCTGGTTCTTACAGGACCCCTAGCGAGGATGTGGACAAAAAATGTTGTCATTGTCTGATGTAGTCTGTCATTTGTTGGATTATGTGTTTGCTCTTGCACATTTGGCCTGAAACCAGCGTAACTCCCACCTTGTAAAAGTGTTACATACTCTTTGGCTATCCTCACTCCTGATCAACAGCAGTCTATCCTGTGTAAGGAGAAGAAAGAACATCGTGGTGTGGTTTTTAGATCCATTCAGTAATACTAATGTTGAACTCAGTAATCCGGTAACTTGTTTCCAAACGTAGCTTCCTGCAGCACAGGAAACATTCCTGTTTCCAGTCCTAACAGACGTGTGGATGTGTATGAAATCACTCCCTGTTTGTTACCAGCTGCACTCTTCTGCTTTTCATTTGATTACATTTGCAAATTCGCACAATGGAACAAAAACATCCACACGCACAGTCCCACATTGTAACCTTTGTCTATGTGCGTGATCAGTCGACTAGTCAATCAGTTAAAGTAATTATTAATATTTTGTTAATGTTGTGCGTAAGATACTACGCAGACCCGCCGCTAGCCGTGCTGCAGCTGCAGCAGGTCATCTTTGATCCACTTTTTAGTCACAGTCTGAACATTTCATTACTGTGGTCCGCTTTGGGTCCTGCTAGCCCATTTCCATAACCCGATTTCAATCGCTACCGTCGGTTTCTGATGGGACTATCCAGAGGAAAGATGAGTGCTGTGGTGGATCTGCCGTTGACAAGAAAATACCAGAGTACGGTCAGTTATGATGACATTATGTGGTGAGAGAAACGATCAATCGCATCATAAAATCCCTGTCGGCTTCGCGCACATGCTGACTGACGGCCGATGTTTAACTTTTTTTAAGCTTACCTGCTCTCTGAAAGCTGTAACGTTATCTCCTCTGTAACTCCACATGATCGCTGCATCATGTATGAAGTTATCCCACAACAATCAAGCAGCCATGAGAGTCGTCTCTCTCTCTCTCTCTATTCGTCTAATAACACAAACAGCGTCTTGATTTTGCAAGAAGACCACCAAGACGTCGACTGACTTTACGACATATAGTAACGACTGAATCCTGATAACATAACATATCTGCCCTCACGTCAAATGCACGTAACAGGATATATGGTGCAAGAGTAACTTGTGAAAGTTTTCTTCCTTTCAGACTCGTTGACATTTAAATTTCTGTTTAGCCGAAGCCAAAATTAGTCGTCAGAAACATCTACTACTACTACAGCTGTCAGCCAATAGGAATGAATTACATGTATCCGTGCCTCCAGGGTTCGCAACACAAAGTCTTGCGATAGAATATGTCTGATGATATTCAATCAGCCTCTGTTGCCCCAGAGTGTGTTCTTCTTTTACAACCAGCAGCCTGTGTTACGTTCCGGGTTGTCCTCGAACCTTCTCGCCTGTTTCGTCAAACCGTTTTTGTTCAAGGTTTTTATTCCTGGTTGCGTTTCGATGATGGCTTGCTGTTTGTAATATTTATGAGTCAGGCCGAGCGGAGTGATGAGTCAGAGTTTTTCTAAGTGCGAGGTGACACAGCAGTCTCTCAGCTGAGCACGAGGCCTCCATACTGCAGTGACAGGGGGGCTAGCGGTGTCACAACAGAAACAACATGATCATTCCCTCCTTATCATCCATCGTCACCTGGCGCTTTAACCAACTCCATTTTTTCCTTCTCCAGCACTTTACCTACATACTTCGAGCAAACAAGAATAAAACCCACAAAAAACCACCCGGAGGACACGTTTTTCTAAAGCACAATCTCTCTTTGCAAACAGCACATTTGTACAAATAGAGCACATGATCTCTTTTTTATTCACTGGTCTGGTGATTCACTGCGCTTGTGACAGTGCAAGAATTTGATGCATTAAAACTTTAAAAGCTATTTTTTTTACATTCAAGGTTGAAAGTTACCTGATAATCTTCTGAAGAGAGTTGTCCACCTCTCAGGTCAGCAGGGCGACGTAGAGCTTTGAAAGGCCGCTCTAAATGTCAAACTGCGGTATCAGTGAAGTTTTTCTTGAGGAATAAACACCAGCAGTGCCATCTGTAGCTGCCTTTGATTGTGTCAGACCTGCTGAAAAGCACACACGCATTGTGACACATAGGTAGAATGATAACCATAATGATTACCATGGAAGAAAATAGACAAAAAAGGGAACTACCCAAGCAGTAAACTTCAAGACGAACAAAAGTTGGACTCTTTTCATGATTGTGATTTTGCTGAATCCTTGAACCTGAAAAAAACTTGCTCCTGTCTGAGTTTTGGATGCACCTGGGATGACTGGAAAATGTTATTAATTTGAAATTTGATGTGTTTCTCAGATGCAGAGCAGCTTCTGTTGGTAAAATTTTATTAGTCATTCCAGCGGCGTGGCGCTCTGGATGTCGATGTCGGCCTGTCTCTCAGTCGTTCACTTCGGATTGGAATATCTCAAGTATAGAGCATCAGATGGATTACCTTGAACTTTAGTACATTCATGGTTCACCGTCGGTACTGACTTTTTTTCATGCCACAAGTAGTTCCACATGTTTGTTTTTTAATGAAATATGTTGATGACTCTTCGATGAAACACCATGAAATTCTATATTTCTTTTCATGGTGTCCAGAGGAGGAATTATCATCCAGTACTTATGACCAAATTCCTGCAAAACTAATGACGTTCCCGTCAACTTCAGCTCTGCTTTGTCTGTAGTGGTAATTAAAAGTCTAAGCTAGGATGTTGAACGTGGTCAGACTTTCCTTCTAAACCTCTAAAACCTTCTTTCAAATCTGCATGTAGAGCTACTAACATCACTGTAGACCAGAGAACTTGTAAAATTTATTTACACGCTTATTAGCCTACATTTGTGTGAGCAGACTCCAAAGAAAACATCTGAAATCAATAATGATAACTAGATACTTAACTAGAAAATGCTCTCAGAGCTCCTCCATGGAGCAGCTCGCTGAGGACTGATGATTCATCTGTGATTCTGAAAACGTAATCTTCAGAATGCGGTCCTGATATGTAGGTAGGAAATATTAATTAGTATATCAACTGCAACCTCAGTTTAACGGTCTGAGTAACCGTCATTGAATTCTGGAGGCAGCCAGACAAACTGTTGTTCTTTGAGCATCCGTGATCAGATTTTCTGCTGCACGTGGCACGAGTCTGCAAACAGCAAGTGATAGTAGTTGGTTGCCTCGCTGAGGAGTTTGCGTGCCGCCTGCCGCCTCTTCATCTAACAGTGGCTGCTCCGTCTTGTTTCATCACTCCTCGCAACACTGACAACCGATCCGCTGTCAGAAGTGCCGAAAATGATTGTCGTGTTTCATCAGTTGAATGCTTTTAATGTGAAGTCGCAGCAGTAAGAAAATGCTTGGCTTGCATTAGGAGGAACTTAATACCTAATTTTTCACCACTGATGCCTAGTTTGTAATACTGTAAATATATAAATATTAAAACACTTTTATTAGTGGCTGTTCTGCGGGCCTGATGGGAAGCTTTGGCAGGCTGGATGTGGCCTGCAGGCCAGTCTTATTAAATCAGATTCTCATTGCTAAAACTGGTTTAAGGTCATCTGATCCTCTTGATTTCGATTCACAAAGGTTTTGTAGGTGTTGTTGTTGATCGCTGCATTTTTAATTAGTCTGCGTATTTGACTTGTGTAGAATAATTGCTCGAGGCTTGATCGGGGTGAGCTTCTAAATCAATAGTATATCAGGTAAAGTGAGTTTTTACGAGCTTGTCCTTCGGTATAATACCGGCCCCCTATTGATCATTTCCTCAATCACGTGAGCTGTATCGTCTCTGTGGGGGGAAAGTTTGGTTGCATCCACAGTTTAAACGATGGCAGGCCTACAGTACGACATGGAAACACGATGATTAAGAGGATCTGTAACAAAGCATGTCAGGGCAGAGTGAAGGAGTGGTGGAGTGTGCTGTTTGGTTTGTATCAGCGTGTGTGCAGAAGGGGAAAGTGATGAGATTTTCACTGAGGCGGTGATGGGGCGTATCTGGTATCTCATCTACATTTCAAGTGGCCATCGAGTTATCTGGTTATCTGCCTGCCACATCTCGAAACAACAGAGCGATAACGTCAGCGCGGCACAGGGAATGATATCTGTCTGTGAATGTTTAAAGAATGACAATAATGCAGAGATGATACATGAGCTCCTGGCATGAACGAAACATCACTGTGCTGGTACAGTAGGTTGTTTGAGAGGAGACGGGAGCAGCAGCAGAGATGGATGTATGTTTTCAGTGCGGTGTGTATTGTAACTGTTTGTAACAACTCTCTGGACAAATGGAAGCCCTCTGCTGCTCGTGTCTTCTTGGAGGTGATGGTGTTTGCTTGACTTCTGTCATTGTTAGTTTCATTTTATTTCGAACATGTGCGAGTAACACAACAAAGTAAACTGAAAAACAAATAAATCCAACAAGAATAGTCAAAACAAAAATAATACTCTGACCCTGTTGACACAGACGTACAGTATATTGTGTCGCTGTGTAGTGCTGCACAGTTTTGTGGAAATAATGCTGGATCTTGTCCATGCAATTAACTGTAGGGCTGCAACAGATTATTAAGTAATCTGTGTACTTTGTCAATGATTAATCAATTCAAATACATTTTTATCATAACAGACGTCTATCTATCCATCCATTTTCTTCCTCTTATCCCGGGTTGGGTCGTAGTGGCAGCAGGTTTAGCAGGCTGCGGGTTCTGGGTGTGTCCTTGGGTCTCCTACCAGTTGGACGCATCTGGAACACACCTCCAAAAGAAGGCACCCAACCTGCAACCCACCTCAGCGAGCTCCCACCGGATGTCCAAGCTCCTCACCCTATCTCTAAGGCTGAGCCTGGCAGAGGAAGCTCATTTCAGCCGCTTGTGTTGTGATCTCATTCTTTCACTACCCAAAGTTTGTTACCAGAGGTGGAGGTATGAACGTTGATGGACTGGAAAATCGAAAGCTATAATATTATCTGCTGCAGATCCATGAGAACCTGTGAGTCGAGAGAACACAAAAAAGTTAAGTTAGTAACATGTATTGATGGACATATACGTGTTCAGATGGAGAGTGGAGCTCAGTGCATCATGGGAGGTCCACCAGCAGTCTAGGCCTATAGCAGCATCACTAAGGGAAGGTGCAGGACTCACCTGAGTCAGCTCTGACTATAAGCTCTTTCAAAACGGGAGTCTTAAATGTGGAGAGGGGGTCTGCCTCCAGAACCAGGAGTGGGAGTCGGTTCCACAGGAGAGGAGCTTCATAGCTGAAGGCTCGTTTGGAGATTAGGAACCACAAGGAACCACAAGGAACCACAAGGAACCCTGCTTTCTGAGAGCGCAGTGTTCTCGTGTGTGGCTCAATGAATCATTTATTTATAAAATCTCAGAAACATTTCTCCGAAACCAAAGTGACTTTTTCACATAGCTTGCGTTGTCTGCCGCACAGAGCAAAACCCAAAGATATTTACAACGATATAAAACTGAGAAAGGCAGCATATTTTAGAAGCTTGGCCTTTTTCCTTGACAAACGACTTTAACATTTAAATGATTACCAAAAGTTTTTGATTAATTAATTCAGACAATCAGCAATTAGTAAACATGAAATTCCCCACTGAACTACATGTGTGGTGCCCCAGCATGTGATGGATGTGAACCGTTCCCTGCACAGAAAAATTACTTTTATTATTTTCTACTATTATTTTTTTTCTCCATCACAATTCATGAATCAGCAAGCGCAGCGTAGAACTGGACTGTCTGCACTTCAAGGTAAAGCAGAGGAAAGGCTGGATTCTTTTCTGTCTGAGGCCCAGATTCATTCGCTTTGATCATCTTTCCGTGCGCGTCCAAACAGCTGAAACGTCCGATTGCAGCGCTGTTTTTTTTTTTTTCTCCCTCTCCTTCCTCTTGCTGCTCTTCCTCTTCTCCTTACATTTTATTTTTATTGGGAACAACAAGAATGTGGCTCTCCTCTGAGCTGGAATTCCTTTTTTCTCAAGCCATTTTTTTTTTTGTGCAGGCTTTCCATACAACTCTTGTTTTTTAGTTTAGTGTGGCGTATGCTGTCCGTTTTCTCAGAAACAATACATCGAAGTGCACCTTTTTAATAGACGTAGATGAGTCCCGATCTAGACCTCAGTGAGATGAATTGACACTTTTTTTGTCCAAGTCACTCTTTCATCACGGGCTGTTGTTTTGAAAATCACATTTAAACCTAAAAGCAGTTTGCTGCATTGAATTGCATAAAGATGAACTTATTAAATATTATTAATAACTCTCCTCAGATCCCTTTTGCATCCACCTAATCTTGTAAGTGTCCTTCCCTGAAGCAGCCGATGAGATTAATGCCAGAATTGATCAGTATGGAACCTTTTTATAGCAGCTTTCTGGAACAACGTTGTTGCTTTGTGAGATGATGAAAGAGCAGGAGAAGGAACGTGACAAAGGGATCTAAAGAAATTCAAGCGACAGAGAGAAAATACATGAAAACACAGATGGGAAATTAAGAAGGTTACTAAAATAGTACTATATTAATAAGTAATATAATAAGGTGAGTAGATTAGTTAAGATTTCAAAAGTATTTTTGTGCCTTTATCAGAGAGTAGACAGAGATGGAGAAGAAATGAGGGAAGGAAAGCAACCAAGGTCCACAGCCGGTCTTCAACCGGTGACATCGTGATGGTCAGTGCCTCGAACTCTCCAGGGCGCCCCAAAACAACAATTTTGGTAATTACTAACAGCTAAATTCCAACGGGCACGGATGTAATGCGTTCTGTGTGCGCCGCGCCGCGGAGCTGATTGCAACCACTCTAGCAAATGTTTGAAACCCCACCGGAAGAGTCACATCCGTTTCAGAAGCAGCTCTCCGCTTTGCTCTGCAGAGTATACGCTGTATTTTTGACAGAGATCGCGAGCAGCCCAGAGAAATCTGCACAGAGCAGATTGATCTTGATTTTCAAAATAAAACACCCTGTGCAAACATGTTCACTACGTACTCGTGGTAGAAGCACAAAAACCAAGAAAATCTGACAAAGTCTGGTGGACTTAATGCTCCTAGTGACGTTTGAAGGCACGTGGAGAACGGACCAAAACAATACCAAGGAACAGCACAATAATCGGCTCGTATATGAGGTATGTTATAGATTTGTCTGCACTGACTTTTTGTATGTCATATCACCAAACAACGTGCTGCGACATTCGCACAGTTCTCGGCTCTCCATTTGTATTCTGTGCGTGTCTCTGCTAAATGGGATTGTCACAATTACTGATGCATCCATCTGACACACTGAGTCATTATCAGAGCCAATAAGCTCATTAAACGGACATGTTATTGACTAAATGTGACTGATCCGCATTATATCGTCTATTTGTGTTAGTCTGCGTTGCAGCTACTTTAAAAATGAACTAAAATTTGCCTTCGAACCTAAAAGATTGTTTGCTTCTAGACGCCTCTTACTTATAGTGGTGATGTTAGCTCATGTAGAAGAATCATCTCCGCCTGTATATTCAGGTACATATTTAATATTCAACAGTACGGATGTTTTCTGTGTAACTTCAGTTTCTCTTGTTATTCGGTCATCTTGCGCTCGTGCATGAATCCCTTCTCGCAGACGCTTGTGTGAAGTCCAGGTCCAGGTGTATCTGGGCTGCACACGCGTTGACCCCGTCATACAGATGCTATGAAAAGGGTTGTTAGCCACATTCTCTAATCCTGCTTGCTGTTGCAGCCGTGAAACGAAGGGGCAGCATTGATGAGACTGCAGTGCTCATGGTCTATATTCGTGACAGGGAGACAGACACTGTGTGTGTGTGTGTGTGTGTGTGTCTGTGCGCGTCTATGTGTGTGTTGCTTGTTTGCGAGGCAGTATTATTGATTCATAGGCAGTGTGATTGCAGGCAGCCTCCCTCAGCTGTGTTCGGTCGGCTTTACTGGCCTGGCAGAGCGCTACACTGCAGCACGTCACTGGAGGCTGTGTGTGTGTGTGTGTGTGTGTGTGTGTGTGTGTGTTTCTATGAAGGGAGAGATTGTGTTGGTGTGTGCGTGTGTTTTGGGTTTTTTTTTTATGCATGTAGTCATCCATGTAAGCACATTGAGCCATGAAGCATGTGAATGTGTTTGTGTCAGTGTGTGTGTGTGCTGTTGTAAGCCATGTATGTGTGTGTATGTAGTCACTCAGTCATGTAAGCACATTGAGCCGTGCAGTGTCAGTGTGGGAGTGAGGGAGAAACTCTTATGTATGTGTGTGTGTGTGTGTGTGCGTGTGTGTGTAGTCACTCATGTAAGCACATTCAACCATGAAGTGATGCCACTATGCAGTGTGTGTGTGTGTGTGTGTTTGTCAGTGTGTGTGGGCTGCAGTTGCTCCGTTGTTGTGGAGATGGATGGCGGTGACTTGGGTCATTACCGAGGCTGAGTTAGCTTAGTGGCTAATTTTAGCTTCTAGGTTACCCGTCAGTGTGTCTGCCGAGTCGTTTTTCTGTTCGAGGAGGCAAAGCGAGTGAACATGGAGCGAGGTGAGGGCGGAAATGGTTTCTTTGTTTGTTTTCATGGATTAAAAACAGGTTTTCATCGGGTTTTTTTTAAAGCATCGTCTGCAGTGAAAAGGCTCATTGACATGTAAATATCAAAATGATCATGAGCCTGATGAGGACGTGTAAACTCCACATGATGCCCCACGTGTCCGGCTTCCAAATGAGTCCGCCTTTTGTTGAATAAGTAGTAATGTGGGCAGAGAGTTGATGGTAGACTCCAACAGCACAAGAAAGAAAGAAGGCACCATAACATGTAAACAGAAATTAAATATGATGTGCAAGATATTGAGACGTCATATTTAGTTAAAAATAACACAAAGACAGCTTATTAAATGATTGTTTTTGGAAAAATATGTCCATTTTGAATTTGATGCCAGCAACATGCTTCAAAAAAAGTTCAGGTCAGGGTCATGTTTACCTCTCTGTTCATCACCTCTTCTTTTAACAAGACTTTTTACAAGGAGTCCCACTCTTGCTTGATGTTGGATCTCGGTTGCTCAACACTTCAGTGTCTCCTTTGTCGTGTTTGATGTTTAATAAGGGGCTAAACCTTTTCAATAGCTGACAAGTCTAGGCTGCAGACAGGTCAGTTTAACACTCAGACGCTCCGACTATAGAGCTGTGCTGTTTGAATATGTGCAGAATGTGGTTTGACATCTTCGTGCTGAAATAAACAAGGCTGTCCCCGAAAAGGACGTGGCCTACTTGGCAGCATATGTTGCTTGAAAAACCTGCATATATCATTCAGCATTAATGCCGCCTTCACAAATGTGCAGGTTACCCATCATGCCATGTGCACTAATGCGCCCCCATCCATCAAGGATGCAGCCTTCTGAACTCTTTGGTCCCTCTCCATTTTAGCCCGGAGGATGAGCTTTCCCCCGTCACCTCAGTCCATCTTGAACGAGCTCAGGCCATCAGAAGGTGGTGGTGTTCCTGGATCTGGTTTATATCCGGCTTTTCTCCCTTTTGTATGGTAGAGTTTCGATGAGCTGCGTTCACAGACGATGGTGTTGGTGGCGACCATCTAATGTTGGATTTTGGCCTTGTCTCTTGTGTGCGGAGATTTCTTCTGATTCTCTGAATTTTTTTATCGATATTATGAACTGTAGACGATGAAATCCAAAGATTCTTTACAATTTTATGTTGAGAAACCTTAAAATGAACTGTTTGCCAGCACAGTCTGTCAGAGTTGTGAACAGCTCCTCATCTTTACTCCACAAAGCCTCTCTGGGATGCTCTTTTATACTCAATCATGTTACGAACCTGTTGCCAGTCAACCTCATTCATTCAACCAGCTGTTTTCTTTCAGCATTTCACAACTTTTCCAGTATTTTGCTGCCATTGTACACATTTTTTGAAATGTGTTTCAATGTTTTGCATCATCAGCACATAAAATCAGAGTACCAATACATCAATTGGACTTTAGGTACTGTGTCGGCACAACATACAAAGTTTTTGAACGAGATGTTGGGTTTTCTGTTGCTACGGTGAGCCGTAAGGTTGCTTGATTATAGCTTGCGATTATTTTGGTCAGTAATGGGATCATGATTGCGTAACACGAATACTCACTGACTTTGGCGACCTCATAAATTAACTTTTTTTTTTTTAAAAACTCCTTGAACTGAAAAACGAATGGGGGGGAAAAGTTCCACTTCCCTTTTAATTTGGTTCTATCTGCGTGAGACGTCTGAGTTCTCTTTAACTCATTCATTATTGAACGTGCTTGGTGACCAGCAACACACCGTCAGCTCTGGGTACGTTACACACACACACACACAGCCATCACTGTAGCGAGCCGATACATTTACTGAAGGTGTCATATGTTTATTTGTCCATGATTTGGGGCAGCTACAGTGTGAAACACCCGTCTCTGCCTCCTCTCCCAAGTTCACTGAGTGTTTGTGCGCGGCATGTGATATCTTCCTGTCAAACAGCTGAATCGGTTTTACCTTTCTTGTTGACCAAAGGCTCTATTTCCATCATCTCGACTTGTTTCGTTGCAGTGTAATGCGGCATGATCATTTTATCTCAATTATCATGTTTTCGTAGTCGTTGGAAGCCAAAATTGAAACTAAAATTTGATCAATCGTCCAACCCTAGTAAGCCGAGAGCTTGTAATGTGTGTGTGTGAAGTAGTAATCACGTACTGCGAGGAGTAAGAGGGTGAAATAACACAGATGTGGAAACAATAAAATGCTGATTTAACATGATAATAATGTTGATCCTTAGAATAAATTAGTTCATACAGTACTGGAGAGTGAAAGGAACCGTGGGAAGATGACATGCCGAATGGTCAGAAGACGAATGCCTTCGATCTGTGGGGAATTTGGGTCATTACAGCTGTGAGGCGTAAAATATAGATAGAAACATTTAAAATAAGAGCACCATTTCCATTGTGTAGAGAAAACTCTCGCTGTGCTGCTCATCAGTAGATTTATTTGTGAGACAGATTTGAATCAATGCAGTAACGGGTACACAGTATGCACCTCAGTCCTCTGATCTACAGTCAGAATTGTTTATCGAGTTAACAGAATGCTGTTTGTTGGGCGATACGCTCTTTTGCTCCGGCTCTGCTTTTTTGTGTCAGGTGAAGTTTGTGGCATCATGCAAATGTGGCCTACTTGGCGAGCAGGGATTCTGTTGTGTTACTCATTCTGGTGCGAGTGGCCTAGTTACACCCGTGTCCTTTATCATTTCAGACATTGCACACATGGTTTTTGAATGGTTTCACTTCGTTCCCTGTGTGTTTAAAGTGAAAACACTACTAATGGTAACTCTAAATAACTCTAAATAATGATCAACTTAACTTAACCCCACAAAGAAATCAGGTCAGATGAGCTGTAGCTAGATCTTTTGGGGCTTTTTCTGGGGGGGCCGTGTTGAAACTGGGCTAAAATATGATCCAGTTTAGCAGCTCTAAGTGCTGGACCTTCAAACCATATATTTCTCGTTTGCTACCCCCACCGTGTCGCCTTATTGTATCCCAGGTGAAAGTCAGCACTGAGAATAAAACCTAGCCGTGTCCGGATGTAAATCCACTGCTCCGGCGCTAACCTGAATAAGTAATAAGCCTTCTCTCGTGCTGTTCAGCCCTGTAGGGAAAAGTATGCTCAGTAAGCCCTGGCTAGGTCCTCTATGACCCAGCAGGATCTGGGCTGATGTTTTCACAGCTTCTGATCTCCGGCACTCACGTGTCCACCGGCAGATTAATGTCTATTTAAAGTATTCATCAAACGAGAGGAATGGCCTGCAGTCCACTGCAGATGCTAATCTAAACTTCTTTTGGAGGTTTCATTTAAAAGAAAAATGTGCTCTGTTCTGGCCAGCGTCTTCAAGTGCTCCATTAGTTGAAAGTTAATCTGCGTTTTAACTCAGTCAGATTATCTTGTTTCTTTCAGCAGTGTAATGGGCATCTTGCGTTTGCGATTTACTTTTTCATCTGCAGCTACCTTGGCCCGTACCGCTAAACAGCTAATTAAGTTCAAGTAAGAATACCTATTACTATTTAATCCTTCACATTGATGTAAATTGGCCAACAACGAAGGCAAAGATCAAATGACGTAAACGGTAAATGGACTGTAGCTTGTATAGCACCTTTCTAGTTTTCTGACCACTTATTCACCCATTCATACACTGACGGCATCGTCTTTTTGGGAGCTGACCAATCACACAGCGACGGTGCAGCCTTCGGGAGCAATTTGGGGTTCAGTATCTTGCCCAAGGACACCTCCACATGTGAACTGAGGGATTGTTAAACGACCATCTGATTGGTGGACGACCCGTTCTACCTCCTACGCCCAACTGAAGTTGACTGAAATCTGTGTGACCGCAAATGTTGAACGTTATCTGCGGCTGTGCAGAACTGTCATTGTTGCTATCGCCCAAATCAAGTACTTGAGTGCTCATGCCCATCTCTAGTAAACACCTCTTTATCCTCCGTCAGTCAGAATCAGAGGCATCTAAAGAACATTTTTGGTAGAACGGTTGTATTAGATTGCCTTTGATTGTACAGGTGTGTCTAATAAAGTGACCACTGAGACAATTTTAAGAAAGATTTGGGAGGTGTAACCTCGTCTGTCTTGTTGAAAGGTAATTTCGAAGGTGTACAGATAACACAGAGTGCACACACACTTTAAAGACGTGTGTGATGTGTTATTATACATGCAAAGATGACTCGTTTGCATGCATAATACCTTTTTTATTTTGAAACGAAAAGCTCAAATGAAATTCTGCTTCTGACCTCCGCCATTTCTCCTTGAAGCCTTCGACACAAACACCAGCTTTCACTTTGAAACCGAAAAATGGATAGCAGTTGACCTCAGCAGAAGGGGCTCCTTAACTTTTTCACCCTGGTATCTCACCCAGGGTTTCAGACTCATTACTTTGCCGCTCGTCATGTAGGGACTCGACAGAAACCTGCTCTTGTTCCTCCGGCGCCTGACCCTTTGTTTAACACCGAGATCACCGAGATCGTTTTCTGTCTCTAAACCAGAGGGAAGTTTACTTTGTTTCTGTTCTTGCATTGTGGAGGCCTGTCGTGACAAATCTACAGATTCATCTGGTTTGTCCTGAGAATGATGTCTCATCTGCGCCCTGCTGTACCTTCTCTGGTGTAGTATATTTGATTAATATTATATGTATTTTCACTCCTGATCACCTCTGAACTGCAGCCTTCAAATACTGACACAATCAACTCATCCAGTTTGTAATCTGAGCGTGGGCCGTATCTGTTGCGTGACTTCCTTGCGCATGATCACCTCCAATGCCCACAGCAAGCAGTTTGTGCTCCACAGCAACAGGCAACATCTCAAATCAGTCTTTCAAGTACAGCTGAAACAGCTGGTTTACAAATCAGTTGGAAGAGCGGGTAGCTTACATGTTCTGATACCAAGATCCAGATATTCACGGGTGTGTTTAGTTCTCTGTGATAGTGAATTTAATATTTAGTTAAATATCTGTCTAAGAAATTTGAAGATGCACCTCTGGCTCTAATTTATCAATCAAAAAAATAATCTTCAGATTTATCATTAATGAAAATAATTGTTAGTCGTGTCTTGACTTTGTTTGGATGTATTAGAGTTTCACGTTGTCTGTAATCTGTAGTCTGTACCCAAATTGAAACAGGCGAATCGGGCGGTTTAATAAAAAATAAAGACTATCGAGCAACACTTGAACTGCAAGATTATTAAACAGAGTTTAGATGTTCAGGGTGACATGTGCGACGTTTTGTGCCAACACTCGATATCAAACAAAAGCCAGAGACTGTACTGTATGAACTTACTATGAGCTGGAAATTCACCACATCCAAGCAGAAGACAAAAGATAACGTTATGTTGGCGTGACCGGGCAGCTGCCTCCATCTCACTCAGACTCACCTCGGCTCCTGGTCTGCAGCTGCCTGTACCCATCGCAGATATATTCAACCAACGGACAAGACGGCTCGACCTAGGAATGATTTTACTGCTGAGGGCAGCGTGACAGCGAGGAGCGTTCAAGACAAAAAAAACCCCCAAAGAATCTCAGACCGGTGATTTGAGTCTTCGGCTTTCAAGGGGAAGCCCTGAGCTTTAGGATTACCCTTGATTTTTTTTTTTAACGCTGCTTTCATGTTTAAAATCATCATGAATCAGCTGCTTTTTCTTACACTCAATTATTTTTGTCCTGTAGTTTTATTTTTTTTTATGTACTCATAAATATTCTTTTATTTCTGACAAACTGCACCGCACGTATTTTGGTTGGGTATTGTGGCATGACCCACATCAACTTCAAATATGGTTGATGTTATTGCACTTTCAGATACAGAGGTTTGTTTTTAAGTCTTCTGATTAGATGGTTTGACAGACAGACAGACAGACAGACAGGCTGGTAGATATTTAGACATACAGACGAGAACGAGGACAGACAGATGCAGGCAGGTAAAGAGCTGGCTCAGATCATCAGATTCAGTCGATCCATCAGCGGTCGGGAGCCAGTGGCAACGAAAGGGTTACCATGGCGACCGCGTGTTTACGTCCGCCTCCCCGCTCCCCGCAGCTTTGGCACGGAGAGCCAGTTTCCATGGCAACGGCTGTGATACCCCCTCCCCAGCCCCCACCCCGCCCCAAACCAAACCAACTGGCGAGGAGGCCGTTGAGCTTGCAGTCCGTGTCTGTGTGTGTGTGTGTGTGTGTGTGTGTGTGTGTGATTCATTGAGATGATATACTCGTACCTGTGTGAGAAGCATCTGCATTGGCCTCACGACACACACGGCAGCGCATAAAACAGCAGTTACAAAAACACACGCGCACACGCCGGCCGTACGTCAGCGTGACATTCACACACTCTTTGCAGACAAAAACACACACATGAGGATTTACGTGTGGACTCAAACGCACGCAGCCGTCACTCCACATTAGCCTGACCTGGCGAGTTAGTCCCTCCACGCAGTGTGTGTGCGCTCCCTCTTCTCCGGTTTCTAAATACAGTCAAGAGCACCAGCGAGGGCC
Organism: Miichthys miiuy; assembly: GCA_036365135.1. Taxonomy (NCBI): domain Eukaryota; kingdom Metazoa; phylum Chordata; class Actinopteri; family Sciaenidae; genus Miichthys; species Miichthys miiuy. The sequence goes on from CM071604.1 coordinate 27,933,065, forward strand.
GCAGCCAGTTTTAGACCCTTCAGCGCTCTCTCTGCCTCGCTGTCATAGGAACCACGCAGTGATTTCTCTGACAACCTGCTTCATGTGTCAATACACGTGTGTGTACGTAGGTGTGATGAGGAGGAGATCGATCGCTCAGAAAGGCCTGCTCCTTTGTTGCTTCAGGCACGCCGAACAACGTCAGGCTACATTTTCATCAGCTGTGTTCCCGAGCTCAACCTTTTCTGATTCAAACCTCCACATGATCACGGTAATGAGCCAGACGCTGGCTCGCTTTCAAAAACACAATCGCTCCCTTTGCCAGGCACAAAAATGTGCTACAGTTTGTGGTACGGAAACATACGGACGACATACAGTCTCTCACATCACATACAGATGGACGGAGGCCACGAGCGGCAGCGTGAAGCGAGCGCACAACAGACGGCGGAGCATGCTGTACATAGTAGTGTATGTATATTAAACGCTTTAACAGCTGGCGGTCGATACCTGTTTATGCATATCGAGACGGGCTGCCAGTCCTGATTGGCTGATTGTTTTTATGTATGGATTTCATATACAAGAGGCAGCACACTGTATCAGTAATTGATTAATTTTCTGTGTATTTAAGAATTAAAGCTGCAGCACATTGTTGCAGGGATTTGTTTTTCAGGCCTGGTGTTTCAGCCTTTTTTTTCTTTGAATATTAAAGATGAAGACTGTGTCGCACAATAAAGAGACAGCAGGGGAACACTTCCCCAATCAGAACCGTTAACAGAGTTTGTACTTCACTATAAGCGGTACAGATAAACACAAACAAATTAAACAGTGACAAAAAAGAAGGAGGAGGCCGTTGTACACATCAGAAACTGTCAGAAATTAGTAAAATAGTAAAATGCAGATCCACTGGAGACAGATAAGATGGACTAAAATAGACTTTATTGATCCCACACAGCTCACAATATACAAGGCGGATCAGAAAAATGAATCGTGGCGTCCTTCCTGCAGCAACCTGGTTTCGACCCCGGCTGTCACTCTCACAAGTTTGAATCCGTTCCCAGCGAGTCCGAAGTGAGTTCATTCAGCCACGTCTCTGCGATGCTACACTCTCCATACTAACAGCCGCAACCCGGTTAGCACCGCTAGCTCCTCCATCTTATAAGTGTGAGATCTTACGTCCCCCACGATAGCGTTGTCTTTTTCGCTCCCGTCAGTTAGATCCAGCTCTGCATCCCCGTCTCCTTCTCCTCACTTCAGCACGGGGTCTCCGGTCTTTCCACAGAGTGTGTGCTTACTCTTCTTAGTGCTGTCCAACAGCTGTTCTCAAGCGTAAATCTGAGAGCCGTGGCTTTCTTTGAATGGATCACCAGATGTATCATAAAGAAGTCTGTATAACAGAGAAACGGCAGATCTCCAAAGTTCAAGTCCATGTGTGTACACAAAACGGACGCAGATTGGTGTGACCTAAAAATACTAAAAACACAGTGCAGCGTTGAGAGCTACTTCAGCTGGCTGCTACCCACGCGGCGCCATAGCAACACAACAACTACATCCTGTATTTCTCTACAGTACAGCATCACTAACACTTAAGCAAGTGTATGTTGTAGTCCGTGCAACCCCAATCCACTTCAGCAATATGTTTTTTTTTTCTTGCAGAGAAAGTCAGCACACAAAGAAGTACGGGAGCCCAAACAGCAGTTCAGTTCAGTGTTAAGAGTCAGCAATAGTCTATATGTTACAGTATGTTCTCCCGATATTCATTTATATGTTCATACACATGAGTAAAATCACCAAGCTGTGTGTGTGAGATGCTTCATACATTATTAAGTATTTTATTGTCTGTGTTAATCTCACTTTCTGCTCACAGTGCTTCATAAATCTCATAAACGTTGTGTTATTTTTTTATTGTGTAGTCTTGTTACAGCTCCATAGTCAGACTTCATAGACTCTGGTATAGTGTCATCCACTACAATAAACCTCCAGCTGCTGCATGATGTGACTTCAGAGACTGCTGTCTGATTCACTTCATGTTTTGGACTACAGTGACTCTTAAACTGTCAATCAGGACTCCAGAATGGGTTTCCAGCGTGTGTTTTTTTTTTTCCTCCCACATCGTACGAGAAGAGGAATATTATTTTCGATGCAGTAAATATAGAAAAGCTCAGACTTGTCGTCGTGCTCAGCTTTGAGCGGACAGATCAAGTCCTTTCTGCACGGTTCATATCACGTGTCAGCGTATTTTACACAGGTTAAAAGCGCGTTGACATGCACATTTATGTCAGGATATGATATCAGAATCTGTCAGTTACCTGTTTACACGCAGACAGTAACATGTTCTACAGTAGCTGTCTGTATTGATTCATGTTGGCTTGATGCTTTTCTCTCCGTGGAGAACACACTTGAGCTGTTTGTCAAAGCAAATATTATACAGCGGCCTTTGTTTACAGAACAGACGGAGCTATACTGGTAGCCTAATAAGGTTCCTTCATAGTCAGCCATGTGTAAAGTGTAACTACGACTGCTTTGGATGGCTTTTTGAGATCTTGAATGTAACTCTAAACCTAAAACAAACGTCGTTACTCTTTAGTGGATGCATAAAAAGGGCAGAGAAGGCTCAGCAGGATGGAGCTCATTGTTTAGATGTTAATATATGAAGCTGCAAGAAGGTGTGAGATGTTCAGATACAGCGTCTTCACGTGATACCTGTCATTTTCCGCCGCTTCCGTCAAGCCAAGTCGCATCCACACATTTCTGCAGGTGCGTCCCATAATCTGCAAGAAACAAACCAAAACTACACGTAGGAGTCGGTGCTTACTGTAAGGCCGACATTACCGACACCAACATCAACATGGCCTTTAATGGAAAGTGGATTTAGTGTGGCTCATGTTGAGCACTTTGTACCAGAGGGGACTCTCTTTTAGTAGCCAAGTGTCCATCAGTCGATGTAAATCAGACCCGCTGTGCTGTCAGAAGCGCACACACACACATGCACACACACGAAGCTTTTGTCATTCAGAACTGCATCCCGGCTTATTGACTCCCTGTCCTCGATATGACCTTCAGATGGGTGGGGAGGGGCGGCACACATTCCTTTCAGTTCTTCCTGACACTCGGTCATCCGCTATCGATCACTTTAAAATATTGATAGTTCGCCTGAACGTTAGATTGTTACTCTTTTTCTTTAGAATACTGGCAGATGATGTTCTGGTCTTTGATTTAGGTTCTGCAGTGTTCTGTCAGGAATGCAGATTGTGTTTTTTTTTTTTTTTTTTCAAGTTATAGGGTGAAAGGTAGCCACAGGTTTTCATGCTTCAGTGCCAGTTTACTGCGGTGTACTGGACTGTACTCGCTCCGGTGATGGAGTTGGAAAAAGTGTCCAGAACAGTAGTTTTTGCTTGGGAGCTTGTTCAACATCGTGATTCCCTTTCCAGCTTTTGCATGGGAAAAACCAAAGAAAATCTTGGTAGACTGAAATTCTAACGCAGTGTAAAGCGTGTGTAAAAAAAACCCCCCCAAAAACAGTTACTGGCATCCAACCCACTACTCTCGTTATAGAGTTTAAACGAGGCTTAATGTTCACGCTGTTTCTCTTGACTGTCCTTCAGTATTACAACATCAGTCTAGCATCGCCACAAGCTGGGGGAGCAGCCACTTAGCATGCTAAAGCCAAATTCAGCTGGTTAAACAACAACATAAACAGTGAAACAACATAAAACATATAAAAACTAAATTTGGAGTCTGGTCACAGGCAGCAGTAACATCAGTGATCCATCACTGAGTGTAAACAGTTAGCAGTCTCTAGTAAAATACACACATCAAAAATAAACTTCCCTCAGCTGTATTGTCCTCTGATGGTGGAGACCAATGTGGAGACTAGTGTTGGTTCTCTGACATTTGTTTTTGAAGTGAAGCCTGTTTGGAAGTGCCAAAAACTGCAGTTCCTCGAACGTCCACTTGAGGCTGGCTCCAGAAGTGAGTCAGTCTCCATAAGTCCCCATGTTAAAATGTCCAACTTCACAGCAGAAATAAACATGTTTACAGCCTGGTACAAAAAACAGTTTTGGTCTCTATAGCTAATTTCCCCATTCATGACAACTGTACTGAGGGTGAATTTATATACAACTCACCTGTTCAGATTATATTAAGGCTTAAAGTTATGCAGAATTAACAGCACAGCCACTTTGATTGACAGGTGGGTGCCGTTACAGATGACTTGTTTGAGCCACCAGGCATGATTTGGCCCACTTTAGGTCCACCGATGATCCACGTCTTTGCTGATCTTTAGATAAGCCAGGAGGCGGCAGAGACAGGACTGCCCTTTATGAAAGTAACACCAGAAATTGTCCGACCAATGAGAAATCAGCCAACCGACCAGAAGGAAAAACATCTGCTGCTCTACTGAAGTATTTTTGAGCAAGTCGCTAGCGTCATACCGCTTCCTGCATGACGTTTAATAGCTGACCCTTTGCTTTGACCTTCCTGTGGCGCAGCAAAGCTGAGATGCAGGGATCAATCAGGCCGCACATTATTATTCATTATACACACACACACACTCATTCATACCTGTAGAGGGAAGTGTGAGCAGAATGCTCTTACCTTGTTATTTGATTTTCTAATACAGTTTTATCTAGTCTTCATGGTCAGCGCTGCAGTCTTTGGTTAATTCAGCCTAATTCATTCAACAGAGAGCTGAAATAAGTATAAAACACGGGCATTAGTTACAGTTATTACAAAAATCAGTGAAGAGAAAAAACAGCTTTGAGATATAAATAATTAAATTCACAAATGAAACAAAGTAAACAATAAACAGTGCCCAGGGATGTGGACCGACATCTCACCACAAATCTCCTGCTGTTCTAAAATCAAGCTGCCAAACGAAACAACAACCGAATCATGAAAAATGTACAAGAAGATGTCGAAAATGACGATCGAAATAAGTTCAAATGTCACAGAAAATATTCACCGTGTAGCTTTTCTGAGGCGTTTCCTGACTCTGCTGCATTGTAACATCCCGAGCCAAGCATCAGTGGGCATTAGCTAATGTTCAGCAGCTCGGCCAAGTGAAGCTCGTTAGGATCAAATCATTTCAGCGCTGACAAATGAAATGTCAGTTTTTCTTTAAATTTATTTGATCCCGTCGTTCTTACTCACCGATGACCCCTGTAGTTCTAATAATGATGATAGGATTTGTTACAGCTGAATTGCGGCTTTGAACTCTGAAGCTCTGAAACTTTGTTTTGCAGAGAAGTCATTGTAATTTCTTGTTTTTTGATTAGTTAATAAGGTATACATGGTACAATCCAATGCAGCCTGTAGGAAGCACATATAATATTATATCAGATCTGTTTGTTTTTGAGTGTCAGCAGTCGTTTAATTTTACATTATTAACCCGTTTACTGTCTGTTCATGCATTTTTTTGGTATAGTCTAATTGAAGCATCACTGGATTGAGTTTGGCCTTGGCAGGAGGCGTTTGGTCTGACTGCAGTCTTAACTTGCATATGCAAGTTCTGTAGCAATACAGAAGAAGAAAACTGGCATCATGCTGAATTTTAGTGATGTACCTTCATCACACGTCTGTAATAGTTAATAAACCGCTCATTCAAATACTATAGAACGCGTGACAAGCTATATTTAACCTCATAGAACTGCAATCTTGGTGTGCGTGACATAAAGTCCACGATGGATATTGAAGCATCTCTGCATTTTTTGATTTAAATGACTAGTGCTATTTGCCCACATGCTACGCTGACCTTGAGGTCCACCTACTAGTCATGAATATTTATGGTTGCAAGTATTTATGCAGATGTCAAAGACTTAATATCTAGCCCATAATACCGAGTATTTAAGCTCTGCTTCCCACCTAATGTCTTTGAGCTGACAACGTGATGTAAAAATCAGAGGTGGTTGAGGAGAAACCGAAGTTCCCTCAGGGTGCATCCAACCTCCATTGATGTTACAGACATAGCCGTGGTGGAAATCCCCAATCCAGTTTCTGCTGGTCCTTCTCATGTCCAAAAATCTGAATTTTAAGCCTTAAAATGTCAATATGATGTTGACATGTTGATGTTGATCTTAAAAAAAATAATTGGATTATGAAGTTTGAGTAGCATTAACTTTAGTCTCCTGCCTAAATGTGTCACTAGAAGAACATTCACGGCTGTTTTGTAAAAGTTTCTGGGTGGCACCTCTGTTGTAGTGTTCAGAGGGCCAACTGCCCGATGTTTGGGTGTCTGTGGGGGAGTGTAGCCCAATGCATATTGTGGGATCATCATCATCATCATCCAAGAAAAGAATGCAGTCTGGTGGTGCTTCTGCAGCCACCAAAAACTCAAGTCCAAACCATTGTGCCAAAGTGCTAAGTGCTGGGTTAGCAAAACATAGCACAAGCTCCAGTCAACGACGCGTCTCCATCAACATACACGTGAAAAGGAGCACTCAAAGCGGGGCTGAAGGAGGTGGGCTTTCTACATCTGATTAGAGGGCGTTAATATTCTTTTTGTCATGACATGACAAGTAGTCCGAAATGGTTTATTCAGCACTGGCCTTGGTAAGGTTCAGGGTGTCTTAAAACAGTAAATTTTCCAACCCATGCGAGACTTATTTTCATAAATCCAAGTGAGAATGTCGACATTAACCCCAGCATTGATGTATTTCATCGCAGTACAGTCATATTATTTAGTTTGCAGCTGAAAAAACACGTTTAACATCGCAGTAAAAGCGGAGGTGCTTTGAACTTTACACAAGGTAGCTGAACATCAGTAATGTAAAAGAAATGAAGACAGAGTCTCCTTCATACCATCGTAAATTTTGCCAGTATGGACGTGAAATAGGTCTTAAATTGCATTCATAATGGTCATAACCTGGAGAAACAGCTACAATACTGCCGCAGGACTTGCTGCTGCTGCTGCTGCTGAAGCGCTTTGGAGGAGTTCAGGGGAACAGAGGTTGGTGCTTCAACGGTTTCAGGACGAGGATGGTGGAAACAGTGAGGTCACAGACTGCCCGGAACAAAGGTTTGACTTCTCGGCGTCTCGGTCTACCGTGGTGTCTTTGTGGTTTAGAGTAGACGCTAAAATAGAGTTTGGTCATGGCTTAAAATTACGGATAAATCCAAGTGTTGATGTCATTGCGTGTTGATCTTTTTAAGCTTTTATATCCAAGCAAATAGCCAAAAAGATGAAGACATTTATGTGGACGTTCTTATTTCCTATAGATTAATGTATTTTTCAGATTCAGATGTCTCAGCGTTTAGTCTTCTGCAACAATGTTTACTATTCTGGGCACTGAATTGTTTTCTGAGAACATTTCTCTGGTATACAGGAAGTGAGAAGTTTCATGTTTCAGTTTTTTTTTTTATTTTTGGTAATGGATAAAAGAGCAACAAACAACAGCATGCTGAGCAGAGACAGTAATATCTCTTCTTAACTCCCCAGAGGACTTTAGTATTTGTCTCCTGGGGGGCCTCGCATTCACTGGATTCATGTGAAACGCTTTGAGCACAGTCACTTGGTAGCAGCTCCTTCTGCTGTGTCACACCGGCTTGCACCGCGAGGAGAGGAGATGTTGAATCATCAGCCAAATCCGGCACGAACGTAGCTCAAACGTACAATAAGGCTCATTGAACCTGTCCTCCAACCCTTCCAGCCTGCCCTCTGTGAACTTTAGTGTTTTGTTTTTGGTGAAATATAAGCAGGTAGTTTAATAGTATTCGTACTCGGAGGTGTCTCCGCAGGTTCAGCTTCAGTTTCGGATGTGAACCAAAAGTTGCAACATCCCGGGGTTGATGGAAGAATATGCTGCATATTAAGTTTTTTAGTCACAGCGTGATTCACACATAGAACAGCATGTGGCCGGAATGATGGGCATGCGTGACTTTTCCTCACCGTGCTCCTCACCATTCGCTCATTCTTTTTCTCCCCTTTCTTTATCGTCCTCTGCCAATTTCTGTCCTCTCCATTTCTAACTTTAGCTTTATTTTTCTTTGATATAAAACACAGTGTCTCACCCCACCTCCCCGTCTCTCACTCTCTCAGATGATGATATATATGGAATGAAGTTTCTTGGATCCAGTATGATACATTTCAAATAAAGGGCATCAGCAGCAGAAATATAACGTACAAAAAAAAAAAAATCTGCTTTATGGTATTTTAGGTGAGTCTTATGTGTTGTTATCGCAACACATGATGTCACTTTATGAAGTCAATAGTGTTGCCTGTTTATACATCCAGCGGAGCAGCATTAGCATTGAAGTAGAGCCGTGTTCCCAGTTCAGTTCAATAGTAAAATGATCTGTCTTGTTGGTATAAATTGGTCTGGTTCTTTAGCCACTAAATGCTCAAGCATATTCAATAGCTAATGTATGATAATAATGCTAATAATGATAAATGATAATAAAGAATTTAAGAGCTTTTTCGCCGCATTGCAGCTGAACATGAAGTTGATCTGAGAGATGAAGTGATGTTCAGCTTCGGGCTGTGAAAAAACCAAAACAATTGACTGAAAGATGCTAAAAGGCTGTGACTCTTTTCATAGAACACGTTGCTGGATCTTTTGTTGATGTGAAAATGTCGAATAAAAAGAATACCACGTCAGTAACACCATTAAAGCTGCTATTGAAATAACGTACGGTACAAGCGATAAAATGTTATCAAGCTCGAGTAAAAAAAAAAAAAACATTGAGTGTAGGTGGAAGTACTGGTGTAGTGACTCACACAGAAAATTTCCATTAACGTTAATTCCGTCAGTACAACAACAAGGTTGTGTCACAGTCACTGCTGTGTCACTCTGAGTTTCTCTCTGCTTTCATCCACCGTCGTTATTTTGATTGGTACTGCTTGAAAGATCTTAATGTGAAACGTCTGTGCAGGAAGTGTTCATTGACAGTAGCTCAACAACAGTCGGAAAGAACTGGCCCGAATGAATGAACAATATGATAATGATTAATATTTCTATTCCAGATGTTCACTGGTCTCCTGAAGCACACGCCACCTCCGGCCTCCGCTGCAGCAGCCTCCTCCTCTGCCTCGGACCAAAACAGCAACGCACAAACCACAGTTCCCACAATCCCGCGGGGACACCTAGTCGTGGGCCCCAAGGACCAGCTCCGCCTCCTCACCCCCGTGGGCAGCACGGCGACGTCCAATCACTGCACGGTGGCCGGGGCCCACGCCTCTAAGCACTCCGGAGGAGCCCCGCGACCTCCATCCTCCCTGAGCGAGGAGGACGATGGAGGAGGAGGAGGCAGGGTGAAGAAGAAACGAAAGAAAAAGGACAAGAGAGAGCGGGAGAAAGGAGGCGGGGAGGGCGGGGAAAGGGAAAGCAGCAAACCAAAGAAACGAAAGGAGGAGAAGGAGGCGACGACGGTGGTTACACTGAGGAAGAGCAAGGAACCCAAGGAACCCAAGGAAGGCAGGGAGCGAAAGGAGCGTAGGACCAAGGGGAAGGAGGGCAGGAAAGGGAGCTGTGCAGAGCTGAAGAATGTGGCAGGAGGGAAATCGGCAGGCGCCGCAGTGGCCCCCGTACCAGCTCAGGTGCCTGTTAAGGTACCCGGCAAAAGAGGGAGGAAACCGAAGGTCAAAGTCCTACCTCCTGTACCCACGAATCAAGGTACACAGTTACAGCCGCTGGAGTGTGTGTGCTGTCTTTGTGGTGATGTTTTGCATGGTCTGTGTAGGATGTTCACTTTTATTTTTAGGTTGTGTTGAACCCATTAGCTGATCAATTCATTAGTTGATTGGCAGTAAAAGTGATAACAATGTTCAGAATTGATTAATTGCCCCTTTGTAAGAGCTCCAGTTTGCACTGTGCTACAATGTCGCTTTTTTCCTTCCTGTACTTAGGTATGCTTCATGCTACCTTGTCTATGTTGAATAGATGACCAAATTTTAATAGTAAGAAATATGAGTCTAATATTGATAGTTTTTTAGTGTATAATCACCTATATATAATAATACAGTAGTATATGTTTTAGAATGAGTCTTTATATCAACAGACATTGAATGCTAGCTATCACTGTTAAAGGAGAAGGTTGACCAAGGTCTTGACTGAGGCTCGCTCAACTGTTGGAGCACAAAGGAAAAAGTCCTTAGGAAGGGTCAATGGTTTATGTAATGTATGAAGCAGAAAATGACTATGAATATTCACTGGTTCACTAGAGGGTTTACTACATTTCTCTGTTTTATAACCTTGTATATTGCATATCTTTGACATTTTTCCGCGATTTGAATGAATCAATTATTCCATTAATTCAAAAACGAATAAATGATGAAAATAATCATCTGTTTTTAAAGGTATAGACCTATCATGATACCCTGAGTATTAAAGGGATTTTCACACCGATTATCCATTTTAATTATTCATATTCAACTTAAGAGAAAGCAGTTTGGATGTCTTGTTTCAGTAGTAATATTTAATCTGAGTGACTGACAGTGGTATCAGGGTAAATTCCTTTTTAAATACAGCCAGAGTGCTTCAGTCATTCGACGGTAACAAAGTTTATTGTAACCTCAAATGTCTCTAAACCAGGTTGAACCTTTAAAATCCTACATTAAATTAAAAACCTTACATTCAATTCAGATTAACTTTCGGTAGTACATCAGGTGTGTGTGTGTGTGTGTGTGTGTGTGTGTTTGTGTCTCCTTTTTGTGCTGAGTTAGCAACCAAAGAAAAAAAAAAGTCAAAAGTTTAGTCTCGCACCGAGCTCTGACGCTGAAACATTTCAGCACTAATTGGATGGCACAGATGATGACTGCTCTGTTGTCAAATGTCCTTGAATCATGATCACACATGTCGGGGTAAATTAATCTTATCATAATGGGATTGTTGGATTTAATTAAGACTAAGTTTGTGTGTGTGCTTGTGTATGTGTGTGCACATACGTGTGGGTGGGTGCTCTTCCAAAGCTGAAAAAAAAAAAAGACTTCTTGTGAGAATCAAAAAATTGCATCAATGAACGTTTGCGGACGGCAAAACATGCGAGAACATAAAGAAACAACTCTTTACATCTTTACAAAGTTAAGAGGAAAAACATTATTTAGCAGTGCAGTTTCTTTGGTTCATTAAATTGTGAGCGATCATAGAAAGGCTCCAGGATTCTTTGATGTTTCAGGTTTTACCAGCGTTGCATAGTAACAGGCATTCTTTCAATATTTTTGCCTTCAGTTTTCAGAGAAATAAAATGCAGTTTTCTCCGTAATGCATTTTCTCCCCTATGTGCCTGCATGCCTCTCTCTAATACGTTTCTTTTAGTCCAATGGACACGGCAGAAATCCATTTCAAAACAGGAACAGAGCACGCCGGTGTTTTTACTCTCTACAGGGGCAAACAAAAAATGTAAATAAAAGTTCCTCTAAAAGAGAGGAGATATTTTAAGTTTTCCTCAATTGGACGTAGGTGTGAATGTGAGCGTGAATGGTTGTTTGTTTCTATGCCTTTTTGACTGTCTTGTCCAAGGTGTACCCTGCCTCTCAGCTGGGATAGGCTCCAGCTCCACCGTGACCCTGATGAGGATGAGCTGTTACAGAAAATGGATAATTACATGATTAAATCGTGGAAAACGAGTCTTCAAATCTTTGTTATTTCATTTTCTAGGACTTGTATGTACAACTTTTAGGTTAGGACTCACTCATGCCCTCATGTTTATCACTCCCCTCTCCTCCAACAGCACCTCCTCCTACCCCCGGCCACCTCTCTAAGGTCCAAGGGCAGGTCCATGGAAAGAACAATGGCCGGGCCAACAGCAAGACCCCAGTCCCCTCAGCGCCAAAACAGAGGGGCCGCAAACCCAGGTGAGATACTCTGACTCCGGCTGGCTCTGCATGGGAAGAGAGAGCGATTTATAAGAATTTAGAAGAAAGAGGAAAAAGTGAAAGAGGCTGAGCTTGAAAAATCCAAGAAGGGGGACACTGATGAAGTAAGGCAAGCAGGAAAAAGCAAGGCGGCACTAAACCTGTCATCCACAACAAATTATGCAGTTCTTCTTTGGGCAGCTTGGTAACAAATATTTCACTTAAAGGCTCTATTTTGGCTTCTTTTTTTTTTTTTTTTTTTGCTTTATTGGGAAGTCAGAGAAGATGAGATGGAAAAAAAATTCAGACCTGAGCAAAATGAGCTGCTAGAAAGAAGCTTGGGGTTTTGTAATTTTGGAAATGTGCAAGAATTAATTGGCTCACCAGTTTTTGGAAATTGGATCTGAGATACTGCGTGTGATGGATGAACGAACACATAGACGAGGCCTACTCTAACGGAGAGGGACTGAGAGGAGCTTCCTGTTCAGTTATTAAAGCTGCTCATACACAATATGTATGTCTTAACCTTCCCTCCTTCAAGCTAAGATATACATAGTGTATATATTTGACGTAGATGCATTTATTCGAACTGTAATCCACAAATGTATCAATACTAGACCTGCAACGGTTAGTTGATTGACTACTTGACTGATTAATTACTAATTCCCTGGTTCCAGCTGCGCAAACGTGAAGGTTTGATGCTTGTTTTGTCATATATAACTTTATATATATATATATATATATATATATATATATATATATATATATATATATCTTTGTGTTTTGGATATTTAGTTGACTAACTATCTACGTCTCTGTCACGCCACGGCCACAATGCTGTTGTGGTTCATTCTCCATGTGACTTCAGTGTTTTGCCCGCCAGATAACTCGCTCCGATTTGGTCATTTTTCTGGTTTACGTGCTTTTAAGTTTTTACGATTGGAAGTCTATACAGGGTGTTTTATTTTGAAAGTCATTATGCCCTTTGTATGTCTGACTTTCGGCCAGCTCGAGCCGCTCTGTGCAGATCGACGCAGGCTGCTCGCGGCGTCCGTCAAAAGTGAAACAGCCGCTTCTGGGACGATCCCGAAACATTGACTAGAAAGTCCGCGGCGCGCACAGAACGTGTTGCATTCGTGCCTGGAGGAATTTGGTTGTAAAACAAGCTGCATGAAAACATGACCTTGAGCTGTGAGGAGCTATAATTTCATATAATAAAATCTCATGCCTAAGCTCAGCCTTCTGTTGTGCCCTGCTTTGAACCCTCGTGGGATCCATAATTTCACCAGAAACAGACACACTGACATGCTGTTTGTCATCTTTATTTTCATTTTTTTAAAATGTTTAGAAGAAGACAGAAAAGATGTCTTTTGATGACTCTCCTGCTCTTGTCTGTGTTGATCTGAACCTTTACTTGGTTTGTTTTCTTCCCTCTGTCCTCGCTGAACTGTTCCTGTGTCTCCTGTCTTTTTTCTCAAACCTCTTTATGAGGCTGTGAAGTCAGAGCAGAGATTGAGAAGAACATGTTTGTAGCAACACGGACTTCATTTATTGTTTCACTTGTTACGTTTTGCCTCATTCCTCGAGATATATATTTAATGTTCAAGCTGAATCTGTTTACAAATTAGATTTCGTATGTGTCTCTGGGTTGACGATAAAGATTCCATGCATGGAAAGTAAATCTTCTTTTAATCTCGGTTGAGAGTTACACACGTCCTCGTGAGATTGAGTCAAGCGAGCATTTCAATTATCCCGAAAACAGGAGTTTAGTTTAGAGGATGTGGATGTGCAAGAAAATATCTGAAAACTGAGACCATTGATTGTGATTATGATCATAAGCATATTATAACGTGTGGGACAAGCAGACATCCCGACTTCCTTTTGTTGTAGACGAATGACGTAAATTGTGGAGCATAAGATGTGTGTAGATGCTTCATGGCAGGATGAGCAGAACAGAATACCAGTCGTGGCTGTTCGCACAGAGACCGGAGAGACGAGTGCAGAGCGTAAATACATTTCTGGGTGACTTCATCAAGAGAGCGAACAAAGTTGAGACAGAGTTTTGATACTATAGTGTGGAAGAGAGAAAGGAGAGTGATGTGAAAGAAAGAAAGTTCATATTCTCCGGTGGAAGTAGAGACATAAGTAGAGTTTTACGACCGAAACTGTGCGAAGAGGATAAAGGGAAATATGTTAGAAATAGTGTGAAAAAGTGGTGGAAGAGAGAAGAGATGAGTCACTGATGTGAAGTTAAGAAAGGAAACAGCAGACAGATGAGAGATGGATAGAGAAAAGTTGCAGATGAGTGTGAGGGGGAGAGGAGAAGAAGAAGAAAAAATGTAATGGAGAGAAGAGAGATCACAATCGCTGCTGCGCAAGAGGAAGAAGAAGGGTTCAGCGTGGATGAGAAAAGATGAAAAGCTACAGAGGTGTAATGATAGGAAAGAAAAGATAAGACAGAGCGAAAAGGAAGTCCATAAATAAAAATGGAGAGAAAAGAGGAGGACTTCACTGACGCTGGGTCATTTCCAGGTCGAATGCCGTTACCAGGTCATGTTTTGTTTGGATAGCACAGGAAGATTAGAAAATCCTCATGTGGCACAGCTTTAACTCCATCTGAATATGCTACTTTGTCTTTTCTGGCTGATCATTTTGGTGGTGTGGAGAGAGCGAGAGGAAGAAAGAGAAAATACATTAACTGGGGCAAGAGAATCCTCTTTTGTGCCCCTCCAACCACAGTTTCCAATACAGTCCTCAATTCGCCAGTCGCTCTCTTCACGTGCCAGCTTCATTTTTGAAAAGGATATGACTTCTAAAGGATCGACGGTCACGCTCTGTATTCAGTAGCAGAGGGAAGTAATGAGTCAGCTGGGGTTAATTAGTGATTTCCTGGTATTAATTTCTCAAACCTGCCATACACTGTACTTATATAATCTAAAGAAGCAAGTAGGGGTCCGTAGCCAGTAGATCTGTGAACAGATTTCAGATTTATTCATTCATATATATGTGTGTGTGTACATACACATGTACGTACATGTTGGGGTTCCCGGTACTGTAAATTCTCTATCTTTAAGGGGTCCTTGGCTGAAAAACAAATTGAGAATCTCAATAGGAAGTAGGAATCTTAATCTTCTTCTACACAACCTGGCAGGTAGGATTTTGGATTTATGGTCTCAAGTTAATCGAGACATTAACATAACAGTAATGCTTAACAGATGAAATCTAAAGTATATCCATGTATCTCTGTTCAAATCAAAACGCTAAATTCAAATGACGCATTCATTTTGGACTTTTTAATGTGCACTGCCGTAACCGCATACATTAAGTCATTCATAAATCTGAAACTGTTATCTCTCGTGTGTGAAACACAGTTGTAGCAGAAGGTAGTGAAGCTGACTGAAAACAGATAACAAGTACCAGCAAGGAAAATAACAATACATATGGTGTAAAATAAGAAACAATAAAACAGAAAGAAGAGTTTTGGGCTGTGCCTTTGTGACACTCAAATAACTTTATGAAAAGAAAGAGGGTAGAAAAAAAAAACACAAACAAAAAGCCCAAAACATATTTAAAAAAAACCTGAATGTCATGAATTAAGTTCCTCCAATGGTCAGCTGTAGGTGAGGTGACTAAGGTTTTCCAATCTCACCAGCACAACACTTTTTTCTATTTTTTTAATGACTCTTTTATTTGTGTCGGTACTGTATCTGTATATCTGTACATCTGCTAGAAAATGAATAATTGTGCCGCTGGCTTTATATGAATATGTGAGAGTGAGAGCCATTGATGTGTGTAACCATTAACCCAAAACGTGGTTTTAAATCTTTAAGCAGGCTGCAGTAAAAGCACAATGATGACCGGTCGTGACTGCGACTGTGTTGTGTTTTGCATTCTTGATTTTTTTTTTTTTGTGTAAAAATGCTACATTTTTTTTTTTTTTTTAACAAATCATTTAAATTAATAAAACATTAATGCTTAATGTGTTTCAGGTTTTCACCGTCATCTCATTTATTCAAAATATCGGTCACTGTATATATGAATACAAATTTATTCTGGAAGAAAAGACACTGTTTTAATAAGTAAAGGGGGTTAGTGTGTCGATGAGCAGGACTGACATGATTCATGGCAAATAGTTTTTTTATGTGATGTAATTGTTTGTATGTGTTCTACTATGGCATAGCCGTGGTGTGAGTGGAAGTGCAGTCTCTTGTTCTCCTGGTGAGATACATCAGCAACAGCAGTCTCATGAATGGGGTCAAGCGTGGGTCGAATGCATGTGCAGCAAAGAGTCGTACAGTATCAAATCAAATCAAATCAGATTTTATTTGTATAGCCCGAAGTCACAAAGTACATTTTGCCTCGGAGGGCTTTACAATCTGTACAGGGAGTGACACCCTCTGTCCTTAGACCCTCGGTTCGAGTGAGGAAACACTTGCCCACAAAAAACCCTTTTAACAGGGAAAAAGGTGGAAGAAACCTCAGGAAGAGCCACAGAGGAGGGATCCCTCTCCCAGGACGGACAGACGTCCAATAGATGTCACGTGTACAGAACAAATCAACAGAGACATATTGTACAATTACAATGAATGATAAAATGATTACAGTAGCAGTGATAGAGATAGAGAGACACAGATGCACAGCAGCAGCAAATCATAAACTAACCATAAACTGTAATGGAGATATGGTAGCAATAATGACAGCAGTAATGTATGTAGTGTAGTATGTGCGTCTCCTGCATAAAAGGAGCATGAATTGACAAAACACCGGGAGAGAAGCTCATGTGATGTAGACGTAGCTTTGTGTCACACTTTCACACTTCTTTCCATTCAGCGGAGAGCTGAATGTGTTCACACACACACTCGCACACACCCACACACATTTATAGAGACAGATTGAAATGCAATAACAGGACTAGGTGGAAACCTAGTACATGGCTGGATCGTGTACGGTGAGCAGTAGTGTCCATAATGTGAATGAAATGTTTTCTGTAGTGGTCCAAGTAATAAAGTAGCAGATCACAGGACACGGTTAAGCTTTGTTTGAGTAAAAAAAGAGTTACGAATGCAGTCCAAGAACAAAACATTCCACTTATAAACGAGAACTTATTCTAATTATAACTCTTGTAATTACCCATTCACACCCCTGCTCTTTATTCGCCTCTATCCATGGGACGTCGTCTCGTTTTTCTGTGACTCACTCTGTATCGAGTGTTTCGTCCGACCGATTGTTATTTTGGGGTGTGTTAACTGAGAGCTCTCTCTCGTGCCTCTGGGTATACCAAGAGCTGTTTTCTCTGGACTGTTTTTGGACTGTGCTGTCAGTCCCTCATGGTGAATATCAGGTACTGTGCTGACTCTGTGCCATCTCTGCACACATGATGTACACTGATGTGAGCTCATAGTCTGGGCTCAGTCCAACTTATACTCAAGATGAGACTGAAGTGGTAGTTAGTTGTGCATAAACTAACGTCTTGTTCAGTCTGCTAGCCCACATCTGTTTTTTATAGCATTTTTTTCCAAATCGGATCCAAGACACATTTGGAGGTGGTTTAAAATGCGATTCTGGGGCGGCGTTTAGCTCGGATGGTGGAGCAGCCGCCCCGTGTGCAAAGGCTCGGTTCTTGCTGCGGAAGCCCAGGGTTCGAATCCGACCTGCATGTCATTCCCCATCTCTCTCTCCTTGCATTTCCTGTCACTCTTCAGCTGTCTCTATCAAAATAAAGCTTGAAAAAGCCAAAAAATTTACTTTAATATTTTTTTAAAAAATATATAAAATGCGATTCCAATCAGATTTCTACAAATCTGTGGACAGATGCTGAAATAAATAGTTTTCTGGCACTTTGGAGGGGGCATGATGACGGATTTCCATTTCGTATGCTTCCGCATTGGAAAGCTGCATTCCCAGCATATGTAGTTACTGATGACTACCGTTACCACAGCAACACATACAAGCTGGTGATGTCTAGACACACAAATCCGATCTCATCACCTGCAAATAACAGTGCAGAGTTATTTGCTTTCAGACTGAACAAGGCCTGAAAGTTTTCAGTGCTTCACGAACTGTACTCATAGATTCTGGAATAACAGTACATAGTGTTGGTCAGTGGGGAAACTCCAATACTCACCTGACCAAACGCTGTATTGTCATCACTCAGCCAGTCAGGGAACAGATTTTTTGGACCCTGCTTTGCTTCGGTCGAGCCAGTAGTTCCTTTTGTGCCCTGATTCGTCCTGATATCTCCTGACATCAGAATCCCTCTACTTTTCTCTGTAACATGTTGGAATATGTCGGACTAATCCCGGTTCCTTTGTACATAAACCACCCATCATATAATACTGTATTTTACTTCAGACTGGATGATATTTTAGGTCGGGTGTGTGTGTGTGGGTGTGTTTGGATATGTTTGTGTGCACAGTTGTGGCTGTTGCCTCTTGTACAGTTCTCTACTGTTAATCTATCTTCAAATGTTGTTTTCTCCATGCTCACTATATCACACCCACTTTCCGACAATCAAATCCCTCGATGACGATTTAATCAAACAAAATACTCACTTGTATTACTTGGTAACGTAATGTAAAATAGTAATTAAGTATGCAAATATGTCCTCACATCACCACCTCCATGGATATGTTAAAAGCCAGGAGACGTCTTGCTTTTTTATTCAGCTCCCCTGCTCTTATTTTCTGATTGGCCAGCGGTTGTTCTCTGTCTTGATGATCAGGAAATAACAGCACCTTGAAAGATTAGAACAAAACGAGGATAAAATCTTTGTACCTTTTATATAACCGTCTCAACCAGCTCTCTACAAATCCTCAGGGAACAGTAGAATTTCCAGCCTCTGGGCTTGGTGAGAAAACGCTGCTGCAGGCTCCTAGATCTGCTAATTACTCATCAGAATTCCTCTCCTTTCAGAGATCCTGGCGCAGCGCCCGTGGAGAAGAAGAAGAAGGGAAAGAGGAGAAACCAGGAGCTGGCTGTCCAGGAGGGGGCGGAGAGTGATGACACTACCTCAATGTCAGCCCTCAACATGGGTGGAGAGGACAGCCAAGACCCGCTGGATAGCGCGGTGAGTGGACAGAAGGACTGTAGACCCTGGAATGACTGTTGTACATTTATATTATGAGCTAGACGTGCAGTTAAAGGAGCTGTGAGTGGTATTTTAACTTTAATTAGAGACTTTAGTTTTACATGATTGGATAAATTAAATCTTTGCCAACATGTTGTGACAACTGTCTTGTGACAGGAAGCAGATGGGGTTTCAGAGCCTTTTAAATTCTTGTAGGCTTAAAACAGAAGGCAAGGTGTCCCTTTCCCAAAGACATCAAGGTATCATAATTAATCTGACCTTTAATAATGTTATATACATTACAGTAGTAGTTGGAAAAAACATCAATACAGGAATGCGAAACATCAACATTATGATACCAAACACCTCATAAACAACACCTGGTGTTCTCTTGTTAAAGGACCCATCTCCCCTCACGTCCTTCCTCGCTCATACTTCTACCCTTTCACCTTTATATCTCTTCTTTTCCTCTTCCAATCTCATCAAGAGACCTTCCCTCTCTTCTTCCTCTCACACATTTCTCTGTCACTGCATCTTCTTAATTCTTCCTTTCCTATCTCACCGTCCTCTCTTTGTTTCCCCCCTCTAATCATCTACCTCCCTCTTATTCTTTAGAAGAGGCGTTCGGGCCGTCAGGTCAAGAGGAGGAAGTATAACGAGGATTTGGACTTTAAAGTGGTAGACGATGACGGAGAGACGATCGCAGTTCTTGGAGCTGGACGCATCTCAGCACTCAACGCCACCGCGCTGGCTTGGCAGGCTGAGGTAAGGAAGGACACAGGCTACCTCAGCTTCTCTTCTCCTCACATGCCTCTTAATCTTTTGTGTTAAAATGCACAAATAATACTGATATGTCGGAGGTGAGGGTGTTCTTTACGTGAAATAGTTTCTTGGTTTTCTCTGTCTGTCAAAACTCACCACCAAAACTTTCATGATGTCATGGCTAAAGACAAATGCAATCAAAGTCTTGCTGTCTCTGTAAATGGTGTCACCATCTGAATTTGGCAGGCTTGTATGCCAAACAGACACTCACGTTAGGTCCACCTGGCTGAAGCTGTCTATTACAATAGTCTTGCAATGAATCACCCACTTCATGGAGGCTATAATGTTCAGCTTTTGTTCAAAACTGGATTTTATGGTCATTTCAGAGGCTGCACTTTGCGATGCCGTTGGATTGTTTTGTAATGCATCCCTGATATACACTATTACCTCTCAGTTTGTAACCGTTGGCAAGGTTTTGTGTGATCCACGTTTGAAATTCTGTGAGGTCCTCCTGTGTTTAGAGTGAAGTCTTTGATGCTTTCCTGCCGTATGAACACAAACTGACCTTCGTCGTTGTAGTCTGCTAATCTTTTCTGTCTTTCTGTCCCCCAGGAGCCGCCTGAGGACGAGGCCAATATCATTGAGAAAATTCTGTCTGTCAGAATAGCGAAGAAAGAGGTGAAAAAGAAAGAACACACACCCCTATATACAGACAGCTACACACACACATTTATTTTACTTTTTATTCTAGAATACATTCTGGATTGCCCTTTATTTTAATACACTGTCAAGCCTGAAATCCACTTAAGCTGAGCCGTTATATTTTGTTACAAAAACATAACAAATCATGTTTCAAGCACTCACACAGCTGCAGGTCCCCCCAGATAAAATGTCCCCTGTTAGCTTTCAAGTCCACCGTTGGTGGCTGTGAAACAACGCCAAAGTCCGCATTTAGTCAGTTTCACAACAACACACACACACACACACCGCTAAACAGACACATGATTTCATGAATAAATAAATGAATTTTTTGGAGATTGTAAAACGTATTATGTTGTTTGTTTTTCCATCATTCTAAAATCAACTTTATTTCTCCTTCGCTCCATCTGTCTCCTTCCCTAGACTTCATCGTCAGAGGACCAAGCGGAGGAGACAGAAGAGTTTTATGTCAAGTACAGAAATTTGTAAGTCCCTCTTTGTTATGTTTGTACATGTGCTGACATTTAGCTGGTGCTCGCTTGATGTCGGTTCACTGGTTGTAATCGTGTGTTCTGTTGACACCCACTGCCCACCTGTTCAGGCCAGGTGAACCAGGTCGCCCCAATTACACACGACCTCTCGAAGTAATGCAATCCAGTACCACCACTAAAAGGAAACTCTGCTCATTCTTAACCGGCTTTGTATCAAGACAATGTGGGTAGTATATGCAAAGTTACTATATGTAAATGAGCATGTTGCCTTCACCCAGAGCTTCCTGTTTATTTGCTGGCTCTAGGGCCATTGTTCCGAGTACAGATTGCGCCATGCCCACCTCTGCGGACAGTTGGATAGTGAGATGTTAAGCGTGACTGGTCTCCAAATATGGTGTGACGAAACCGTCAAACTAGGCAGATTCAGTTACCGTGTTGCCTATTTCTCATCTCAAATAGCCGATAGCTAATAATCAAATGGTGTTTTATTAGCTTGTATTGTTTACAATGCTGTTAGTACGCTTCAAATCAGATTAGTGGTATGGGCCATTTTTGTGTACCAAGCACAAATGGAGAGGAAACCATGCTGACCAGGCTCAACACCCTGAAACAACATATAAACACCCAGAGAGAATAAAGACGGAGACCCAAGGAGCTGCTCACTGAGCTGCCTGATTACAGAGACTTACATGATCATGTAACATGTGCAGCCTCAGAGGTGTTTAAAGTCGCCCTCATGATTGATGGAAGTATTAAACGAGTGTCTTGACTTTGTTAGAGCTGCTTAGTTAATAGTTTTTATGACATTGATTTGTCTCAGGGTAGTTGACTTTGCACACACGGGCGGTGTTTTTAGCAGCGCTGTGTTCTCCAGAGTCAGTAAAGTGCTCCTCGGCAGCGGCTGCCGGAGGAGAGCCGAGAGTTTTTCATCCTCTAACCGAGACTCAGCCTTTTCCAGACAGTGTGAGGATCTCTGGAGACGTCCCCTGTTTGTTCCAGCACTTTGTATCTTTGGGAAAGGCCCTACACAGATACTGTCATTATTATGATGATGTAAATTTATTCTCTGGGTTGATGAATAAAGCATAAAGAGTTTGCCTGAGTTAAATCAAACAGAGTGGTCATGAAACGCTTTACTTTCCCACGTCTTTATTTAGAATAATGTATTCACAAATTATAAAGTTACAGAAAAGTGGCCCTAAGAATGATATTTGTAGCGTAAAAATCATCATTATCCATAATGCATTATCAAATATATAAGTAGTCGCGTTGTAGTTCAGTAACTGCGTTGTGTACAATCCCTGAACACTGCACTGACATTTATATTTGTCCATTTATAGATTGCAGTTTATGGATTAGCTCACGCATGTCAAACTGTAGCCATAGTAACATTTGTTCTGCTTTCTTTCCCAGCGACTAACGATTAGGGAATTTTTCGTCGGTAGATATATCACAGAGCGAGACACCATCATTGTTCCCCGTTGTGCACGAAGATAATAATCATTGCCTGAGCGGTCTGTAGGATGCAGCGCAGGGCGACACAAACGGCGTCATCGTCATCATTTCTGTCTGTTTACTGATCCCAAATCTCTCGTTGAACTTCTGTCAGATCAGGATCAGATTTGTTTGTTTGTGTCATCGCTCCACTGTGGTTTCATACATGATTGTATTTGGATCCACCAGATTCCACTTCAGGAAGTTTGATTTTGTGTCGATTCTGGGGACCCATGTGGACAAAAGTGGTAGCGTGTCCGCCAACTTGTTTCATCGATTTGGAGCTGCTCTGACTCTCTGCAGCTGGGTCCTGGAGTTTTTGACAAACGGGCCTCAGTCTGTTAAGATACATGCTGTCTCATCTTCCACCATCACACTCAATACAGGCTCCCCACAGGGATGTGTCCTGAGCCTCCTGCTGTACTCACATATGATTGCTCTGCAAGGGACCTGGACAATCATATAATGAAGTTTGCAGATGACACAGAGTGTGGTTGGACCAACAAGGATGAGTCTGTTTACAGGCAGGAGGTGGAAGAACCTATGCAAAGCAAACAATCCCAGCATCATAAAGAAGGCCCGCCGACGCCTGGACTTTTTGAGGAGGCTGAAACGGGCCAGCCTCAGCCCTGCTGTCCTGACCTCTTTTTGGTGTGGTGGAGAGCGTTCTGACATCCTCCATCACTGTCTGGTATGGGAACTGTTCTGCAGCAGCAACCTCCCTTCCTTCCTTGGAGGACATTTATGTCGGCAGGTGCAGAAGCAGAGGGTCATGCATCATGAAGGATCCCACCCACCCAGCATACAAACTATTCACCCCCCTCTCCTCAGACAGAAGGCTGCACCGCCTCAAAGCCAGAACAACAACACGGCTAGTGCAGCTTCTCGCCAGAGGCTGTGAGGTTTACGAACTCTGTGACTGAAAGTCTGTCCTGTGCACTTTTCACTGCCGCTAACAGCACGAATCTTTAACACGCCGCTTGGTGTTTTTACTGTGTTCTATTTATTACTTTTTGGTCTTTTTAGCTATGACACAGCAAAATTCTATTTATTTTTCCTGTATGACCTGGTGGAAGGCAACTATATACAAATACAGATAGTCTTGTTTGTTGATGTGGGTCATATAGAGGCATCAGTATTAAATTGAGACTCATTATGCAGCTATAGGCTATATAATGGCCAACGGGCGAACAAAATTCACACTGTATGCTTCACAAAATAAAAGCTGTGTTGATTCTTTTGTTGCGTGCTGTTTCAGTTCCTACCTACACTGCAAGTGGGCCACTCTGGAAGAGCTGGAGAAAGATCCCAGAATCCACCAGAAGATTAAACGCTTCAGGACCAAACAGGCCCAGATGAAACACCTGTTCAGCGAGGTACCTGTTCGTACTTTACTGTTTACTGTCCTTATCGCCACTTCACGTCTGGATAAAAGACTGATCTTCTCTTTTTGAGTCACGGCAGACAAATTTGTGTTTTAATAGCTATTACCCGAGCCGTTTTTTGTCCATCAGAAAGTGATTAGGAAAACCTCAGGTGTATAATGAATGGGCCATACTGCTTGGTGATTCACAACACATTCATCCTGAGTTGCTGCGAAGTCTTTAAAGTGCCATAAGGGTCAACGGGTTAACTCGAACATACTGTAACCAAGGCAACAGGCTGATTTGGAGGTCTGTGTAGGTTTAAATCTTTTCATAACAAATATTAATGGATGGTCGAAAATTAGCACTGTTCTCTCTCCAACAGGAATCAGCAGTTTGTTGAACACGTGGCTTTAATACTGAGAAACAGCAAGTCGATTTTCTATATATAGGTTAAATCATCAGGTTACAGTTGGTTTAATGTGAGGGGAATAAAACAACAGAGGTTTTAGCAGTACATACAGAGTAGGAGAAAACAGAAATGACGGTTGATTACGACATGGAGAAACAGAACTATACTGGTAAATTAAAAATAATAAGTAAATACAGAATGTAATAATCAATGATGTTAATATTGGCTGACATGAGGTTTTGAAGCTTTTAGAGTAATGTCTTTACATTCAGACTGTGGCTTCACCAAACGCTTCATTCACACTGGCTCCTTTTTTTTTTTACTCGTGTGACTCAGATCTGTTTTTAATAACTGCATGAAATCACATAAAATCTGCAATGCCATGATCTGGATCGACACTCATCGTCACAATTCTGCGTTGGCGGGAGTCACTTGGTGAATACAAACACGGAGACAGTCACGTCGACCAGTTCAATCTGGAATCTGATATTGAAATCAGATCTAAGAAATGAATCAGAGTTGAGCACTGTGAACGTAATGTTCCCTGTTTAATAATGAATAATCTCTTTGTCCCTGTTACCAGCCCGATGAGGACTTATTCAACCCAGACTACGTAGAGGTGGACAGAGTGCTGGAGGTGGCTGTTACCACAGATACCGAGACGGGAGAGGTATGTAACGTGTAAACACAGACACACTGTCACAGCAGTGTTTGTCTGCTTTGAAAGCAGCCATTAGTGAAAGTCCTCAGTGTTGTGGTTCACTCTTAATCCTGTGGCACACAGAAACACACCATGTCTTTCTATATGTTGTTGTAGGAGGTGACCCATTACCTTGTAAAGTGGTGCAGTCTCTCGTACGAGGAGGCGACGTGGGAGCTGCAGGAGGACTTGGACCCAGAGAAGATCAAGGAGTTTGAGGAGATCCAGAAACTGCCAGCAGACCTCAGACACATGGTGAGTGGAAACATAATAGAGAGAAGAAGAGAGTAGAGAAGTTCGAACATTTAGGCGCTCGGTTCTTTGCTCAAAGGCACCTCGGCTCTGCCCAGGAGGTGAACTGGCACCTCTCCAGTTTGCGGTCGCATTAACCGAATATTTTCTGTCTAAACACCGTCCATCCAACACTGAGGGCAGTTTACCGTAACGTTTAGTGATTCACAAGAAACACTGTCAGTAACCACATGTAGACCACCTGTAGTACATAATACAGGTGGTCAGATACATAATCTGTAAGTTCTCTATATCAAACTTTGCTTTTTTTTTTTAAATTTGTTTTATTAAGTGCTGTTTAATAGGCTACATGTCTAATCTATCAGCTACTAATAGATTAGGATGGAAATTTTACGACCCCGTCTGTCATATTGACAACAATGCAATCTCTGGTCCATCAGCACCCTCTGGTTCCCAAGCCAAGCCCCCATGGTCTGAGCTAAGACTGATTTATGACTTCTTATTTCTCTAAGTTGAAACAGACTGTGTCTGTTTCACCCACAGTTGTTTCCATTTCTGTGGTAATGTTTCTGGCATTGGATGAAGTCTCTCTTCTTAAGAATAATATTAATAATAATGTCTATAACAAAAGTCTATAGCTTCTTAAACGCTCCGATTGGCTCCAGCCAGAAAAAACATCACCAGACCTGTGGAGGTGTGGGTGGCGATTCAGACGTCTGGAACCAGACTGTTAGACAAATAGTGAGGAAAAAACATTTTGCATTTTGAGTTCAGGTTAGTGAGAAGATGAAAGCAGCGCACAACACCACCACATCATCAAGGCTTTATATAATTCATCTCCGGTGCTCCCTGCAGAACAGACGACCTTTCCTCCTCACATCTTTACGACTTTGCCTCAAATTCACCATCTTGGACTTGTTTTTTCTTTCTTCGGTGTTCATGGGTGCAAACGCAATCAGCGCTGCAAGCTTTTTCTTTCTTCTCACGCCGAAGTTCTGGTTTTGTGTTTGAGTTTTTGGAGGTGACATTGAGGTTTCTTTTTTTTTTTTTAACCTCACAATCAAACGGTCTTCTGTTCTGCGAGGCAGAATCCTCTTCACATCTGTGCCTCGCTGTTCAAGGTGGGAATCACTGTGAAGCCCAGACAACAAAAGGAGAGGCCGTTTTAATGTGAGCAGAACAGAGAGGTTTCAGTCTCCTGACAAGTCTCGCAGTGCATTTTTACTTTGCTGGATGCCGAACACAAAATTGCTACTAAAACATCAGTAATTTTCTCCTCCATCCACTCCTGGGAGATGAGACCTGAGCAAATTAGTAATTATTCATTAAAAACTCATCGTATCACTTATTACACCACAGCATGTCCATTCAGCCTCCAAAATCAGCAGACACTGACACTCTCTTACCTTTTACGAAACTCATTCATCTCCCTTCTGCAGACCTAAATAGTATATAATAGTTGGATGATCACATTCAGAAAAAAGAAACCTTTTCCCATCATATCCATGAGTAATGTTAGTATCAAAGCTTTTTAATAAACAGACTTCAACCTGATGGATGGTTGCAAATGTTGTCATTTACATTCTGTTTGGTTTTTGTTGCTGAAATTGAAATGGTAAGCTTTGAAACCACTCGTTAATGGAATAACATAAAGAGTGTGTGTGTGTGTGTGTGTGTGTGCAGGAGCGTCCTCCTCCAGAAAAATGGCAGAAGTTGGAGCGCTCCAGAGATTACCGGAACGGAAACCAGCTCAGAGAATACCAGTTGGAGGGAATGAACTGGTTACTGTTCAATTGGTACAACAGGTGAGTACTGCACACAAACACACACTGGCACCAGTCGAAGAGATTTGATTGGTTGAAAAAAAAAAAAATGAAAACACACTGAATTAAATCATAAACAAACACAGACTCCAAATAAACTGGCATTAACATTAAAAAACAACCATGATGAGACCTGCAGTTAAACTACCACTGAACTACAACACTCTCTCTCTCTGCAGCTGCATTAACTGTCCTCTGCTGTTTGAACAGTTTTCTTGGGATGGACAGTAACTTTATCGCCTGCTTTGTTTCAGCCTGAAACTTCGACCTCTAAAAGCTCAAAAACTCACACTGCACATACAAAATATGTCTTAAAACCTTGTCTTTCTTCAACACCATCATGAATATCACGATAAAATACGAACAATGACATCGCAGTTAATTTTGCGGGGACGCAAACTGACACCAAAGTTGCAGCTGGGCAGCTAACATGCAGAGAGGATGAGATGTTTTCTCCTCAGAGCCAGCACACCGTCTCTACAACACTCCTGCCACTGCAGCTACACTTTGTTTCCAGGACTGTGCACAACCACCGGAGCTTCACGCGTTATTTCAGATGTTGATATGTACATTGAAAGAGTTCTCCGTTGCTGTGATTGACCGACTTCCTACAGTGATTTCAGTGCCAGGAATGGGGACAAAATCCCAAATCCTGATTCAAGAATCCATTTTAAAATGCAGCTGACGCTAATATTCGCCTCCAGCAGTCAAATCAGGTTAATGCTTCCAAAGTTAGTAAGAAATTTCTCTTCAGTGCATCAAACAAATGTCAAGCCACAGGAAAAAGACTGTAATTTAAGCCACTCACTCTATTCTGATGACTGATGTGGCCTCATATTAGCTTCAGTGGGATCTTTTTCGTGACTGCTATTTACTGGAGAACAGTTTAACATGCTACAAAAAGAACAAACAGACCCTGGAAACAGACGAGAAAAGTGGATTTGATGATGATGAAACTCATGAGCACATCATAGCAGATCCACGTGCTTACATGGATGAAGGAGAATTCCACTTCACCGTATATTTTCTAATAGATTCGACCATAAATTTGCATTTTAATAAGAAACAAGTGTTTCTCTTGAAAGTCCTACAACTCATTTACGCCTCAAGATCCAGAGCTCATGTTAATATATAATATATTACTAGAAGACAAGTATGTTTACAAGGATAACGCATTAATTAGCCTAATTGCTGTACTAATTAGCATAAATCTGATGTATTTCCTGTATTTTAGGATTATGGCTCTGGCCTCGCTCGCTCCCTCATGGCGTCTTTGTTCTTCCTCCTAGAAAAAACTGCATACTTGCAGATGAGATGGGTTTGGGAAAGACCATCCAGTCCATCACCTTTCTGTACGAGATCTTCAGCATGGGGATCCGCGGGCCCTTCCTCATCATCGCCCCGCTGTCCACCATCACAAACTGGGAGAGGGAGTTCCGCACCTGGACGCGCATGAACGTCATCGTGTATCACGGCTCGCAGATCAGCCGGCAGATGATCCTGCAGTACGAGATGTTCTACAGAGACGCACAGGTAACGTTTGAATGCATGAATTTTCTTTTTTTTATCAGTCTGTGCTCAGGAGTCATCGGCTCTCATCGATCAGCCGGTGAATGAGTCAGCTGTGTGACGTCTTTTATAAGGTAGACGGGGGACGAGAACCACAACCCCTCACCAACGTTTAGCGGTTGGTGACTTTATTACAGGAAATATTTCCCGCATGTCTGGTTATTGTGCTGTGAGTCATCTGGCTGTGATGTTTCATGTGTTCCAGCTGTTATTTCCTGATAAAGTCAATCAATCAATGCATTTATTGGCTGAATCCTAATAATCGATTCATTGATTAAAGTCTTTTTTTCATTTTATTTTTCAAATGTAAAGACGTGCCCGAAATGAATTCATTGGTTAATATAATGGACGAATAAATCAACACAGTATGGAGTATGGAGACTTTTGCCCCTTTTCTGTTGCCTAAAATATAAAATTCAGAATTGACTAAAATAAATTGATCAAATTCAAATCAAAATCAAATCAGATTTTATTTGTATAGCCCAAAGTCACAAAATACATTATCCAGGCACAACGTCTGGAGCAGGTAGCCAAAATATTTCCCACCGTGTGCAACCTAACGCACACTTCCACGCAGAGCTGCCTGCGTGACTGTACGTCACAACTCTGCCTGTGTGTCTTATAACTGCACCAAACTGTGCCAAACCAAATATTCATCCTGTGTGAATATTTCTGAGTTATGCAGCGATGTATTTATAAGAAAAGAAAATGCATTGAGGAAACCACCTTTATGGCTGCGCTCATCGTCGTTTTCATTTAAACTTTTTCCAACTCATTGACTTCATTCATGATGATTTGTTAAAGTATGTTTTGCTTTAATCAGCTGACTTTTGTTCTCTTTTCTAGTTCAGGTGAAATGAACATCCCTTCTGTCACTTCAGAGCTTAAACATACGCAGTTATTTAAATTGACATGAACACGTGCTGGTTTTAGCGCTGCAGCTTCAGTAAAATGCATTGGAAGTGAAAAATAGGAACTTTTATCCCCACGCTGGTTTCATTTTTACCTTTCGGTGAACCCACGTTCATGTAAGCCTGCCGTGTCTGCTTCTGTTGTATTCAGTAATTAGTGATGAGTTGGTAAATCCCTTCCAACAAACCTCAGGGGACGAGCATGGACTCCTAGCACTCAGCGTTGAGTTGTTCATGTTGGTCCAGATGAGCGATATCCGTGGTAGAACATGATTTCACCACAAAGCTGATTTGTGGCTACGTTGTTGTTTTTTTTCTCTTGTCTTCTGATTACCGAGTCAGACGAACCCCTCGGAGAGAGCACGACGGTCAGAGTCTCAGCGCTGTCTGCAGAGTGCAGGGAGGAGGTTGTAGTTGCATGTGGAGATAACAGGAAGGTCACACGAGTAGCCAGACAGCTCTTTAATTCTCAGGCACCGACTCACAAGACTTGATATTTACTTCTGAAAAATGAAAACACTTCACAAGCACCTCGTGTTCAGACAATGTCTGTGTTATTATGATGTATTAAAGTGGCTGTCTTCAGGGTTGGAATAATGAATTAGTTATACAGCCGCCTTTTACCCTGATGTGAGTCAAAACACCTGCGATGTTTAAACATTCATGCAACGCCCAGTGAGTGCAGATCCTTGTTGGTCTTCGTCAGTCTTCTCCTCATCCTTTATATTCTAATGCTGCGTCACATCCTCCACAACACGCTTCACAATATTAGAGTGATTTTATTAGTCAAGGCTCCTGTTGAACTCTTGCAGAGAGTGAATTTGTTAATCTGGAGTGAAGAAGGTTTCTTACCTCTATAGCTGTGTCCTCATGATCATGAGATGATACTTCACATTAAGGATCTTCTTTATCTTTTCTCTTCCTCTGTTTCTCCTCGCGTGTCCATCCTCCTTCTGTGATACCCTTGGATGGATGACGTGACAGATAGGACATTCATCATTTCTCTTTGACCTCTTTTTTTTTCCCTCGACCTCGCTCTCCCTGCAGGGTGGCTCCATTTCTGGCCGTGAAGTGTTCAGCGTGTAGTCGTTCAGAATGACCCCTTCCTTCTCTATGAAGGCTGACTGCCCTCTGGCAGCCCCCCTGACCGGCTCTGAACTGTTTGGATAATCCTGTTTAATTTGATCGACAACAAAAACCATCATAGTTCCAACGTGAATTCCTTTTTGCAGCCTGAAGCTCAGACTCCTGTCAAAACCAGTTTTGAGTCATTATGGTTTATTAACTTTTAACTAAGGTTGTCTAGATTTCAGGGATATGACACCTTTTAAGGTAGAGTAGGAAATGACATCATAATAAGCAACAAATATTACATAATTATAGATGAAACCATAAAAACACATCTCAAAAACTACATGTGCATAATTCAAATAACTTTCTGCATTCAGATTCGGTCAAGAGATTTCACCAGTGGAGTATCATTTCTGTTAACTTTGTCTGGTATTCACAACATAACGAGGTTCTTATTGCTGCATGAGCAGTCTCAGATGAATACAGAGTTACCATGACATTACTGTATGCAGATAATGGTTTTGAATTCTGCGGATATCCAAGGGCAGTGAATATTCATTTTGGTCACGCCTGATGAAGTCTTCTATTTAGCAGTTTCAACATTTTCGGAAGGTTCCAGTGTTTTCTTTGTATTTGAAGGTTAGAAGTGAAGAGAACCTGTGAAAAATTCAAGAGTGAGACATGACACGCAGTAAAGGTCCTTGATTCCATCCTTGAACCTCCCTCCGCTGCCTCCTGCCATCATGGTTTTTTAAACATGCCGTACTCTACGCTGTCTCTCTCTGCTTTAGGGGAACACTATCCCGGGCGTGCTGAAGTTTCACGGGGTGATCACCACCTTCGAGATGATCATGGCCGACTGTCCGGAGCTGAAGAAGCTCCACTGGCGCTGCGTGGTGATCGACGAAGCCCACCGACTGAAGAACAGGAACTGCAAACTGCTGGAGGGACTCAAACTCATGAACCTGGTGAGTCTGTCGGAGTCTGAATTATCCGATATAATCTAATATTTAGCGGTGGCTGTTATCTGAGGTCGGTATTGACCGTTAAGTCTACTTGCACACCTTTGTTGTTACGCTTGCCTCTTGTTATTCATTCACCTCTCGTCAGCTGTAGTGGTCTTGTCCTCCTGCCTCTCCTTCTTCCTCACAGCGAGGATTGTTTTAATAAACCGCGGGGTCGTCTTTTCAGTTCAGTTCGAATAAATCTTATTACAAGCAGCCGGTTTGTGTGCTGTTTTTTAAATCAGAATCAGAAATATTGATCTCAGGGGGTAAAATGGGATGTGTTATGGCTACTCCCATCCAAAAATAGAAATATATAAACAGAAAGAAACAGAAGAGAAATCTAAAACAAGAAGAATGTAAACATGTAATCAAATATGTGCATTAAGTACTATTATATAGAGAGAATAATAAATATATTAAATATGTGCACTACAATGTGTAATAACTGTGTACATAATGCTTTAAATAGATGCAGAGTATTAGTTAAGGCAGTATATTTTATGAATAAATGATGAGGTTGTAGCTGCTGGTCCTTGAGAAAAGGAGTTGAAATGTTTGATGGCCACCTGTCGCTCTCTGCAGTACGAATCAGTGCAATGAGTCTGAATGTCTATCTAACATATTCCTGCATGTGTTTCTAACAGGAACACAAGGTTCTGCTGACAGGAACTCCTCTGCAGAACTCGGTGGAGGAGTTGTTCAGCCTGTTGAATTTCCTGGAGCCGCTGCAGTTTCCTTCAGAAAGCACCTTCCTGGAAGAATTCGGAGACCTCAAGACAGACGAGCAGGTGTGTTAGATAAGTGGTTTCATGTAGGTGCTACACGCGGGACATTGTGGATTTAGGTCAAGCCAAAGTCTGCATATGTAACATTTGCCTTTCTGTCACATTCACACCTCCTGCTGCGTTCTCCCCAACAGGTGAAGAAGCTTCAGGCCATTTTAAAGCCCATGATGTTGAGGAGGCTGAAGGACGATGTGGAAAAAAACCTGGCGCCTAAAGAAGAGACCATCATAGAGGTAGGACTGTGTGTGTGTGTGTGTTTGATATAAACAATAAGACGAGGTGTCCGTTATCAGGAATTAATGGATGACAGGAAGGCTAGAGCTGACTGATGTGCAGCCATGTCTGTTGATTCCATGGTCAAAGACGAATGATCATTCCAGGATGTGAGCTCAGTGGTTGACACTGTTTCTTCAGAGCAAAACGATCCAAAGTTCAAACCGAGTGCATTCAGCTGGGGCCTTTCTGTGTCATGTCTTTGTTTGTTTCCTCAAGGTGCTCCACTTTCCTCTCAGAGTCCAAAACAGATGCAGGTTCTGTGAATTAGGAACTCTACAATCGCCCTTCAGCGTGACTTTGAATGTGTTTGCCCGTATGTGTGTGTGTGTGTGTGTGTGTGTGTCAGCCCTGTGATTGACTGCCCAGGTTCCTGCGCAGCATAAGCGTTACATAGAAGAGATGAATAGTGACAGTTTGACTTTAAATCTGTGTTTTTAATTTTTAGTATTTGGTAAGCGGTGCCAGCCGGCTCTCTCTCTCTCTCTACACGCATTTAAGTCAGATTTAAAGTTTAAGAACAAGGTTTAATGTTAAAATCAAACGTCACAAAATGATGCACACAGATCAAAATGAACACCCTCCACATGGAATGACCATAAAATACATATTCTACCTAAAATAATAACAACACAACCCCGAAATCCAAAAAAACAGGAAAGACTTTAATTCAAAATCCCGCTTCAGGTTTTCTTTTTACATTTCAGTCCCAATCTGAACTTACGCTACAAAAACCTGGGTTTACTGGGTTGTTGTGGTTGAATGATCGACTTCCGTAAACAGCTGACAGTGGAGTGGATGTGGAGTGATCCGGGAGGCGTGTAGAAATCCGTTAATGTTGTCAGGAGGAGAGCTGTCGTGACGGATGGATTAACTGTTTGTACGGGACTGACACAACCTCACTTGATCTTTGGGTCCAACGTGACTGCTCTGATAAAACTGAATAAGTAATAAACAGTAGAGAGTTGAATTGCAGTGAGTAGATGTGTGTTTCTGCGGGTGCACACAAGTGACGAAGTCGAGGTGATAAAAAAAAAAAAATCCAGGTTGTCACATGAAACTAAAAAAACAACCTAATGTACGGTTGATTGTGCCGGCTGAATTATGAGACTCGAGGTGGAGAAAATGTACGACCTGTGCACTGAAACATATTTCTCCTGCAGGTGGAGCTGACCAACATTCAGAAGAAATATTACCGAGCCATCTTGGAAAAGAACTTCTCCTTCCTGTCCAAAGGCGCAAACCAGCACAACATGCCCAACCTCATTAACACCATGATGGAGCTCCGCAAGTGCTGCAACCACCCCTACCTTATCACAGGTGACAGCACACACACACACTCACACACACGATGGGTAACCTTGTTCTTCCCTGGTTGTCCTGGTTGTAATTAGCAATTCATCTAATCTATAATTACACAGCACGACAGTAACATGTGTTCAACAACAGGCACTCAAAAGAAAGATGGATGTTCAAACTTAAAGTTACAGTCGATTATAATCTTTAAACTTGCTCTTCCTTTCTTTCAGGAGCCGAGGAGAAGATTCTGGAAAGCTTCAAGAAGTGTCACAGTCCAGAAGCGCTGGACTTCCAGCTGCAGGCCATGATCCAGGCGGCTGGTAAACTGGTGCTGATCGACAAGCTGCTGCCCAAACTGCTGGCCGGGGGACACAAAGTGCTGGTCTTCTCCCAGATGGTCCGCTGTCTGGACATCCTGGAGGACTACCTCATACAGAGACGGTGAGCAGAGATGGCAGTGATGGAAAATGCATAATGGAGATTTGGGAGAGACGATTAAGATGTGATGCAGAACAGAAAGACACTCACCTGTACGTGTTTTCTGCAGCTACACGTACGAACGCATTGATGGTCGCGTGCGAGGGAACCTGCGGCAGGCGGCCATCGACAGGTTCTGCAAGCCGGACTCGGACCGCTTCGTTTTCCTGCTGTGCACCAGAGCCGGAGGGCTGGGAATCAACCTGACGGCCGCAGATACCTGCATCATCTTCGACTCGGACTGGAACCCTCAGAACGACCTGCAGGTGAGCAGAGAAGAGCTTGGAGCCAGTTTACGTACAGATGGATGATGTCGAGTTCATGAGTATACTGTAGTTCAGCTGAGAAGGGCGGTGTTGTCAAATCATGACGAGACAGATCTAAGAATAAGCTTTCTTTTGACTGCTCGTCTTTCAATACGTGGTGGCGTCTGTGATGCCTTTTGAGGCTTTGAGAGTGTGCTTCAAAGGATGACTCCGTCTCAGATAATGAAGCGAGTGCAGTGTTACCTGATTCCAAAAGATGTTTTTATTTCGTGGGTGAGACAGCTCTTGACACTGAAGCTGCCGCATGAAACATTTCTGCTGGGGGACAAATACTGTCTTTGTCCTTTGTCGCTAACCTCGT
This sequence comes from Miichthys miiuy, assembly GCA_036365135.1. Lineage (NCBI taxonomy): Eukaryota > Metazoa > Chordata > Actinopteri > Sciaenidae > Miichthys > Miichthys miiuy. Next base: position 27,967,911 of record CM071604.1, read on the forward strand.
AAATATGAAGATCACTGTCGTATTTTAGTGCGCAGCCTGATATTTTTTTATCCGTCACTCTGATTTAAACTGATGAGTTGATTTTGAATAGTAAAAACTTCTGTCAAGCTGTCAAATCATGAAAATAACGTCATATCTCTTTAACGATATTCAAGGGAAAGTAAAGTTTATCCTTAAAGGTCAAAAAGAGAGCTTGTAATTATTAATAAAATTGTTATATTATTTGTATTACTTGGTCATGAAATCTAGTTATTCATGTTGAATCGTTCAGACCCTTAAAATCTACAACAATGAGGTTCTTTCATACTTTCTACACGCTCTGCTGTTAACACAAACCTACTATGACTTTAATTCAGTACAGCACAGTAATAATACATTATAATGCATTATAGATTATATATTCTTTCTCATATATTTTTCCTGACCCATTCCATATCAGGCCCAGGCACGCTGCCACCGGATTGGCCAGAGCAAAGCGGTGAAAGTCTACAGACTGATCACCAGGAACTCGTACGAGCGGGAAATGTTCGACAAGGCCAGTCTGAAGCTGGGATTGGACAAAGCCGTCCTCCAAGACATCAACCGCAAAGGAAGCCTCAACGGGGTGAGAGCTTATGATAAGATATTTGGATGTTTGTGGATTAGAAATAATATTTAAAAAAAGAGCATTAATTCTATCCTGTGCGGCCGTTTGTGGCTGCAGGTGCAGCAGCTTTCTAAGCTGGAGGTGGAGGATTTGTTGAAAAAAGGAGCATACGGAGCGCTAATGGACGAAGAAGACGAGGGCTCCAAGTTCTGCGAGGAAGACATCGATCAGATACTTCAGAGACGAACTCAGACCATCACCATCCAAACTGAAGGGAAAGGATCCACGTTTGCTAAGGTAGAAAGGCCAAAAATCTATTTACAAACCCAAAACAGCTATAATATGTTGATTTAATGTAGGAAAATGATTAAAGTCCTAATAAAAAAACACTTTTCTACATGCCAGATGATCCTTTGTGGAGAAACTGACAGCAGGAACACTGAACAAACATAAGCAGCTGGCAGCTTCGGCTTTCTTTAGTTGAATGAATCTTTCTGTTTCTCTCACCTCAGGCCAGTTTCATCTCATCTGGCAACAGGACAGACATTTCTCTGGACGACCCCAACTTCTGGCAGAAATGGGCCAAGATCGCAGAGGTGGAGATCGACTCCAAATCCGAGAAGGTACGGAGAGACGAACAGGAGAACAGGTTTAAGAATGAAAGCAGCAGATGAGAAACAGTAGGAAATGTGAGGATGACGCAAGAAGGAAGGAAAAGACAGAAAAAAGTGACAGAGAACGGAGCAAAGAAAGTCGGATGCAGAAGGGTAAAATGAAAAGAAATCAAACATTTACCACTGAATAAGAGATGTACTTCTGTTATGCAAAGGTAAGAAGAAGGTAGAGAGAGAAGAGGAGGAGTAATGGAGCTATGGAGGACAGGGAAGTTAAGCTCCTAAACTGGTAAAGCAAGGACAGGACAGGAAGGAAATGTGGGTGTGAAATGAGGATAAAGGAATCATGTTCTCTCCTCTCCTCTCCTCTCCTCTCCTCTCCTCTCCTCTCCTCTCCTCTCCTCTCCTCTCCTCCCCCACGTAACAGATGGACTGTCTTAATGAATGAAGCAGATTGCACACCAAGCTCTGCTACTGTCCTTATACCTTGTATGTGTGTGTGTGTGTGTGTGTGTGGACCATGACTCGTGCTTTGAATCCTTAATAATTGACACCCCTAGTGAACAGAAGCCATGTGTATGTTAGCGTTTGTAGGTGTCTCTCTCTCCTGAAGACAACCAGACGATAAAATATCTCTTCACCTGCTTCACGTCTTCGCTACAAAATCAACTTTTACACTCTCTCATCCAGACTAAGTTCTCCTCTCTGACGCAGGAGTCGCTGGTGATCGACACGCCTCGGGTGAGGAAACAGACCCGTCACTACAACTCCTTCGAGGACGACGAGCTGATGGAGTTCTCGGAGCTGGACAGCGACTCGGAGGAGCGGCCGTGTCGGACTCGGCGCCTGGGCGAGCGCGCCCGTCGGTACCTCCGCGCCGAGTGCTTCCGGGTCGAAAAGAACCTGCTCATCTTCGGGTACGACCCGAGACGATTGAGAAATCTTTTATGTGTCGGTGCGCGTTCACGCATCGGCCCGGCGAGCTGTGAAGAGGCTTCAGAACGTAGCACAAAGGAATATTTCCGTTTAGGAGTAACTTGGAGAGCTTTCATAGAAGAGAAATTAGGTTTTATTCTGTAGGTGTGCACAGGTATGCTCACAGTTTGTCGTCCTTGTACACACTGGCATAACAAAACACAAATTCTAAACATGAACACACATCCCTCATGCTTTGCAGCCAGAATCTTAAACCTTGACATCTTAGTCCAATAAAAAGCTCACATCTTTTTGTTTACAAGGTTGGCTTGAGTATCTAAGTGTACATATACGAGCTAACAGAGCGCTGTGGTTTGGACGCGACGTGACAATAAATTTGTGATCACACACTTTATTGTTTAACCTTTCAGCTGAAAAGATATATATTCATTTCTCTCTATCCTTCTCTGTGACCTACTATATTTCCCATCTCTCTATCTCTCTCCTCTCCCGTGCCCTATCTACATTTTCACTTCCCTCTCCATTCTTCACCGTGTCTGTCCAGATGGGGTCGGTGGAAGGACATCTTAAATCACGGGCGGTTTAAATGGCACCTGGCAGAGAGAGACATGGAGGTGATCTGTCGGTAAGAAAAGTCTCTCTATATAATTTTACCCTACGGAAACTCTGAAATGATTTACAGGCAGTGACGATCCATTCATACAAGCGAGCAGACATCAGGGTCAGAGCCGGAGACGTCGTTTATGAGCGAAGACCGAAGAGAAAACATGTAAATGTTGAAAAATGTTTCTGTTTTTGGGATGCAGGGCTCTGCTGGTTTACTGCCTGAGACACTACAAAGGTGATGACAAGATCAAGAGCTTCATCTGGGATCTAATCACACCCACCAAGGAAGGCCAGGACCAGGCGCTGCTCAATCACTCTGGTTAGCATTTCATTGTTAACGTGCGTCATAATGTTAGCTGAGGACTTAATACTACGCCACTTTAGTCGGCATTGAAAGTGAGCACATTTAACACTTAACCGAAAGTCAATCGATGCAGCGGAACCAGAACTATTGTCTCTAACTCAAGCCTTGAGGTGCTAGCCGCAAGCAGAAATAAGTGAGCTGCAGAGGTCTGGTTACTGCACACCATCACATTTTTTACATTTTAAAGTTGTCTTTAGCCCCAACTGACACTTGAGACGCTTATCTGATTTCTCACAGCTCCCCCTGGAGGCACGAAAGAGTTCCTACAACTCTTTTTTCACACAGCAGTAGAGCTCCCCAACATCTTTAAACAATCTTTGCTGCGTTCCCCTTTAACTGTATCCACTGACTTTCAGTAGTCGAGTTTCCATCGAATTAGAAAAGGTTGCTGGAAACAACAAAATTCGAGAAAAGTTGCCGGGTCCAGGGTGCTTTTTGGCAGTTATTACTACTAATAATAGATAGAAAAATAAGTTAGTAAACATTTAACTCACATGACAGATGAGCTTGTTTGATGAGCAGTCTCCTCATTGCACCAATGGCTGTACAAACATCGCTCCGCACAGATCTGATGTAACCTTCATCTCATTAATGCATGAAACAAACGGCCGTGGAAGGAAACATATTACATAATTGAAATTCTGTTAAAAACTGTGATACATTTGGATGGAAACACGGCTACTGAAATGTTTTTGTAGCATGAAAAGTTTACCTTTTACTTCAGTGCGGTTCAGTTTATGTGAAACTCATGGTCAGCAATTAACTAATTGGCCCTGATGAGGTAGTCATTTATCCCCCCCTCCTTCTCTCTCTCTGTTCCAGGTCTATCAGCTCCGGTTCCTCGGGGTAGGAAGGGGAAGAAGATGAAGAATCAGCTGAGCGTTTCTGAGGTGAAGAACGCTGACTGGCTGGTCAACTGTAACCCTGAGGTGGTGCTACAGGATGAGAGCTACAAGAAACACCTCAAACAACACTGCAACAAGTCAGTTTACAACTCCTCTTACTAACTCTGACGTTACTGTAATCTACCACTGTGTAACCCTGAGGTTATCCATGAACCGAACAACCGAATCAACCGGATGAACGAGCTTGAAGAAAGGTTTATTTGTGTGATTCATCAGCTGCACAGAACAGCTACTAGAAACTCTGTAGATCCTTTTTTCGAATTATTTAATAATCATTGATACGTAGCAGTTTATTGCTGCTTGTAAACCAGAGTTGCCATAAGACAACAGTGTTATAAAAGCTTTTGACATCACAAGACAGCACGAGTGTCGGAACAAAGCTGCGTGCTTGTTAAATGTTTGGAGCTGTTCATTTATTTTTCATGAACTGTTTACTCTGCTTGTGTGCACAGGTGAGAGCAGTGGGTATTTGTTTATTTATTTAATTATTGTTATTAATGAATGTCGACCGAAAGACAAACAAAAAGAATAACCACTAAAACTGAGCTGCGATCTTTACTGTGCTGCAAACCTCCTCTCTCTTCTCCACAGGGTGCTGCTGAGGGTGCGGATGTTGTACTACCTAAAGGTGGAGGTTTTGGGAGAGGCTGCCAGTCAAGCTCTAGAGGGGATTCCCGCCAGGTATGGAGCATGCACCATGTGCTAAACTAGCATTTCTCAACTCGAATGCCTTCTGGCGTTCCATACGCCGCCTCATGCATCATCAAATTTTGTCACACGTGCTCCTTCTCTCATGTTACGACGTCAACATCAGGGCATGAGAATGACCATGTCATTACATGTGTTTCTTTTCAATACCGGGTGACGCCTGCGGAGTAATGAGAGGTTGAGTGAAGCAGTTGGCGCACACACAACCCTGATTCTGCGCCATCACCTCCGTCAGCAGCAAAACGGAGTGAAGGCAGTATGATGAGAGCTGCGTGTAATATGGTTTCATCTTTACCGGGCTTCCATTATCCCGTCTTCCTCTGTGTCTGGAATGTGCTATGAAATTGTCAAATAAAGCAACGCAACTCCGAGCAAACTCACAAGACACCCGGCGACAACTCATCTTACACTAGCCGGCAGGGAATGCGGAGTATTTTATTCATTTTAAAAGTCAACACAACGGACAAGAGCGAGTGGTGATGAAGTGCGCAAAAGTGTCAAGAGAAGCCACTGGAGGCTAGTTAGGCACAGACGATTGCTGACACGGTCATACTGTCGGCGCGTGCCGCAGTTGTTCGAGTTTTAAACACGTTTCGACTGACTTCATTGAAAAATGAGAAAGTAACCGTGCTAAACAAAACTTTATTGGACGGTTTGATCGGATGATCGGTTGATATTTTGATAAACTGTTCTGACACAATCTGTCAAGACATCGACGTAATGATTTATTGATTCGTTGACTGCCTCCCCGCTTGTTTACAGTAAGCGTCGTGATGAGACACTCCTGTCAAAATGTCGTGACAGATTGCTGATTCGTACTGAATGTTGTTTTTTTCAGTACGTCGGAGTGTCCTGACGCGACACTGACAGCTCTGACTGATTGTTTGGATGTGTGTCTGTTTGTGTTGACAGTAAACTTGAGGTGCCACTACCCGACATCGACTACATAGAGATTCCAGCCACATGGTGGGATGCAGAAGCTGACAAGTCTCTGCTCATAGGAGTCCACAAACACGGTGAGGACTGGTGCCGACTTGCAGTTTGACAGTTTCTTGACATGCAGCATAAATGTGTAGTTTTGTGAAAATGTTGTTTTAGGTTTTCTTACCCCACGGAAGGCTGCATGAGGACAGTTGACTTTATTTTTTTCACAAATGTAGCATCTGTTATTTATGTATGTGTGGCATGTTTGTGTACACTTGTGTGTATCAATGTTTATCAATGTGTGTCCTTGTCCAGGCTACGAGCGGTACAACGCAATGCGTGCAGATCCAGACCTGTGTTTCCTGGAGAGAGTGGGAATGCCAGACGTCACAGCGCTGTCTGCTGAGCAAGGAGGAGGGGAGGGGGTCCCCCGACATGGCTGACAGGTACACACACACACACACACACACAGAAGGTTTAGGTTTACAGTAGAAAAACCTGAAAGTAGACACAGACACACTAATGCAACACAGACACACTAATCACACTTGAATGCGGTTTCTCTCTTCATAGCAAAAGTGTTGGACATTTGCCCCTCCACCTATATATTTATACGATAATAAAAAGCGATATTTTAAAATAAAATGACAACCATCTATCAGGTCATATTCCTTTTTTAAAAAAAACAAACATGTAACAACACACACGTGACCCCACTGTTGCCGTCATTCTGTGTGCGCTGTGTATATGTGTCTTAAACTAGATTTTGACAGTCTTCAAGATAAGCCCATGCATGTCAGGACCTGTATTATTCCAAAACAGATTTTCAGTTAGATTAGCACAAACTACAGTAGATGACAGTTCGATCATAGAGCTTTCAGGCCCTCTGTTAATTCCCTCTTTTTGCACATTTGTTCATTCAGCATATTTTACCCGTTATTTATAAAGCATCTTTCATGCAAAACATGCAGTCCAAAAAGGCCAAAAAAACAAAAAAAAACAGGGGACACAAATTCAATCAAAAAGAAAGCAGGTAAGTGCAAGTGCTTAGCGTTAGCAGAGGAAGCCAGCCATTTGAAAGATCGACTAATGAAAAATACATTTAAAGGCATGAAAGATCATTTAAAAACAGCATGTGGGACTCGGTGTGGAGCAGAAAACATCAGAAGAAGTGGTGCTAGAAGAAGGCTAGGTTAAACACGTGATTTTAAGTGCTGTTTAAAACTTTCATCAGAGACGTCCTCTCTAATGTCTCCTTCGGTGGGGTTTTGAGTAACTTAAAAAAAAAAACAGCAGTAGAGGATCTTAGGGGTTTTGAAGGAACATAAAACAATAGAGAATCTTTGATGCAGGCATGTCCTAAGCTGTTGAGAGCTTTGTATACAAGTAGAAGGACTTTAAAATCAATTCTAGAGGCTACAGGGAGCCGGACACTAAGACTGGAGTCAAGTGTTTTCTCTTCTTTTGTTTTTATTAGCAGTCTAGCAGCAGAGTTTTGGATAAGTCGCAGCCTCTCAAAGACCAGCAAAAGGTGCACTGCAATAATCTAGTATCTAAAGCATTTGTTAAGTTTTGAGCATCTTTTTGGGGTCAGGAATCGCTGTACCGTGGCAATGTTTCTGAGATGATGGTCACTTTGGTTAAGTCGGTGTCTAAAATAACACTTGGATTGCAGTTTCTGTATTAACCTCATTTAGTTCAAGAAAGTTATTACAGTCAGGGAGCTTCTATGGTCTACATCACTTGGCTCAACAGATATGTACAATTGTGTATCGTCAGCGTAGCAATGAAAGCTAACATGTATAGAGAGAACAACAGAGGGGCAAGGCAGCATGTTTCTTTGACCAACGGTCCCCAAGACAAACATAAAACCTTCTTCCTGTAATGTACTGTATGTTGTAGCCAGTTTAGAACAACATGTCCAACCCAGTTCTCAAGCAGGTTTGAGAGAATTTCATGGTCCACTGTGTCAAATGCAGCACTTAAATCTAAGACTGAACCGAAGCTATCAAAACTATTTGTGTGAGAAGAGTCTCTGAGCTGCGATTATCAAGAACATTCTTTTCTTTTAGAAAGTTATTTGTCTGATGGAAACCAACTTTTTCAAGCATCTTACTTAAAAATTGAGGGTTTGATACAGGCCCTAATTTCTTCAGCAGAGGCTCCACAACCGAAGTTTCGAAGGCCTCGGGGCAAACTCCAGTTTCAATGGATGTGTTAATGATACTCAGGACACAGTTTAAAACCCTCCTAAAGAGCGGGACCAGGTGGAGAAAACAGGACGAGGTCAGAGTAACAGTCTTAGAAAGTTCTGGGGTTGAGTTGCTGGTGAATTTGCTCATGTTTGCCTTCCTTTCACAATGTTGAATACAGACATTTTTCGTAGTGCCAGCTCTGAAGGTTGTGATTTTACTGCTAAAAAACGCAGCGAATTCCTCAGAGGGTTGCCGCAGACGTTCAGGGGCACGGGCAGGAAGATTTTCTGTCATTAGTCGAAAACAGGATTGTATGATGAGTTATTGAGCCTGTCTGCAATGTGAAGAGTATACTTATCTGTATTTTTCTACAGTGGACCTTCAGTCCTGTTCATCTCTATTTTCCTTCATTACTCTGCATGATCTCTGACCAGTGTCGTCTATCCGTGAAGATGTTTCACTGCGTGACTTGCTTTAAACATCGAGTGGGGCCAACTTTGTTCAGTGTGCTACTCAGGTTGTTAATGAGAGCAATAAGTATTTCATCTAACGAGCATCTTACATCACTCGGATCAAAGGAACATCCAAGCTTCCCCGCAGATCTTCACTTCCTCCTTCCACCCAGTCGTCACTTCTTTTACTCTCTCAGTAGTAGCGTTCACAGCAGGTGCCAACACTGGTGCGAAAAACACGTCCTGCCCTCTCTGATGCCATGTTTGTTGTTGTCGACACTGTTTTACATACTGCGTGCGAAGCAGTAGATGATAATCACACTGAAATGCAAATATACATGCAAGGGCTTTGTTTTAAGGATGATGCCGTAAATGGGGCACTCACAGCTCCTGGTGTATTTCCATAAAGTATTTAATTTTTACCACTGAACACTAAAAGGTATCTGGTTTTTTCTCACACGAACTGTGAAAACCGCCCTCACAAGTCATTTTTCTGCTACTTACGAGTCCTGCAAGAAGAACCTATACGAGGCAGACAGAGATAATTGACAGAGAAATAGAGGAAAGTGAAGACGTAGTGTGGGAAATGTATTTTCTGGGTGACAGTAGAGGTATGAAGATGAGACACGCAGGAAGCTTTGATCCTCTTCCTGAAGGTAATTGAAGTTGTCATTCGCTTTGTTACCTGTTCAGTCTGAAGCTGTTCCCAGCTGAGCACAACGATTTTTGTGGCAGGGCGATCGTCTAGCCTGAAAACGTTAACTCGGCAGGCTTCCCGCACAGGTTCGAAACAGGATGGGGATAAATAAACAAATCCACAGAAGGGGAGACGTCATGAGGATGGATTTGTGTACTCAGAGGCTATGCTTTAGTAAATGTGGCTGCACACAAGAGGGTGTGTGGAAAACAAATGTAACATTTTTTTAATGTATCAGTTTTTTAATTTGGACTTTCAGTCTTTAAAACTGTCAGTCTTTATCGAAGTGTGCATACACGAGATGTAGAATGGTTTTCATCTCACTTTGATTCTTTAGGTCAAATTAAAAAGAATTAATGTGTTTAAAATAAGAAGTAGTACTCACGAATGAGTGACATTTTTAAAGGGTCAGCTTGTTAAAGTTTGGGGATTCACAGACAGATTAAACAGTCAAAGTCAGAGCAGCATTAAAGCCTCCCTGCCTGCTAAACGCTAACGTCTCTCAAACCACATCGACCCCGTTAGCGTACTGTGAAGGAAAAATTTTAAAAAGAACTTGTCGTCTCCGAGGCAAAGCTCAGAGAACTGATGACATCACTACGGCAGGTTTATTTTCTCAGACTTGACAAAAATCCTCCTGAACCGATTTGCTCTGTGAAACGTGAAAAGAAAGTGGATTAAAAAGTGATTTAACGTCTTTAAATCCGGCCTGGAGAGCAATTACCGAAAAAGAATCAGTTATTTTTTTTTTTAATGAAAGGATAATCCTAATGATCAAAAATCTAACATTTTAACAAATTAAGACTTTTGATGTGAGGCAGCATGAACAGAGAGGAGGAGCGAGTTTATTGTTTTTTTTTACTGTTGCTCCACAAAGTTTTGCAGTTTTTTGTGTTTTGTGTGTGGAACACACTCAGCTGTGTACTTCTCTTCCATTTGTTACAGTTCAGTTTATAGATAATAAAAGAACCAGCCTGGTTATTGCCGGTGTTTTGAAAGCCCTCAGAGGAGCTGCAGACTGTTTGTGTATTGCAATAGATGAACAAAAAGAAAAAGGCCGATTCAAGCTGCTCAGGTTTTTATGTCTCCCAGAGCTGGGAATTGGATGCAATTTAGTTATTATATGTTTATATCTTATAAAGCTTTTAATATTTGACTAACAAAGACTGAAAGCACAGTCTGTTGTCCTTCTTGCATCCCATTAATACGCTGCTGTGGTTTAAAAACTTGATGACATTTCTTGATTATTGTTTTAACTCCTCTTTTCCATCAGCCAAATGCTCAGAGATGTCCTGTCATGTTCAGCTGCTTTGTTATTCTTATTATGGTAATGTGCAAATCTTTCCCTTTTTGCATCTTTGTGCTGCTTCAGGACATTTTTACTGTTCTTCTTCAAAAACAGCAGCATAATTTACCCTGTTGTCTCATGTTTAATCCGTTTTTTTTTACAGGTCATAGTCTGTTAGGCCCTTTGTTGTTTTCTGTCCTCCGACATGTTTCAGGCAAACATCAATGAATCTGTCATGGAGTGCGCGTTTACGCTTCCTGTTTTCTATCCCGTTGAATTCTGTTCTGCTCCACGCGTGGCCCTCACTCACGAGCTCGGTCAGTTAACGTCTGTGTCGTTAAAGCTTCTTCTCTTTTGACAGCGTGTGCAAAACTGAGGAGGCGAAGGACGACGCTGAGAGCAAAGCTGACGGAGGGGAGGACAGAGACGAGAGCAGCAAGGTGAAGAACACATCCTTCTCTTTTCTTCTTCTCTTTCTCGCGCAAAACAAACGACCTTATTTCCTTGACGGACACGTCAGTCCTGTCCCTCAGTCTCTTTAGGTAAAAATTCTAATTTTGTGTGGTGATAGTTAAGATTTCCTCTGGGAGTTTTAAAATTTTAGATCCCTTCTAGTTGACGGGAAACAGAACCGCGTGGCCTCTAGGTACTGTGAAAACAATTGTGTGCAGAGTTAATGTTGCATTTTAATACATATCACTTTTAATACCAGAACAGACGATGTGTAAAATATAATCTCTGGTATCTTTTTTAAATTTATTATTATTAAGATCTGTCTTTGCTGTCTCTTTTTTAAAACTCGTGCAACTACGTTTATTTTTTATCTGCAGTAACTTTAAAACATCACAGAACCGAAATAAGACTCAGGTGCTGAATTTAATTAAATTCTTATGAAAGAGGTTATATCTGCAGTCGGAGATGTAACACTTCAATCATCTTGCCATTTTATATCAAATGTGAAGCCGGTGAACATAAATCCTGCACAAATAATCCTGAAACATGGATTTTACAAATGTTTTGTGCTTGAAGATCAGCTTCTTAATTGAGGAAAAACCCAAACAAACAAGGTGATAACAAGTTTATGTTTTAGTTTCCACTCATCAGGCCACTGATTATAAATTTAGTATGTTTGTTTTGCGTAGGAAATGGTCGGGCTGGGCTGTAATTAAATATTGTTATTTCTTGTTGCTCTGAAATCATTTCTCAAAGACACGATCAGAGCGTATTATCAGTTAATTTTAGTCACATCTATGAAAAGTTTTGTTTGTTCTGCTGCGTGAGAAGACGACGGTTTATTGCTTTAAAAACACGTTTGATGTGATATATTTGTGATTGTGCATACATGAATTAAAAACGTGAATCGAAATCCTCACTTTATATCACTGTTGTGTTCATTTGTGCGTTTTCCATGTCTTTGAATCACAGGGAGAGGAAACCTGCTCCAGCACAGATACCTCAGACAAGCCTGACAGCACAGGTCCAGGTGAGACACGCTGTACAGTTACATAAACATATTTGTTAATATCAAGAATGCCAAGTCAGCACACAGCATGGGGGTTTCTGGGGAAAATGTTCTTAATTAATTAGCTTGAACAGAAGAACCTGAACAAAAACACTTATCCGCAGTCAGTGTATAACGTACTGTAGAGCCCCCAGTTTGGCAAAGCAGGCAGGAAGACCAGCATGGAGGCTTAAACACAGTACTGCTGTGGATGGGGGCAACAACAAAATGTATTTTAGCAATTTAAATGCCCACCACCAATTCACCTTGCTGTCAGACGATTCGTGCTGCCAGGAAACTGAAGCGTTTATATCACCATCTACAAAGCAGCCAGACTCCTTTGACAGGAAACAGAACACAGCACGGGAGTTGTTGGTCTGACGCTGTTTAGATCTGCAGGAACTACCGTTAGTTTGGATTCTAACTAATGTGTTAAAACGCCAAGTTTGACCAGCGTTTTTGTCAAAGGAGTCTGGTGGCTTTGAAGAGAGCATGGGTCCAGATAAATGCTTCTCTTTCCAGTAGGAAAGCGGCGAAAATATTCCTAATAATTCGTTCACGGGGACCTGATATTGAATTTTTTAAGTGGCCAAAATATGTTTTGTTGCTGCCACCGTCCACAGCAGTGCATTGCTTAGCTTTCCTGCTGGTCCTCCTGTTGGTTTCTCCAAACTGGTAGAAGTACCTCATACAACCCAGCTTCAAAAATCCAAACTGACCCTTTAAGAGCCATCAGCTAGACAGATAGCTGTATAATCTTGTGGCATTTGCAGGTCTTAAAGGCAATTTAAGCTGCTATCATTTCAACAAGTCATTTTCATTTTTTCTGTAATGAGTCAGATATCCCTTTAGACAACACGATATAACGTCTCTCTATTCCATCTCCCCTCCATTCAGTCCAAGAGGTGCCTTCCTGCGATATTCATACTGTATGTAAATAGATGTTAATAGAGCTCACTGTATCAGGGGGAACATTCAATAGACATCTAATTGTTGAACGCCGGTCTGGAGAAAGAGATGGAAAGACATCCACACTTGTATACAAATACGCTGTTACCCATTGTCATGATGCAAATGAGAGAACATAACAGGAATATTTATTCTTTTTAGTATTCAGAACATGCAGGTACGTTAAAGCAACACTGTGTATAAATGGGTATTTTTGCAATTTAGTCCGCCTCAGTTTCAGAGTGCAACGTCTCCTTTGGTCTCTGTCATCCATAGAGGCTGTTGAGCCCTCTTCCAACTCCTGTTCTGGCACGACACCAGCTCCCCATAAGCATTAGTCTGCGCTCTTAGGTCAAACAAACTGAGCTAACAGCAGCTAACAGCAGCTACAGCTGGCAGCAGTTAACTTCACTTGTCCATCAGGAAACTCTGTAAACCACAGAGAGCTGATACGCAGCAGCAGGAGGACATCAGAGGGAAACCCAGTCAAATAGTGTGCAGTGTGTGATTTACACGTAAAGCCTCAAATGTGGAGCACAGAGTTACAAAGTTACAGCCCAAGAACAGGCGTACGGGCGATTTCCAGTGAGAATTTGAGGATATGTTGAATGATCTATTCAAAACCAAGCTGGACTTGATTAGGCTTTTATTTAATATAAAAGTTAAACCCGAAGGAATCATGGAACAAAGTGAACTGCTTTTAGATGGAACTAGGTGCTAGAAAATGGTGCCTCCTTTCCCCGCAGACTCCCAAATGTCAGCTGACTTGTGCGGCCAGGATGGTACATTGGTCACCACGACGACAGCGGGAACAGGCACTGGCGTCGCGGCCCTCCACGTTGTCCAAGCCCGTCCCCTCTGGCCCACTGGCCCCGCCCTGACGGCGCGCATACGACGGCTGATCAACGCCTACCAGCGATTCACCCTGCGCCGCGAGCCGCTGCTCAGGCACGACTTCATGCTTCACGACGGCCTCGTCGGCATGGGGATTGGAGGAGCCGGAGCCGCTCACACTGGTCATCACACCGGTGGGCCGCTGGCGTGGCAACTGGGTGAAGAGCTGAGGAGGTGTTCTGTGGTCGCCACAGAGCCCGACCCTTTGTTTCTGGAGTGGCAGAGAAGGTAATGTTTGAAAGAGACAAACCGATAAATCCACATACTATCAGAGGCTGCTGATCAGGTTTTAAGGTCAATATTTTATGTTATTTCTATCGCTGATACATTTGGATCTGCATCTTTGGTCTTTTATTCTGGAACATCGTCACTTTATTCTGTCAAACTAGCTTAAACTAATATGCAGATCAAAATTTATACAGAGACCTGTAAGTTCTTTGTCCTCCTCCATCATGTTTTAAGGTGGACTCGTCGAGAGCAAGCAGATTTTTACCGCACTGTGTCGTCATTCGGGGTGGTGTACGACCCCGAGAGGAAATCCTTCGACTGGTCCCAGTTCAGAGTTCTGGCCCGACTGGAGAGGAAGACGGACGAGAGTTTGGAGAGATATTTCAACTCTTTTGTCAACATGTGTCGGACAGCCTGCAAACTGCCTCCGAGGAAGGAAGAAGGTATTGTGCGCGGCCGGGCACAGACACAGAGAGATGTGTTATTTAAAGCTGACAGCCAGAGTTTGACAGAAACATCAACGATGGACTGAACTGCTTTGTTTTATAGCCACAGTTAGCTGGTTTACAATGTAAATACAGTCCAACCTTTATTAATTACAAGTCATTGCTTTCATTGGAGTGTAGCTGCAGATCTCATGTCCTGCCTGGGGAACATTACTGACCCCTGCTGGTGGGAGGATTCATTTTAATCTTTATTTTCAGTTCAGTATTCAGTTTTATTTACCCGACATCACAAATTTGGTTTATAATTTGTACGTAGTACGACACCCTGGATCCTGAGATGACCAAAAAAACTCCTTTGATATATTTTTTGATGTGCACACACTTATTTTAAGCTGCTGTACGTGTGTTAACTCATCAAAGACACAAGTCATTCCTGTACAAACACACAAACGCAGTGGAGCTCGTTCACCCGACCTTCATCTCTGCATCCTTCACGCCTCTCTCTCCCTCGCTGCCTGCATGCCAATGCTTACCGTCCCCTCTCGTTTCTTCCAGGGTTGGTCGATCCAGCTGTGCTCGTGGAGCCTCTGACAGAAGAGAGAGCTGCCCGGACTTTATATCGTATCGAGCTGCTCCGAAAGATCAGAGAGCAGGTGAACGCTTAGAAGAAACAAAGCTTCGTCATTTTCACTGTTGCAACTCAAACTCAGGAAGTTTGCTTCAAAGTTTGTCTGCTGTTTGCGTGGAGATGACTTCTGTAGGGGGTGACTTCATGTCAACGCGTTGATGGATGCACAGATGAACCTTATTTGTCACTCTTGACTTTCTATCTGCGGCATTTGATTGATGCACTTTGTGTTAAAAAATAGCTCTCTTCTGATAGTGTCATAAATAAAGGTCTGGTGAAGATAGACGTCCATAAATCTAACTAGAAATCAGTTTTCAGAGTGTCACGTGTCATAAATTCACATTAACAGGAACAAACAGGAGCTGTTGAAATCCAGCCGTGATGTTTCATGCCTCGGATTCTCTCAAATCCAAACAACCAGGCGACACTCACAGCTAACTCGCTGCTTTTTTTTAGTTGCAACCTTTTTGCATCATCCAAAGCATGATGGGAACTGAATGGGAAGTGCCGGTGCTCAAAACAGATTCACCTGAAAGCAAAAGAGCAGGAGGGAAACAGTTTTCTATATCAGCGGACACATTCCTCTATCTGTTCATATTCAGATATTTGATTTGTGTCGAAAACTTGTGGACATAGAGGCCAAAAAAAAAGACCAAAACTTTGAGTTTGCATAGAACTTTTTTGTCATAAAAAGTGCCCTAGAACATGCATAGTGTAACTCACATGTCACATGAGGGCCCAACATGGTCAATTACATTTCTCACGTTAAGTAAGTAAAACTTATTTGTATAAGTCACAAAAAGCTTTACAACATACAAGCAAGAAGTCATAGAAGAAGAAGTGATCACCCAAGCCACGGGTTTAAAAGTGCAAAACTTTATTTCAAAATGATGAAAGTAAAACACAATACATGCACAATAAATACATAAAATTCCCACCTAGTGCGTACTAGTTACCCAGACGCCTTTTTGTCTTAAAAGAATCCACAGCTTGATCGCTGATCCTGAGGCTGATGCATGGGACAGGCAGAAAATGTAGCATATTTGACCTGAGAGAGCGAGCTGGTGAGCATTGGTGAAGTAGCTGCTGCCTGACTGTGCAAAACTCAACAAAACCGAGAGAAAGATTTCAAAACTGAATCCGAAATGCAGCAGGGAGCCAGTGAACAGGTCTAAATATAGTAACAACAGGTAGTCTGTATGACCTAGTGAGTAGTCGTGCAGAAGCATTCTGGGATGTCTGCAGACGATAAAGAGCAGACATACCAAGTGAGATCTCCAGTTCAGCAGTGTGTAGTTTACATAATAAAATACAATAATGTGCAATAAACAAAGCAAACCTGGTGCATACAGGTTACCCTTGTGTATATTTAAAGGACCCGTGTGCAGGATTTAGTGGCATCTAGCAGTGTAGCTGGCTTCGTTTCACTCCTTTGAGTATGGAGGAGAAGCTACGGTGGTCTTAAAATGCTTGAGGCCCGATCTAGAGGCAGTGTTTAGTTTGTCTGTTCTGGGTTTCTGTAGAAACATGGCGGTTCAACATGGAGGAAAACTAAATGATGCGTATTAAAAATTAATTTCTGACATATTCTGTGAACAGTCACCTAAATCTTACATACTTGACCTTTTAAGTGGAAAAACTTAGAAGCTGCTTAACATGGGTGTTGATTGGTGACGACTGATCAAATATTACCCTAAATTACGCACGTTGGAGTGGGTTTCTCGCTCTCTTAACTCCTTTCCTTTCCTCAGGTTCTCCGTCACCCATTAATCTCGACCCGCCTCCAGCTGTGCCGCCCCTCCCTCTACCTCCCGGTCTGGTGGGAGTCTGGCAAACACGACCGCGACCTCCTCATCGGGGCGGCGCGCCACGGCTTGAGCCGCACCGACTTCTACATCCTCAACGACCCCCAGCTGAGCTTCCTGGAGGCTCACAGGAACTACGTCAGGGGACACCCCTCTCATCTTCATCCTCAAAGTCATCACCCTCACCATCCGGGCTTGGCCACTCATCCCGGCATCACGTCTTCATCCTCCTCTTCCTCCTCGTCTCATCCGCAGCTGCCTCACCCTCACTGCTGTCTGTACGACTCGGGTCTCGGTCGACACTCACCTCAGCCTCCGGAATATCCCCACCAGTCCTCTCACCACCACCATCATCACCACCACCAGCATCACTCTGTGCCTCCATCGGCTCCTTCTCCTTCCTCCTCCTCGTCCTCCTCCTCTCACCCACACCTCCACCCTCCACCACTGGATGCCCACAATTCTGCCTCGCCGAGTCTGGGAATAGTTGCTGGGTCGCGGGGAGATTTCCTCGACTGTCCTCCCTTGGATGAAACTCTGGAGCTGGGTTCTCTGCACCACGACGCCATGTCGGCAGATGCTTTACACGGAGGGAAGGCCTCCAAAGACGCACTCAACGGTTTCCCGTTCAACTCAGCTGCAGGAGGTCAAAGCATGCTCAACTCGTACGGCGTCGGGGGAACAGACCTCGATTCAAAGCTAAGGAGTGACGTGCTTGTTGGTGAGCAGGGCTCCTCGGAGGAAACCGGCCTGATGGCACCATCAGTGGAGCTGGATCAGTTACAGGTAGGCGCTGTGCTTTAAATCTGCATGCTCATTCATAAGTAATGACCTGGTAAATTATGTATGTGTGCGTGTGTTTACATCTAAAAGTAAGGATTATTTTAATTATTGATTAATCTTGATTGTCTTGCATCATCATCTTTCATTCTTTCCTGCAGGCGCCCTGGGACGGTACGGACCACTCCAGCCCGGCTCACCACATGTTCAATGAATCCGATCCAATCCTGGGTCCTTCCACTCTGGAGGCTGGCTTTCTGGAGGAGGAGGACGAGGAGGCACAGGGTGGAGACAGAGGACGGGAGGAAGGTGGAACTTTGGAGGAGTGTTTGGGCCTCCCACCCTCGTCCTCTCCTTCCCACCCGTCCGCGGGAGACTCCGTGGAGCCGCTGTCCTCGAGTTACATGCTCTTCAAGGTTGTTGTTTTTTTGTATCCTGCGCTGTCAGGGTCACATTAGAAATTAGGGTAAATGATTATCACTGTGTAGTAATGGTATCAGTCGGGCAGACAAACTAAAACCAAAATGACTGAAACTCATATTTGAAATTCAAATGAGATCCCCTCAGTTAATCTTTTAGTAAAGATATTCAACGGATCTGTCACGAGGGCATTAAGCATCCACTTCAGCTGTGGCTGACTTTTGTCAGGGTCATTCCACTCCAAGAGAACTATAATAAATATATTTGAATGGCTTTTTACATTTTAAATTGAAATGTTAAAACATTACATTATGATGTGCTGAGACCTTCTTTTCTCTAATGACTGTGAGAATTATGCATCAGCTTTTAATATTTGATTAGTGAGAGGAAACACCAGACCAAAAGAAGACCGCAGTGAACTGCTCAACTGTCAATATTATTTTAATAGTTCCTTTTAATCACACTTTTGTTTTATGTGTCCAGGACATCGGCGTGAGCGAGGAACCCAGCGCGGATCAGACCGACCTGTCGGCGAGTCCCCCTCCTCCTTACGTCCCGCCTCCTCCCCTCTCCCTGTCTGACATCACTGCCCACGAGCCGCAGGACAGGCTGGGCCACTCCGATGTCGCAGAGAGCCTGACCAATCCTGTGGAGGAAGGAGAAGGCCAGGAAGGAGGCGCTGGGTTTGAGTTTGACGACAAGGAGGAAGACGAAGTGGAAGACCTGTCGAGGGTGACCGCGGAGCAGAACAAAGAAAGTCTGGAAGCAGAGGAGTGTGAGACAGACCAAGGTATGCCAGAAAATCTGGTAGTCTGTACAATCTATTCTAAAACTCTTGTTACATAAACGGCCACTAGTGTCGTAGTCAAGATCATCTACACCGAGAACAAGTCATGACCAAGTCAAGATCATGACAAGGTAGCTTGCCCACCTAAGTAGGTAGCAAATAGTTTATATGCTTTATGTAATATATAATAACATTTGCAAATTCTCTTTGGGCGAGGGGTGCAGAGATATTTGAAGTTTTCCTTGCATTGCAGATTTTGAAGAACTGTTTGTGGTTTAGGCAACTAAATTTATTACACAAGATTTGGCAGACATCTCCTCACAGTCTCAGAGTACGTGTGAAGGGAGGTGCAGAGGGGTGACAGCCGTTGACTCACTTCTAAATTTATTTTTTTGTTACTGTTAGGTTTTTGGATGCATTCGAAGCATTAAAGATGAATTGATGGTTGCATTAAAGAATCTAAATGTTGTCATAAAAAGCGAAATACAACTGACTTCAGCTCGCTCCTTGGAGTAGCTGCTTAACTACGTAAGGGTCAGTATGTGCAGGCACTGAAAATGTGTTAGTTTGGCGACAACCCAGTGGTAGTATTAAAAACACAGCCATGGTTCGTTTCCACATGATTGACTTGTGATTGGACGGATATTGTCAGACACTACAAACATCTTGATGGTTTATCCTCACAGGTACAGACCAAAGTTTGGGAGTCTTGAATACAGCTATGGAGGTACCACAGATGGACGGGATGGAACCAGAGCCGGGCCCCGAAGAACAGGACGAGAGGATGGAGGTTTCAGACCAACTGTCTCAAGACCTGCGGGAGAGCTTTGACCAAGCAGAGCATAAAGAGGAGTTACCGCAAGACGTGCACCCTTATCTTGGGAAGCTGGAACAGGAGGGTAGCCTTGGGTGTCCAGTGTCCATTGAAGAGCCTGGGGAGGAAGTGGATGGGTTGATTTTGTATCAAACAGTGGAGGAAGAGACGATGGAAAACTCTCTTGACACCGATACGTTGATGGGGAACGCAGCTGAGGAGTTTGTGCACGCGAGAGGAATTCCAGAAAATTCCAGAGAGGATCTGGCAGATCAAGTGGACGAGATCTCAGAAGGGCAGATGGATCATGTTCCTCTTATGGACGTTCCAATGATTCAACCCTGTGACGAAACGGCAGGAAAGGCTGTGAAACAGTTCAACGCCAAACCCAATGAGATGGAGCTAGAGAGCATTTACTCTGAATACGCACAACCCTCCTGCCCTTCTACTTCCATCTCGTCCCCAAGAGTCGCGTCTAAGTCTGATGAAAGCACCTCAGAGAGCGGCAGAGTCAAAACTGAAGTCTCCATGGATCAGGACAACTTTCAAGGTACAGGTGAAGATCTGACTTTACCCGATGGCAGCAGAGACTGTAAGAATGGAGCTTTGACGTTCTCCTTTCATCAGGACAACAAAGATAATCTGCTTGAACAAAATGAAATCAAAATTGCCCCAACTCTACCTGCAAACAGTATTGACACAAAGCCAACTGATCTTAAGTTTTCTCTTCTACCAGACAGTGGCGCTGAGAAGAAACCACTGCAACTGGAGCTGCCAATCAAGGTAGAAGACACCAAGACAGAGACTGTAGAGGACGTCTATCCTGACAGCTCTGAAGTCAAACATGGGAAATTCTTTTCCTACGTTGTTTTGTCAGAAGACTTGGTGACCAAGGCCGAGCAGTTAGACTATCCTGTCAAACCAGAAACACAGGAGACCAAACCTGAAGATCTCAGCCTTCCCATGAAGCCTGAGAGGTTAGACAGTAAACCTGAAGTCCTCCAGTTTGCAGCCTACTCAGATGGCGCCGAAATCAAACCTGAAGCAAAACCAATAGTTCTCGGGTTTGCCGCTTATCCAGACGGAGCCAAGCTCAAGACGGAAACAAAGCCAGACGGTCTGGAGTTCACAACCTACCCGGACAGCTCTGAGATCAAACCTGAGGCCAAGCCAGAGGGCCTCGAGTTCAGGGCTTTACCCGAGATCAAAGCTGAAACGAAGCAAGAGCTGTTGGAGGCGGACAGCACGGTCCTGACCCCGAAGCTGGAGCAGGTCGACGGGCTGGTGGACGCCGGAAGTCTGGTGGTGAAAGGCCAAGTGAAGGAGGAGAGGCCAACTACACCAGGTAGATACATGCCGAACATGTCATGTGTGTGTTTGTACTGATTTAAAAAAAGAGGAGAAGAGATACGGTAGGGATTAATTTAATTATTAATTTATCTATTGATTAATCATCCAATCTATTGTTTAGTCTATAAAATGACAGCAAGTGATGACTAATTCCCATCACACCTGCCAGAGAGAAAGTTTCACGCTCTTCTTTTCAAAGCTAACAGGTTTTTTGCATCAAAGTGCTTCACAGAGACAGGCACAGAATAAAAAAAAACACATTTTAAACACTGATGAAAGCCAGAGAATGAAAGCAGGTCTTCAGGTACATCTTAAAAGCATCAATAGACTCAGCCTGTCTAATGGCCTCTGCGAGGAGGAGCTGCTAATGAAAACACCCTGCACCAACGAGCTGGGTACGGACAAACATGCCACGGTGGGACAAATCTGAGGGGTCTGCTTGTTCTGTAGGGGGGTGAGAAGTTCTGTCATATGTGTCGAGGCGAGACCGTGGAGAGATTTATAGCAAACTAGAAGAGTTTTGTGAACGGGAAGCCAGTTTAAGGATGCAAGAACAGCGGTGATGTGGTCTCGTTTTCGGGCTGCAGCCTTTTTAATCAGATGTAAACAGGAAATGGTTGCGGTTCTGTTGTGATATTGAGTCTTCCATGATGATGTTGAGCTTTAACCCGTCATCCTCTTCCACAGTGCCCGTGGTGGAAGGTTACGTGAGCAGCCCGAGGTTCGCAGCTCCCATTTCCATCTGCGAGATTCCCGACAGCCTCCACGACACGAGGGAGCCGACCATCGCTCAGCTGTTACAGGAGAAAGCACTTTACTCGTTTTCTGAGTGGCCGAAGGTACTGTGCTGTCATTCAGGAGTGTGTGAAGGTTCTCGGTCATCCAGGTCATCTTTTTTCAAGAAGGTTAAATCTGGTCGTAGATCTACAACCAAGTCCAGTCGCCACAGATTTAACCCTGTTGAAAAAAGCGTCTGTTCTGTGTCTATTTCTAGAATCTGTTTCCTGTTTCTTTATTAGGATACAAGTAAAGGTTGTTTTTAGTTTTCCTTCCTCTAGTTGTGCCAGATTCAGATTCTGCCTACCCTTCACATCATCCTCTTCACATCAGTAGTTCAGTCCTGTGCTGTTGTATCGCTCCCTGTAGGACCGGGTCATCATCAACCGCCTGGACAGCATCTGCCACGCCATCCTGAAGGGGAAGTGGCCTTCATCGAGCGAGCAGTACGACTCGCCCGGCTCCCTGGCTGCCAACTCCTGCCTGGCCAACAGTTTAGCCCAACACCAGCACCACAGAACACAGGGCTTTCTCCCCACCACGGTCGCGAGCACCGTGTCGGGTCAAGCCAGAGTTCAGCAGACGAGCCCCGCGCTCGGGTTCTCCATCCCTCCCCCTCTCACAAGACTACCCAAGGTGAGAACATCCCGCTGACCGACCGACTGACTGAATGAATGAATGAATGAACTCCCTCTGTTGTACATCTACATCATCTGTCCACATTTATCTCCACTATGTCACGCCATGGTTCATACAAGTGGTGTCCAGTTTGCACTGCTAACAATGCTAACAGTGCTCATAATGAAGCTGACTCCTGATAAAGAAAGAGTATTAGTTATTATTTTTAGTCAATAGAAACAAAACAAATGTACATATCATTTCTGTCAAACTAAAGTAAATATACTTTTTAATGTAATGTATCTTTGTTAGATTTATGGCTCAACATGTAAAATAACTTATTAGATTATTTTACGTCACTGTTCAGGCAGATTAGAAGATAGAGATGTCGAGCAGGTTTTCCAGATAGCACTGGGCACCTCTAGTTCACACCATCGCTTTGTTGCTTTCTGTAAAGTTCCCTGTCTCTGTAATGTGTACTGTTGATATTATACATGTTGATATCAGACTTGGGCAGGTAGTCACACTGTAAACATTTTCTTTAACGAGCATAAAGAAATTTAAAGGATTACGTTAAAACACTTAAATTACACTCTACAAAAATGTAGACACTTGTTTTTGCTCACGTTTTTCATCTATGCACGCATATTTGTCTCAAAAATTTGATTGGCTGGACCTTTTTGTTTTCGTTGAAATATCAGGGTAGGCCAGTCAGAGGCGGAGCGGGGCGGGTCATGACGTTACCCTCAGGAGAAAAAATAATTGGTTATCTGTAGCTCTGTGTGAAACAGCCACAGTTCAGTGCCTAATAAAAGACAAAACTGCACATTTTATAGTCCTTTATTGTTGTGACAGTCCTGGGCGATTATCGTACTGTTTAATCAGCATTTAGATATGCCATTCCTGTCAGGTGGATGGATTATCTTGGCCAAGGAGAAGTGCTCACTAACACAGAATTTGTAAGCAACATTTGAGGGGAAATAAAGCTTTTGTGTGCAGAGGAGCACTCGTGAAATATGGGAGCAAAAACAAATGTCATATTTATATTTTTGTTGAGTTTATCTGCACATCCAAAGACAAAATGTAGCACAGCATAGACCAGGGAACAGAGGGCTCTGAGCTACTTCTTTGACTTTCAAACCAGGAAAGCTTTGGAGGTTTCTCCAGGCACCAAGAGGAGAATCCAGATTAAGAGCTCACGGTTTGACCCAGGTCTGGTTGATAGCCGCCACTGTGTGTTGTGTCTCAGTCCATATGTATGTTTAACAAAGCCATCATCTCTCTCCCATTCTTGTCTACCCCTCACCCACCCTGTCCACCCTGACAGTACATGCAGCGGGGCGGGGCATGCGGGCGCGGAGCTTGGCGCCTCACCTCCTTGCCTCTCTTACAGGAGAGGCTCGTGGCTCCTCCCTATCTCCCCGAGCTCAAACGAGCGGGAGGTCGGAGGTCTTTCGACTATGAAGCTGCCGCAGCTGCAGCCGCCGCCAAGGTTTTAGCCGGGAAATCGGCAACGTCGTGCCATACCGCCGTCACCACGAGCTCCGGCAGTGCTGCTCCGGTGGTGGCCCCGCCCTCACCGAGTACCGGAGCCATGTTGATTAATGGCTGGCAAGAAACGGCCATTGATCTAACAAAGTCGTCCGGAGAAATAAGCACCACCAGCGGCGTTGGGGCAGGAGAAGCTGTGGTTGCACCGGTAATCGGCCAACAACACGGGGCCGGTGCTGGCAGCAGTCATAAGCTGCCGCCGCCACCCCCCATCACAGCGCCGCTGACGGGCTCCGTGGGAATAGACATGGCCGGGATACTGCAGGCCGGCCTCATCCATCCTGTAACGGGGCAAATAGTTAACGGGAGCCTGAGGGGAGATGACTCACTGAGGAGGAGGAGAGGCAGGAGGAGAAACGTTGAAGCTCTGTACTCTGAGTTCACCAAGAGCAGAGGACTGCACCTCCCAGAGACACAGGTGGGTAGAGGGAGGAGGGCCTGTTCAGTGTTCAGGTTATAAATGTTGTATGTGCTTCAGTGTGAGAGGGAGAAACCACACGCGGGGCATTATGGGAAAAAAAAAACAAGTCATAAGAAAAGAGATTCGAGAGGAAAATCCATTTCCCTCCTCAGAATTTCAAAACGATGCAAACACCTCCACCTGTGTGTGTGTGTGTGTGTGTGTCTGTCCACCTGCAGGGCCGGGTGGAGGTGATCAGCCACTCCTCCGTCTCCTCCTCCACCTCCTCGCCGTCCCCGTCTCCTTCAGAGCGACCCGCCGGACCACCCACACCATCCTCCTCTTCTACGCCCACCCCGACCCAAACGCCTCCTCAGCCGGAGATCATCGCCATCGACAGAGAGGCGGCCAGCAAAGGTCTGATCGAGTGGCTGAGACAGAATCCGGGCTACAGCATGGATCTCCCCGCGTTCGCTCACGTGAGTCTGACGTTTTTGTTTGGTTGTTTGGGTGCAGCAAGCAGTCCTGGGAGCTCGTGTTTGAGCTGCCGGTATCTGCCTGTATCTGTTTTGAGCTACTGTTAAGGGACACAGACATCTTGAGTGTCTCTTACGTCCTCTTTCCTCCGTCCTGTACTTTGCCTCCCGCTCTGCAGTCTGGAGCGGGTCTGTTACACGGTTTCGTGGAGCGTCCTAAGCAGAGGAGGCATCGCTGCAAAGACCCCACCAAGCTGGATATCAACTCTTTGACGGGGGAGGAGAGGGTTCCTGTTGTGCACAGAGGCACCGGGCGCAGGGTAGAAAACACACACACACACACACACACTCACAGAGTACATGAACATCAGTCCATTCACGTTAACTTCTTTGTTGATACGGTTCAGCTGAGAGAAAAAGTGAAAGCTCCTAAATATGAACCACATGCTGTCATTGTTGTAATATCATGCCGGTCTTCCCGACTTGCAGCTTGGTGGTGCTATGGCTCCGGCCATAAAGGAACTGTCCAGGTGGCTGGATGCCAACTCGGAGTACTATGTAGCTCCAGACTGGGCTGATGTGGTCAAACACTCTGTGAGTATAACACACAGTAACAATGTTTGTCAGTCTTTCGTGACCTCTTCTTCTCAGTGCTTCCCAAACTTTGTCTTTAAGGGACCGCTTTTCTAACACTGACATATTGTGACATATTTTAAAGATATTTCATGTTGTATTTATTACAGAACAATAACCTGATTAACTGTACCATCATTTCAAATATTGAACAGCTATTGTACTCTACTCGTGTGTAACTCCATGACCTTTAACCTCTTCTTCTCCTTCTTGTGCAGGGTTTCCTCCCTGAGGGCATGTTCTCCCGGATCCTGACAGAACCAGTCAACAGAGACCCGGGTTCTCGGCGCCGCGGACGGCGGCCTCGCAACGAGATGCCTAAGCCCCTCCTGTCCGTCTCTGAATCCGCCACGTCTGGCCTCGGCCCACCGCTCTTCATGAACGGTGGATTAATCGGCAGCATGGACTCCATGGTGGCCATGCAGAACCTCCGCGGAGGTATACCTGGAATTCCCATCTCGGGTATCATGGCGGCTGGATTCCCGCATGGCTTCTCTGCGGCCGTCCAGGCGAGCGGAGCTGGAGCGTCAGCGGAAGATGCCAAGAATGGGTTGAGTATGCTACCCATGATGCTGCACGGCATCCCGCACCCCCACGGGGCTGCGATCCCTCAACATGCCTTGTTTAGCGTCGGCGCAATGATGGCGCACGCGCCGCCACCTCCTCACCCGAGCTCCTCCTCTTCTTCTTCATTGTCCGCCGCAAAGGTCACCACGACAACCGCACCATCTACAACTGAGGCAGCCAGCCCCTCGTCGACGACGCCTGCTGAGAGAGAGAGCGCCGCCTCCTCTGGCTCTGGCGGAGGTGAGAAGGAGAAGAGCCGGGAGGAGAAAGGAGCAGCGGAAGCCAACAAAAGACCAGGAGGGGCGGAGGCGGCAGCCATTATTACCTCCACCAGCAGGGCACATCTTGGCTCTGCGCATCTCGGAGCCGGCACTGGCAGCCATCTTACCTTCAACCCCTTCCTGATCCCGGGCATGTCCCACGGCCTGCTGTACCCGCACATGTTCTTGCCACACGGTGGCATCATGGCGCTGCCCGCTATGCCTCCTGGTGCTGTAGACGGCTCCCCGGGCAGCCCCAAGAGGAGGAGGAAGAGAGGGCGGGAGGAGGGGGAGAGAGAGGAGAGAGAGAAGGCAGCGATGGGAAAGGTCGAGGAGAAAGAAAGTACAGTTAAAGCTAGTGTTGCCTCCCACCCGGCCTCCTCCTCATCTCCCTCCGTCCCCTCTACCTCGGCTCCAGACCCGGGCCTGTCTCCGACTGAAGAGCCCCAGACTGGGCAGGGAGACGGAGAGGATGGGCCTGTGGAGCCCCAGGAACCAGACTCCCATAACCATCTCGAGGGAGCAGCAACAGAGGAGAAAGAGGAAAGACTGGAGGACACAGGAGGGGAGGCAACGGAGGAGGAGAAGCAGGACACTGAGGAGCAGAGACAGGTGGAAGGAGAGGACGCGTAGAGGAGGAGCAAACTGCAGAGAGGACAGAGAGACATCCACTTCCTCCTCTCTCCTCCTGTCTCCTTCGTCGCTCTCTTTCTCGACTGAGCAACAGTGTAAAGTTTGTGCCGTGTCTGTCAGTCAATGTCCATGTAAAGACTTTTATTATGATGATGACTAATAATAACGATGATGATTATATTCACCTCGGTTATGTTTATATACCAAGACCCCACCCACCCTCCCGCTCCCTCCTTGTATACAAAAAAACTAGTGTAAGAAACGATCTTCTGTGTATTCTTCCCCTTCATTCTGCATCGAGACTGAGTCGGGAGGGACATTTCTCAACACAAACACACACACACACACACACACACACACTGTGTGCGGCTTCGGCAGTGATATTGATCTGGTTATTAGCTCAAAGGTGGTCCAAGATGATCTGTCGCAAAAAAAGGTTCGGACAAGCAGCTTCGGTTTGGTGTTTTTGCACGAGGATGATGATGATGATGATGATGATGTTGATGGAGAGTTGTGGCGCAGATGTCAGAGGTGGTTCCCTAAAGTCGTTTCAAATTTCTCACCACAGTTTGGGAATTCAGAGAAGCTGAAGCAGACGAGCACTTATGTGTTTTATGTTCAAGGTCAAAAACCGAGCTTGTTCGCCCGAGTGCTGTTTTGTTTTGTTTTTTACGTCTGGCACACTCCACCTTTAGGTTTCAGTGTTCAAAAACCTGCAGGCTAGATTAACCAGGAAGTGCGTCTTGGTGACACTCAAGAGTCTGAACCAGCATTCCCAAACACAACACTAAAAGGTTTTTTTTTTTCTAGTCGATACTGAGAGAGAAATATAAAACATTAACCTAATATGCAAGACAGAAACAGACAACAGCCCCGAATACTTTAAAAACCTCAAAATCATTCATGCGACTGAGAAAAATGTGACTGTAATATTGACTGAAAGCTCCAAAAACAGGTTAATTAATCCCAGGCATATCTTAATTGTAAGATAGCGTTGTCTGCCAGCTCCCCCGCGTTTTAGATACTGTCATTCACAATATTTTTTTTCACTATCACTTTATTTTTATCAATGCTATGCCATTGCTGCTATAACTTCTTTTTAAAAAGAAGTCGAGGGAGTTAAGATGTCATTAACTCTTCACACTAGAATAATAATCCAGATTCCAAGAATTGGAACAGATATTCAGAACAAACACCTTCTCATGTGCTTTCATTGATAAAAGCAGAGAACAATCATGAGATCCATTTCTTTTCATGTTAATCATGTTTTTGTTTTGTTTTTTAAAAACTCAAGTCACTTTCAAGGATTTCCCTCCAAGTGTTTAAAAACCTAATCAGACGTTAATGACAGACAGGAACTTCAGAGTTAAGAGCACACTCAGGCCACCAGAGGGCGGTATGAGGCAGATTTAAGTGTATCCTGTCCTGGAAACTGGGGTGGAGGGATTGTGGGAGTAAACAGGAGAAAAGGTGTTTGTTTTAGTTTTTTTTTAATTTCCTGGGGTTGTTTTTAGTCCCAAATTGAATTAACTTACAGCAAATCAACGAAAACAGTGGCTCAGTATGAATTGTGCAAAATGACTGCTGCAAAACGGTTGCAATCATGACCTGTAGCATCATGTATGTCATGTTTTTTTTTTTTTTGGGCCATTGATTTTTTTTTTTTCCCAGTGTTGTTGTTCTGTGTTTAGGGAGATTATATCTGCGCGTCTTCAACCGTCTGTCCAGTGAAAGGGAATATTCTGTTTTTCGTAATGAGGAACAGATAAAACAGGAAGAGGAGGGATGCAAACTGTACAAGTGTGAAACACTTTGGTTGAGTGCCTCGTCGTTGCTCTCTGTTTCCTTTCTTTTCCTCAGATTAGTTTTAATA
Organism: Miichthys miiuy; assembly: GCA_036365135.1. Lineage (NCBI taxonomy): Eukaryota > Metazoa > Chordata > Actinopteri > Sciaenidae > Miichthys > Miichthys miiuy. The sequence goes on from CM071604.1 coordinate 27,996,575, forward strand.
GCAGTTCATACTAAGAGTTTCTAAATATGTAAATCTATCGCTGTATATTGCTGTTTTTTTTTGTTTTGGGTTTTTTTTTTTAGGTGCACCATTTATTTCTTTCACCGTTTATTTTGTTTCTCCGTTAGTTAAAAAAAAAAAAAGAAATACTTGACAAATGCGAGGGGGATTTTTGCATTGAGGTTAGTCCCAGTGTTTTCTGTATCAAACAGACTGTACTGTACATTAAATGGATGCAAGTCGCTGGTTTTATTCAGTCTTTTCAGAACAGGGTCTGTATTTTAGGGGTTTATGTCACAATGTTTCTGTTTATGACGTTGGACTTCACTTTTGTTTTGTTTTCATACATGAAAACATTATTTTTGCACAATGTCTTTTTGTGAATGTTAACCTGTTTCTGTACTGTCGTGTATTTCCTTTATATATGTGTGAGTGCGTGAGAGAGTGCGTGATAACGGGAATGTGTCGGTGTGCATGCATGCGCACACGTTTTGTTGTGGAGCTGTTTCTTCTTCTTGTCTCGTCCTTACAGGTCTCATTTCTTGTTGGGGGAAAAAACATAGTTGTTGCCTTGTCACAAGTTTGTGGCTACATATAATTTATTATACTTTTCTTTTGCTTTGCCAAACTCTCACCAAATATGACATTCTTTCTCTTAGTTTCATTATGTATTATTCAAAGTAAAATGCCTTATTTAGCTAGTTGTTTTTTTTTGTATAGATGTTCTGTTACATCTCCATATACGGTCATGTTATTGTGCTTGTGTTCAGTTTGTCCTTTGCTTGTACACGGCCTTGGTGATGTGTATTATCTTCGAAAGACAACAGTAATGTGAAGGTACCACTTCAAGTCAATCAGTCATCCCTCAAAGCACAAATGGAGAGTTAACAAAAAGTGACTGTTTTCTTACCAGTGCCTCTAAAAGTTACTTTAGTTTCACTTTTTGTGATGTCAACATCACATCTCTGTAGTGACATCATCCTTGGGGAAAATGATTTAACATTTGAAAATGTAACTCTTTGTTGGATTTCACCATTCGCAGATGATGCCATGTTGTTCGTTAAAGGGAAATTCTGTCCATCATGACTTTTCACTCACAAACTCCTTTTGAAGAGATTTGGGAAAACTCAGGTGAGATGTCAGTCGGCGTAAAGAGCCTGAGCCTCCCACAGCTTTAAAAAAAACCAAACTGAAACTCTTTTTTGAATCCAACCAAAAGTAAACATAAATTAGTCGACTCTAAATCACAACTGTTGTACGGAGCTGCGCCGCACAGTGGAACCACTTCTGGGTCAACTTTAGCATTCCCGCTAATAAAACTGACCCTCACACTCTGAAACAGGATGTGATGTCATGGTTCAGATGTGGAGAGCAGTCACAAACTATAGTATCGTAGAGAAGTGCAGACCAAATGCAAATTCACACAAAGTTCAACAAAACCTGAATTTGAACTTTGAAGTTTTTGGCAGATTGAGCAAATATTTGTGGATATTGGTGGTAATATTGTACCTTTATCTCGCACATTCATACAGTGGTTAGTTTTTCTGTTAGGCAGCTGCTCACTATCTGACTCACTCACTAACGTACAGTTCTGCCTGTTGCGTTAACCTTTGACCTTTGGTTGTGTTTCGTTTATTGGTTGCAATTCTTAAAGAACTTAGTTGTCTTTCTCCGTCTGGCTGCCCCAATTATCCTAAATTGACCAACTATACCGAGTACCCAAAGTACATACATAAATCCAAAACATGGCTTTGGGTCTCGCAGCCGAAGGCTTCTGTAAGTGTATGTGGTCTAGATTTAGGTTTCAGTTTTAGGCTGTAGGCAAACATGTCAGCATGGTTAATGTTTCTGAATGGCAAAATTTGAACAACTGTTTATTTTTGTTACTTTGGGCTTGCCACAAAGATTGTTTGACATTTGGAAAGCTGTAGGATGTTCACGCTACTTACGTCAAATAACATTCTTACCCGTGTTTAACTGCGGTGTGGAGTACAATGTTACGGGAGTAAGATAAAGTCTGTGAAGTACCAGAATTTCCCTTCAAGGATGGCGATTTAATCCCACACCATTCTCTTACTGTACGAGGCCTTCTGTTTGGTATCTAGCACACCTAGGATGATAATGCGCACACACACAGTATGTATCCAGCTCAAGTATTTGATTGTTCTTGTGTGTTTGTCGAGATTCCTGGAAGAAAAAAAGAAAAGAAAAATCAGTAAATCAGAAGTGGAAGCCATTCGTTTTGTTCCACAGCGAAATTAACCTTTAATCCCACAGCCCACATATGCACATCACTTCCTGTTACTGGCTTGTTCTTGTGTAAAAACTTGACTCGTAGGTGCAGTATGTGACAACAGTTGGAGGTCAGTCAAAGCGATGGCTCTGTATTCGTCTGTTGGTGTCACACCATGCCTTCTTTAACAGTGTTGTTTCTTTTCATTGAAGTCCTTTTGGTTAACTTAAATGTTCTTCAGAACGGTCACCTCAAAATGTTGTAAACGTTTATCTCTTATCATAAATAATGTATTTATTGTATAGTTCTCGTCTTTACATCGTTGTCTCATGACTGATTATTGGCTGGTTTTGTTACTCTTGAACGTGTCCTGAAAGACAAAAGACATTTTGGTTCACATGGAAGTTAAACTATCTGCTTTTCTTCGTAGCCCTCATCACCCGCTAATCTGCTTTTTAAAAAAAAAAAATGTAATTTCATAGTAAAGACTCCCCAGAATACCTCCTCTTTATTTTCTCAACATAGTAAGGGGAACTGAGCTATACGTGCCATACGATAATAATCAAATCTAAGACCACTTCCTGGGATTATTGGGCTGAAGTGTCCTTTCCAAGGCGTCAGGATGCAGCTAACAGTGTTTTCTGACAACATTTTAGGAGATGACTGAAAACGAGCAGTCTTTGGAGCAGACATGCTTCACAAACTGCACACCTGAACAAGAACGTAGGCATAAATTTACACAATATAATCCTGTGATTTTTTTTTTTTTCTTTCTTTTGGAGGGAAAATGTCTGTCATTCTTTTTGCCTTTTTTTTCCAAAAAAAACAACAAAAACAAACAAAAAAATCAGAAATACTGGATTGTTATTCATTGCAGATCCCGTTTCAGAATCAGAGGACAGCTGCTCTATTTTTTTTTCCTTTTCATACTTTCCTAAATGTTTTGTCTCTAAAGTGATTATTCCACAGAAATGTTTATGACATTTTTTTATGACCATCTTGTCACCAGTTGTTGGCCTGATTAGTTCAAGTTGGCAGGTAACCAAACCATCACATTCTGGTTCTACTGTTTGACTTGCACATGAGAGACCTGGTTCTGACCGCCTGCATTTACCACCATTACTCTGTTCTTGATTACATTCGGGGCTGCCGGCGGGTTTTTTTTTTGTCTCTTGAAGACTGGCCTTCATTTATTTTAGAGGGTCCGCCACGTTCAGGCCTCCTAGTTGGGAAATATCTGCCCTGCTAAAGTGTCCTTAAACAAGAGACACTGAAATCCCTGTCAGCTGATTTGTAGCTGACCGTGACCTTTGACCTCCCTGTAGAAGGAGGCCAGTTCCGGTTTGTAATAGGATAAAGATGAAATCTAAAACGAAGAAAGGAAAAAGGGGGGGACGTAGTCAGGTCATCAGAGAGCCACTCCAAAAGTTCTGATTCACGGTGACAAATATGACGAACAGATGTGTCACTTAATACTTAAAACCACACGTTGATTTATTAAAAAATTGAAATGTTAAAACCAATTTGACCTTGTGAAAAAGAATTTTACAAAAAGGAGAAAGTCCTGTGTCAGGACATGGTTTTCTGTCTTAATTCATTTCAGGCTGGTTTCACAGACACTGATATATTTTCCTGGCAGAGGAGGTGAAAATATTGAGAACTACGGCTCCAGGATTTATTTCACCCGCGTGTATTATTTAGATATCAAGATATTTAAGATGTGGACTTCCTTGTCCACTCACAGGAAGCTTACATCCGTTTTTCCTGACTTAACTTTCAGCTTATTGTTTACAAGAGGCACGCTGAAGGGAAACACTTGATCATTGGGTAGAACAGCAGCAAGATCAACTCAGCCTAACTCGTGTCTGTGAAACCACCCAGCTCAGTATTGCACAGGTAGGACAAGTTAAATAACGTTAAACCGTTCACACCCCCCTGTACTAGAATCGCTGAACCGAGTGCAAAGTAATCCACGAGGATGTTCTTCTTCTAAAAAACAAAGAAAGTGGTGAAAAGACAAAGAACTGTCTGCTCCTGAAGTCAGAAACCCGTTCTTTACTAAGTTATGTGGTGGGGTTTTTAATCTTTTTCCTTTCTTTTTGTTTCTTATTTGTAACTATAGCTCTCTGTATTCCCATGTGGACCAATCTCATGAGTCAAAACATGGTATGTGTGATCTTTTATTGTGCAATAAAAGATGACTTTCAACTTTCTTTTGCCCTTTGGTGACTAATTTATGAAGTATGTGGATATTTCTGTATGAAAACATGTCTGTGATTTCTTCATTTTGTCTCGAATTTCAGATTTTTGACACTGATGACCCTGAAGTGGTCTCCAGCAGCCTGTTTGTTTCTCTTTCTGCGCCAGTGCATGCTGGGAAAGACTGCACTGGTCCTGAAATGCTGAAAAAGAGAAAAGGATCAGTGAAAACTGTCCAATAAAAATGTGCTATTTCATATCTCGTAATGACGGGGGAAGTGCAGCAGGAATCCACTTCAACGCAACTATCTCGTACTTCAAGTCGAGTCTTACTGAAGTAGAACTACAAATTATTAAAGCTGCATGTACTCATTGTGCAGAATGACCAGGAAGTCATATTAATATAAGGCTTAAAGTTATACATAATTAACAGCCTGGCTGCTATGATTAACAGGTAGGAGCTGTTACAGGTGGCTTGTCTGAGCAACCAGGCGTCATTCAGCCCGCCTCAGGTCCGCCGATGATCCACGTCTTTACCGAATTTTAGATTAGCCGGGAGGTGGAGAGGCTGGACTACCAACATGGCAGCAGCGAGAGCCGCGGACTTTGTAACCTTGCAATGCTGTTTTCCTGACAGATGATCTGTCAAACACCCTGAGAAAGTTGACTCACTTCAAATAAGATAAGATGGACTGAAATGATCCCACATCAGGGAAATTCACTTGTCACAGCAGAAATTACTCATAAATAAGAGATATATAGAGATGGTGCTATGCTGGTGTTAAAGAGTCTGACAGCGTAGCATCATATCACTGATCACTGAATAAAAACACACTCCTGCTGTCAACACCACAATCTTAAGTCACATATATAAATGTAATGTTAACAGATATAGTCTGGAGTCAGTAAAAATGTGCAAATGAAACTTTGGAACGAGGCTGCAGCATCAAAATATACATTTATTGAAACTTACATTCATGTTGTGGAATAAAAATCCCATTTAGTCGTAGAAAGATTGATAAATATACAGACGACAGAGGATAGCCAATGAACAGACAGGAGATCAGCTGTGAGAAAAGAAGGAATACCCACGTGTTCAGTCACGCTCCACTGGTGCAATATCAGATAGGACAGGCAAATGCGAAGGCTCGCGACTTAATGAATACAACATTTCATCGTTTCAGTCGTGACTTTAGCGTGCAGCTCGTTTATATTGAAAAACGTGTCAATTAAATGTGATTTAAGGTTGATGGGAATTCCTTCTTTTTTCCGACAAATACAACAAACTTGTGAAACACAATAGGCAATATTTGTCTGTATTTACATTTTTTCTTTAATTCAGAAAACAAACAGCCATCCAGTAAAATATACTTTAATGAGATGATTAAAAAAATCTATTTTAAAGCGGGAAATCAGGTACTGAGTGACTGAGTGACTGTGTTATTTTACAGTGACCTCACTGGAAACAGCAGGTAGCATATCGCCAAAATGTTTAGAGTAGAAGCCTTTCGTCATCTTTGATCTAATATTTTTGAGTTATCTAAACGTGTAAATCATCCAACAGTTATCTGCACACATCTTTGAGGGTCTGACGGAGGACTCACTGAAGAGTTTAAGCGTTATCTGATGCTGCAGGACTGTCACATTTAGTGAATTAAAGGTTCCCTGTGGAGTTCTGGACTACAATTAATGCGATGGAGCAACAGTTTTATTAGCAGGTCCCCGTTTCCCCGTCCATAGACACGTGGAGCACAATCCCACAATCGTTTCACACTATTTCTCTGATCAACAGGCAGCAGTAAGGCCGTGAAGAAGACGGCAAGCTAAGAAAGATGGATGTCAACAATAAAGATCTGAAACTTTCAAGAAAATTTGGCTTCGTGGGCTTTAAGAGCTCCACACGTTTTTTTTAGAAACAAACAAAAAACATGTTTCCATCAATGCATTTTGACGCATTTTGAAGTATGACATGAGAAAAGTTTGATGGAAGCTGTAATATTTGAAAAAAAAACAAACAGTTTTTGCCTTTTTCTAAAAGTTTTAATGATCTTAATGAACGATGGAAACACTTTTTTCGATCTCCGACAGTTTCCTTATCACTCCCATGCCTCTGTAACACATCCATGACCGCCCCGCACAGATCTGATGTAACCTTCCTCACATCGATACATGAAACAAACACACACAAATGTCATATTTACATCCCGTTTACTGCTTCTCTTTTTCACCGGCTGACGTCCGACTGGCGTTGCGTCTTCTTCTGGTTTTCTGACTGTAAAATTGCAGCCACCTGCTGCTTATCTCGTGAACCAACTCTTAATATTCACACAGTGGGGATCTGTTATACATTTAGATAGAAACATGGCTATTGTAACTTGTTGAGAATCACTCCACAGGGCACCTTTAATCTCATATTTGCTTGAATTTCTGGGAATATTTAGAGAATTCGTTGGCGTCTCTTGTCTGTCTGTATTTCTTTGTTGGATATAAATGCACATATTTTACTTGTGTCTTAACTTTTATGAACCGGATCCAGTTTCTGACTTTTGGCATTCTCAAGAAATGTTTAATTAGTCTTTTTTAAAATTATATTCAAATGTTCGGTGTTGACAAAGACCAAATAATTCCACATAAAACTGGATTCATCCAGTTTCCTTTTGTTGCAACACATCTTGGGTTAGGAACTTTGACTCATAGGTCACAACACAAGAATTTCTTAGTCACATACGTAATTGTTCATTCTGAGTTTCCAGTAAACAAGGTTCTGTTGAGTGGCAGTGTGTTTTAATAAAGTTACTGATTGTACGGGCTGATTGGAAACATAATAAACAATGATTTGGTCTCTGATGTCAAAGCTCCCGCTGATGTCAGCTGACTGATATTCCAACATGCGTCAGGTGTCAGTTGTACGTCTCATGGTGCGTACCGCCTCATCCTCAGGCGTCCCCGTGCTCTCCGGCGGCGTCTGTTGTCGAGTTCGGCGAGTTGCCAGCGTTGTTGTTGGCGAGCAGCCGTAGTCGTTTTCTCTCCTTCTTCCTTCCGAGTCCTCCATTTTTATTATTTCTTCTTTCTGACATGAAAGGAAAGTGAATTTCCATGTGAGACACTTGATCTGTCAATGGATTTGATTTTGTTTCCTCTTTAAACAGCACTGTAAGCAACTGATTCGGTGAATTTAGTTGAAATGTGACAGTTTTTGTATGTCTAAACATTGCAATATTACATAAAAGATCGACCCATTAAATATAGTCATTGAAAACGTGTCATTTCTGACTCAGACATCTTTAAAAATCTTTCTTATAAATCTAATTTACATTCATTACAACCCGTAAATCACGTCATCAAGCTTCTTCATTGACTTTAGATCGTAAGAAATAGAAACTTTAATAATACTGCAGCTGTTGTTCATATTTTCATAAGAGGATCAAACTGTTTTGGGAAGTTTATGTGGAAACGGTGACTAATGTCGAGTTGCACAATTTACAAGTTGGAAAGTCGTAATTACATTAAAAGCAGAAAAACATGAAAAAAGCAACAGCACACACTGCAAGCTTCAGGCCTCCGGGTGTTTCCCATAGCAGTTGTTGACAGCAAGCTAGCAAACTGCATTACCCATGATTCAAATCATTTTCTTTTCTTAAATCAGGGGCAACTGGACCATGAAGACGTTTCACCTTTCATCCAGGAGGCTTCTTCACTTCTGACTGACTGCTGGAGAATTTAGCCTCGGTGGGATCGCTAACCAGACAACAGACCTTTTCTTCACAGCGGCCATTTTGACGTGAAATATCAGGGTCAACACAGGTGTTCCCAGTGATACTAATGAAGGTTCCTGCTTTGGAAGCCTTTTGGATGAGAGGTGAAACGTCTTCACGGATCTACAACCAAGTCTGTTCGCCCCAGATTGAACTCCCCTGAAAGGAAGATGGACGACAGAGAACCTTCATGATTTAAATCACCACACAGAGGGACTAACGTACGTACGGAGCTACACAGTCGGTGCAGGTTGTACAAAGAACTGCTGATCCCTGGAGATTCCTCAAATAAGAGCTGCTGCCACGGCAGAATTAAAATAAATACAACTAAGACCTCAAAACCAGAATGACAAAACATGTTAAGTGATCCGGGTATGTCAAACAGCTACACAAGATGAGAGTTCATCTCACGCACTAGAATCCCATAAAATCGTCTTGGATTGGTCTAACGCCGTGGTCCTCCAGAGACAAGCTTTCTATCTCCCCTGACTAAATGACATATTTAACAAACACAGACTGTACAATTAACCCAAACAGTGACTGAAATAACTCTGGGACGAGCGATTTTGGATGAATTTTGATGATTATTTCCCGTTTATGAGAGTTTTTCAGGAACTTTTTATACGATTCTGTCCGTATCCTGTGTTTTTTTAAATCTTCAACAGTCATCCTGTCATATGGAGGCTGTTTGCCTTCCCTGTGTTTTTCCTGTTGTTTTTCCCTTACCCTTGTGTTTCTGTCTTGTCTGCATGTGTGTGTGTGTGTGTGTGTGTCGCTGGGCGTAGCCACCACTCTCCCTCTCACCTGCCTGATTGCCTCACCGCCTGTTCCTCATTCACAATCAACTGCAGCGGTATAAGAGAGCGGCTCTTCCTCTCCGACTCCGGCTGTGTTGATAAAAGCGCTTCAGGCTGATTCCGTGTTTGTTTGTGACTCTCTGTGACTAATTGTGATCTCCCATCTGTTTTAAGAAAAACCTCCCTCTGCCATCCTCCTGCCACGTCCGTCTCTGTTAGTTCACTCCTGCATCCTTGGCTTCATGCCCCAGCAGCCTTGCATCACCCCTAGACACCTCCGCCGCTGCATCACCTTCTCACTCTCCCGGGTGTTTGCAATGAACTTTGCGTATTGATTAATCATTCATCTTAACACATAGATAATCTTCTTTTTTTGACGTTCAGGGTTTCCTCCTCACTGCTCTTTGAGCTCTTTGGTGGTTTCAATGCAGGACAGGAAGTTCATATCTTAAATAATTCTCTAAACTTTTGTTTCTTTTAAAAAAATAAATGAACTCCTGAGATGGCTCACTGTATATTTTAAAAACTGTCTTACACCCTTTCAAATCAACCCTACGACCCCCGTAAAGATTTGGCAACCCTCAGACTGGGAACGAGAGGTCGAACAGAAATGTGTGTGAGCTTGGAGAACCAGAGGCTACCAGACTGCCAGCTGGTCTGCACCTTAAGAGACTGCATGTTTGCCTACACTGCACATAATAAAAGAGAGGCTGCCAAACCAAATTGTCAGTTCCTCTGACTTCCCTCCATCAGTTGTCCACGTTTCATCAAAAGATTGTGGAAAAACGCAAAAGTGCAGCGGTGTCTGAACACTTATTTCACGCATGTGTGAATGTCGTTCAGGTGTTTGAAAGTCTTAGATTCTGATCCAGGATAATTACTGAAGAATTATGAGGACCGACATGATGGATACTGCTGATCAATGTTCAGTGCAGAAGTCCAGATCTGACAAGTGTCAGTAAAATATTCTCGATGATGTATCGCCGCTTTGGGAGGAGAATTTTTAGCCACAAGTATGCAGAAAGAGTAAGGAGCGCTTTTAGAGCCTCTTCCACAGAGATCTGATATGTTCCATGTTGTGAACACAGAGATACATCAGATTTGATGTCATTTTAAAAGCCAGAGGACTTCAGATCAAAACTTTTAGTGGGTTTGAACTCACTAAATAAATGTGATGATATTGAACAATACATCATTACATATCAGATTGAAGCTTATCCCTTTATCTGCTGTCTCATGCTATTAAAGCACAAGATAGAAAATGTGGTTTTGATGTTCAGCGACGGAGACGAGAGCTTCAGTATTTTTTTGGCTCTGGTTTAAAAGTGGAATAATTTTCTATAATATACAGCGCTGAGATTGATTTAGAGGTTGGTTGGACATCAGAGAGTAAAAACAAATGCAGGCAGGAACGAGAGAAGAAAAGCAGCCAACGTAAAACTCACTAACTCTTCTTAATAAGAGTCCAGAAAAATATTTTTGACCAACGCTGCAGTTGCATGTATTGTCCATAAATCCACTGCAGGCCTTAGGTTTATTATCATCTTCTTTAAAATGCTTTATTTCTGCAGGCTTACTGTCTTAGTGAAACACAAGCTGAACAGACACGTCACCACACAGTCCAGCTCAAATGATATCAGAACAGTAGTTCGCTTTGTGTTGAAGGACCTGCGTGTAGCATTAGCATCTAGTGGTGTAGTTACTAATTGCAACACCCTCCACTCTCCCTCCTGTTCCAAGCATGAAGGAGAACTTCTATAAAATATCCATATTCATATGTAGTAACCATTTTCATTTCAAACAGCAGAGACTCACTGATTTAAGTGTGTAACAGGCAGCCAAACACACACGGTACTGTCCAAAAGTCTAAAATAAGTTGTCACTGCCTTTTCTGATCCAGTTTCCAAGTATCATGCAAAGCTCCTGATGATGGTTAAAAGAAGTCAACATTGACCTGACTGTGTCAAAAAGAGAGATTATAACATGAGAAAGTGCAACTATCCATCCTGACCAGGCATGTTCAGATGGTCCGTTAGTCCTGAACTCCTTCTGTCAGTCTGCGTCAGCATGCACCAGCTCAGCCTCGAACTGGTTTTAACAGACAACATCACGTCGGTCCAATCCTGCCTTCTCTCCATTGACTCCATGAAAAGCATGTCTGGATCTGGGTCTGATTCTGGCTCCAAGCTACATAGCAGAGATGTTAACCTCATAGAAGTCAGTTCAGAGTCTTAGATCCTCAGCAGAGGTCCTTTCTGGCTGTTCCAAAGTCGAGGCTTAAATCTAAAGGTGACTTTGCTTTTACTATCAGGGCCTCACGTCTCCGGAACGACCTGCCTGAGGAGAAAAGGCTCGCAGAATCAGTGACTTCTCTTAAATCACTTCTTTTATCTGTGTTGCCTTCCTCGTCATCTTCATCTTCCCTCTTATGTTTTTGTCTCCTTTTTTACCTTCATTTTGTCTTGCTTTTGTGTGCTACACAAGTAAAATTATTACCATAGTCTGAAAAATATCCCGTTGGACTGAAAGCTCATTTGTCCAGCGTATAATTTGGAGCAGTGGGCGCTTATTTTTGGGATAACAGGCTGTCATCCAATGGTACATTTTTCTGTCTATTGAGGTTTTGGAATAATTCTGAAATCGGAACAATAGCATGGCACCATCCGGACCACCTCCCTAAGATGATGTGCTGTGTAATAACATAACACAGTGTGAGGGAATTTTCCTGTACACTCTCCGCAACAAACGGCACTAAAACAAAACCGGTGAGGGCAGTCTTCAAGAGCACGGCGTTCGTCAGAGTTAAAGCCGGCAAAGATGAACAATTATTTCGAACAGGAATCCAAATTGTTCCAATATATTTGCAACATGGCTCTTCACTTTTCCCACCAACTTTTTGTTACTTAATTTTCAACTTCACTGAACCCAGCAGGGAACATTTCCTGCTGGGTTCAACGCTGGGAAAACCACGACTGATTTCAGAAAGAATTGTTTTCTTTCTCTCGTTTGGCTCTTTTATTTTTTTTTCCCCTTTCGCTCTCGTTCTATCCAAAACATGTGGACGAACGCTGTGCACAAATTATCAGAGATACAGAAAATACAGATGGTGCTTTTACTGTGTCGTGCATCCATCAGTCTGAACTACTGGTTGCCCATGGGCAGCTCTTTGGTAGAGTGGCAGTGTTGAAACTACCCTGTTTAAAGGCACATCACTTGCAGTTTTGGGGGATTGGGGGGCACAACCCACAAATCAACGCAAACAACAAAAAAACAACTTGATTCGAGTCCAGCTGCTCGCATGACATCGTAGCCGCTGGTGTAGCAGCGAAAGCTTAATTCCACGCTGGAGGTCGGTCGCAGCTTCTCACACGTCCGCTGATGTTTTGTTGTTTATCTCTCGCGTCAGAAGCCAAACTGATGAGAAGAGTTCGGCTCTGTGTGTTTACACCAGATTTTCTCCCCTTCAGTTATAGGAAGGCTGCAATGCCACGCCGTAATGCCCCGCTGTCATCTGCCCTTCATTAGTAATGAGAGTTCAGAGATTGGGTTTTTCAAATCCCTGACTGTCTCCTCTCCTCATCCTCCTCCTTAAATCTCTTCCTCTCCTTTTCCAGCTTTGTCTCGATGAACTCCTTCTATCCTCTTCTGCTCTGTCATACCCTCATTCCTGTAATCTGTACTTCATTAGTGATGCTGTCACAATGGCTTTGACTCTGGACGCTGCGCTGATGATTGGGAATCAAGACAGGCTGTCCTGAAATGCCTCTCCACTTTCTGTACATTTGCCTTTAGGGTACATGTTTGCTGTAAGAGTTAACAAATGAGCATAACATAAGTATATCAGTGTCGGTCCCTGTTAATTTTTCAGCGCGCATCCATCCACGCGTTGAAGTTTTCTGCGGGATGTGAGGTAGTCGGGGGCATAGCAGGTGGCTCAGGATTCACCAGAGGTGGTGGAAAATTTTAATTTCACGTCATTGGAGGAGATTATTATTGTAGTCTTTAGGATTTAAGCAAGAATTAAGAGCTGCAAAAGTCACTGAATTGCTAGAAAAGTGGTTTGGTTGCTGATTAAACAATGATCGCTTTGCAAACATCCACACAACCACAGTGACGAGAGATAAGTGGTAGATGGGTGTCAGTGTTAATGTAGAGTCGCCAACTACTTTTTTATTGACTGAGCTTCAGGAGCTGGATATGCCGCTCACTAATGTTGCAAAATCAACAACTTTCTGACTCAATAGATGAGTCGCGACATAACGGCACTTCAGTCTGAACATCCGGCCACCTTCACTACTGTAACTCCCGTTGGTTTTAGTTTACCTACTGGTCTAACACTAAGGCCACTTCACCCCTGTGCTGGCCTCTCCTCACTGATTTACTGTATGTTTTTGTGGCTCTTCAGGGGCCAGCTGCTCAGACCTTTTAACCCTCTTCAGTGCTCTTCGGCTGTCTAGATTGTAAAGCCTCTCGTGCTGCCTCCTCCTCTTGACATGAGGTTTGCTCTGCTGTTGATTCGAAGCACATTTCTCCTTCTTACGCCTTGAATCCACCGGGCACTGTTCTATGATGTTGCATCTATGACATGGTTTTGTTCTGGTCTCTACCCATACCCACCATGGCCATTTCAGATTTGGAGCTGTTGTTAGCTGATTTCTGTTGTCTGTTTTTATTATTGGGTGTTTTATTTTGAAAAACTGACTGGACACCATGACTTTCCTGTGTCTGACTTCCTGCCGGCTTGACGTTTTCATGCATTGAAACAGTGCTACTTCTTGAAGATCGTCTACATTTTTTACCACAGTAGCAAACACTATGAATGTAGTCCTCTCTGATGGATGCATCTTAAATCCCTATTTAGTTCACACTCAAATACACATTGACCAAACATGCGAGTCAAGGCAAACCTGCTGCTAACCACAACTGGTACACAAACGGAGACAGCGAACCAGATGCGTTGTAGGTTGGTATGTCATGAGAGCGAACCGTCCCTCAGCCATCTTAACTGAATCAAGCGCTACGCTAGAAAACTGCTGTGCTCATCACATAACATCCTGACCACAGGCAGACTAAACACACTCACGTACACTCACACACACAAATACACACACACACGTATACGCCCTCATCATGTTTGTACACGCAGAAACACAAATGTTGTCCTTGTGGCTATCCTATTGAATTCCATTTATTCTCTAAAACCCTAAATATACCGACCACATCACAAACGCTTCATTGGTTACGCTCATTTTGTCCTGATGGTAAACTTTCCTGTTAAACAATGAAAACAGACATCATGTGTTTCCACGTATGCGCTGTTAGGTTTTGGCATGTTTCCGACTTTACAAACACTTCCACTGAAAGTCTCAGCTTTAAGGCCGAAGTAGTCTGTACTGACTATGGCTGTACAGGAAGATTGTTGGCTCACTGCCTTGTCCTTTTTGTCCCACTTTTTTCTGATTGGCCAACTTCTGGAAGCCTACAGAGAGACGGCACCCAGTGTTCGTGAGCACCACAGTATCCTCTCGCCAGTTTGCTCGACACGGCACATGAAAGCAACACTAGCTTAGCTTGGAAAATAGTGATAGGGATCACTGATTTTGATGAATTTAATGTTTATTAGACCACAAATGAGACAATAATTAGGTTGGAAAAACGATAAACGCCACTGGAGCGAAGTGTTCCTGGGAGCCGAGATCTTTGGACCATCAGCAGCGCCAGTTCTCCGAGCTCTCAGCCACTAATTGGATGGCTATCTGTACGGCTAAATGAGCTAAATTTTTCCTGAATATGTTCTCTTTGCCTTTCTCATTGGATTTTGATAATTTCACAGTATTTATGTGGGACCTAGACCTAGAAAAATGCTGGGATTATCCTCTTGCTGTACTGACTCCTTGCTCAACACTCAAGACCACGTTGTGGTGGAAACAAAGTCCTGTACATTGGCATAGCGGATGATAAATCTGCTTTAAGATAGAAGTATCATGAAGTCACATCAGAGATGGAAAAGATGAAGAGTCATTTCCTGTATCTGTGTCACGTGGGCAGGTTTTGAGTCTACTGAACGGGAGCTCATGAGCGATTCTTTCACTTCATAGTCACACAGACATTCTCGCCTCGGGATCGCGCCTAGGAGGAGCTGGAATGCGCCGCTGGAACGTTGTGCTCCCGGATGAGCTGAAGGAAATGTTATATTTATATCTGCATGTTTTTTTATGTTGTTTGTATTGTGAAATATGTTTGGTATTTTCTAACACTGGCTGAACGATGCCAACATTTCCTCGTGTTTCAAGCTGAACGCCTGATTTTCTTTTCGAAACTGTCTCCATATTTCTCACCGAGAATGTTTTGGAAACATATTTCATGACTAAAAGATAACATGCAATGTTTGAGCAGTATCTCCACTTGTTTCACGTCTCATCGACTCCTCTGTGATCAGAGATCACACAGGAGGAGAGAGTTCAGGCCTGGGTGGTCCAATCTACAGACATGGAGACCAGAAAAGAGCTGGCGTGGCTGTGTGTTTTGGTGTGGGGCATGTTGTTGAAATGATATAAAAACTGATTGAAATATGTGTTTTACACATACATATGAAAGGTTTGGCCTCATGTAACGCACAATATTTGACATATTTAAACGTGACTTTGCTTGTTTTGCATATCGTAAATATGTCGATATTAAAATGAAGCACAGGGTTCTCGGGATCAATCATCTGGACAGTAGAGTTTTGGAATTTTGTAAACTATTATATGATTCAGCCCTAAGTTGATAAACCATAGATTTGTTGAAGTCAGATGTCAATAAATATTGTTGAATTATCAACTATATACAGCCATATAGTGTCCTATAACATACCCAAATCATTGACGTTTTACAAAGGACACATGGGAAATATGTCAGACATGTTTTGACCTATTTCTACATAGAAAATGGTTCTGTCTTGGATGAGATATAAATGCTAAATGCGCTGCACCTACTCCCCTTTGCGTGCTTCACATTTTGCCCCTCATTGTTCCAGTAAACACACACACTTGCACACCAATGATGGTGAAGCTGCCCCAACCTTTTGAACCACAGCTGTCCCAAATATACCACAAATAAGGTCACATGCCGACACTAATGCTGTAATGTGTTGTGAAACCTTTACAGCACGCAAATGTTTAATAACTCAGACGTTCTGTCATGCTTTATATCAATAAGCAAGTACAGTAGGAGCAGGTCTCTGTAATTACTGCAAGTAGTACACCTGTCTCCACTTTATGAGCAAGTCTTAATGAGGTCTCTCACATCCGTGCAGCTTCAGCTCTCAGAAATATCAGATGAGGGACGTGTCGTGCGGAATAATTCTCCCCGCCTGCGAGTTGTAAAAAAAGCGGAACGACAGGGCATCTTTGATACATTCAGAACTTCAAAACAGTGAATACAAACGCCACCTGTGGAGCAGACTAAATCTGTGGATTCTTGATGGGCTGATAAAAACTTCATAAAAGTACTCTGAATTGGACTGAATCCAGTCAAATTGAATCAGTCACACTAACATGAAAACCTCATGAAAATGTCTGGAATCCACCTAGAAACATGCTTTTCTCATCTCACTTGCCCACAAGTTTGAGAGGAGTCTCAGAAAGGAAGAAAAATCTCATCACTATCTTCCACTTACTTGAAAGTGAGAAAAAAAAAGATGTGTGTAGCAAGCTCCTTGTTCTCTAATGAATACCTGTTGTCCAGGGTTTAAGTTGCCCCGAGGCTACGTCTGCACCAGGATCTGCGATATGCGTTAACTTAATGCATGTGATAGTCGGGGAAAATGTACTTTAGCTCGCTGTCTGTGTTGTGTTACACTGTAAAGCTCTACCCAGATCCACGTGTAGCTGGATGAGAAGGCCACTGAGCTCTGCAACTGGTGGGTTGGTTGGTGGATATAAGATAAGTTCTTTGCAACGTAATCCAGTCCATTATATTAAAACACCCTCAACAAATATGACTGCATGAGATACGGAGCTGTAACTGACAGAACTCCCCAGTGCAAGTACATTTGGAAAACTGGGACATAAACTTATATTCTGCTAAAACACTCACATGAAATGGACAAAATTAGACCCTGTAGAGTCTCAGAGCACCTGTTCTATATTTCACTATAGTGCCCAGGAGCGCCGTTCAATCATTCCCAGTGCATCAAAATATGGAAAACAGAGTCCTGAGCTCTGTATTGTAGATAGTTTGAGTTGTTGTCAATAACTGGAACCGGAAACATACATCATTACACTGATGGTTTCCCCTGTAAAAATAACTTATCAGGCACTCACTGCCGGAGACGGCTCTGTTTAAAAAAAACTACAAATACTGCATATTTGGTATCAAATTAAAGAGGAAGTTGTTTGAAGATTGTTGATTTCAACTTGTGATTGTTGATTTCTTGTTCTTAGTGAACTGCAGCAACATTCAAGAACTCTACTGGAGGGTTAAATGCCATGTTTCTAAGATGACCAGAACAGACAAACATTGGCTCTAGATACGGCCTTTTGCTTTTTTCACGTGTTTCGCAGTTTCTCCTTTACGCTAGAAAGGTAAAGGTGAGGCAAAGGGGTTGCAATCAGCAACTCCCGGAAGCCACTAATTCCTTTAAAACTGTTTCCTGAAAGATATTTGCACAAATACGAAAAATATGCCCATTATCGTGTCTCATCATGTAAATCCAAGATATACTCATTTGTTGTGTTGAATATGTTTCCTGTGTCTGGAATGTAAAGTAGGTTCCTCAAAGATTTGACAGATTTGTGCTGAAAAGTGAAGTGAGAGTCAGGAAGCATTAGAGTGCTTTGGAACATCAGTGTAATACTTTAAAGTATCTCTGCCTGAGAGCACACTGTAAGTTGCATTAACTCACTTCAGTGCTGAGACGTTTTGCGGACTAACTGTTGAATATTTAGCTCCACAGGTTTGAATTCAGTGAGGGATAAATTAGATCATGATAGTTCCCTCGCTGCCAGAAGCATCCACTGCACATCTGTTCTCAGTGGTGGTTAAAGAAAAAAGAAAACTTGAGCTAGACTGGCCCATCACCACAGACCCACAGATAACTGTACTGATCCTGCCATGTCTCCTACGGTACAGACACATTAGTATGATTAAAGATGCAACAAATTTGTATTGAGCTTAAAGTTCTGACATATACAAACGTCTCATTTAAATGTAAGATATATCTTAATTGTTGCCATCAGTTCTGGTTTCTTCTGTTGATGAATATTTGAATATCAAAGACTCATGTTAATTTGAAAAAATAAATAAATCTACATACAGTGGAGGGGAGATAAAGATTCAACATGTCAACATTTGTTCCATTAAACATATTTCCAGTTAAGCTATTCACATGAAATTTAGACCAGACATTAAGTCAATAAAACTACACAGATAAAGAAATCGTAAGATTCCAAACCATAAAAAAGTTGAGCGAACACTGGGGGTTAGTTTCTACGTACAGGAAACATTTTGATGTTGTCAAACTAAGGCTTCTACACAAAGTATTAAATCTATTTCATTCACTTTTTTTGTCATTCCACTTTATTGCACACGGAGAGGAATGTCATGACCTCTTTATCAGTGTACTTTTATTGAGTTAATACAAATGTCTGGTCTACATTTCATGTGAATAGCCGCTCTGGGGAATATGTCAATACTTATTTCCGTATACGATCAAATGCAATTTGTTGTTCCTTTAATATGCCACATAAGAAGTCCGTAGTCTGGTGGTACGGCAGTGGATACTTCTGTATCGCTTGCCAGACGGAACAGGGTGAACATTTAGCAGCAGGTTGTTCTTTGTGCACCACTGTGTAAGATTATTGATTTCCTCCTGATATGAATTATCATCATTGTTTGTCAGGTGGAAGAGGTGCAGCCCCCAATCCAAACTGTCTGGTGTCTGTTTGTGAAAAAGTCCAATATCCAGATACAGTGGTGTTCAGTACCAGAGAGTTTGTCAATCAGTTTCATGGAGGAGATTGTATTGAAAGCAGAGCTGAAATTTATTAGCCAGGTAGGCCAGACAGACTTGGAAGTGTACAATTTCATGTTGGTGCTGTTGGACTCAGCACAGGCCCACAGCTCAAGCTAGAACATTTCCACCATCCCTGTCTGTTCAGTGGTCAAAGAAATACATCATACAATAAAAACCCACACGGGCAGGATTTCTGAGAAACGCCAAGGCGCCAACGTCAAGGCCCCCCAGTGTACTTATCAAAGTGCACCTCCACAGGCAGCTTATTAACCTTATTTTATTACCTATATTTATAATGATTGACCCCCCAGGTTTCAGCATGAGCTTTCTCCTCATGGAACCTAATCAAATCTCTTTCCATTGGATTCTGAGGTTGCTGAGCCTGGTAAAAATATTTTGTCCTTCCAGCAGCTGAAAGTGCATCTGTTCTGAGAACAGTAATGCCATTACCGGTTGGAGTCAGTATGGATCAAACAGATGGATGCTTCAGTAGCTCGCATGCAGCTGATTTCTCATGTCTGCTGTAATTTCAGGGTAAGGGAATGGAAAAATGTATATTTACAAATCTCAATACTAAGAAGTCGTAATAGTAGACATTTCCCCTTCCTACATGAATCCGAAATTTGACCGCACTACAAGTCAGAGGAGAGCGATGTTTTTTAAAAACTAATTATTATCACATTTTGGCTCTGTTTGACAGTAAAGAATGATGGGAAACACTGAGTAGTGGCGTACAATAAGAGTTCCCAGTCGCATTTGAACTTAACATAACGCTTATGGCGGTTCAAGGCGCATGCTATGCCGATCCACTAAGACGCCCCAGGCCATGCTTTGGTATTAGCATTTACACCTAAATTAGCTGAATTTTGTTGTGGTCCTAAGAGTGCCAGACCAGAAAATGAGCTCCTATCCCCACAGAAGGGCGATCTGGATAGTATCACAGTGTCCTTCCAAAAATACTTTGATAAAGTCACACGTGGTCCCTATTCATCCCTAATGGAGCTGTTCCACAAAGTGTCGCTCGTTAACATTAGAGACTTGGAAAATGGCTCTTTTGTGTTTCCAGCTATGCGAGACACTCTTGTAAACAAATTATACAAAATGTACGCATGATGACAGGGAAACCTTACTGTAGAAGGCCAAGATCACAGATGCATGTGATATAGAATGATCCCACTGTCCTGCAGTGAATTTTATAAATGATGTTAATACATTTTAAAACTGCTTATTCCACTCTATGTAGTTTCGTAGCATTATTTTCTCAGTGCATCGTGTTCAAAGTCACAGTCACATGTGTCCAACAGGACATTACGACATCAAGTAGAAATTCTGCTTAAAGTTACAGCCAGAAGGTTGTCAGGTTCTTTGATAGCTGCAAGCCAGGAACCTGTTGGTGGATGCCAGAGATGTGGTTATTGTGACTTGCATTTGAGTCGACTTGAGTCACTGTTTTGATGACTTGCATCTTGACAGACTAGCCAGACTACAACATCAAACTTTGTACGTCATTTGAAGACTGTTTTGGATCAGTAAGTGTCTGTGAGGGCCGATGTTGGCTAACGTTAGACAGATACGATCTCTTCTCTCAGAACTCCATTGTCCATCAGATAATGATTGATACCACTAATCAATCCAATCGCCAGACTGAACATTTGGCACAATAAAAAGCAAAGAAAATCATTGAGATCAAGAGTGGCTTGACTTGCCTTAACTAAGGATTCAGCTTGCCCAAGAAAAAAATGACTTGGGGCTTGTTTTGATAATTGAGTCTGGTGGATGCCAGCTTCAATGGAAGATGCCAAGCTTTAGTGGGTCCAGTGTACTCCAGAATCTATAGACAGGTAAAGGACTGTAGCTTCTGTCATTGAAGAAGCAAAAAACGGCTGTGGGGAAGTCCCTTTGGGTGTATCATAAAGCAGTGCCTCCCAATCTTTTTGGCTTGTGACCCATCAAAACAACTCATAAGTACACATCAGTATCAGTTATGTACATCTGTGAGTTGTGAGCAGTTCAGCTAAAGAAGGATTAATTCTATTCTTATTTCAGAGGCCTGAAGACGGACGTAGAATCATCCAGATTAGAGGAAGATGTGGGGGTTCTGACCTCAAGGCTGGGAATCACTGTTGAAGAAGATGCTATGGAAATGTTCCATTGCTACGAGCCATCTGTCTTTGTTAGTTCTACCTTACATATTAGATTTGGTGTTAATCTGCACTTTTGTGCCATGACTGGAACTGGCAGTAGTCTTTCAAAATGGCATTATAATGTCATTACAAAATCTATAAAAAATGTGCTGTTAGTATTATAGAATGATACTTATTCTGTCCTGTGTTTTATTTTCAACCTCATATTGTGTTTTGAACTTATTTTTGGCTAGCTAGCTGTAGCGTGCAGAACCATGAGTGTGCTGTGGGACTGTACAGGCCTGTGCTTTTTTTTATTTTTATTGCATTTAGTACATTAAACACTGAAGTACAGCTGCAGTATCCTCCTCTCAAGAGGAATCACTTATAAGAATTAAACCTTGCTTTCTCTTTCAGCATTCGGAGAGCTGAAGTAATGATCGGGGAACAAGTGGAATTCACTTTTGCATTGTGACCTATATCATTTCTTCAATTCTACTTTAGAGAATTTAACAAACAATATACTGCAGAACTGATGGACTTATAATGAAGTATGGGTGTTTGACAAGGAGATCAGCCACGGTTGTTGTAATATAGATGCAAGACAGATCCATGCTGCTGGACTTCAACCACTGTTTCCCTCCAGTTTACATTTGTGTTATAAAAATCATAAAACATCGGCTATGCAACTCCTTTAAATTTTATACAAGGGGAAATGCATTCTGTCCTAAATAAGAGCTCCGTTGCTGCAGTCTTTCTTTAAAAATGGAGACAAATAAATCAGTCAGACTATGAGAGATTATCACCACCATAAATACAACTAATAAGCTTTCACACTAACGCCAAACATGTGTATGTAGCCACAAAAAGTCATTTTTATGAATACATGCAGACCAAACAAAAAGGCTGACTTACTAACATGTGGACACAGTACTCAGCTTGTGATTTGTTATTTTTTTGCCCAGTTTTGCTGGCTAAATTTACAGCCAAGTTATTTGTGGTGCACTAAAGCCCAACGGATAAAAAAGACTGTGGGTTCTTATCATCTGTTTTGGTTGCTTTGTTTATGAGCTGAAAACCTAACAACACAGAGTCAGGCACATAAATACCTTTTCCTGACTGTAAAATCTTAGTGGTGAGCCAGGATTCAAACACAACTTCTGAGTCCACACTTTGGCAGGTACGGAGCCTTTTGAGCGTGCCATGAGAGGGTCAATATGGCCACGTTTCATTACCATCCTGCACTCGAAGCCTGCAACATCCTGGCTGTTACCAGACTCCAGCAATGTTGTAGTGTGAAATGAGCGTCATTGTCACCCTGACCAACTTCAAATAATGTGAGACGTCCTCAGACAAAATAACACGTAGCGGACGCCCGGCGTTTGTGACAGTTTTTCATTTTTATAATGTTTCTTTCTTTTTTAAAAACAAACAAAACACGATTGGCACGATTTTGGGAACATCAAGGAGTTCAACAATGTCGACTAAGATGTCTTCTATTTAACACTTTATAATTATGTTTAAGCAGGAAGCGGTGGGAGCAGTGCACTCAGAAGTGTTTGTGGTGGATGGTCTGTGTTGATGATTGACAGTTTTATTGTTATTATTATTTACTCACAGGCTGGTTGAGTATCCAAACATTTGGTTTCTTGAATTATTTCCTGATGTTGAACGATAACTACCAGTGAATTTAGATGTACAGTGATGTGAGGTCAAGTTTTCTGCATATATGTTCATTACTGACCTTTAGGAACAATGTATGGTGAAGAGAACCCAACAAAGGTCCCTTTACTAATTATTCAGAGATTTCAAGTACATTGAATGATGCAGGCACCGGTATTATCAATATATCTGTATCATGTCTATGCAAAAGTAAAAACACAGACTTAGTGTTGTGTCCTAGCCTGAGAACATGCATGATTTAAGGGTTGGTGAAAGTCTGTAAACTTTGCTGCTAGGAAACTAAACAAACCTCTGAAATCTGTCTTGCAATAATTATACAGAAGAGTTGCTCTGGTCAGCAGTGAGCTAATCAGTAAAATAAGGTGCGAATAGTTGGAACAAAAAGTCGTTGATTCTCCAGCTTTGTTGGCCTGAATGCTGAACCATCTGTGGGTACACAGTTTCTATGTAACCGTTTGAAATTAATTAGCTATTGAGGCTAGACATCACAATGTCTGTGTCCTGTCAGAGCAAACTTTGTGGCAGTCTTTAACAGTGAGCAGGGATTTGGGTTTTTTTGGGGGGGTATGTCTTTGCAGGTCTCTTGGATGAGTTTTTGCTGATACTTAATGGGACCCAAGGGATGAATCCTAATGACTTTGAAGATCCCCAGACTTTCCCTGTAGCACCACCAGCAGATCCATGTTTTCACTTATCCTGTGCAACTTCTACTAGATGGATTGGCACAAAGTGTTGTACAGACATTCATGATTCTCTGACGATGTGTCCTGTTGTCTTTGCTGAGTCATCGACCTTTCCTCCAGCACCACCATGAGGTTGACCTTTGTGGTTTAGAGTGAAATGTCCCAACAATTAGACTTGATTGCCATGACATTTGGTTCTAATGCCACCAATGCCATTCCTTCCTTCAGCTAACAGTAACGTGGCCCAGTGGTTCCCCAGGTCTCAACTGGGTCAGGTGCAAATGTAAAACAGAAAGTTCTGACCTGTTTCTTTCAGATCATTATTCTGTCTCCTGTGTCTCAGAGCCCAAAGATTCAGAGGTTGTAGAAGCTTTGTGCTTTACCTTAGACGAAAGAGCCTGACACAGAAGTAGAATGACTGTAGACTCTCAAGACTCCATTAACCTCTAGTTATCCAGGGTGCCTCTGCCCAGATTAATCTTGCTGGACCAGGAACTGAACTGCCAACCTTCCAGTTACAAGTGCAGTTCTCCAACCAGAACCAAAATATGCAGTAAGCGAGGACAGCACACTACCCTGTAGCTACTAGATGTGCACCTTTGAACGCTTGACTGGGACTTGAACTTGTAACAGCTGGGGCACCACCCTTTTAAAAGTTACTGTCGATAAGATAACGTGGATGCAAATGGAAATATGTTCGCGTTGCCAAGACATTCCTTGACAAAATAACATCTTAACTATGTCAGATAACCCCTCGGTTAGCCCATGACAGTTTGCTGCCATCAGTGAAAAGCCAGAGAGAAAGCAGAGGAAAGGAGAGTGGACGGGAGATGAGACTGTGTCCTTCCTCCTCATCTGAAAACAATAAGACAACAAGAGAGCAGGAATTAAAGGACTAGAGCCATCTAATCTGGAACAACAGAGGAATGTCAGAGAGATGCCACAGCACCCTTTTATCCCACATGTGTGCTATTAGATCCACGGGCCCGATCACTGCGCCAGACTCTGCTGGATCGGATTTCTTCCTCTGCTAATGCCACCGGACATACGATCTGACAATGATAATGATAATTACTTCAAATGACATGTCTTCCATTGTGGAAGAAGTGGAAAACGTATAGGCATGCACACACACACACACACACACACACAGACATACACACTGAAACAAGACAATATTTTAAAGAGCTTTAAAGAGAAATTACTGCTGGCTTTCTCACAAAACAACCCTGTACATTCCTCCACACTGTTTGAATGTTTCACAGCTTCTTTGCGCTGTTTGTGTAAGAGGAAGAAAATATGGAACAATCCAAAGGTCACAACAACAACTTGGTTCTGGAGCTGGAACAGAATATGCTGCCAAGTTTGGTTTTCTTAATGTTTTGGAATATGTGCATGACGTTCATCATTAATTTAATGCAGAGTTAAAAACAAAAGCCAGAAACTGTCTCCAATACAATGCTTCTACTGCTGATGAAAGCGTAACAATGAGGGGCTAAATGATCTTTTTGTTCTCTTCAACACAGTTTTAACGAGTTCTGACAGCATCTCCACAACACAGAACTTTCAAAATTTATATATTATTTTGTAGTCAGTCTATTTTCAGGTTCATTAGAACCGTCAAAAACACAGAACACATGATGAGTCTGAGAGTCTGGATATCCTTGGATGGAAGCAACATGGAAGCACAAACTTTTAATGAAGCCGAAGAGGTGTGATGATGTTAACTCGCAGCCAGCGTAAAGAAATACAAGTCCAGTTGTAGCCACAGGGATCCGAGCGAGAAGAAAAGAGTTATCGTTCTCCTCATCTCCATACTCCCTTCTCTTCTGGTTACAGTTGAGAGGGGAGGGTGAAGCGGATGGTAAACTGTGTTAAGATGATTAAACACCAATAATCTAATTAAACAGCAATATCAGTCAGTCAGTACTTGGTTAGAGTTAAAAACAATAGAAAATAGCATGATTTGTATACTCAACCTCACATCCGTTCATGTGTTGCTTTTTTAAAATCACTTTTTCCATGGAATTCTGTCACAAACAGAAGTTTCGCCAAAATCAGCCCATGTGGGATTTCCTCATTTTCCATTTTTAATAAAACAGATAAACATTTTTGAAGTGGTTTTCCCCCCAAAGCCTTTCACTTGTGCCACCGCATGCCGTCATCACAAACTCTGTTGTGCCGTGTTTGTGTTGCATTTCATTTGCCATAAACAAAAGCTTCTAAACAGTATTGCAATGACTCAAAGACAAAATCACAACAAAAACAGGTGAACTCCACATTTTCGGAGTGTTCCCTGCAGTGGGAATAACGGATCAACAGCGCTACGAGATCCAAATGATGTTTCTATCCACTGTCCACCCAAAAAACACCCCCGACACGATCAGTTGTTTCAGCAAATGCCCCAAAAACTGCTTTTTTTTTTTTTTACGTTCAAATGGCAAGTAGAGTAGATGGAGGATCACGGAAAAAGTTGGACATTCACACAGGAGGCCGCAGTTTATTTCCTTTTTAACCATGACCACAATCGTTCCCTGACAATAACCATGATGACAAAGATCACCCAACATTACCGAAGTAATAATTTTAACCCAAACTGCAACGTGTCCCTAAACCTAGCCAAACGTTAAAGGGTTAGTTTGGAATTTTGAAGCTGGGTTGTCTACTTGACCACCATAGTCAACGTATAACCTACAGTAGACTGCAATCAGCATAGCCCCAGCATGGAGAAGTAGACCAGAGCAATGCACTGCTGTGGACGGGGGCAACAACCAACTAGTTCATGTGTGATTTGATGTTCAAACACATTAATTTGGATCTGATCTAATGTTGGTTGCAGCAGAGCAAGGCTGCGGTAGATCAACAACTCCTGTGTCCCGTAATGAAAAATGACTGTTTGGTCAAGGGAGTCTGGTCACTTTGGAGAGAGCATAGAGGATATAAACGCTCCAGTTTCCCATCAGGAAGGACTGTCTGATGGTAAAGAGGTGGAAATATTCTAAATATACCGTTGCTGTCCCTGTCCACATTGCTTAGCTTCTGTGCTGATCCTCCTGTCCTCCATCCATATTGGGGCTTTGCCACAGTGCTGTCACACTATCAAACTGCTGCTGATTGGGGGGCGTAAGATCAGAAACCGCTCCTATGTGTCTTTCTAAACAACATATTGTGTCGTTTAATTTGGGGGGCTTGCTTCATAAAGAAGGCTGTGAAAAGTGGTGGGTTATTGTGAAAAGCCTGACTTGTGTAAGACTGTCAATATTAGTTTGACCATGATGTTCATAATACAACAGTAATAAAGGACAGCTGTGTGTGAGGGAGGCTAACTAGTCTAAGTGGATGAAACACCTCTTGGGAACAACAATATCATGTTTGATGATTATCGCTTAAGTTATAAAAATGTCAAAACAACAGCATGTTCTGACTCTGCAGATTCTGCAGCCCTGCATCACCAATAAAGATCGTGAAAGTTTGTCTGCAATAAAAATAACAATAGTGCCAATAACTAATGAGGCTTCCCTTCCCCTCGATGCCGCTGCTCTTGACAGGTGAAAACTGCTAACATCAGCCTACAAGTGTTAATTAAAAGTAGCACATGTTGGAATTTTCTTAATAGGGTCCAAACTCTCTCATTTGGCATTATAAATTGCACAAGTATGTCGTCAACACAACAAATAACAACAGACAAACAACGCAAGGAATCCACAGATGTTGGCACCCGACGTAATAAAGAATAAATCAGCTCAATGATCAGTGGTACCAGGCTGTGCTTATTACAAACATGCAGGTTTCTGCTGCAGCTTGTGTGTGGTTGATTTTAAAATGTGTGTATATATAATGACAATAAAATCTTTCAGCTCCTTAAAGCACCTTCTGTTTGCACCTGTAATCTCCCTTCTCACCTGTTGGACACTTTTTCTGCATCCTGCACCTCTGTGTCTCGGTGTGGGACGGGCAAAGAGGTGCCGCTTGCTCTTCAGGCAGTCTGCCGGACGGTGCAGCCCCCCGGGTCCTGGTCTGCTTTCCCCACCTGAAGCCACAGTTGACTCCGCCACGGACACAGGCGCTCCAATCGCTCCACTCTCCCAATGGGGCCAGAAGACAGTCCTCTAAGAGAGGAGAGGATGAAAGAGAGAGGCAAACTCAGTGAAGATATGTCAATGTCAGAAACAAAAAGAAGCCAAGTACAAAACCAGTTTCACATGTGAGGAATCAAACCTTAAGGCGCTCTTAAAGATGACAAAAATGGTCACAAATGTGCAGATTCTCAGCATTTAGAATCGTACTGACCGATGACAGATGTTTTGTTATATTATGTATGAAGAATAGATAGAAGGAGGACTGCTTTGGATACATAACATTTTAAGTTTTGATTGAAGGACAGACGACAAACTCTGAACTCTGTCATATGCATGTCTGTGTCAGTAAGCCATTAGCATGGATTATTCTGATTTCATTCTAAAATCATAAAATAGCTTTGATTAGGCCAAACACGGAGGACAGCCTTGCTATTGATAATTAACCGACTGAGGTGGACGTAAACAGGTAATTCGAGGTTCAGAACCACCCACATGTCGTTAGGACCATCAATAAAAAAACATGGATATCCACTTTCGCTCTAAATCCACGCGATGCATCCATTTAATATATTACAGGTCACTGTGTAAACATAGATTTTATTTCTGGTGTTAAACGTTGTTTGTCGTACCCGTGACGTCACCCACAGGTTTCTGAAGAGCCCTTGTGAAGCTCGGAGTGTGGTGGCTCTGGGCGCCCAAACAAGCCACCTCTAACAGCACCCGCCTGTCAGTCAAAGCGGCCATGGTGTTAATTATGCATAACTTTAAGCCTTATAATTTAAATTGGGTAGGTTAAATAGGAAATTCCTTCAGTACAGTTGTGATGTCTGCTGTGAAGTTGGACATTTTAGTGTAGTTTTTGGCACGTCTGCACGATCTTCACCTCACACTCATGGAGGTTTTTATCATACAGCAACGAGAATTTACTCCTCTGTACATAGATTAGATAAGGTAATTGAAGATACATCAATATATTACAACTATAACCCATGGAGTGATGACAATACTGTAAAAAGACGTTTTCTCCAGACCGCTGGTAACCACATTATTATCATTTAAGGTAGATGAATGCCAGTTGAAGCATTAATACACGGGACATTACACATGTGATGTCACCCAATCAGCCACCGCAAGTTTTTCCGCGCCGTCCACAACGGAAAAAACAAGAAACCTCAACAATTCTGGGTAATCATCATTATCATTGTCAGAGTTTGGGTATAAAATGAAAAGATTTCCAGTGATTCCTCTCTGGAGTTGCTTGAGGTGTGTACCAACAGTCAGACATGAAACCTTAACATCGCCATGAAAACCAGATGTGGTCACACTGCCAAGAAACAACAGTAGCTACAGATGGTGCAGGTGGACGGCAGAGGGGAAAAATCTGGAGTCTCAAACAGCACCGAATGATGAGTGAGCTGAACAATATATCTCACTTAGTTAGAAGGGTGGGATGATACACAACAAGATATGAAGATAAATTCTAAAACTTCTCTGAAGTTTTTTAATGTGAATCATGTGTTTCTTTAAAGTTTGGCTCCATATCAGAAAAGATTTGGATGAGAAATAGATGAAGAGAAAGAAATAAAAGTAGATGAGTGTTTATCAGAACCAGGGGAAGATAAAAATGTAATATTTCAAGACAAAATGTCGCAAACAAATCAGAATTTGTAGCTTGGATGGGTCCTTAAGCTGTCAGCAGCGTTTAATGTGATCAAAAGTTTGTTGACTTTAATAAAATCTAATGAAGAGATCTACTTTTTGTTATATTTGACAGATTCCTTCTTCTATAAATCAAACTTTTAATGAGTTTGTCCGTCTATGCAGTTTCCATAGATGGACCTACTAATTCAGTCCATGTTTGTCCTAATTCAAAGCATCAAGCACTATCAGAGGAAAAGAGACTTCCTCACATGTTCCCTCTACAACAGAAGTTGTGCACAATGTGCAAATTAACTGTAACTTTCCTCAAATAACAATCAAATATGAAACATTTTGATATCTGTGAAAGTTCTCAGTCGTCCAAGTTGTCTTTCTTTGAAAAGAGTTAAATCTGGGGCGACTGGTCTTGGTTGTAAGATCCATGAAAACGTTTCCCTTCAGGCTGAAACAATGGCCTGGTTAACGATCCCACCAAGGGTTAATACCTATGTTTTTACCCACCAGTCAGTCAGAACTGAAGAAGCATTTTGCTATGATGGTTGTTTCTCTGAGTAGTTCATTCTTGGGCTTCCCAAAGGACTCCAGCCAGTAGTCCTTGCATGTTAAATATGTTGGAAGGATGAAGGTTAAAACCTTTTTTCAAGTTTAGTTTTTCCATGTAATGGTTTTCACTCAACAAACAAATTTCAGTTAATTAAAACGGGTGCAATTTCTCAAAACAAAAACCCCCAAAATTTTGACTGAAATCTGCTTAATGTACGATACAAAAAAAACACAAACCGCAACCAATGAAGTGCTCAAACATGCACATGAAATACTGCAGAGAAGTGGCCACAGATAAAAGGAAAAAGTTTTTCAGGAACACGCCTGTTGTTGATTAAACCTCTCAGATTAGTTTCACCAGTACATCCATTGCAGAGTGGACCTGCGTTTTATAGCTCGCTGGGGTCAAGTTCACCCGTTTCATAACACGACTGTAACGTGAAACAGCAATTAAAATAGGCTGCAAGTGACTAATGGTTATACAGGTGTGACAGCGTGCTCAGCAGTACATTCACACGAGTATTCTGGCTTCAAATCTTATCCTGGGGAACATGGGATATGAAGCTGGAACATACTGTAAATACATCTTACTTTTCATCCCCCTGCACTCTAACATTGGTACGTGTGCAGACATATATTTGCCCTCTACATGCAGCAGCAGTGACGTCATTCCTCATGTGAAGATGAACCTACTTTGTCTGCGGCTGCATTCAGCACTCCGCTGTGGCTTCGACGTCTGATCAGCAGTAACGGAGGAGTCAGCGTGACTTTTGGATCAGCTTTAGGTTGACCATTACATCATTTATCATCACTGGATTTTGTTTCACTAACTACTACACGAGTTTAGGATGCATCTGCACACATAGCAAGGTTCATGCATAAATTTGACTCAGATAAAAGATGCGGAGGAAGATGAGGAAGCGACGGAGGGACATTTATTCATCTGTTTTGGCAGATGTGATTTGCTGAAAAGTTTCTGGGATTTGATTTATTGTTTTACAAAATCAGTTTTGAAAATCTAATTTGACCCAAACCTTCATGTCTTCTTGTTTTGACGAACATGATTTTCAATTTAAAAAAATGCCTAATTTCTGTAACATATTTTGCCAAGAAATGCATACTGCTATTTTAGAGGATTGAGTTTCCTCCAACTTTAAGATGTTCCTGCATGAAATATCTGAATTTGTAGAAAGACATAACTGTGGACATAGTTTTCAAGATCTTTAGTTTCTTGAGAACTTTTTGATCCATAACTGATGTGCCTCTGGCCCTGAGTCTTTAAGGATATAAGTGCAACTCTGTTGCTGTCTTCTTCAGACTAGGTTGGTGTTTCTCTTCTGGGCAACTTGTGTGCATATGCATGTATAGGGGTGCATATACTGTACGTATATATGTATATTATAAGTCCTTGTTTGTTTGTCAGGGTATTTTTTTGATTAAAGTTCATTGTCCTTCCTCTGTTTGTTTTCTTTCGCTTTAGTATTTCTTCATTTTTGGGGGGAAGGGATGAGGATATGAGGATACTCAGTGTACTATTATGTTTCCCTCCAAAAAACTCACTCACTTTAGTTTTTAACAAAACTTTACAAGATGATAATAATAATAACAATAATGCATCTGTTGTGGATTAATACACATCTGGCGCTCTAGTGAGTATTTCTGGCAGCAGGACGGTGTGTGTGGGATTGAGTCAAAATAAACTACAGGGTGTGTGTTCAAGGTAATGAAGGACTCACAGTGTGGCTAAGTGATGTGTTTTTATGGTTTTGGGACAACCGTGGAGCTCTATGGCACAGAAGGAGATGATTTATCAGGGTTTGGATATCAGCTCTAATATATTGCTTCAATATATCAATACATCAGGCAATACAAGGAGAGCAATCTGAAATATGAGCAGCCTTATCCTTCAAATTACAGAAGGAACAGACAGGAGGCCCAAGAGATTAAAAAAAAACAATAATATATATACAGGGAGTTGCTGAGAGAGTTATTGATTACAACAGCACACCATGAGACTACTCAGCATAGATAACAATATTCTGAACACCCAACAGTGTTCATTTTGCATAACTCAAAGCTGCTTCTAGTACTAGAATCAATGGTTTGCATGGTGATATACGTACAATATTATATGGATATCCAGAGAGGAAATGTTTGTTTGTTTGATCATGGCAAAATTATTCAAGAATCACACGAAGATTGTTGTGAAGGTTCATCACACGTTAGGTCACGCCATCATGACACAATTATGCTGAGATCACAAATTAATTAAGTAAAAGTTTCAAATCAAGAACATCCTCTCTGGCCTCTTTCCCTCTTTCTTATTATCTGCATGAGCTACATTTAAAGAGACAGATTTACGTCAAAGACATTTTTATTGTTGCACTCTGAGACTCAAAGTTTTCTTGTATTTGTTTGTTCTTCAGACATTAAATGCCGTAACTGCAGAGCGTCTTTACTTACCGAGACAGTCTGTCTGGTGGGCAAAAGTTCCCTCTGGGCAGCGGGTCAGACATTTGCCTTTGTACAGCTGGAAGCCAGGCTTACACTTGGTGCAGAAGTCCCGGCTGAAACAGTGCTCACACTCCAAAGAGCGACACTCTGAGAGGAGGGAAGACATCCAGGTCACACATCCAACCAATGAACAATTTATTCAGGAGGAAATTACAGTCTCTTCTTAACCCTGATTTTCACTTTAGAGGGTGAGATGCAGGCGGGCGGGATGGAAAGAAAGGTTGGAGCTGTTTAAAGAAGCTGCAGTAGTTCAGATTGCTGCAGAAAGATCCTTAATGTGACGTATTTCCTGTTTGAACAGGATGTCGGGGTAGGACATAAGAGGTAAATTAACAAAAGCTCATATCGGACATTTATGGAACATAATTCCAATATCTGTTGACCTCCAACTTTGTTTACTTCCCACCCATAGCGCAGTGCACCAACTGTTTTCCAGGAAAGCTTCTCACATGAATATATATATATAGACTTTGTGGTGAAGGGTTTGACCCAGCTTAGTTTGCAGCTACAGCAAACAGTTTGTCTTTGCAGTCGGGGATAAAGAAACTTTTTGTGAGCTCCTTTTTTGAGGACTTACTGCCATCGCTTGAGTCAAATAAATTTCTTAGTGAATGAGACAAAAACTTTGCATTCTTAAGTCTTTTTTTTCTTTCTCCCCTTTCATTGGTACAGGCTGTTTCTGGGATGCATTAAGCAAGGTGCATCCCAATAAAGCAGCTAGTCCAAATGTGTAAACTGTGAATACGGCTACAGTCTGTTGTTAGTGAACTAAATTCTTTTCATCTGACAAAAATAATCATTTCCTACACTAGTTTAGGCCTCAAGATAAATGAGTCATGTGCGCTAATGCGAGCGAGACTCAATATCAGCAAAGATCTCTGCAAGTGGAACTCCTTCTGTCAAAAAACATACTCATGCAGCGGTTGATGTCCTTCCCTCTCTGTCCGTAGTGTCCAGCGGGGCAGGCGTGGAGACAGGTTCCATGGTGAGATATCCCCTCCCTCTGCAGGAACAGGAAGAGTCGCTCGGGACAACGCACACAGCCGTTATCGCGGGAACACTCCAGACAGCTTCGACAGTCATCTGATGTCTCTCTGTGAGCTGCAGGAGGCAACGGAGGAGTCCAGTCAGATCAAAATTACAGATAATGTAAAGGAGGGATGGAGGGGGGAGAGCCAGAGGAAGGAAAGGAGACGCCACAAATCCTCGAGATGCAGAGAGAATTTCTGGACTCCATGAAAAATCCACCACTGAGCTGTTTGAAATACAGATCTGTAGCTCCTGCGGGCAGGAAGACGTTCACATGTAGCCGCAGTATATCCCACTTTTAACTGGGGTCTCAAATTTCAATGACTTGAAATGGCTTTTTTTTAAATTACTTCAAAGATTTTTGAAAAGAAATGTTGACACAAGTAATTAAAATACGCAGATAAATGTCTAATATTTATATTTTAGAGAACCTCATTTTATTCATTTACTATAAACATTTTAAGGGTTTCCTTTTCGTCCTTACAAAATAAAGGCCATGTGCGTAAATTTCAAATTTCTTCTTTCAATGCACTCTGTAAATCTGCTGTTTATTTCCAGTACCTTTTGTTCTGTATGTGCGCACATGTATTTCATTCAGGACTGTCAGCCAAAGCAAAAAAGTCTTCCATTGCAAAATAATCGTAAAAAAAAAAAAAAATCAGGTCACAGATCATTGAAATAATAATAAATTACATTATCGAGATGAGTCTGAATTTAATACAGAACGATTCTTTGTCTTTGGATGTCAAACTGACATATCGTAGGTATCAGGTTTGTTTAAGTCGTCGAGAATACGCAGTAAACAGTATACAAGGATAGTATGACTGGTACGCTGCTGTAGCTCTATTTGTCCTGTACTTTCTCTGCCAGCATGTATTCATGCTTCTTCATGATCTTGTGATATAAAAACCCATCAAACACACTTTCCTCCTGACACACAAGGTTTGTGCTGGCTGGCGATACATTTCTCATGTCTTTGTAGCCTGACAGTCCGGCTTACGCGTAAGCCAAAGTAAGTCTTATTATATTATAACAGCGAGCGGCGATGTTTGCTCCCACATACACACGGGAATCAACAGACAAAGTAGGAATGCTGCCAATCCGACGGGGATAAGGAGGGATACGGAAAGACCGACAAGGTGGGATGGAAAGACGGATGGAATGAAGTAAAGAGGGATGGAAAAGATGGGCTGAATCTACTGACGAGATGAAGGGCAGGCGGTGAGTGTGCGTGAGTCTGAACAATCACAGAGTCTGATCCTCACAAAATACCTATGGCTGACTGCCGCCGTCCTTGTTGAGTGTGTGTGTGTGTGTGTGTACAGGTGTGTGTGAATGAGCAATGTGTTTAATCATGTCACTGAAAAAGATCATTAAAGATCAAGTTTCTATATCACTATCTCCATCTCTTTAAAGTACATGACCAAATATATTTGCTTGCTTATTTACACACTTGCCTTCACTGGTTTACATGTTTTAATATTTTTTTCTGCATTAATTATGATCCATCTCAAAATA
This sequence comes from Miichthys miiuy, assembly GCA_036365135.1. Lineage (NCBI taxonomy): Eukaryota > Metazoa > Chordata > Actinopteri > Sciaenidae > Miichthys > Miichthys miiuy. Next base: position 28,031,387 of record CM071604.1, read on the forward strand.
CTGTGCATGAATTGAAGGAAAAGAGGTGACACTTGGCAGTCAGCAGAACTGAGGCTGACAGTTATAATAAATAATGGAAAGTATTCAGTGCAATTAGAAGTATGCGCTGAAATACTTGAGGAAAAAATATAATATAATATAAATATAATAAAATAAAATAGGCACATAAGAACACAGACTGTACTATTATCTGTGTACCGCTGCTGCTGCAGGCAGTCCGGCTGATAACCCTGCAGACTTTGGAGGAATCTCATGCATCACATCTGATCAGTTTAACAGCTCTTTGGCAAAGAAGCTTTTATTTTCTGGCAACTCCTTGGTCCGAATGTAATTCATGAAATAAAAAAAAATATATATATATCATATATGTGTATATGTAAGATCTGTAGGACTTAAAAACTTTCAACAGAGAGCAGGGCCTTCTTTTTAGAGCTGCCATTTTGTCAACGATCAATCACACTGAGCTAAATCCATCATAGACTCAGAAATATTACTTTCGCTATCAACAGAATCCTCAGTAGACCTGAATATAATGCAGCGCAGCCACGAGACGTTATTTATTGACAAGTCCACTTTCTTGTTTTACTACCACTCTCCTCAACAAACCCGTTTGGTTGTCAAAAGACAAGTTGGGACATATGCAGTACATGTAGTGGTATATGCGGGTAAAAGTCTAGGCTAGACTAGGTGGTATCGGGTCCTTCGTGGATTTATAACGTCCTGTGAAAGTTTTGATTGAACGAGGGTGATATCAGTCGATATGTGTACAGAGGCAGGTATATGAAGGGAAATTGAGTAACACAACATAGCTGAATAAATATTACAGACTGATAATAGACCACGAGTGTGGAAGGTTCCTTTATTCATTAAAAATGACTTTTTCCGCTAAAGTAGAGCAGTCAGGCGTCACAGAGACTGTCCAGCAACAGGTGTGAGTAAAAGATAAAAAATCCTCGACAGCCGATTTGTCCATCAACAGTTTGAGTCCTGAAGAATTTTTCTTATCTTTCCCTGGGAAAGATAAGACTAATTCATGTACCACGGCTAAATATCTACATAAGTAGTAACAATAAAAGTAGCTGCAAGCAGGAAAAAATACTACAGGTCTAACAGGCGAGGCAGAAACAAGTGAACATTATTATTAACTTGGAAAATGCGTTCACTAATATTAACTCTGGGGCAGCACATCTGCACGGACACAGTTTAATTTTGACATACGTTCAGTTAAAACAATATATTTAATGTTTAACCTCATAAACTTAATTGACTTTTGCAAATATATGTCTACAACACGTTCCAAATAAACTGGATTGATTGTTTTCCAGGGAAACGGGTTCATTGATAACAGCATGATTGGGTATGAAAGGTTGCGTCCTTGAATCGCTCAGTCGTTTCAGAACTTTTTTTTTTTTTTTTTATGTACAATTGCAGTGAATTTAGTCAGTCATCAATCATTAATCCAGAGGCTGATAACATCAAACACTGCATGTCCGAGACCTTTGATCACCAACAACAACACAACAGGGAAACAAGGAAAGTTTCCTGAGTTTACGGACGCTGTCCTGTCGATATCAGCGGCTTTATTTATTTCAGCAAATGCCCCAAAAATAATGTGCGTTTATGATGAAGTGAAAAAAACTTTAACCTTCCTGGTGTCATGTAAAAAATCACCTAAACCTCTGCGGAGGTTTAATTTCTGAACATGTTTTATTAACGTCTAGAATTTCAAATTTTCGACCATATTTCGAAGTGAATTGACAAGAATCGCCTGAACACACATTTAACACTGACCAGTGTGCACGGGATTATGGGGGACAACAAAGGATAGACCGGTTGGTTTTCTGAATTCTGGCAGCTGCACCTCTGGCTACATTTGGAGGAGCATTTGAACTTGGACAGGAATTGTCGGCCAGTTATGACATATTCAGTCCAGAAATATTAACTATGAAGGAGTCGATACATGTTTTAATACACACCTACAGAAGCTACAGAAAAATCAGCAGAAAAAACACGTATATTACAGAATATTCTACTACCTTGCAGGAATAACAGGCGATATCTGAGAAATGATACATGGATGGAGACAAAAACGAGAAGTCAAGGAGACACTATTGTTTCACTGTTACACCATTTTGTCACACTTAAGGACTCTTGCGGGACTTCCAAACCCAAATTTTACGTGATTATCTCGTCAATCTGTCACTGTTTTGTCCGAGTTTAAGTAGCACTTAACGACCTTTTGACCTTCCACGTTAAGAATATGTTTTCAAGTAATCTCAGAGTTGACCACAGTCATTAACAGTCGAGAACAGAGATAAGAAGTTGACGACTAAGTAGAAGTAGAGTCCAGTTTGAGTTGAAAAGGAGCAGATTTGGCCGGAATAACCCAGGGACCCATTTCACTGAGCTGTGGGACCTCATTTTGAGGTCTCGACCCATTGTCTGAAAAACAGTCCTCTGCACATATGCTATCGATCTGCAGGCTTAAGGGACTTTTAGAGGCGCGGCAGGTTTAGGTAGCGTAAAACTGTGACCTTTGACCTTGCATGGGATTGCATTGGGTTTTTAACAAGCACCAGGTGTAACAAGCTCCGTTGGGGTTTCAGGGAAACATGCTAGTGTTTAAAGGGGCATTCCACCCTAAAACTGGATAATGGTGGTGAGGGTAAGAAATGTAAAGAAAGGGTGTTTTACAATGATTGAATAGAGGCATTAGTCTTACATATCTTCTGATGGTTTGATGGATGCACCACCAAGTTGTGACATTAAACAAAAGTATGAAGTAAAGATTAGTTTTCCTCCAAAATAAGCCTTGTTGACTATGACCATATGATTTTAAAGATGCTTACTTAAATATTTTATTTCATGGTGTGTACAATTTAAAATATTTGCTGATTTCTAAAGATTATTCCATCCAATTAAAGCTATTCTTGACATAAACAGACCAGAAGTCCATTTATTACTTAACAAATTTGCATTTTCTAACAATACCCAATCTCAGCACCATGTACAGTAGATCAGTATGATACTAAATCATGCTATTATCTTAGATAATAGGTAAACTGCATGTTCCAATGAAAAAATCACAATTGTAAAGGTGAGTTCAGGTGGGATCGTCGTCACTAGTAAGAAATGGCAAGAATTCTGTTTTAGGGTGTGATTTCTCCCGTAACATACAGCAGCTGCCGCTTCTGTAGATGGAGCCAAAATACCCACAATGCACCATAATGTGTACATTAACAAGAAAAATGTGCCAGGTGGGGTGACGTGTTAAAATAACACAAGATGTGCCGTCCCTAATTGCACACGTGTGGATGTCCAGACAATTGATACCAGTTGTGTTAAAGATCTGCTGTTATTAAACACATTTTTCACCACGTGATTTCTGCTCGCGTTAGCCGACATCTTCATATCCTCACTGCAGACTTTAAGTGATGGTTTTCTCCGATGCGGAGAGCGGAATAGGCTTTCTTGCAGGTGTGCAGGTGCTACTGTTTTGTGTCAGCTGGTGAGGATATGATGTGTTCTTTAAAAAGAGAGCTCGCTGCTGTCGTAGCTGGTCTGATGAAGGTTCTATTGCTATTTCTGACTTCTTGATTGACACATTTTTCATGCCCTTTTTTGGGAAACACAGACATTGGTCAGTATAGCATTGACTTTATCTGCATATTTAGTTTAAGATACAGTCTTTGAATTTGTTCAAGATCTATTTAAGCGGGTAAGCAACTCTGGAGAAATCCAGTGCCATGATATATTACAAACAACAGCGAGTAATGTGACTAATGTTAGCTATGTTGTGGGTTTGCAAACCGGCGCTAAAGTTCCAGAGAGGACAGAGTTTCCCAACACACCAGCTCCAGACAGCGATACTCACAACTCCCCCGCTACTATAGCTAACATCACAACATCAGGACATCCTGGCAAACTCGAAGCTTGATGTCCGTGGACACGGACTGAACGTTAACTTACACACAAAACCTGGCTGGAATAGCGAGTTAGTGTTGTGTGTCTCGGTCTGATCAACTTTGTTTGTTTCCCATTTACAGAGCCAGAGCTGCGTACAACCACCAGTTTTTTTTTTTCCCACCGCACTCACAGAGCCGAAAGCTAACAGACTGTGAAGAAATGTTCACTGAATTTAAAAGAAAAATGTGTACCGGATTAGAATTGCATGACCTAGAATCATTTACTGTATCCCGACTTCAACACCTCAAACGTCGTTCCGGGATAATAATAAGGTGTTAGAACTGAAATGTGTCCAACAGTGCAAATGGAAAAATGATGAGGAATGTGAAACGTGAATGTTCAAGTTAAGAGACACGTCCGTGCAACGTGCGATAAAATGTGCGAGAAAAATCTGCATCCATCAGGAATTGTAGCTCGATAAATGTACAGAGAGAGAAGCGCAAAAGACAGGGCGTGGTGGGTTACTGATGTTTTGATGTCAGTGTATCTGAACTGTGTGTGCACAAACACACACACAACCGCACCTCCCACGCATTGACTTGATTCTCCAGACAACAAGTCCATTGCAAAACAGAGAGATCTACTTTTTAGTGTGCGTTTACACAAAACTATAAAATTATTAAGCTCACCAGACGTCACTGCTGCAAAGTCCACAATGTTTCACGTCGAGCACAAACATGAGCACTGCCAAAAAGCCATACTTCCGCCAGCTCTTCCAACACCTGTACCTGATTACACTCACTCTCTTCAAATAAGTCTCTTTTCATTTGCACCTGAGATGAACGACGACCCCCCCTTAGTGCTCGGAGGTATGTGAGGTAAATGGATACAAATAAACACAACTAAAAACACTCCGATCACAATCACAGTCCTGTCTTTAGCTGCGGCGAGCAGCTCTATAGCGCGATCCGTCGACTGGTCGGTCCCAAAAACTCTTCAACCCTTCGGTGGCGGGTTTTCGCCTCACTAGGCTGAAATTTGCCGTGAAGGTCAAATCTTTTCAAGGTTGTGTGTGTGTGTGAGTGTAAGCATGTTGCAGCAGAATATAATATGATGAATACAATGAAATTGTAAAACTGAAACTGTCCCTCTCACGGCTTCCAAAAAAAAAAAAAAAAAGAGATTCAATCCTGTATGTTGTTACAGAAATCAGAATACAAAATCAGCAAAACAATCTGTATCTGAGCTTCACATTTACACCGTCTAGAAGCTGTTCTGTGCTGTTTACAGCACTAAATATCAAATATAATCAACTTTGATTACGAATCACTAAGTGCCGTAGACAAAATGATGAAATCAGAGTTATGTATTGTAAATGTTGGTTAAATTTACATTATTCATGGTGTAAAACAGAAGACTGACCACGTTTGAAATCTGTCTGCTTCAACCAGTGAAGCATTTTATCTCAACTCTTGATCATTCTTTTCCCCCCCCCCGCTCCCTCTGAGTTCTCCTGTAAAACAGCCACATGTGCTCCCGGTTGCCTACAGTAACCTCTCAGAAACATAAATAGCAATAATGGACATTATAATGGGTTCAACCTCCTGACTTCTACGGTTTAATTTTCCCGCTCTGAAACACTTCAAAACCTTTTTTGAGTTGTACGTAAAAAAAAAAAAGAAAAAAAGAAAAGAGAAAAGAAAAGGTGGTTGCGGGGTGGTGTGGGGGGATGGAGGGGCGACATAAATGTCAGTGTGAAGTGATGAATTCTGACAGCAGGTCAACCTCACGTGCCCGCAACCAGCGTTTGACCCTTCAGACCTAAAATTGGTATCGAACTTCAAGCTGTTCTGATGTATTAGCATCAAAAAGCTTCATTCAAGACTCAATTGTGATTTTGTATAATTTTAAGCAACAATAATGTCATGATTTTTTTTTACAACTTTGCACACATATTGCATAAATATATTTTAACATTTGTCTCTTCCATTGTCTGAAGACTTCTTTGCAATGCTTGAGCAAGAGTCTGACGAGTTTCTGACATATTACAAAATAAAGAGTTCATTCTAGGATTTCCACAAAGTTATGTACTTTTGAACCAGCAGTCTTTATGACGGGTTATTAATCTTACAGGCTATTATTTTTTAATTTAGCATGCCAGTTTCTACAAAATATATTACTGTTTTGTCCATTATTTCATTCAAAATGTTGCGTTATATGTATTATTAATTTGTAATTGTGAGTCTGACTTTGGTAAAACTGCTATTTGAAACAGTATAATCTTGCTGTCACAAGCTGTTATGTTGAATGAGAGTCAGCGGTACCTAATGGCTCCATGCAGCCCCTCTAATTATTATATAACGTCTCACCTCTGGCCGGCTGACGGAGGCTGTGTGGAAACGTCGGGGCCTAAAATGACGGTGTAATTGAGACCGGATCCTCGTCTATTAGTCCTAAATTCCTGAGGAAATGCCAGACACTGGTGAGCATGAGGGTCACTACATACCTGTGTGTCTGTGGTCTGATTGTTTTCAGAGGGTTTTATAAGGACTCATTAACCATAAATCTGGATTGGAGGAGAAAATCCAACCAAGTGCCGGTGCAGAGCTTAACAAGGAGCGACACGACAATTCAGCCACTTAGAACTTTGAGACACGCAAAAGAAATAAATAAAATCTTTCATTGGTGATCCAACTTGTCCTGTGGAGTGATATTATTAAAGGGTTTGATTTCTGGATTTGGAGCAATGGAATGAAGAGCTGTTATGACAAGACAAATGTTGCTTCTTCGACGTCGACAGCAGTGGCTGAATGCTGTAAATGACTGTTTTGATAAATTGAGCACCGGACTGCTGCCTCTTCATTTACTATTTATCTTGGATTAGATCACATAAATTATATTGTTTTTTTCTGTCCTTTTCATACAGAGAAGAGATGACTTGTACTGAGAATCATGTGTTTTTGTCTCTTTTATTATCCAAGACTGAATAAAAATGACAGGATTTCAGCCTCAGCTCTTTTTTTTTTACCAACACTTGCAATCTGTTTGGAGCCCCGAGGTAAATAATAATGACACATTTATTACATTTAAATTTTTCAATTCTAGTTTAATTTTTTATGATAAAAATGACTTTTAAAGACGTTACACTAACTGTAAATATATCACATTGTGTAATTCTAGTATGTACATTAAATAATGACCAGGGCTAGGCAATCATGCACATCATCAGTTAACGGTAGAAAACTGCAGATTTCACAGCCCCGAATCTGCGTTTAAAGTTTTTCCAATGTACTCACCACTTTGCTTCTGCACAACACCAGACCCCATCCTGATCACCTCACATAGCAAGGATATCACAATGGCAAAGAGTCGCAAATGCATCTGGGCTGCTGGCAAGCGCCCGCTTCAGCGCCAGGCTGCGGACATCTGCAAGGACTCCAGGGGTGGCAGGTTGAAGATTTAGTTCCACAGCAAGGGACAGAAAGAGGCAAGAAAGGGAAAGGACAAAGACAGGGGGGTTAAAAAAGATGATGGAGATGAAGTGGAGAAGATAATCTTGTGGGCCCAGAGCAGCGATGAAAACGATGAGAGTGAAGGTGAGAGGAGAGAGGAGAGGCAGAGGAGAAAATCCTCCTTCTTCTTTGTCCTGTTTCACGCAGAAGATTTAGGGCTAAGATGAGGACACAGGCGCCCATAAACAACAAAATAAGAGCACAGGAGTCTCTGAAAGACTGGAGGTGAGGAGAGCAGAGAGCCTCGTCTGCTTCCCCAGACTGGCAGCTTGGAGGAAAGCTCACCATTTAACTACCACTGTCAAATTTGCGATAAACGAGCTCCACTTATCCCGTAGCCATCTTTAACCCTTTATAGGGTGCGCTCTCAGGGCCTAAGTGGTTCCATATTTCCAGCTTGATCTTTAGCCCCCTCCTCCTGGCTCTATCTATTGTTGTTCAGTCTCTTCTTTTTATTACCCTCTGCTGGGCAGCATTGTTTTCTGTGGCAATCCTATTAAATGTGGGCAGTCAGTTAACTTAATTTGACCACCCTGAGAGGAAGAAAAACAGCTGGAGAACCGCATAACTGAGAGTTCAAAATTTGATTACAGCCTAGCATGTTTTTGCAATTGATTTGTTGTGCCTGTTTAGGTAAGAAGTCAGGTACACAGGATGTCTGCGATATGTGTGTGTGTGTGTGTGTGTGTGTGTGTATATATATATATGTGTGTGTGTGTGTATTAGCAGCAATCAAGCTGGTGTTATAGGCTAACAGGTGGCTAATAGACTTCACAACACCAAAGGAGGGTTATATATCTTTTTCTGCTCTTATATCTGGTCACACAAACATAAAGGAATAAATGAATTATTGAATTTATGTTGAGTCTATCCTACACAAGCAGTAGTAACCTTACAAGTGTTGGGTGATATGACTATGCAGTGCTGTATGAGATGATAGAGATTTTTTGCATGACATGAGAACATGACTGTGGGTGTTAAAAGTACAGTACAGTATGGGAAATGGTTCATATACTACTAATTTTGTTTCCAGTTTTATTCTGTAAGGAAACTAATATAATAAGGATAATTTCTGCCTGGATTATATTCTGTGGCAATGTAAGCGTGTATATATACAAGTGTTTTGTTTTTTTACTTTTTCAGCCCTAACAGAGAGCTGAGCATAAAAAAATCTAATTTAGTTGTTATGAGTGTATTCCAGAGCAATTCAAATTGAAGTTGTTAGTGAAAATTTTAATATGTTCAGTATTTTGTGACTTGGCAAATACACTAATCATTTCATCTCGTTATACTGATAGACATAATGCTGCCCAGACGCATTTTTTGTCAACATGTATTCTCAATTGAAAATAAGAGGTATATCAATGTCATTTTCTAGAAGACGGTAAATTATATCACTTGAAAGCAAACATTCTTGTTATGAGAAGTGACATAGAGAGCGCAACAGAGTGAAATCTATACATACTCATATATATATTTAAATATCTAAATCATCGATAGCAGTGACTTTTGAGAAACAACACAATGAAAGCAAGCCGAACTGATCATTTGATTCCCTCAGATGTGGAAAAGTTACATGGAACATATCATAAATAAAATGCTCTTTCTTTTGAAACACATATGTATATTTCAGTGTTTTAGCTCCATAGGCCAAAAACACACACCATGTGGTCGCAAGTGTTGTGGCTTTGACTTTGACTCACAACTTTGGTTGCATGTTATCCTCTCGTGTTTGCCCTGTCTCTCCGTCCTCTTTATTCAGGGCAACTTTAATGTTTAATGTCATGTCTCTATTTAGACTAATTTTCTTCAGAACTAAAACTGATTTACTGACTGACTCACTGCACCCTTATTACCAGATCAAAGATGCAGTTTTATGTACTGGAGAAAAAACTTTGTTTTCGTGCACTCCGAGAAGCAGCTCTGAAAGATCTTTGAGGAACCTTTTGGGTTCTTTGGGTGACACCAGCAGAAGAACCCCACGAGTTTGTTTGACAGATCTCTTAATAATGTTTCACTTTCAAAAGCATTCAACATCTTCCAGGAAATCATTTAAAGATATTTGTACAAGTCAGAAACACTATTGACCTGAGAGTATCCCCTGATGGATTACAGAACTTTGAAAATATAGCATGCACACATGCCTAAAGAATTACATGCACACTGCTGCTGAACCTCACGTCTCAAATGAAACAGGAGTGTTTTCTTCCGGCAGTCAGGGTGGCCTAATGGTTAGAAAGAACCCATAAAGGAAAGGTCACAGGTTTGATGTATGCAGCAGTTAATGGAGCCATCTCTGAAGTGCCTTTGAGCAAGACACTAAATCCTGCTGCTTCTTGTAACTTGATCAGGGTAAAGACACCAGTTAAAAGCCTAAAATGAAAGTCCGTAGCCAGCGCAGTACTATATGATACAAAAATGACAATTTGTTTGAAATAAAACTTGAAGTTGAAATTACAGTTTTTCAAATAATGTTTGTTAAAGTTAGACTTTTAGTTTCACTGCTCAGGATCAGTAGTTACAAGGGAGATACGATGACAGCGTAGTTCTCGTGTGAACATGCTTTTAGCGTTCGTGTAGCTAAATGTCAAAAAACAAATGAAATGAAATGGTAAAAAACAAACAAGTTGTCAGTCTGCAAAAATGTCTTGTTTCTCGGAAGTTCAAATAGAGATGACTTTATTGAGATACAAGGCTTTAATTTGTTTTCCTCCCCACACATTTAGCAACAATGGAATCTCTCTAGTAACTGTCCGCTTTAAACCCGGTTGTAATTTTTATTTAGATGTTTTGTAGCCACAGACTTTTTACGGGGTTGGACAGAGTAAACTGTGGCCTGTGGTGAAATTAGAACAAGATTGAGAGATGTTAAGAAAGGAGATCTCTTACTGGTATCTGGAGAACTCTGCTGATGGGGAGTTCAGCGCTGCTCGGCTATTCTGAACAAGGTGAAAGATTAAACAGATGATGGTGGTTGGTTTTTTATTAAAGAGCTGGATGAGAGCTCAGTAATCTTCATTGTGCCAACACGTTAAGGGAACAGTTTGATGGTGATCGGAACAGTGTTTCAGGCGCAGAAGGCAGTTTTCTCCATCAATCTGGTGGGTGACGGCCAACCTCAGAGAAATGAAGTGTTCGGATAATAAAGTTGTGTATTAGCAGGTAGTGCGGAAACCTCTGTGGCTGTGAAGTGAAGCCAATGCAGAAGTGCCAAAAATCGCATTTACTCAAATGGCCACTAGAGGCTGACGACAGAACGAGTCAGTCTCCATAAGCATATGTTAAAATGTCCAACTTCATAGTAGAAATAAACGTGTGAAAAGTCCTATGTGGAGCCAGTATTTGGTTTGTCCCTTCTGGGCTGCTGTAGAAACATGGTGGTTCAACATGGTGGACCCTGTAGAAGAAGGACCTGCTCCCTCTGTACTTATAAAAGACTCATTCTAAGGTGACATTAACATAAAAAAAATCTTATTTTCAGATGATTATACACTAGTGAAAACATTTCTGTCAATAGATCCCGTTACATATTACACACTGGACCTTTAAAAACAGCATGGTTATGAGGCAGCGTTCACCTGCAACACATTTATAAGTCAAACAAACTTAACATACTTTCTACTATTAGATTCTTCATGCTTTTATTTCAAATTGAAAAAAGACTTCACTGATCTTCAAGGCTTGGAACAAACACAGCAACACAAGAAACAGACCAGAGAGGGATGTGGTAACAGTTACAGGTAAGTAAAGATCTGTTCATGTCTCTCAAAGTCAATAAAAACGTTATAGAAAAAGCTAAATTGGAGAGGTTAGTTACATCAGTGTAAGGAAGCTATCTTTCATTGTAAATTGTTCCTCATTAAAAAAATAAATCAAAATGACTGGATTGTTAGCAGGTTGCACGTCATTGTTACCTGGTCTTGGTAGCAGCTGCTGTGCATCTCCCCATCATCTTACAAAACAGGAATGTCATGCAATAATGGGAAAAATATGTTTTATAGAGAAGCGAATACAAAAAACATATAAACAACTCACTGAAGTATGCACAGTTCAGGGAATTAGAGTCCAAAAAACAATTAGGTGAACGGCCATAAAAGGGTCTGCACGCTCACCGAACAGAAAAATAGCATTGTGATCTGTGTTACAGAAATGCTTCGCTGCACGCATTTCCTGAGTCTCAAAGCTAAAGAAAGCTCCAAAGTTTTCGTCAAATGGCTGAGTGAAAAAAAGAAAATGACAGTGGAAACTTATTCCTCACAGGTGCTTATTTCCACAAAGAATAATCAGCATCATGTTGAGTAAATTGTATATCTTGAACGCATCTAAACAGGATGCACTAAATACAAAGTACTTAACGGTTAATTTGAGCTGCCACATGTCTGAGGAAACATCTTTATAAATCTCGACTGTGTGTTCGCAACTAAATAGGAAGATTATTAAAACACCCAAGCTGCTGTTTTCTATACTGACTGACAGACCTTTATTAAGCCTACAGACACATACTTGGCCGGCTGTTGATAGGGAGCCACTAAACACATTGTTAGCACACACTTAACTTCACAGATACACACAGTCGGTGGCTGATTCGGTCACGAGAGTTAGAGGGTGAAGCATTTCCCTCGCTGTGGTGGTGTTTCACCAGCAGTCGACCACCAGTATTAGCTGCAGGGGCCTGTAGTCGCTCCATCATTCCCTTTTGAAAACTTCACATTTTTGCCTGGGTATGTGCATTCCTGCAACACGTGTGTCAATTTGTACTTTGAAAACGCAACAAAGGAAGCCTTTTGCACATTTATCACATCTATTTGCAGATTTCTCTTTTTGATAAATTTGGTGATTCAAGCCATGATGTGGAATTTTGAACACGTTGTGCCTGTTTGCAAAAAGTAAGAAGAAATATACAGAGAACCGTCTACGTGTGAGTGAGTGGTTACCCTTCATAGATCAGTCTAGGGAGAGGACAAATGTATTCATTCAAATCATATAACATTTTTTGTGATGTACTGTAAATTGAAGCCATTTGGTGAAGCCCTCCGGGAAGGCAAAGATGGAGCCTTGACACCACAAAGCGCAGCACTGCAGACCAGAGTTTGCATCCTGTGTATGTTATGTTTGGGTAACACAAAAACTTTATTCAAGGGACATCCAGTGGTTTCAGTCAGAGCAACATTGTGTAATTTGTTGCCCATTTGGAGCCCATAGCCTCAGAATGCAATATCACTGCTGCTGTACACATGTCCATTTTGATTACATTACTTATAATCAGAAACTGTGTCTACAAGTTTGCTAACAGCCAAACATCAAGAAAGTTCAACAACAATACGTAGAAAGCCAACCGATATTACCGTGTCCAACAGCAAAAAGCCCAGCTCAGCGTCTGTTTTTCTGCCTTTTATTTCACAAAACTCTTGCCAACAACTAAAAGCCAGTCCAAGATTTCTTCTTGTCTGGCGGCCTCAGTGGCTCTCTGTATTTTCTGTCGTCTGCCATGCTCTGCTTCTGCTGAGCCCAGTCACGTAAAGCTTGGCTCTGGTTCTGGTGTCCATACTGGCATCGCTCCCTGTCTTCATTCCCCCCTGCTCTGGGCCTGAAACCCTCCTTTCCCCCGGTGGTCCAAAGCTCCTCCGCCTACCAGTGTAAACACTCAACCGGTTCTCTGTGCTCCCAGTCCAGGAAGCATGGCTAACTAACTGAGCTAACTAGCTAAAGGCAGCTACAATTAACGGTAGTTTAAAAACTCTGTAGGCAGAGCGGCTGGAGGACATGAGAGGGAAAACCTGAAACATTTTCTCCCTAAAATATAATCCACTTTATCCAAAATCATTGTAATTGTTGCTGGTGACTGACTTTGTGCCATAAAGCGTTAAGACTGAGACTTAGCGCCCAAAGCTACATACTGCAAGAACAAGTTTTAATTTTAGAAACTTTATTAATCACATTGTAGGTTACACGTGAAATTATTCTTCCGCATTTAACCCATCCAGTTGGCACCTGTCGGAACACACATGCACATGCACAGGATCACACACATAGTGGCAGATGCCTAATACACACAGACTGGAGCTGTGGGCAGTGATTTGCAGAGCCCGGGGAGCAGATGTTGGGGGGTACGGTGCCTCCGTCACGATGAAGGAAATGTGTTCCCAAAACCGCGCTCAGCAGCTGCCCCAACCCAGAACACGTATGAGGTCGCGACTCACACCGTCACGGTAACATGCATCCAAAAAACAGCTCCCTAGCTGCCGAAACCCGGGATCAAACCAGGGACCTTTAGATCTTCAGTCTATCGCTCTCCCAACTGAGCAATTTCAGCCTCAGTGTTTGAGGCTCTGAGTGTAAACGGCAGAGGTATCTAATGTAGCATCAAAATGACCAAGACCATGACCTTTCCTAACATTTACCAAATGATATAAATTATTATTTAACTTATTCTTTGGATAAAGGGTTGCCTTTGTCATTGATGGACATGGTTGTATGTTCAAATTAAATATGGCATCACAATTCATCAACATCTACTCATCTCATGGTGTGAATTTAAGATCTTAGTAGCATGCAGATATTGGTAAAGAACAGTGTTCAGAGTCTTTTTCATGATGCCATCTTGCTATGCAAATCTGACCAAATACACAAGACCCAGAATAAACTGGAACCAAAGACTCCTGGACAAACATATAGATTTTATTTGCAATGCATTCAATGAAATACTGGTCATAGGGAGTAAATTATTTTAATATTTGTGTGCCTAAACAAATAAAACATTTTTATTTCACACATACTATAAGCTAAAGAAATATCTCATGTTCCTACATTTTCAATATTAAATTCTTGAGCCTACTGAATCACAATCAAAGGCTGCCTCAGCTGCTCTCTCAGGTGAGCTTCCCTCCTCTTTTTACAGACTCTGCCCCTTTACCTGGATCCTGTTGCTAGACTTCCTATTATCCTCCCTTCCACACATACACATTTATTAAATTCATTTTTGATTGACTCGCCTGAGTCATGGTCGTGGTGATTTGCTTTCGGGAAGCTCGGAAATGTGTCATCACTTCCCACCACTAAATTAAAATAAATCACACTGGTAGTGACAGAGTGTGAGAATTGTGAAAACGTGATCGCAGTGAGTTCAGTTTTTCAGCGTACAAAGTTGCCCACACACAAAACACAGATCGGTCTCTCTTCTTGTACAGCACTGCACAAAAAAAAAAAAAATGAATGGACTTCCTTACTGTGTCGGAAAAAAAGAAGCACCCTACAAACCCTTCAGTGTGACTCTAACCATTTCCCTCGCAGTGGGTAGATGAATGAAACCAGCAACGGAAGGAAATTTCAAAGGCGAGGTCATGTAGAGTTTGCTTGCAGGCATGTGTTTGCCTGTATCCTTGCGTGTGTGTATATGTGTGTGAACATATATGTGAAACCAATTGAGTCGGTGTCTTTGTGGCTTTAATCCTTCATCAGATAAAGAGCTGATGTGGAGGTTTGGAATGTGTCCACCATCGAGTTTTGTTTCGGATGTTCTTTGATGCAGTTTGTGTGTAGTATATTGAAACTGGATGGCAACGAAAAAATGTACTTTTCTATATATTGTTACTCCAAAAAATTTCTGACTGGCAGGTTTGTCTGCTCATTTTAGTTTTCAAGGCAGCCAGTCCTCCTTCATCCTTAACAGAGCTAATCTGTTCCAATATTTTCTAGTAGTGAAAAAACATGACAGATCAGTGTGGCTACGCCATCGGGCACACCTCTGTGACATCACAGCAGCAACACCGTTTTGGTCCGTTCTTCATGCAGCTTCAAATCCCAACAGGAGCATTTCAGAAGTGTTCACCCGCCATTAGCAAGTATGGCTAAGTTATGTTATGAAACAGTAAACACTTGAGATGTTTACCGATCAACCTTTTCAATACACACACCAGCATTTATTTCACTGAACATCTTTACAATGCATCTTTTCAGTAATCACCAACTGGTGCCCTGCAAAAAATTCTGGCCTGCCAGAGTAGAATCACTCTGTAACAGAAATTAGATATTAGATATGTACATAGAAGAAGTGCTACAAGTGGAAACACCAAGATTCCTCGGTGCTCTGGGCATCCAGTATCCAGTAACGTTATGGCTAACTAAGGTTAACTAACAGCAGCTACATTTCGCAGCAGCTACTTTTCTTTCAGTCAGGAAAACACAGAGAGGTGGAGCAGTCAGAGGGCGTCAAAGGGGAAGTCAGAACATAGTTAATAGTATAATAGTCAAAATCAGTAAAATAGTTGGTGGTGTGCGTCTGAGAGCCAGCGTTATGTACTCCTGACCCTGGGGTGCAGGGTGAGAATGACAGAGCTTATATTATTGATATGAATGTTCTTTGATTGACCAGCTTGGAGAGATCACATAAACTTGGAGCCAGCAATAGTCACTTTTAGTCATCACACTCACATATATGAGTAAAATGCTGTTGTGAAGGATGGCAGCCTTGCAACACCGGCAGGCTGAGATGGACAAAGCACAGTAGACTACAGTAATGAAAGTATCTGCCTTTTTATCTGGTTTATTTTAGTCAATCAGTACATTTTAAATATGCCCAGATCAGCTCAGGACATTACTATAAACACAGCCACAAAAACCAGACTGAGATACATATGATAACCATTATTGACTCATCTTCCAGCGTTGGATTTCATAGTAGTGGCTTCATGTATATCTGTTTCTCATCATCTTAGAATTTATTATATCTATACTGTTACGACCTTGGCTCAAAAGGAAGCGACAGAAGGAAAAAACAGTTGGATCAGGTTTATAAAGTAAATAAAAGATCACAAGGAATAAACAAAGCAGTCGAAGTGGAGGTGGATCCGGTGATCGGATAGGAGGAATGAGTTGATTCGGAGCTTCCTGAAACAAAGAACAGAAGCCAAGTATACAAGAAACTACATTAGTCATAACACATACATGCATAGGTGGGATATCTTCTTAGCTTGTTGTTTTAGCAACATTCCTACACTCAGTTGCCAGTTTGTTAGGTAATAATGTGGTCTGATCAGTTGTGCAATAAAACATTCCTTCATGATGATTGCAGCGTTTTAGAGAAGTGCTGATTTAAAGTTTGTGGTCATTTTGGAAGCTGTAGTTAACTGAGAAGTGTTTCTAATAATTGCTCTGTCCTCATTTACATAACTGGGGTGGACAAATTATTGGAGACATGTCCAACTGCGATCAATCAAAACATTTTTTTTTTGTGCAAAGTGACACTATAATGTGGAAACAGGAAATGCCAAACCATCACCACATATTGGAAGCAGACAAGTATCTAAACCGTCATTGTATGCTGTAACACTAAGTTGATTTAGTTGAAAGAGGACAAGGTGATTCTGAGTTTGACACATCGCAGATTCATTTTCTTCAAAAACAGACCCAGATAAATTTGTTCTTTTGCCACTTGTCAGGTAACACCATCCGCTAATCTGCTTTCCCTGTGGACGATTGGACGTATAACGGAGATGAGAAAGGGGAACAAAAGAGAGAGGGAAGAGATGACAGCTGATGAAGAGAAGGATGGAAAGAGAAGAGAGTGAAGGCTGCTCTGTGGAAAAAAAAATGGAGGGAGAGGTGAAAGAGCGAGAAGTGATCAGAAAAGCTGGCCTGCGAAAGAGAGAGAAGAGAAGCTGGGGGGCTCCACAAGGCCATGACCACAGGCTAAATGTGCAACAGATGCTCAGGGTGTGTGTGTGTGTGTGTGAGTTATAGGCTGTTTAGTGGCACCCCATGGCAACACAAGTTTATCTGCACATCGTATCTCTGACACCTCAACTCCTGGCTGTTTTCCCCAAGGACCAACATCACTGGTCAAACACACAAAAAACACACTTACGGGTATACACACACACACATACACATGCAGAAAGGCGCACATGCACAAACTACACATGCAGCGTTTTACAGACACATGCTGTACATACGTTTTTCCATTAGACTTAAGATAGGATTTGAAATATCAAAGTTATGATAAGTCACATATATGTAGGGCATTTTTTGTAAAGTTAACTACACTGCCTTTTGTTGTTATCCCAGTGTCAGATAACCTTCTTGAAATAAACGGCCTTTGGGTACGTCCCAGTTCTTTCTATCAGGAGCTTCAAGGAAAGTTTAAACACTAGTGTCATTTTCTACCAAGATACGAGGGGCATGCAGCAGTGATAAAAGCCTCCACGTGGAGGACTTTCTGCTCTTCTGCAATGTTTCCTACCTGTGGGCACTGAGAAACTCAGCTTATTTGGTTGGTTGGGGTGGGTGGGGCAATGCTTTGAACTGTCAAATCTTATTCTAATTTAGAAGATAACACTTCACTTTGGAACATTTTTTTTGAAGAGTATCATTTCTTGAGTGGTTTTTGCTCGATACATCAGAAGAATTTTGTCAAATGATCTCAACCCTACGGTGTTTGTAAGAATGGAGAGTAAAATCGAATCCTTGAATGCAAACAAAAGGTCTGTGTGACTGAGGACGAGACTAATACATTGGTATTTAATGTAAAATGCCTCACAAACAAGGCTGGTATGGATCCCATATGACCAAAATGTGACTCTAGCAACAAGTTTTGGCAGTGCATGATTCATCAGATTCTTGTATGGTGATTGTTTACTTATTCTTTGATATTGATTGATCTAAATTAGGAAACATTTCCATCTCCGTTCATTTCCTCTGATATTCCAACATGTTCTCACTCCCAACTTGTCAAATAGCCTACTGCTGCTTGGTCAGTGCTCATACGCTTCAGAATTTGACGCTGTAGCTAACAGCTAACCCTCTAACATTATTTCTGGACATTCCTCCAATCTTCCTGGTCTATTTCCTGTTTCTCCACCCTCCCCTTGTGTTTCTGTCTGTCTTGTTTGTCTGTGTATCTGTGTCTCAGTGTCCCACTCACCTGCCTGATTGCCTCACCACCTGTTCCTGATTCACTAATCAATCCCTGCAGTATAAAAGACAGGCTCTTCCTCCCAGCTTCTGGCATTTTTTTCCCTGTCACTGTAGTGCTATGGCCAACTTTGTGCCTTAGAAACATTGCTTGACTGCTGGACTAACTTCTATCCTTCAGGAAAACCCAGCCAGCCATCCTCCTACTTGTCAGCTCAGGTGGTGGTAGCTGATGACTCTGCTAAGGCAGTTACATAGTGCAAGAATGGGCTCATGGGGTGCGAGAAGTGAGAAGTCTAACAATTGCTTTGTAATAGTGTAGTAAGAGTGATGCAAGGCAGGGGCCAGCTAGCAAGCTGTGCCTGTTATTGACTGGCTGATAGGGGTGCTCTGAAAACAGCAAGCTAATTGGGATGATGGAGCCAAGACCCAAGTGAAATATAGGAACATTACAGATGCTACCATTATTGTAGATATGATTGCAATTTATTTTCCAGCATTCAGTCTTATTTATGCACTTATGGCCAGTGCCGACGATGAAACTCACTCGTATTTCACTATGGTTGCACCTGTAAGATTATAGTTGACAATTAAATTAAATGGAAACTGAATTGAAAGTGTTGACTGCAGTTAATCCAACAAGCAAAGGTCATTAACGAGAGTTTTCTGAATGTTACATAGAGAACCTACATTACGTTATGTAGGTTGATGATGGTCAATTTTGGTTTCAGGCATGACAGGAAGAGCAATCCGCTCCATATTTTACTCTTTATACTGCATCACCTGACTTCGATGGCATGTCAAACTACACATACCTGATGTGTCACAGTTTGAAGCGTAGGGCGCCAATTAAGTGGCAGTATTTGATTTGTTTGTAGTGAGAACAGGCTGGATATTCACATATACTGAACATGCTGCGCTGTAGTGCTCTTCCATTTGTATCTTTATTTCAGCATTGGTTTAAAATGTATCTATTTGGCCCAGATTGCCTTTGATAATTTTTAAAACCTGAAGCCCGCTTTACAGTGCCAAGAGATATAACTGCTGCTATACTATAATCATAAAAACTTCATTTAACAGTCTAATTATAGTAAAGTAACCCAAAGAAAAATGCACATTTAACATGCATAAAATTGAAATACAAACGCATGTGAACACTCACATGCACTTACACGCACACACACACACACACCCGCGCACCTTGGACTGAAAGAGACACCCCGTCTTTAAACTCATCCATCACTTGAACCTTTGAAACAGATACACCCTGGAGAACAGTCGGCTGTGTTTATTTCCTGCCTTGATGTCCAAAGATAAAAGACAAATGTAAAAGAGCTGAAATTGACAGGTGCTTAGTTCTTACTAATGGGCCCTGAAGAGTAATGGCAGGCAGTGAAAAGGAATGGGAACCCCTAAGGTAAGTATATAGGTTGATATAAAGTATGCCTTTTTATGTTTTACGCATAGGCAGAAGAGCACACACAGACACAAAAGATACTAGCCCTCTCTAAGCCCTAAATATGCACAGTATATATTTAAAATCATGTGTACACATGCAGAGATATTGATGTAACTTTCAAGAGAATGAGAGGGAAAAGGTTTCATTTGATAGAAAATGTGCCTGGTTTATTGATGCCAGATGCACCAATTTCAACATCTCAGAAACAGATGACCTACTGGGATTTTGGCACTAGTTTGCTGAGTGTGGTGTGATAATGGGTGAACACCAAGGTGCTGAGAACACCTTTGTAATCACAGGTCTTAGAAGATACGCTCAAAAAGTGTAAAAAACATCAGGTCAGTCAAGGGCAACATTAAACCATTCACACCTGGGCTTTGCCACTGGATGAGAAGTGTCTTTTATTAGTGAGGCATCCACTAATCATTTGGTTTATTATCCCAAACACTTCATTAGTCTCATTTAAATCTGAACTCTCCAGTTGTAATTATGACTTGGACGTTGACATGAACAGTTTTTACAAATTGGAAACTGGTAATTACGGTATTATCTAAGAAAGTATGCAAAGAAATATAGTGCCAAAGCCCTTAGGTTTGTTACTAGCAACTGGAAGTAGAAAAAATAACCTTTTTTTTTTTTTACCAAAACCAGCACAAGAGAGAGCGGTGAAAGGAGATGTTGCATCAAACTGAATTGTCATGAGCCTATCAGCACAGTAACAGTGAGAAAAGTCGTTATAAAAGCCATGCGTCTGCATGAACTTCCATATTTTTTTCACGTTTTCCCTTGTGCATGGTTCCTATATCCTTTGAACCTTTTCCTCTATTCATTTATATACACAAATTTCAATTTTAATATAATATCATTGTTTACTTCCAAAAAAATGCCCTAAAACATGAATGTCACATGAAGCCATTTTCAAACTTAGAATGTGATGGCTGTAGCCGCCGAGCTAATCTAAAAATGGGCAAAGACGTGGATCATCAGTGGACCTGAGCAGGGCTGATGCTTGGTTGCTCAAAGATACCACCTGTCAATCAAAGCGGCCATGCTCTTACTGTAATTCTGCACATCTTTAAGCCTTAATATAATCTGAACAGGTGAGTTGTATATAAATTCACCCTCAGTACAGTTGTCATGAACGGGGAAATTAGCTATAGAGACCAAAACTGTTTTTTGTACCAGGCTGTAAACATGTTTATTTCTGCTGTGAAGTTGGACATTTGAACATGGGGACTTATGGAGATTGACTCGTTCTGTAGCCAGCCTCAAGTGGACGTTTGAGGAACTGCAGTTTTCTCCACTACTGCATTGGCTTCACTTCACAGCCATGAGAGGTTGCTGCTTGATTTTAATATCAGCCTTCTGATCTTAACCCAACAGAGACCTCTGTGATGCAGTGCTGCAAAACGTGCGATGTGAGTAATGTAGTCAAGTCAGCATCAATCAAGATCACCTCCAGCAATGTGTTGAATCCACACCTTAAACAATTCATCCTGTTCAGAGAGCGTGTTTTTCTCAGTATTAGCTAGACGGGGCTAATTTGTCTCGATCTGCTTATTGTTTAAGCTCGGCTACTGGCCCTCGTGACCCTGATAAGGACAAGCAGAAAATGTATGGATAGATGTTTATTTATATTTTATTCGATATTCTCATTGTGCTGGCACAATACAACTGTATTCAAACATGGGTCTTATTTTTGTTATTTTGGCCATCATTCCCATTCTCTCTGTTTATTTTCACAAACTTCACTGCTGAGATCTGGGAACATGTTAGCTCAAACAGAGCCCGACACTGCAGGAGCGCAAACAGTTGGACGATTACACAAGTTTAAGAAATTCCCTGGTTTTATTGCTCATTTGGAAGTTATGAGTTAATATGTCTGTTTGGCACATCTCTTAGACCGACTTCCTGGTTAAACGTTTAATTTACCGTATTAAGTATGGTATGTGCACACAGGTTTTATATGTCATGAGGGATCTTAACTGACATTTCAAATGTATTTACTTGGGTTTTACCTCTAAATATGAGGTTTAGATATCATGATTGTACTGGAGTTTGTTTACAACCTGTGTGATTGTCTGACTGCTTGTTTTCCCATGGAGCCCTGTTGGATTATGTGTTCTTGTATACTGCTAGAGCTCAGCAATTAACTTCATAAAGCAGTAAAAGTAAAACGTATTCATAATAGTAACGATAATCAAAACTAGGCCCAAAAAACCCAAAACTTGTAAAATTCATGCTGTCGTGGCACTAAAGGGTGAATGCCACGTTTAGTACCTGCCTACCAAACAAACCAATGTGCCCGCCATGTATTCATTATCCAAAAGGACCAATAAAAACATGTTATTTTCTCGTCAGAGATGCATGGAACAAATCAGATCCTCAGTGCGGTGACTCAGTTCATGCTGGATGGGAAGTGGAGCTCCCATGGAGTCTCCCAACCCAGATTCCTCTTGTGTCGACAAAACAAGCTTGACTCAATCATCTCAGTGGGAAATAAAGGGGCATCACGCAACATTCTCAACACAGGTTTCATGACAAGAGCGAAGAGGGGAACAAAGAAACTGCATGCTGTTCTGAAGTCGGAAAAAACAAACAAGCTTGATGTAATCATTTTAGCAGCAGGAGTGCTGCTGTGTGCAGAGTTTCCTACGCTTAAGGGTGCACAGACATCCAACCATCATGCATTAATACAGCAGCAAACAAGCCAGCCTGAAATGTATTAGATCTTTCAAAGTGAAATGATTAGACTGATTAGTTTTGCATTGTAGCAAGTAATATAATCTAAATAATGAAGTGCTTTTATTGCGATTATGGCTATAACAGTATGAAACTCGGCAGTCAGCTTTTTTTATTAAAGGGATGCAGTAAAGGTATTTTTTGTCAGCCAGTGATTTCATAGTTCATATAACTGAGCATAGAAATAGTCGTAACATGCCTGTGGTTGTCTTGGTTGAGTTATTGATCCATTATTGATATGATAAAAATGTCTAGTATCATACTGCACGTGACACATGACTTCCTAAACTGATACATGCACAAATACATGTTTGTTAATTGGTGACTTTAAATTGTCCATAAACATGAATGTTAGCATGAGTGATTATCTCTATGTGTCAATGAACTGGCGATCTGTCCAAGATGTATGCAGAATTATTAGAGTTTGGCTCCACCCCCACCCATGACCCTGATATGAATACAAAGTAATGGAAAATGAAGGAATGAATGAAGTTTATGGGGCAGCGTATACATCACTTCATTGCATTTTCTCCACTGGGAAGGCACCCTAGAGTGCACTGCATCATGTTTTCTCCATTTTTAGGGTGCTCATTAGTACAATTCATTGCATTTTCTCCAACAAGGGGAGTACTTTAGCACCCTTTTCTCCACTTTAAGGGCACCTATTATGGATTATCACATTTTCTCCAATAGAAATGCATCCTATAGGGAACTTTATTGAATTTTTTCCACTGGAAGGGCATTCCAGGAGGCACTGCATCATATTTTCTCCACTTTAAGTGCACCCATTAGTGCAATTCATTGCATTTTCACCAAAGAGGGCCATCCAAAAGAGTATTTTAACATGTTTTCTCCACTTTAAGGACACCTGTTAATGGACTTCATCACATTTCTTCCAATGAAAGGGCACCCTTAGAGGGTACTTCATGGAAATGATGGTTAGAACAGATATGGTTGGACACAGGATGCTGCAGAGAAGGACATCACGTAGCTTTTATCAAAAATACCCAGCCAAACTTTGATTTCTTAGCACAAAAGGTTGACTTATTTCATTTGATTGTTCAGTGCTCGTACTGGGTCTGTTGAGCGCACACACACACAAACATGACTGCAGGTGCACCATGTGGTGTTGGTTTAATCTGAATGTTGAACTCAACTCTTTTAAACACAGACAGCTTAAAAACATGCATTCTTTTGCGTGGGTCACTGCCTTCTCTGTCCATCTTTTTCTGGATATCGCTGGTTCTGCCATCTGGTCACGGTCTTATTGCTCGCTGCCTCTTTCTCCTTTTCCTGATGACTGTCGTCTGTTCTCTCTTTAACCTTGGCTATTTTCCAACCCATAACGTTCCTCCCTTCATAAGTTTAAGGGGTCATTTCTGTACTGTTTGTCTTGGATCTTCTGGTGTTTATTATTGTCTTTTTCACTTTGGACTTGATCATGATTTGAATCGTTGTTTCCGCTAGCAAAGTTATTTCTGAGGTAAAATCTATCTTTGATGACCTTATCAGAAATGGGGAGTATTTTTACTTCATCCTTGTTACAAAGTGTGGGATGATAACTGTTGACCTATGGAAACAGGACTACTGTTTGGCTAGCAGTATTGCTTGTCTCACATGTCACATCAAAAGAACACATGCAGAAATATTCAAACATGATTCAGACCTGATCATGCTGACGGCTTGTTTAAGTAGTCACCACGTCAGATTGTTTGAAATATTATAAATATTTTAACATTCTTGTGTTTTCTGTTGGTTATCAGTGCTTGAAATATGACAAGAAACGATACACCTCCTAGAGACTGCATGATGGAGAGAAACATATGCGTCTGTTTTTCAAGTGAAACTTAAAATCATACTCACTCATTTGATTTGATTCTGGCCCCTGAAAGCTCATTTAAACAAATCATATTACTACTCAAATGACTGGTTTACCTCACTTAAGAATTTTGCTAACTATACTGATGTTTTTTGGTCTCGTGAGATGAACCGGTTTTTAATCAAATAAATATCGAAAGTAAATTATATTGAAGTTATAACCTGATATTAAGTTCTTTCCCAAAGTTAAAGTAACAGTTTAAGTAACAGTGAGTCACTGCGTAAATTGGTTGGATTATTGAATATTATTAAACTCGTGTTCACACACACACACACACACACACACACACACACACACACACACACACAGAAACGAACAATAGTGCAGGTTTAAAGGGCTCCCATAAAAAACAGCAGATTAAAACCAGCATCAACTTAAGAACATGAGAGAGAGAGACAGCTGGAGAACTAACTACTGGGCAACAAATGGCGGTATTACACACACACACACACACACACACGCACACACACACACACACACACA
Source organism: Miichthys miiuy (assembly GCA_036365135.1). Lineage (NCBI taxonomy): Eukaryota > Metazoa > Chordata > Actinopteri > Sciaenidae > Miichthys > Miichthys miiuy. The sequence goes on from CM071604.1 coordinate 28,056,276, forward strand.
CACACACACACACACACACGCACACGTTTACATCATATCCATGATTACACACATAGGCATGCATTCAGACCCACACACGCTCAGTGACTGTGTGTATAAAAAGGATCCAGATGTCAGTGCTGGTCAGAGAGGTCTGCAGTGAAGAGGAAGTGTGTGTGTGTGTAGGTGTGTAGGGGTGTGTGAAGGTGTTGCAGTGAGAAAACTTGCACTCATATGGAAGCGAATTAGTTAATTAATGTTCAGTGTAATTACAAAGCACACCTTTGAAGTATATGGACCTTAATCGAAGCCTCTTGAAAGACCGTCAGTGTTGTGCGGGTTTTTACGAGGCTGAACTCGACTGCTGTGTTTTACAAACTTTATGGCGTTTTTCTACTGTTCCAGGCGTCCGTTGTTTTCTGCGTGCGGCTGAACAACACGAGACTCTATCATCGGATTCTTGACATTTGTTACAGTTGTGTAATCCATCGCATTGAGCAACCCGTTTGTATTAATTTTGTTTTTAAATTAACATCATCATTATGAGGTGACGCAGTGCAGATTTTTCAGATTAATCACTTCTGAAGTGCAAAAACAAAAAAATGCAATGCATCAGAGAGGTTGAAACTGTTTCAAGAGTCTACTAATAGATTTTCTTTTATACAACGTGCAGATTGCTTTGAAATGGACATACAGTATATAAATACATACGCTTGATATTTCATCCTACAGTACCAACATATCTAACACACAAGGACTACTGACTGGAGTCCCCGAGGATCTCAACAATAAACTACTTGATCATAACAAAATCTCAACTTCTTCTCAAAACATTATTAGTGATGTAATTAGTGTCATCTGGAAAAAATCAGCAGCCTCAAAAATGTGTGCATTTTTTTTATTTCCCCCCACATTACAGCATGTCCTGTCAATCATTTAAGAAAACATTTTATTATGGCATGTTTCGTACGTCTGATTTTGAAAGGAGGAGCAATATTTAGGGTCGCCGACAGAGAACATGAGGAAATCTGTGTCCGTCTCCTTCAAAATGACTGACAGAGTTCCCCCGACCACCAAACCACTCTGATAATGTGTCACATTTTAAATGAAGGCCCATGGGAAACATTCACACACTAAATAGTTCCATCCAGTAAAAAACTGCACGAGCAGAATTGGGTGCTTTTGACTGGGATCCACCAGGACTCCAATACATTAGTATTTTATAAGAAGCACTGAACAGAAACAGAAAACAATGATATAAATTGATGGGAAAGATTGTAGGTGCAGGTAACCCTGTCGGTATTAGCAGCTCTTCAACTGTGATTTCTGTAATGCAAATACAGAAATGTTCATAGTTATCACCTGCGTGCAGTGGGAGTATATAAGAATAACCGCTTGGATTATTTTGATAACTTTAACCCTTCATCGGGCGAGGAAACATATACGATAACTTCCACGGGCTTTAAAAATGGTGCCTCAAGTCGCTCAGTGAAGGAGCAGAATCACGTGACTTTCTCCAGCCAATCAGTGAATGTCAGGCTATGTCACAGGTAGCGTTGCTATGGCTTCAACTGGATCCCACTCTAACCCTAACCCTAACATTTTTGTATCACTGTGTCACGTGCGTGATGTTTTGAAATAAGACATGTCTGATTGTTAATTTGGAAATAAAAGCTCCACATATTTTTTGGGGAATTTCTGGGAAAGACAAAGACGTACTAAAACATGTCGGCGATGATCATAACAGGAAGTAGCCTCCGATGAATCAGTAGGCATATGTAGTCTTTTTCTTTTTATGACTACATTCCAAAAGATGACACATATATGAGATATTGTTTTCTGTGACCACCTTATGAGTCACCAATATGTTTCTGCCAATAATGTTGAAGAATCCTAAAAATTCAATTATCCATGTTAATTCGGTACATTGTGCTCAAGGCTTCCTCATCATCAACAGTACTTGAAGCCAAGCTTGGCAGAGTTTCAGAACCCCTTGATAAATATTTTGAAGAACTCTGTGACCTAACACAAGTGCTATAATAACTGAGTCATAACAGCATAATATGATTCATTCCATGGCAACGATCATTTTCAAAAGCAGGTGCACATTTTTTTTTTCTTCATTTAATTAAGTAACAAATATCGTGTAGTGCTGAAATATTCACTGAAGGATGCCGCCCTCTGCTGCTCAGTAATGAGCGGTGCACGTTGACTCTTTCAATCCAGAGCTCTAATTCTTCATAATGCTTCAACAGAGTCCATTATTATTAAAATAAACTTTAAATTCTTAATTGCAGACACCCACACTGACATAATTCATTTATTGGCTCCTAAAACTGATTACAATATCATACTTAACCCCAAACCTTACACTAAATTCAACTCCAAGCCTAAAGCCGCCTAACAGAACTGAAGCCTGGACAAGAAGTAACACAGAGAAATAAAAGAGCTCAAACACAGGCGAGTTTCTGACGCAGCATGTTGAAATCTCAGACAGATATAAAGCATCATCGACTCCAGGGGTGCTCAGAAGTTTTCAAGGGGGCCAAACTGAAACTTAGTGATGTGTCAGGAGGCAAAAGCAAACACCTTGTAATGTGTTGTTAAGCTGCAAAATGGTGTGAGGAAGGAAGTTCAATTAATTGACTGACTACCTGTGCAAAGAGTCACTCTACCCTCCATGCCCTCTTATAAAAAATAATAAATAATTGAGGATCGGTAAGGATAAACAGTATTTTTATCTCACAAAAATAACAACCACACTTCTTTCAAAGGTACAGTGGAGCTCATGTTCTGTAAACCTGTTCATTTTATTTAGTCATGATAAAGGTGTCCAACAGATGGCGGTGTTGTCTGAATATTTCTCCAGTCTTATAACTTCTTTCTACAGAATGTAGTTTGTCTGATGATTGATTAGTTTCATTCAGTTAATGTTGTTCATGTTTTCAGTAATATTTAATATTAGAATCAGCTGTTTGTGCTCTTGAATAACTCACAAACGCTCTCCTTACATCAGGTTTGTGTCCCTGATAAAACTGGCCTGTTGTCACAATTAGTGCTCCTTGTATAGTATAGTGTAGTATAGTATAGTATAGTATTGCAGATTTACTAGTACCCTGCTATCTCTGGGTTTTCTGTTTCCAGGCTAACATGCTAAAACATCCACCTCGACGTAGGTGCACTGAATGTGTAATGACCTTATAAAGTCCTCATATAATAAAGTCCTCAGTACTTTTCAAGGTCCCATTAATATCCCATGAATCTACTACAAGCAGAGTTGAAGACAAAATTATGTGATCCTCTATATAACAGGATGTTTGTATTGCCCCAAAATCAGTGATCATACTTTTCAGTAGTCGAGTTGTTCTATATCTTTCTACACTGTATGCCCCCGAGTGAATCAGGTTTTAGCATCTTACAAGATGTCTTACCTTTATACGATAGGACAGCTGAAGACAGGAAAGCAGAGAGAGAGAGAGAACGGCATGCAGCAAAGGAACACAGGTCAGAATGGTCTTACATGTACCAGACTTTGACTTGGACTACATAACTACACTTGAGACAGTAACTAGTTCACAATCAGTTGAAGTGCAACTCATGAGGACTCTGTGTACATGCACTGCTTGCCTTGTAATTTTGAGTTTTAATTGCTCTTTTATAGTTTCTACTTCAATTTCCATTTTTTATTTTATTTATTTTACATACTTCTAATGAATTAAAACTTTCTGTCCCTGTGCTGCTGCGACGCACTCTGCTGATGGCGTATCATATCGTATTGTATCGTATCAGATGCACATCAGAGTATGCAGCATCATGAATTTGCTGCACTCCTACAGTATTTAACATGGTGGTGCTCACCTGCAGTCACCAGCCAGCTTGAACCTGTTGGTCCTTTTTATCCGAGGACACTTCTCCCATGAATGTTTTATCCCTGCACAGGATGAACTGGTTTGTTTTCTGAGTGACTACTGACCTCGAACACTAACAGGTGAGAATCAGAAAAAAAAACCTGCTGCAATGTCAGCAACTGCATATAAAATCCCCTGACTGTTTGGGTCACAGAGGCATTCGACTCTTGTTAGGACAAATCAAGCGAAGTGCTTTGACTGGCTGAGAAAATGTGGAAGGACAAACATAGTGAGAAACATTCCTCTCTGTCTAAAACTAGCATCACCAGCTGCCGGCGAGCCCGTCACTTAACCCTGAGCTGCTCGAGTGGAGTGGCTCAGTTCTGCTGGGCAGCTCCCAGGTGTCGACGTGTGAGAGTGAAGAAATGTGAAGTGAGGTGCTGAGAAGAAAGAAACAAACATTCGAATGGATTTTTCTGCAAAACAAAGAGGAAAAATCGGTCATTTGATGTGCCCAGCTTATTGGCATATCAAAGCTCTCACACACACAAAGACATTATATCAACTATTTAAATATTCCCCACGGACGTGGTATAAAAACGGGATGTTTCATTGGCCAGAGGGTGTGAAGTGTATATATAGATAACTGCACAGCTTTAATGTAGTGTCCTGCACACTGTTCTACTTAAACGTGCATTGGCATACACACTTTGTACAGTCATCCTTTTTTAATGGACTGGCTACAAACCCATACGCAGTCCGATGAATTTTAATGCAACTGCAAAATGGAGCTTCTCCTGTTCGCAGTTTTTTCTCCTACTTGTTGAGAAAAGTAAAGTAAGACAGCACGATTCTATTTAAGTCGTGTACTGAAGTCAAACACAACATCGTGGTAAGAGTAGGGAAGTTATGTCATGGGTATTTGTGACACACTCTTTAGCTGTACTGTAGTTTACTGTGCACTGACTACCGGTTTATCTTTCTGTCTTGCTCTGATAACCAAACACTGAGTGTGTTTAGCCTCCTCTTCCTCTTCCTAAGAAGTTTATTGACCTCCTGGTCACGACAGCTTCTCTCTGTTCCAGGAAGAAATATCTCAATCTGGATCAAAGAAACATCTGGATGATGAGATGTCCTCACCTTAACATCATCAGACAGCCCTTAATCTATTTTTATTAGCATACTTTGCCCTGTGTCATGATTTGTCAGTTTTCTTTTATTCTTTCTCTGAATGAGACAAATTAACTGGACTAGACTGGTCTGACTGCCTGATATCGGACAGAATTGTCAGTTAGTTACTCTTAATTTCCATCTTTAGTCTGACATCGTCTCCACTCTAAACGCTAGCCGTACCAGAATACCAACCGGTATTATCAAATGGCGTATGAATAAGACACTAATGTCTTTTTTGCTTTTCAGATCTGATTTCTTGCCATCGTCTGCAAAGTTATATTGGCGAGAGAGCGCGTCATTGCTAATGTTAAAATAAAGAGTGAGAAAGTCCACATGTGAAGGATGTTGAGGTGGATAGATGGGTCAAACAAACACAGAAGACTTGTTTATTGGCAGTATGAAACCTTAGTTTAACTTATTCATGTAACATACGTAACATGATGTTTTCCTTAAACTAAACAAGTAGTTGTCTTTCCTAAACTTTACCGACCTGTTTCACAATGTTTAACACGTTGCCATGTTGTTGAAGTGACTTCATCCTTTCCTGCATGTCCAAAACTCAAAAGATTCAGTAAATCCAAGACGTTGAATGATGTGAAATGTTTGCGTGGCATGCTATTCATGCACTATCCCATGATATAACTTTAAACATGCTGGTTTTGCAGAGGGGAGTGGAGCGAAGTGAAAACAAACTACAATGTCGGGCGATGTAAAGAAGACACGCTGCCTGTAAACAGCCTCGATAGCAGCATCTATCTTGTCTGCAGCGGTCGCCATCGTTGTTACGATTTGATCAAGCTTGACAAAAGCGTTAATCTCGCCTGACTAATTTAAGTTCCTCCCACAGCGCTTATTTGATCGTTACCTTTTTTAAAATGAGAAACCGCTGTTTCATGTCACGATGCCGCAAGTGGATCTGGACTGAGGCAAGTGATCTGAGGGTAACTGGGTGAACACAAAAACAAGGCTAAAAGGAGTCATAACTAGTATGTCAGGACTGTTGGTTAGTCTCCAAGTAGTCAAAAATCAGTTAAATCAGCTTTCCAAGTTTCATTTCAAAAAAATAAAACATGTCTGCAGTGACCGTGTCCATGACGTGCCTTAATTTCATGCATCGTACAAAAAAAGTGGTACCTGTATTAAATTTATCAAATAGCTAGATAACAGTCATTCAATACAGTTATCATACGGGTGTTTGTTCTTTTTTTATCTTGTAATAGTCGTCCCTTTTGTTCAAAATGGTGGATATCTCATTTTGAAGTGAAACACAAAACGCTGAACTGTTGGCTGCCTCTTTCATTGTGCCAAAACACACCCAAACAAATCCAAAGAAAGCAGCTGACAGGGTTCCTAGAAAGTGTTTGACACCCCAGAGTGGCAGCAGAATGGACTTTTCTATCTTCAAACCAACAGAGAGAAAAGAAAAAAATTTTGGGAATGTTTTCACGACTGATAAACAGAAATGCCAAAAATGGGTTATTGAATTGTTTTGTAGCCCGTAAGGACGGCGAGAGACAAATGAACAGACAGACCCAAAGGAAAAGAACGCAACACAGACGGTCACAAGGACGAGAAGGAAGAGACGTACTGAGACAGACGGCAGCAGAGACCAGACCTTACAAGTGCCATGAAGTGGTGGGATGACTCTATCTGTAAAATGGACATTCATCCTCTATTGGTCAACAGAAGAGATTAAAAAAAAAAAGTTGATTTTAATCCCAAATGTCCTATATTCATCGGTTAAACTGAATTTGTAGTATCCAAAAGAAAATGAATCTGCTGTATCTCCTGTAAGTGTCATATCCTGGCTGTACGTTGACGTCTTCTCTTAGTGCGCCTCCTTTTATTAATCATTTTGTTTTAAACATACAGTGCAGATCGAGCTATTACCTTTTAGGTGAGGAGTAACACATGAAAGTGTACCCAAAATGTACACAATATTCTACATCTTTAGGTGCATATCCACAGCAGACATGTTGATAAATCTTAGTATAAAAAGCAGGTGCAGTCATTTGATAATGGCTAAATTTTGTTCAGAAGGACACAAATATGCATCATTGTCCACAGCCTTAATGGATGCTTGGATGGACTAAGACCATCATTAATGTTATTAGTTCCAGCTGTGCTTTTCCTGTTATGACAAGTCACAGCGACCGCCATGAACGAGGCCTGTATGCAACTCGGTCTAGTCTTGTGGCACATCATGCTGCTCCATTGTGAAGAGCAGGGGACTGGAATAGATTTACATTAATTTATCATTTATGATATGTGCCATAAAACATCCGGCGCACACTGCTTTGTCATTTGCTTGGCCTGGATGTCTGACATGTTGTATCGCCAGTTGCTCGTTTTTTAAGCACCATTCTTCATTGTTAGGCTGCTAAAAGCACGAGTAGGTGTGAGAAAAGCTTTTGTTCCAGACAAGTACGGGCTGGCAAGTGACTTTTGAAAGCCAGAAATCTCAGCACCTGGTAAAGTAATCGCCGAGTAATTGCTATTAATCAAGAACCTCATCAACCTCATGCAGATGTAGCGTGGTAATTTTGTGTTATGTGCCAATTAAAATCATAATTAATGTACATTTAACCGAGAAACCACTACAAAGCTGAAGTGAGAAAAAAACTGAGCAACAATGAAAAAAGGCGAGCATTAAGTAAAAAAAAAATGAAGAGCTGGAGTGAGTGATGGAGTGAAGCCAGAGAAAGTTGGCCAGTCTGAGACAGTAAACTCAGTCGAGCAACTTCTCGACCTCTCCAGGCCAGTTCACGAGCTGTGGGACTTCCGGCTTTGCATGCTCCGCTAGGCAAAAACAGGGTGAGTGGTCGTGCGCAGCCGGTGTCAGCTTTATGTTTTACCCAGGCGCTGTGTGGAAACGAATTAAAAGTTAAGTTAATTAACTACTTGAGTAAGTAGAGCAGGCAGGATGGAGCCAAATCAATTAGCTATTGGCAGGAGAGACGGAGCTGGGGGGTACTAGAGAGGGGCCTCTACCAGCCGGAGCCAAAACACACACACACACACATTAAACACACACTTATTGACTACACACGCCACACCAAAACCACAGAATGCACACATCAGTACACAAAACACATGGATGCATCCTGACTGTAGACGCACACACACACACACAGCATGGGCATTAAAAAAAAATGCTACATCCATGATAAACACACACATGCACAAGAATGATGCAAATACCAAGTGATGCATATATTCTGAGATGACCATTTGCCTGAACAACATGTACATAGTTAAACGAATATGGAAATTAATTGCTTTTTCCTGCCCTGGTGTTGCTTTACAGACGGTTAGTCCTGGCAAAGGGAACGAGACAGATGCTGTTAAAGAGAAGGACAAAGCTCAGAACAGATTTCTACACACACAAGTGCTGGAAGACAGAGCTAAACACTAGAAAAACGTTGTGCACGTTGTGAAACAATCAGCAAGCGCCCTTTTATTTCTCAGATTCACCAGCTCTCTCCCTCTCCTTATGCACTCTCTTGGTTGCTCAACTGCTGCCGTCTTTCTGTCCCGCTCAAGCAAATGGACACAGACCAAACAAATCGTCTTCACATCCCTATTTTGCAACATAGCCTTCAGGCTAAACACAGGCGTCGAAGCTGGATACACGAAACAAACCAAGCAAGGACACAACTGGGAGAGTATCGTCTTTTAGTGCATAAACTTTAGTGATATTTCAGGTTGACTGTGACCTGTCTGATTGCCGGATTGGCCACTGCAGCATAATGTAGGTGCTTCTCCAAAAGTTGATTCTCTTTTAATTGTTCTGCTGCAGGTCTCTGCATTTCCTTTCAGCATCCACTGCAGCCCCGCAGCATAAACTAAAAGTACCCCCGCTGAAATGAACGGGAGGACGGGCCAAAACGCCTGATTTGTTCTGAATACGACCTAAGACTTAAAAAAACTGGAGGGAGGTGGGGATCTTAATTAACAGCATTTGTATTTCACACTTCACTGAGTGTCTCAGAGACAGGTAGTGATAGGGTTCACGCGCTCCCACAAGAACACACACGTATGTGGGAGTGATGGTCGTTTACACCACATGTATAAATTAATGAGATTTCAGGAAAACAGGTACTGCGCACACATTGATCACATGCAATTACCGCTTATCTGCTTTGGACATACTGTATGTGTGTTTCTGTCTGTCTATTGGTCCCTCGTGGCGGCAGGTGCAAATTTTAATCTCATTATTATTTCTGGGTACCCACCATATTAAAGGATTTAGTATAGGTACCAGGGAAAATTAGAGAAATGTTGCCAGAGGGAGATCCAACAGCTCAGCAGGAACTTCTGGCCTAAATTTGTTAAAAATCCTCCTTCTCTTTAGGTGTTCATTAGTACAGTTGTCAGAGTTTGTAATTTGGGTTTCACTATTTAAGTGCTAATCAACTTCTGCCATATTTTAAGTATTGCAAGAAGCAACAAACAAAGTCTGTGTCTTTAGGGAGAGTGCTGCTCCACCTCCTTTGAAAGAACTTATGAGTAGATTCTTGGAGATCCTGGACTCCCGAAAACTGGGTCAGATTTTCGGTTTTTATTATCCTTGTTTTGATTTAATTTAACTATTTATTCATTTTAATCACTCCCACCACCCGGCCCTGACATACACAGTATAATTTACACAAACAAGGACATTGATATTGGATAGCTCCACAAAACTCAGATCACGTTCATTGGCAACTTTTTTTTAAAATCCAATACCAGCGCTTTGAAAAAGATGGCTTGTTAATGGAAACTACAGTATTGTGAAGATTACATGCTCCAAAAAAAGTTGGGACAGGGGCAACAAAAGAAGTCAAGTCAACAGGTCATGATTGGAAAGGAACATCCTCGATTGGCTCAGTTGTTCACAAGCAAAGACCGAGTGAGGTTCACCACTTTGTTCTTCTTCTTCTATGCCCATGAAGTTTTTCACAATGTTTCTCAAGGGACAATTTCAAGGAGTTTAGAGATTTCACCATCTACAATCCCATAAAACACAACAAAAAGAGCAATCTCTGCACATAGAGGTTAAGGTTGAAAACTAACATTGAATGCCCGTGATTTTGACCTTTAACTTACACTTGTAGATGCAGTTTGTCACTGCATCTACAAGTGTAAGTTAAAAATCTACGATCCACAGAGCAAGTCATATATCAACATCCAAGCTCAGGCAGAAAATGGAAAAGTGTGCTGTAGCCTGACGAGTCCACATTTCAAATGGTTTTTTGGGCATCATGGACGTTGTGTTCTCTGCGCTAAACTTACACTTTACAAAGCATTCAATCTTTTTTGGGATCAGGGTTCTGGTTTCTGCGTTCTGGTTGACTGTCAGACGGCTCTTGAGTTGATATAACATTGTGGTTTTAGTTAAATATTAATAAAAGAACCATGTTGTGCCTCGTTCTTTAAATCTGTGTGGACCACAACTGGGACCACAATCTTTCACTAACCTAAACCAAGTGCTTTGAAGGTCTAAACACAACCAGAAATGATGTTTGACGAGACACACACACATGGTCTGGATACAGCTACCCCTCTTTTCCATTCACACGTACCACAGCTAGCCTGCAGGTGTGATCTACTTTTAAGCATCAGATCAGATGTGTGCTAATTGAGTTAGTGTTAATCTACTGAACAGGCGGCTCCAGTCACACACTGACAACCTTTAACAGGACACATCAGGGCACAATCATACACACACACACACACACACAAAATCAATCAAACTCTAACTCCTTCTGTGCATCGTAGTCCTTTGTGGAGTCCTTTGACACTCATTAATTTGGAACTTCTGTGCCTTTCAAAAATGACAATTACCTCCATGAAGCTAGAGGTCGTTGAGGGGATCCACTGTCGCTGCAACCGAGATAAAAATACAAATTTAAAACATTGATTTGTCATACTCTCTAGCTGATTTATTCACTGTTTCTCCTTCTCTCCCTCCCATTGGCCCCCTCTGCTCTCTTTGTAAAATGTACTGAAATTCTGCAGTAAAAGTGTACGATGGAGCTCAAAATACAAATCACGATGCTGTGCCAGAAGATTTCACTAATTAATGAAAGAACTCGCACTGTCTGTGAGTGCACACTGCTTAAATTAGAGTCCGAAGATGGAGGATTGACAGAAGAATACCGCTTCATCTAAATCAGTGCAGACAGAATCGTTATGTTCTGATGTACATATACATCTGTAGTTGTGTTTACATTAAATTCTTGCACTATTTTCAAGTGAATTTCTGAAAAGAATATTTCCATCAACTATATGCAAATATATTCAAAGGAACATGACAAGATAGCATGATTTATCAAGCACCAGTGATTCTGATGTATTATGGCGTTTTGTTGCTGCTTCCCGCAGAGATTGGCGTTTTAATTTTGGGGTTTTTTTTTTGGTGAAGTGGAGGCTTGTAATGGTGAGTGGCACCATGAAATGAATGTCTACAGTGGAATAAGCAGGTACAATGACATCCAGGTCTATTCAAACAATCGGTTGCTATCATCAGCTGTTAGAACATCCTCAGTTTCTCGATGTGCCAACTTCAGGCGGGTATTTTGACTTTCTCTCTTACTGATTCAGTAATTAGAAGAGTGCCAGTCCAGTCAAACCTTTACTGATGGAAAACGTGATGAAAATATTCACGTTGTTTTTTCATCTTTTCATTTGAGGAACATCTCCTCACTGATGATTTCATCTCTTCAGTGGAAGATACATCAAGTTCTCCACCTTAGCCAAGCAGAGGAACATTGCAATACTTCAACCTCTTGTCATATTTTTGCACTCAGGTTTTTGTATAATTCAACATGTAGATTCAGTTAAAAACAAGTGGATGGAGACACTTTGTACCAAATGAATCACATAGAGCCGATATCTGCTGAGTCACGACTCTGTGTGGACTAAAAGTTTGAAGTTTGAAGTCACACAGCGGGGACTTTACCTGCTGATAGCTGATGGAAAACACCTGCTGTGACATCACTGTTTGGGGGTGTGTTCAAAAGTAGCGTGCTTTGTAGATTGAATCCTTCAGAGAAGCGTTGCACCAATTAGTATTTCTGTATTAATTGACTCAAAAAGGGCACAAAGTTATGTCGTTATCTGAAACTCTATATTTTATCTACAGCAACATGAATCCTCTTTACTGTCATCTGACCTGCGGTCCTGCAAAACATTAAAAATAATTTCAGCTTTTATGATCGCCGTGCCTTTTTGGAGCTGTGTGAGGTGTCCTCGTGTTGCTTTGAAAAAAGTGTTAATGATTGCCAAAGCAGTTTTTTTTTTTAACAAGCTCATTACCATTCGGCCACATGCGAGTCTCCTGCGTGGCTGCCTTTATAATTGTGATTATTTTCTGACATGTGGACGTGTGTGGAGTTTTTCTCCATTTGTTTTGTGTTCACATAAAAAAAAAAGCTAAATTCTGCCCAGTCAGTCCAGCCTGTTCGCTCCATCCCTCCATCCCTCCCTCCATCGTCTTGCTTCTCTCTTCGTGTGAATTCCTTTGGGTTGCCGTGAAACCCACTTTGTGTCTCATGAAACCACATGATAAGACAGGGGAATTAAAAAAAAAGAAAGAAAATCCACCTTTTTAATAAGACGCCCTTTTTAATTAATTCACCGCAATTTCTGGAAAAAAAAATTAATTGAAAACTAAAATAGTAAGTTGGCATTTTAAAAAAGTAAGATCTAAACGAGGGAATTAGGAACAGGGCTTCCCTGCCTTCCGCTGTTAAAGAAGATCTATAGCATTACAAAGAAATGATAATGATAAGGTGGGAGAGTTCATCCCTCTGACGGGAAGAAGAGAATGATTAAATTGAAAAGTTTAAGAAGATTTTAAGCTGAACAAGCAATTTGATATCCGCTACCTCCTGATTTGTTTCCCATGGAGTAAATTACCTTGCATGCTTGGCAGGCAGCTCAGTCAATGAGGAGGAGGAAGTGGAGGAGGAGGAGGAGGATGAGGTGGAGGGTTGGTTTGTCTGTCCATACTGTCTGTCAACCTGCCTGTATTATCTTAGCTTTCTAGCAGCATATTGAACACTAATTACAAGACGGTTTTCAGAGTCACTGTCTCCTTCTTTTCTCCACTTATTGGCTCAGGACCACTTGTGTACATACACTGATGCAGTCATTTGTTTATTTTTAACTCTATCTGCCTGCAGTGTGATGGAAGGACACCGGTTATCACACTGTCTGCTAACACCTCAAGCAGAGGCATATGTGAGCGCTCGTTGTGTGTGTCACAGGGTTAACTGCGTGTGTCCATCTGAGTTTGTGTGTTTCTTTAAAGTGCTAAGACATTGTCCGTATGTGTGCCAGGGTTAAGAGTGTGTGTGTGTGTGTGTGTGTGTGTGTGTGTGAGAGAGAGGTTGGTAGTGTGAAAGTCAGCTCAGCCAAACAGCCTGGCTCAAACAGGATCAACCGCTAATCCTTTATCTGCTTAGCCACGGAGGTGGCAGTGTGTGTGTGTGTGTATGCGTGTGTGTGTGTGTGTTTGCATGAACTTGAAGGGTTCTACCTTGTGTAGTGTGTGTGTGTGTGTGTATGTGTGGGTGCGTATAATAATTAATGACTCTTGGGAGCTGAGAGAGAGAGAGGGAGAGCGAGATGCTCTACTGACCTTCTAAAACACAAACACACACACACACACACACACACACACACACACACACACACACACACACACTCTTTTTTCTCTCCAAAGTTCCATTAAGCAAGGCACTGAACCTCTTCACTGCTCCAGTGGAGCGTCTCTGGACATCCTTCACATCCTGATGTGACATGTTGTGTTGATGGTTTTTGTAGATTTTAACCCATCAAATCTCCAATCTATTTGAGCTGCAGTGCTACAGGTTCAATTCCAGCCTGTGGACCTTTTGCTGCATGCCATCCTCTCTCGCTACAGCAGTCCTAAAGCCCGAATAATAATAATAATAAATAATACTATAGGTACTGAAAGTTCCCATCAAAAAACCTTCCATCTGTGGCTTCAATCTGAAATTGTGAACCATAAAAAGTTTTTGAATTCGCAGCGCTTTAAACTGACTGAAATTTCAAGGAAGAGAAGTCGGAGGAGATTTCAAAACTAAGAATTCAGTCATGATTCAGTTGCTTGTAAGATTTCGAATCTTTCTGGCTTCTATATGACGTCTAACTATTTAATACAATCCACTTATTCAGCCAGAAGATAATCCATAGAGAACAGATCTCTACTGACTCTGAGTCGTTCTTCATGTTTCAACAAAATTTCATCAAAACTTTCGTTTTAATGATCGGCGGCTCGATCCCCGGCTCCTCCAGTCTGCACGTCGAAGTGTCCTTGGGCAGGATGCTGAACCCCAAATTGCTCCCCAAGGCTTTGCCTTCGGCGTGTGAAAGTGTGTGAATGGTTAGCTCCTAAAACTGAAGAGCAGTTGGCACCTTGCATGGCAGCCAATGCCATGTGTGTGAATGGGTGAATGAGATATGTATTGATTGTATTGTATTGTATTGAGATATTGATTAATACAGGGTGTATTATGAATTCCTGTTGCTCACCACTAGTCTTAAACTTTTAAAGTTTGTTGCTTTAAATGTGATTAGCCCAAACTTAACCATCATTTTAAGGAATATTAATTCACAGTTACTTCATACATTTATTGACACGTGATCAAATTAATAATTAGTAATTCCAGTTACAAAGTTTAGAGTCGTGTATTCGCACTTTCTATTCTCATAGAGTCAGATTGGTCAGGTTGTCAGATGCAAACGTTTACACAATAAACATAAACACATTGAATTCATTAAATCATCATTCATTAGTCGAGCAGTTATAGTTATAAGTTATACGTTATTGTAATGTGTTTCTACAACTGAAAATATATGCATGGATGAATTCAGATGAACTCAGTTTAAACGTTTTGGTTAAGACTTTTTCCTCTTTCCTTGTGTGATTGTTTTCATCACGATACGGTTTGTCTGCTTTTGTTTTTTTCAGATTTTTTAACAATAGACATCTTTATATAACATCAACAATCTTCTACAGTTTAATTTTCATATCTGTAGTTCTCTGTCAGCCTGGTTCCAACTTCCTTGATGCACCGAGATGAGACAAAAAATATTCTACAGTTTTAATTTCATATCGGCGATCGTTCTGTCAGAGCTCTGCTTTCAGCCACATCAGTGCTGATGATATACAGTGTAATGTTTACGGGCCCACACACACACACACACACACACACACACACACCGGAAAAAAAACTGTGAAGTGTGTGTATGTGTGAGTGAGAGAGCAGGGATTAGTATTAGTGGAGAGGATTATCCAGTTGAAGGACTGCTTGCCTCACTGCCTGCCTCTATGAGCGCTCTCTCTCTCTCTCTCTCTCTCTGTGTGTGTGTGTGTCTCTCTCTCTCCACCTCTCCCTCCACCCTCCTGTCCCTCATCCATCCGCAGCATTGAAGAGGTCTTACAGTGCTTGGCGATAAAGAGAAAAACCAACCACGGGAAGCTCACTTAGACACACTCTTTGAACATCCTCCTCCTTCAATCTGTGCCACCTCCACTCCTCTTCTCCTACACCGCCTCATTCTCCCTCCCTTGCTCCCTTCAGCTCTTCCTTCTGACTCTTCCCTTCCTCCTCCAGTCTCCTTGCTTTACGTACTTCCCCCTTCTTGCTACTTTCCTTGCCTCACCTCATTCTTTGTGCTCTCCTTCTTCTTCTGACGTAGATAAAGGAACTCTAAGAATATTTTGACATTTTTGTAAAATATTGGTCTGTAAGACGTTTATATTGGTTCTGTCCATAGATCTGTGTATTTATCATTGTCTTTCATCAGAATTTGGTTGGGTCTGATGTTCTGAGTGACCTGAGTGGTTGACAGTTCAGCCTCAAGACATGTAGGCAGAGCTTTGTAAGAAAAGGTGAGTTGATCGCAGAAATGTAGGGCTCGTTACAGGATACTGCCTCTGTGTTTGAAATATTAAAAGCGTAAATACCATTTATTCTCATTTGTGCCGATTAGAGTTTAATAAACAGAGTGGGAATAATAAAATGTGCCGTACTCCTTGCAGCAGTTAGCTCTGCTCTTTAGCCTGTTAGCCGTGCTGTGCTTGTCATAATAGCTTATGTAAAGTGTTGGCACGCGTCCCTCCGCGGTTAACAGGTTTAGGCACCTTCTTATCCTCCTCTGGCTTAACTGCTGACACCAACACGTCGTGTACTTCACTATGTGAGGGCTCTCAGTGGCGACTAAAAAGGATTCACCTCCCATGACCCACAAATACAGGAACAAATACACGGTGAGCGAAGCTTCCTTTAAAACCACACCGGAGTCATGTCGACAATAATCCAAATCTGTTGGTTTCAGGGAGTTTGGGTTGAAGGATTTTCAGCTGGTTGCAGTGTCTGAAGTAGGTGAATAAAAAAAGATCTCATGGTGGGAAAAGGTCACAAGTCTGACCTCTATAGCCAGTGTGCCCATGTGTGCTGTTAAAGGAAAATATTAAATCACTGCCAACTTGCTTATTGCTTTTTTTTCCTGATACCTACATGCCAGAAATGTAGCAGTAAAATGAACAAACATGATGGTAATGGACAAAGCTGGCCCACTGGTCAGAGAGACTGTTCAGTAATGGAAAACTGACAAGTGTAATCTCCCCGGCAGCCAGAGCTTCCTGGCAAAGAGTGAGTTCATGCCAAGCACAGTTGGAGTGGTTTCAGGCTCTGGACAAGGCCATTCAAACTGTTTAGCTCTAAATATTTACACCCTGACACCGACCGAGTCTTCCTGCTCCAAGTAAACCTGGAGCGTCTTGTTAGAAGTGAGAATCTAATCTTGACCAACTGAAGAAATGACCACGGAGGTACTCGTATCTGAAGAGTCATTCATTCTTACGGCAGGATTACAGACTCGTTCATTAAGCTTTCTAAAGTTAGAGGGGCTGGAATTAGACTTGTTTTTCACTGCAGGCGTCTCATATCCTGCCAGATAGGAGATGCTGCCAAATCTCTTGTCTGGCAGGATGACAGAACTGTCTAAATAACAAACTACTTGTTAACCTTTACAGTGTGTAAACAGGTAACTTCATCAAGATCGAGATCTTCTTTTTTTTCCAGACATTTTTAAATATAAATGCACAGTTAACTCATAAAATGGGAAATCAGATCAAGACAAACAAAACTATGGTTGAGTTACGTTCAGAATCATTGCCGTTACCACTCGAGCACGGCGGGTTTAAAGCCACTGCAGAGGAGCACAGACTTTGTTTGTTGTGTGAGCTTGGTGAAACTGAGAATGAGGTTCATGTTTTGTTTTGCCGTCCTGTCCAAGAGGACGTAAGTAATGTACTTTTTAATGAAATATCCTTTTATGTTGATTTCTTTTGGCTGGGTGACTGTGGAAACTTTTAGTTGTGCTTGAGGAAAGGAAGCTTTTCTGTAACAAATTTTATTTACCAAACTTGGAAGAGAGGGTAGAATATTTACAATAATCTGTAATGAAATGAAATGTTTGAACACTGCAACTGTACTTTTGGTGTCCTGCAAACCCGTGACTGTCAGGCACTTTGCAGGTGAACTTGTGCTGACTCCGGTTACCTGCAGGGTGAGGAATACGTGAAGAAAAAACACTCCTGTTAAAGCTGCCAATGACAGTAAATCTGGATTAATTAACAATGCAACGACCTGTGCAGGGCAGCTAATCTGTCATAGATTACTGCTTGTAATCAGGTGACATAAAGGCCTAATTGTAGCCCTTGTAACAACGGTATATATTAGCATCGGTGGTTAGTGAAATTCAGTATGTGGACATACTGTATAATCATTATTCATAGCTGTCAACATGGATACAAGGTGTGAATTGCACGTTTTAATCTACGCAACTCGTAATTTTAATCTGCAGTAGACAAGTCTGATATTCGGATAATAAGATATACAAGCACTGAGTCAAAACCTACCAACTTTTTAGGCTTGAAGATGCTTAATAACTCATCCGAGAGGCCTGTTGGGAGTTGTAACATGAAGACGCTTAGGTCACGTGAATTGTCACAGTTCACGTCATGTGAGAGTCGACGGATTACAACAAATTAAAAGTGTAAATTTAGTACAAACAAACAAACAAACAAAAAAACAAACAATTACCTCTTGCTGACACTTGGTGCCGCTAAAGCATGAGGTTGCCATGTGTGGTTGCAGAGAAACGGGGTCAGAAGAGGAAGCAACACTGGATTTCTTTCTGCGACAGTCCATTCAACCCGCACTGTAATCTTTTGTGGATGTGAGCGTCATCTAAATACATAAGAACTATATCTGTGAAAAATACATGTGAAGGCATTTATCTAAATTTACAATGACAGCATGACCAGTTCTAAAGAAGGTGATGCATCATTTATCAAACTGACACGGGCTGAATATCTATAAATACACAAACAGAGGTAGAAACAAACCCAACGATTTAAAACGAGTGTTTGAGTAATTCGAATATGCATTTTTCAAAAAATAATTAAAATATTCAATTACACCTAAGACAAACTAAGAGGTTAAACAGGTTTTTATCTATATTTATGTAGATCCAGCAAAGATTTCTCAAAAACGAGACCTTATATTAATCAGTATTAGAAAAATCTAAAACTACAGTCAGACAGTTTTAATGAATAATTCATTATAAGATGGATGAATATGTTCCGTTTTCCATACCAGTACCAAATTTCCACTTTAATTTAAATTAAGACTTTACTCCACTTATGAAGCATTGCTTTGAATATGAAATTATCACATAATTAAATGCTTTACATGAATTTTAAAGAGCCTTTAAAGCGTATTTCTCTATTTTTTTTTAAATCCAATCTCTTTGTATCTACTTTGGTGTAGAGATGGTGAGCTGTGTTTAGAGAATGTTCTGCTTTAATTATCCTTCTGTGTAGGAGCTTTTCATTGACACTAAGTCACTGGTCACCAAAGGGATTGACCGGCCACGCCAGGTCACTGTATAGACTACACGGGACAAGCTTAATGGACTGGCTGCTATACCACAAGCTTCACTGGGGCATAAATAAAGTGTCTGAGTTGAGCTTATTTATTTATTTCCACTCATACTGATTGAATTCAAACGCAGCAACACTTGGCGGGCCAAACACAGCGACTCACCCTCAGTGAAAAATAAAAACCAAAGACAAAGTGAAATAAATCTAGTAGTAGATAAGACTAACACGCAGACAAAAAAGCGGTCCAACAAAAGTAAAAATGCTTCAGAGGCTGATTTTCAGTGTATTCACATGTGTCACAGCAGGTGAACGTGGACCGGCATGTCAGTAGCACTGAGTGTTAATGAGATTAACCTGCTGTGTCTTTTAGAAGTAAGTTACTGATTAATGATTACCATTACCTGCCTGCTTAGACCTGCTCATGGTCAGCCACCTTAAAGCTACAATCAGTGACATTTCCACTTCAATAAGTCTTGTTTTTGTACTATTTCTAGTTGAGGACCTTTTCACACCTGGGAGTCTGAACCAAGGACAGAACAGCTGGACGTTTGCTCCTTAGTTTTAGTTTCACATTGCAATTATGAGAGTTCAATATAGACCTATACATGACATACCTATGTCCTGACATCGTATTATTATAGACAGATGCGGGTCTGATGTCAGTTTGTTTGTCATGATTCAGCGGGTAGCCTTTTATTACAGTTTGAATTAATGGAAGAAAAAAAAAAAGAATGAACAGTTTGTTGCCACTTTAATATGATTATGGTATTAATATCAGCAGAAGCAGTTTCAAGCACAATACTTGAAGCCAAAAGTGGGCAGCAGACTTTTTTTACTTTGTTCCTGAAAATGTCTCACAATAAAAGCTTTATAGGAAATAAACATATTATTTGGATGGACTTTTTATAACGCTGTCGGACCATATTTTAGTTGGTCTCTTACTCTCTCCATCTGGTGCCAGGGCTCTTTTTTGTTTTGTGTTATTGTTTTTCCAGTTCTGATAATGGCCTGTGCAACTTCCTGTAATTGGTCTGAAAATCCGAAACATCCAAGAAAATGTTTTCCTATTAGAAATGAACATGAACGAGGGGCTGTCGTTTAGCTCAGTTGGGCTCAGTCCAGGGTTCAAATCCAACCTTCGGCTCTTTCCTGCTTGTCATTCCCCATCTCTCTCTCTCCTCACTTTCCTGTCCTTTCCTTTCCTTCTTCTTCAGCTGTCTCTGTCAAATAAAGCTCAAAAAGGCCAAAAAAGTAATATATATATAAAACGGGATTAACGTCTATTGACACTGGGTGATCATAGATCTAAGTGTGTAGGCAGTAGGAGCTTCAGTCTGCCTGGAGTTGAGAGTTATTTGAAATGTCTGCTTGCCTTTAAATCACTGTCATCGACGGCAATGTTTGTTCTTAAGCATAGGAAGAGGGGTGACGCTAAACGGATGCTAAATTCATTAACAGATGATCAGCAGAGATGGCGTTCGAATGCATTACATGTGTCTGTTTTTTTGTGTTTGGTGCCAAGTGCTTGCTCATGGTGGAACTGTTGGGTCTCTGTAAAAAACATTATAAATGAGATTTTGTTATGATATGGCGCTATATAAATAAAATTGAATCGAATTGAAAAAAACAAACAGACATTGGGACCACAGACATGCATCTTTATGTCCGTTTGCAACTGACCTCCAGGTGTCTAGTTTGCAGTTTGGATCCAGAGTACAGTTAGGTCAGTAGGTACAGAGAGGGCTGTAGCTTAAGTGATTAACACCCTGACCTCTAGCTGTATGTCACCTTAATGACCAGAATGGCCTCTTCCTTGAGTGCACAATCTGCAGCAAGCCCAAGTGCAGCCATCTTAGATTGGTCCTCCTATTACTGAGGTGTTTGTGTTTCCAGACTGTGTCATTTCAAATGAATCAGCGTCTCCTTTTTGGGCTGAAAGTCAAAGGTTCAGGCCCCTTTTTGATCCTAAAGCTACTGTAGGAGGCATTCGAAGGCTAAGAAACATGTTGTTGGTGGTGATTTTAGGTGATTGTACACTAATGAAAACATAGTTCTGAATATAATAATCAATTTCTACCATATTCTTGTCATATTATTGTGTCTTTGTGGCCTTCTCTTTTCAGAGAATACACCTAAACTTTTATGTGGGATATGAAGAAGCAGCATATCAAATACAGATTTGATCTTTCTACTGTTTAACAATGAGCTTGGCGATTTAAGAGTTAATATATGTGCCTCTCCATCCGGGGGTCTCTACCTGATTGGCTGGTCTGAACTGGAAAGGCGGGGTTTTAGTACAAGGTCTATGTGGGTGGGGCAGACATACAAAATGGAAGGCTTTCCAAGTGGAGCACCAACACTGTGTTTTGTTGAGTCTTCACCATCCATCATGCAAACTTTCCATAGCAACATAGTCGGTGGCTGAATGTTGAGGAAATGAGGCGTCGCCCAACAAGACAAAACAACCTGTCAGACAATGAAAAGGTAAGTACTCAAACTTTTTGCTCTGTTTTTATTCTCCTCATTGTTTTTTCCTCCTTATACTTCTCTATGGTACATTTACAGTGTACATTACACAGTGTGTGATCATTCAAATGTGCACAAAGTGTTACACCTTACATAACTCCAACTTACTTTACTTTCACTCCAGAAGAGTCTTTTTCACATGATAACCATCTCACTCCATTTCCTTTTCAGTTTTAGTGGAGAAAAACATTATTATGAACATTTC
This sequence comes from Miichthys miiuy, assembly GCA_036365135.1. NCBI lineage: Eukaryota > Metazoa > Chordata > Actinopteri > Sciaenidae > Miichthys > Miichthys miiuy. The sequence goes on from CM071604.1 coordinate 28,077,973, forward strand.
TAAGAGCCGGAGTATGTTATTGAGTGTGTTGACTTGTGTGGCCAGCGTGGGTGTGGTGAGGCTGACAGAGATGAGGAATTGCCCGATAAGACAACAAGAAGCTCCTGAACCCCGTTAACCCTTAGCTATGTATATCACTGTCGGTCTGTTGGCAGAGGAGTCATGGAGGACATGCTTTCTATTACATTTCTTGTGAGATGCTCTTTGCTCCTGAAAAAGGGGTATAAATACATTCTTTGGTTGCCTCCGTGCCCCTGTGCGGCCACAATGTTGGTCAAACTGCACCGCTGACCTCTGATCACAAAGGACGTGAGGCTGATACGAGTGACCTTGTGAAGAGCGACCTTCTCAAGCTCTCACAGAGAAAATGAAGCTCTCCACAAGTGTGAGCACGGAGAAGATTTTAAATTGCACCGTGCGTTTGACGTCGAGTGTCACACATCCTCAGGTTCTGTCTCACAGCATCAACAGCAGCTGCTGGGCTTTAGCACTGCGTTTGGATGTGGATGAAAACATCCAGTTTCCCATACGGTTATATTTTATTGCTTTATATCCACATGCTTATTATTGCATATATAAGTTGGTTGGTTTTACCTGCAGGTGGCATGGTGATGCAGTGGTTGGCACTGTTGCCTCAAAGCAAGAAGGTTGCTGGTTCGAACCTGGGCTGGGATGAATGGAGTTTACCTGCCTGTGTCCTTAACTGGTACAAACAAACTCTGACTAACTGATCCTTTATTTAATTTGTTTTAACTTTGTTGACAGTCTGATCTGATGAACACTCACTCAAGGCCAAAGCGGAAAGTTGAGCATGATGTTGTGGTCTTCCCTATCATTGTAGAGATACAGTATGTTTAAAGTATGTTCATGACTGTTGAGAGTGGCTGTGGCAAGAGTTTGGCAAAAAAAAGACGAGGCTGCTATTGATGTTATGCATGAAAACAGATGAAGCTGTGGTGATGCACCTACTGACTGACTGACAGACCTGCTGTCCCAAGGGCTACTAGCACGGCGAAGAATACTTTAAACCAGTGAGTTGATATGTGTTGTCAAGGGCAAGTTTTCCTTTTATTAAACCACCTGAACTGACACCACAGATCAGCACATGAAGAAAGATCACCCAGTATGTGATTCACTCGGTGCAGTGACTGGAAAAAGAGACTTGCTTCTTCAGGGCGTCAAGTCTGGAACATCTCACCATTTATCACCTCACGCTTCAGCAGCAATCCCGCGTGACTGCTCTGTGGGCCGGTGCTGACACTAAGCCACTGGGCTACTTATTCCATGAAGATCTAATGGATCTTAATGGACTTAATGGAACACTGACTGGACGATGAATAAGTTGAATTCTTCTTTAAATTGTCTGTTTGTGCCACATTTTGATGCAGCAGTTTTATTTCTGTCCTGACAGGTGTTGCTCAGGTGTTGCACCCTCTTGATAGCTGTGTGTGTGTGTGTGTATGTGTGTCACTAATTCGATGGCTACTTAAACCGAATGACCTCTCCAGCCATGTCGACTGGCCAGCATGTCGATCTAACACATGTTTTATGAGTGAGTGTTTTAGTGGCCACTTGTTGCTTATGCTCTGTCTTTGACAAAAAAACATGTAATTCAACATACAAAATATTAGATTTGACATTGAAATGCATGTCACACATGCATGGATGTAAATCCATCCTATTGCACGCACTGTGTGCATTTATATATATATATTATTTGATCAGTTTCTCTGTTCGTGTGCATGTATTTTTGTTTTAATGTCCAGCGTATGTTTTTGTTGTTTTATGTATTTATCTTGTTTTTATTTTTTTTAACGTGTATATGTGTGTTTGTTTGTGCGCATCTTTGCAATACCAAAAGCGGCGGAGATGAGAAATAAATAGCATTTTTTATCTGATTCCACCCCAATATCCGTTTAAGCAAAGAGGAGTAATATCGCTGCACCAGGCGCTTCTCCGCGATCCACCCTGGAAAAAAAAAAAAAAAGAAAAGGAAAGCAGATGAAGAGCAGAGACAGACAAAAAAGCACCGAGTAATCATTTTCCGCCCTCCAACTGTTATTCAGTTGCTTTGTTTGTGTGTGTGTGTGAAAGTCAGCGTTGTGACATTGTCTGCTTTGTGTGTGTGTGTGTGCGTGTGTGTGTGAGAGAGAGAGAATGTATGTAAGCAGGTACAAGGAATTGTTTGGGTGTGTTTTTGTCTGTGTGTGTGTGTGTGTGTGTGTGTGAGAGCAAAGCAGAAATTCAATTGAGTTTATTGTTCAGGGATCTTTTATGAGGATGATACATGAAATATATACCTGATGTTTTCTGCTCAGTAATAATAGTGGAGAAAAGCCTAAAAAGAAAAATGGAACCACTTTGTGGTTTTAATATCATTTATTAGATTGAGTGCAGTGATTATTCTTTTAAACTTGGTTCGTGGTTGCAGGTACCATGGCTGGCGTATATTAAAGGAGGTCACCAAGCATTCACCGTATGGATTTGAGGTTGCAGCCTCCGAGGATTCATTCAGAAACCCAGTTCAGATGTAAAATGAATGATGACCCACAGATGGCTATAGAGGACACCAGGACGTCATAAATCTGCAGGACTCTCAGGCAGCAGCAGCAGCAGCAGCAGCATTTACCACCAATCCACTCTCATTTAGCGAGAGCAAATTAAATTAAACAGTTGTTTTCTATGAGAGCAACAACCCTGTTGGCAAAGCAGTCAGATTACTCCCACTTGAAGCATGAAAATGGTAGTTTTACTACTAATAACAGACATGTACTAAAAGTGAAGTTGTACTAGGACTCATAGTGTCTAGCTTCTTGACACACACACACCATCCTGTGTTTAAACATACTTTGTGTTGGCTGTTCCAACATTTCCCTGACTTATAGCGCACACAGTTGAATTAGTCATGTAATATTAAAGGTCCCATATTTCTATGAAATGTTTAATTATAAAACAGCATAGCATAGTTGTTGCTATGTAAATATAAAATGCTCAATCCGCAGAGAAAAGAACACTGAATTCAGAAACGGTGCCTTTAAACAAGCTGTCAGGACTTCCTTAAGGTTGTGATGTCACAGCCCTCAGCCACAACCCGCTTTAACTTCGTTTACACAACACAACACAACACAACACCAAATGTTGCGGCAATTTTCCATTTAAACGGTCGCTAAGAGGCTGAGTAGGCTTCTACTGTGACTCGTGGTCCAAAATTAAAATCCAAAGTCCACGTTATAAGTTTATGATGTTTATTAACCAAAATAGCAACAACAAATATAAATTCGCATAACGATGAACTGAACTATACGATATGAAATTAGATACGTGCTAAAACGATAAGAAGTGAAACGTGATAATAAATAGTGACATAGTCAATAGAAAATATCAGAGCCTGTCACCGTCTTTGTTCCAAAACTCCCGCCACCAAGTGCACAGGTAAAAATAAGGTACGACCACACCACCTGTGCCAATTACCGGAAGTAAAGGTGACCTACAAACATTTTGGCTCCCACACCAAGTGTTCATATATTTAATTATATTGAATATATCATATATATTCATAAATATTCTATAAAATGAGTTAAGCCACTCATTAGCAGTGGGTTACAGTTCATAAATTATGCAGCAAAATAATACAGCAGCCCATAAATTATACAGTATTTATCCAGAATATTTCAATCTTTGGCCGATGTGAAGATTTGAGGAAAAGCTGCCAAACACTCTTCAGTGTGAGCAAGAAAGGAAATATATTTCAGTTGTTTGTCATTTTATAAGTTGGTCACTTTAGCTGAGAGCTAGATGGTAGTTTGTGTATGAAGGACGTGATGAGTCTTGTGTCTGAAGTGAACGGACAGATATACATGCACAGGTGATCTCAGTTTATAAATTGTGGCAGAAAAATCTATTTTTGGTCTTCTGTTGTTTGTCTTTCTATTTGGTTAAGTTACGTGTATGAAGCAGGGTTGGTTTGTTTGATTCTGGATCGCATCTCCCTCTAACAGCAGTGATTTCAACAACGCGTGTCATGAAGGCCACTGCAGGGGTGTAGCCGACTGTACAAGCTGCAAACAAGTTGAAATCAAACGTCCGTCACGCACCGTTTTTAAGAAATGAACACGGTGTGGATCAGTTTGGGTTGGAAGGTTTGTATCCGCTCTAACATCAGTAGTCGTGTTTCCATCCAAAGGTATTGCGAATTTTAAATAATTTGGCAGATGGCTTGATTACATCCGTTACCGTTATGCAAAAATCGAGTTGGTTCACGAGATAAGCAGTAGGTGGCGACAATTCCCCAGAAAAGGTGCCAGTCGCACCTCAAAGTTGCATGAAAATCTTAATGGAAACGAGGCCATCAAGACCTTTGTATCTCCTGTTCATTGCTATCCAAGATAGTCATAATTTTGTCAGGATTGATTTTCCTGTGGAAATGGGGACTGGCCATCCCATTTCCAGATTCAAATTAAACTGCCAGTGTAAAACTCCATCTGGAGCGTGATGTTACTCTGCAGGATCCTTTTTCCTCCTGCATTTCTCTGACTCTCAGCCTTCCGTCTTTCAGATAAAATAAAACGTGACTCAGGAAAGTGGACGACTCCGGGCCCGTCCACGGCGCGTTACGTGAGCGTAATATGTGGCCTTCTAGTCAATGTATCAAACCCCACCGGCTGCGTCGCGGTCCGTTGCAGACGCGTCCCAGAAGCGTCTCGGCGCTCGGCTACGCGTGAATTACGCATCTGTTCTATTTTTGACGCTTGACGTGTGAAAAAGCAGAGAATCTGGTGGATTTTCAAAATAAAATACCCTGTGCAAACTGCCAGTTGTAAAAACAGACAAAAGCGAAACTAATTAACTACATAGCATATTTACACATGTAGAAGCATATTTAGAAGAATATACACCAGGAAAATGTCCAAATCTGAGCAAGTAAACAAAGTCTGGCGGGCTAAACGCTCGCTTATGAAACACTCCCGGTGGGGTTTGAAGTCACGTGCAGACAGACCACGCAACGCGCCGTGGACGGGCCTGGTGGATTTTCCCTCTAAAGTTGCCCTGTTGTGACTACGCTGTGAGCATTTTTTTTTCTAATTTCTTTCACTCTTACCTATTAGCCCTCCCTGTATAGACGGTGTATCAGTCACACTGTGTGCGGTCCCATTAGGTGAGCTAGTCATCTAATGGGACCTGTGTTTAAAAAGTAATTTTATTCAAGTCCAGCGTTAGAGAGGACGTGTGGTTCGTTAAGCAGCTCTAATTGAAAGAGCCTAAATCAGCTCCTGTTGAGATCTGACCCCTGGCTACAGGAAATCAGAGTGAATGGGTTGTTACTGCTGTGTGTGGAAAGTTCAAATCTGCCTAGAGAGCTATGACTGTCAGTATTTCAATGTTTGGTCTCAGCAGGTAGACTTGGACCCTGAACACAAAGTTTTGCTGTGGTGCCATTAAAGAAAGGTTGTGTTCAAAGTATATAATTATAATACAAATGTATGAATGTAACCACAGTGACGAATTTCCCTTGAAATCCATATCAACTGGGCTTTTCAATCAGTCATTGTGCCTCTAAAAATACCTTTCTTTATCATGACTTTTTCATTACTGTGTAGAAATGAAACATTTGTTGAATATTGTGAGAAAAGCCAATGAACATGTTTCCCCTTTATGATGAAAGTTAATGATTTACAGCAGCAAGCCTTGAGAGGGTCACACAAGGGTTGTCTGCTTCGTCAACGTAAATTGAACGCATGTATAATTTGGGCTTGGTACCCAACTTTGACAGTTTTATGACACCGACCAAATCAGACAATGCCTTTGTCATTCGGTACCAAATTTTGATGCCTCAGAAGTAAATCTAATCAGTGCCAGTGAGCCAATAAGCATGCAACATCTTCGTATGAATGATCTAATAAAGCTCGTGATTGGCTGTCTAATTAGTTGTTAGTTGTGGAGATATGTTTAACTACGCGACACAGCTAGCCAGTGCAGCTTAACCTGTATCTTCTTGTTGGTGAGTCCGTTCACCACATTGCATTCTCTCCTCGACACCGTGGCGGGGATGATGACTTGGACTCGAGGTGGACGGTGTTTTTGAATGCAAACATGGTGTTTTTCTTACAGTCTGACAGGTAAATGAAAAGAAGTACACCTGAAGTTGCTGCTCAGGTCTCACTCTGCCACAGTTTCCCAGCACCGAAAATGTTGTCTTTCATAGCCGGACCTACACACTTTATGTTGAGCTGTCACACCACAAATGTCACCCACGTCTTCTTCTTTGGATTAGGCAGCCTAGACATGTCAATGGTGTATTTCTGCCTCACTGTTTGTTATTAATATTCCTTTTCACAGACCTTCCATCAGTTTCTTTATTTTAGTCCAGTTATCCAGGTTGTGTTGAAGTTTCTCCAGCTGCTTCCCGGTCTTTGAACAGCTTCCTCCTAATTGTAGCGTAATGCAGGGTGTAATTTTCTTTTGCTAGAATTTAATTTTTTAAAACCTGGTCTCAAAAAGTATTGTTCAGGGAGTAGTATCAAAGTCAGTATCAGATATTTTGGAACGATACCCGGCCCTATACATAACTGGAAGTTACTGTAGAGCGTGTTGTGAGAGGACACCTGTGACGTAAACTGTCTTGTTAACCTGTTTCCTCTGACATTGACTCAGACTGCATGACTCATCACCTTGAGGTGTGTGTGTCCACTTTTAGTCTCAGAGAAATGTGAGACGCAAGTGTGTGTGTGTGTGTGTGTACACTCTGTCGGTGTCATGACAGGACATTTGTGTCATTAAGTATGTCCTCAATCAGGGAACAGACTTTGAGCTGTGTGTGTGAGTGTGTGTGTCTTGCAGAATATCATAAAGTATGTCCTTTAGTCGAGCAGACTGTGCTTGTGCTGTGTGAGAGTTGTATTCTGGCCAAATGAGTGTGTGTTCTGTTACATTTTTATGTGGCCGGTTTGGTATTTATGTGTGCAACTGGTATGAATGTGTATGCTTGATTTGCTCACGTGTGTGTGTGTGTGTGTGTGCGCATGTTGACCGATAGCGGTGACTTCAGCTTCATTAAATCCGACACCTTTTAATTAAATCCTCCCCCCAAGACATGGGATAGCTCACAGTGTGTGTGCCTGTGTGCGTGCGTGTGTGTGTGCATGTGTGTGAGAGAGAGAATGCGCACACACACGTGTTTATTTACAGCTGTTGGATTTAGTATGTGTGAATGTCTTCTACTTTCCTGCATATTAATGATGTTAATGTGTGCGTGAGGGTGTGTCATGTACATGTGTGTTTCCGGCTGGTGTGTGGTTACATGCATGGGTGAATCTGTCCACTCGCGCACTTCATCTGCTTGTGTGTATGTCTGCGTGCGTACACGCTGCGTGTGTTTGCGGGGTTTGGCTTAATTACTGTTGGCCGTAAAGTGATAGGAATAATTTCATGGCTACAAAGCACAGCGCCACAAGCCGAGTGACAGAAACAAAGACAGGCAGAGAGTTTAAAACTGTGCCAGTCAATATAATATAGTATAGGGTTTGTTGAATACAGGTAATATAAGACAATAAAATGTACTTAAATTGTGTGCACAAATAGGCATCTGTAACTCAACCTTAAAATATGATGCTGCTGGTGCCCTTAAGCATCATTTCTGTACGCGATGTAAATTAAGCAGGTTATGTAAGTTAAACAGACAGTTTTTAAGTAGGTTTGTATGGGAGACTTAGGCATATAGTCAGTTTGTTACTTGATGTAGATGGTGGTGTCCGTAACTGTGGTCCAAACAGCTGATCTGCAACATAATACAGTGCTTTGTGCAGTTCAGTTGGAAAGTTCTACAGTTCTGAGGATCTTCTAATGACAGTCTCACAGTCAAGTCTGTGCATTACCCATGTATCTGACCGCAATGTTTCTATTGAAAGAAGTTGCTGTAGTTTCTCACTGTTGTGAGCACCATTATCAATATATTCTATTCACCACCACTGTTGGAGTGAAGGCAGAAATCTCAGCAATGGATGTCTCAACCAAAGTAGTTAGGACTGCAGTCTGATCAGTGCTTCTATGTTTCAAAATATGATGCTGCGGATATTACAGCTATAGCGTGATTTCTGGACAATTTCTGCTCACGTTGGCAGGAATAAATATGCAAAGTCTGGTTAGACTTTCAAAATAAAGCTCACATTTTGGGTAGGTTTAGGCACAAAGTCTAACAGCGTTACATTACACACTGGATGTAACTTAACTAGGTTAAATAAGTTACATCACGTAGCCTACATAACTTAAATGAACTCAGGTTACAAAAAGTGAGTGAAAGTCTTGCGTTTGCTTGGATTTTTCACTCCATTACACGACGGCACATGACTTTACACCCATGACACATGACTTTGCAGCACAGCCAACCATTAAGCTACAGGGGTGCATCCACACATGACGCTAGAGGGATACATGCAGTGTCCAATTTTGAACCATAGGGCCAAGAAACAAGCAACAATATTTTATACTTGGGAGCTGGGAGTGAGAATGTGTGAGTGAATGCTTTAATTTTTGAAGTACATTTCCTTACTAAGTGGACTTTAAATATTTGATGCAGGCAAAACTGCTTGTACTTTTGAACTTTGTCCCCGAGTTAAAGTTGCTGACCTGAGCTTGAATGAGCATGGGCTGAATGAGAGACAGATTTGAAGAAAGAAACCCAACATTGAGAAAAATAGATTGGTGCAGATGTGCAGGCAGAGACACAGAGAGACGTCAGAGCGATGAGTATGGATGAAGAGAGAGCTAGAGAAGGGGGGTGATGGAGAGCAGTGGGTGTAGAGCCTCTTAGCCATCAGCATGAAAGCAGCTTTTCCACTTGTTTGGGGAGCCAGCTCTCTAAATAGCTAAACATCATCTGTGACATCAAGACACCGAGGGCTAACATGCACTTAAATATCTAAAATTAGGGCGCAGAATGGGTGTCTGTTTTTGCTCTGCAGCCTTCAGATGTAGCTGAGGTAGAAGCACTTCTTATATTGAACACCTGCTGAACTTTATTTCCATCTTCCGAAAAGAAAAAAAAAAGAGACCCTGCAATCTACCAATTTCTTGCACTGTGTGTATTCAAGCATCGGGCATTTTGACATTTGTCAAATAAAATGCAGCTGTTTCAGTTTCACTTGTTTTTATTCCCCCTGATGAAAATCAGAGAAATTATCCCGATCACGGTCCAGAACGGCCGCTTCAAAGTTGAAACTGTGCACACCGCGAGCTTGTGCAACTGATGCTCATTCCATGCTTTGTGCTGTAAAGGCATCCTGAAGTTTTAAAGAGCACTGTAGACTTCCGACAGGCCTTTCAGCCACAGTCTCATTTGTTTATGACAATCAAACTAATGTCTCTGCATTAATGTGCTGTTGATTTATTGTTATGCACCATCAACGCACAAAGGGGGACTTCTCTCATGGCTGCCGTAATATAGTGTGTCTACTGGATCCCATCCAATATATCCACCCACATGTGGAGAGGAAGAGAAAAGATTTTTTTCCAAGAGAAACTGACGAGTTTTCTTCTCCGAACGACTACCGAGAACATGCAGCCATACTCGGAGAACCGTGAGCAGTAAAAGCTCAATGTAAAGCTCAGGGAAAAGACAGAAATATGTTTTAATTTGATTAAATATCTCTATCTTTACTCGTTAACATGATTGTCTTTCATCTGTAAAAGCATTAAAAGAATAGTTAAGTCAGTTATATTACTGCTTATTGCTTGCTTTTACAGTAAATAACGTGTGTGTCGTCAAAGTGAAGTGTGTTTTTAGTTTTAGCAAAGCAAAAATAAGCTTTTATATGTCCGTTCTCAAAAATTTGTAACATTACAGATGGTGTGTGATTTAAAGAAATTTAAAAAGACGCTGATATTTGGGGGATCTGATTCAAACATGGAATCTAGATCAAGCAGACACACGTTTGTGTGCCGGCGTTTACAGATGCGTGTAGATTTGTGTGTGTGTGTGTGCTGACATTTTAGAGTCTCACACAGCTGTGTGCTTGTGTATTGAGGGACACTGTGTGTGTGTGTGTGTCACCCTCAGAAATCATTTTAAATCCAACATGGGAGTATTTTAGATCTATATCAAAGAGGGTATGAATGATTCAGATGTGCCCTTGAGCACCACACACACACACACACACACACACACACACACACACACACACACACACACACACCAAAACATGCAGACACGCAAACACTCATGCTCGCTGTATGAACTGGCTCGTATCTCATGTTAATGTCTTTTGCGTTTATCTCCCAAGACATCAGATGTAAGAGACAACTTCTTGGAGATGAGTATCACTTAACCACACACACACACACACACACTCTTATCTTGTAGTATCGTGCCTGGCCCCATTAAAGCCGTGTAAAGTATATGTGTGACTGTATGTGTGTGTGCATGTTTGCGTGTAACTCTAAGGATACGTGTGAGGATGTCCAATCACATGTCACCATGTAACTTTTACTAACGTGTCTTTCTGTTTGTGCGAGCGTGACTTCTATCCCTTATGTTTGAGTGCCTGCCTTTTTGTTTGGGGTTGTATGTGCGTGTCCATGTCCTTTAACGTTCCAGTGGCCCACATGAGCGATGCGGCCTGTGTGGCTGCATCCGGCTCTCTATAAATCACAGCGACAAACGCTGGATTCATGCGTTGGGGAAAACGGCTTGTTCCTGCTGAAATGTCGGCGCTCTCACCTCCAACTACATATCTCTGTCTGCAGCACAACCTACCAACGTCCTTGGAGGACGACATACACACACACACACACACACACACACACAGACAGACATCCAGGAACACCCAGGCACAGAAAACCTCACAGTTAACAAAGCTTGTTTTTACATGATACACACAGAGACAGGCACTCTCCAAGGCAGGTAGGGATGTTCTAAATTTGTAGTACTGTTTTTCTGCTCAAACTTTGGATTGTTTGCATGTTAAGTGCTTTCCAAAGCGTACAGTGCATGGTGCAGCTAACAAAGTGTTAACAGGGAACTTGCTTGAGATGCATAATGCATCACGGAGAGTAACTAATGGTGTTGGACTGACTCATGATGTATTCTATGTCCTTACACCTAAATGACAGAATAGGGCATTGCCGTTTAACAATATTCACCTGATTATCACCAGGGAGGACCCATATAAATGTCACAAAAAGCATTCATTTGCCTCCAGGCTACTTCTACCTCTGCTTCCTCTATGGTTAAGGGCTAGTTTGATGTCAAATTCAGACACTTTGCACAGCTAACCATCTACCACAGACTCAGAAAGAGGTTTTGTGGCGATTTATAATATCACATAACTTGTGGTTTTCTTTCTGAGAGAGGGTACGCTCAAAAACCTGGACAGAACATGACCAATTTGTGCCATCTGGACGTAGTTTCCACCTTTTTCCAGAGCCATCTTGATTTCGAACAAAATACTATGTGTTCCATACAGACTGAAGGTGGACAGACGATGTACTGATTTGGCCCGGCGTGGACCCTCAAATTGGTCGCCATCGACTAATTTTAGAATTAGGCTTTCTGTGTTTATGTCCAGTGTGAGCTCCACACTGTGGCAGTGTGAGTATAAGAATTCAGGTTCTGGCTAATCTGCAGATTAAAATGTGCAGTGTCTTTTCCAGCTCTTACAAACTATAAAATTATTTAAAGTCAACCACAGCTTTTCTACCAACTGCTGCTGTTTGATTCGTAGAGAATCTACGTCATATCTGATGCCTCACGTGCCGCCCGCACTGCATTTAATCATAGATAAAGACGGCTAATTCTACACATATCACACATCTTACACAGCACAGACAAGACTCTGACGGCTTGAGTCTGTTTTAACTTTTCGTTTGAGTGCGTGAGCCTCTGCGTGCAAAAAAAGATGTTGTACTTTGTAATCTTTAAGAAGAAGAAGAAATTTTGTGGAAGGCACGGCCGATATTTGCCAGCTTTGACCTTCCACTCTCAGAGGAATTCATTCTTCCCCTTTCTGTGCAGAGATACACATTTCACGGCTACCATTGATACTTTTAACGATAAGATACGTCTTCTTTCTTTAATTTGGTTGCTTGCTGTAACTGTTCTGGTTAATGTCCCCTCGTATGTTGTGTTTGTGTTCTTGCCCTAAATCAAATTTCCCCTCAAGACAATAAAGATCTGACTCTGGGATAAGTAGTCAACCTTGCGGGGACCAGATTCGTGTCCCAAGACGGGAGGTGAGTCCTGACAATGTGAGTGTGTGAACAGAATTCTGTCTTCCGTCTCTCTCTCTCTCACACACACACACACACACTCTCTTACTCATACACACACGCACAGGACATAACAAAGTCAGCTGCAGACAGAGTACTGATGTAGACCTTCATGCTTTACAGCATACTGAATGGGTGTCTGGGTGTTACCAGGACACTAGTTTGACTGTGTGTGTTCTGCAATCACTGTGTGGGGACAGAATCTGTTCCCACAGTCACACTCTGGGGAATTACCTCCCATCTGGGGACACTTTAACTTTAAATGTTACTTATCTAGTCATAGATTAAATCTTCAATCAATTTCTCAATTTTCCTTTTGGAAAAGTTTCACTGCTTTAAGATTCATAAGTTCTGGACGCTCGCGACTCCGCGGAGAACACACGGTTGGTCTACTTTTGATGGTGGATGCGACCAGCTGTGTCAAGCAGCACAGAACAGATCGAGCTGACAGGAAGTGAGACACAGAAACTGCATAGAGAACGCAGTCAATTTTCAAAATAAAACACCCACCCTGTGCAGGAAAAGGAAACAATGTTGAACCGCCATTTTTCTACAGTAGCCCAGAACAGACAACCCAAACATTGATCTAGACATGGCCTTTTGCTTTTAATGTGAATTTGCCAACCAGAGTTTTTCTTGCATGCTTGGAAGGAGAGGGTGAGGTGTGGGGAGAGTATTGGTTTGGTTGCAATCTGCAACTTCACAGCTAGGTGCCACTAAATCCTACACACTGGACCTTTTTAAAAATAACCATTTTAGATGCACATAAATCAAAGAAAAATGATCAAATCTTAGCAAGTTAACAAAATCTGGCAGGTAAAGCTCTCTGTTGTTCCTGAAATTCTCCGTTGAAATCAAGGCATAAGCCCAGCGATGATTCCAAGAGCTGCTTGGAAAATTACCGGATATATATATATATATATATATATAAGCAGTTATATGACAAGTCATGAATATTGATTTATATATATATATATATATATATATATATATATATATATATATATATATATATATATATATATATATATATATATATATTGTGTATGTATTTTGTGGCGTGAAAATCAGATGAATTTTGTCCAAATTGATGGTGTTTTGTGTTACAATGGGAGCCAACTGGAGGTCATACAGTCTACCCACCTTCTGATTTACCTCTGCGTCACTCATAATATCCTGCTGGTGCAGTGATAATGTCCTTCTCACATCCTGCTCCCACATTACCAGTTATGCTTCTGCATTCATTTAATACTACACAGGTGGTTTCACCGTCTCCCTCGTTCAACAAATCCGATTCTGTCTGTCAAGCCTCAGCTTATAAAATCTAATTCTCTCTCCATCACACAGTTCAGCTGTTACACTGTCTGACTGTCTGTGTTTCCTTTCTTTTCATTATTTCCCCCTTTGTTTTCTTTCTATTTATTATTTTCATTTCCTTTTCTATTTCTCCATTTTTCCTTTCCACTGCTTTCCTTATTTATTTCTTCTGCATCTCGTTTCACTTCCTCTCATCTCTTTTCCTTTGTTTAAATTTTACTTTCTTTACAATCCTTTCTTTTTTTCTTCTCTTTACTGCCTCTGCATCTTTCCTCTCTTCTTTTCCTTCTTTCTGTCCTTATCTTTATTTCTTTGCTTCCTTCCATCCAATCTTTACATTTTATTCTTGTCTTTTGATTGACTTATTTTTATTCTTCCATCACAGATCATTTCCTATTTTCTATCCTATCTCTCCTTCGCTTCATAGCGTTCCCTTGTCTTTATTCTTAAGTCTTATTTCACTTTTACTTACCTTTATATCACTTTATTTTATGTCTTTTCCTAGTTTTTTTTCCTTGTTCATTTCCCTTTTACCTGCCTCTGCATCTCTTTTCCCTTTCCTTCCTTTCCTACCCATGTGTCTACCTGTCTATCCTTCTTTCTGCCTGTCTTGCCTCCTGCCTTCCTCCCAGGCTGTGCTGGTTCATTACTCTGCATGCTGCCGTGATGCGATTTCAATGCAAATAGCGAGCAAAACACAAATGTATCAGGTTCTCTGCACAGAGAGAGAGAGAGATGGAAAGAAAGAGATCTGTAGACTGACTGAGCACGAGGCAGCGAGCGACTTCCATTCTTCTGATTTCCCAAATGGAGAAGCATAACCATCTATCACTCCTGCAGAGAGTGTGTGTGTGTATGTGTGTGTGTATAGATGGATGTCGTCTCTCCTGTAGCGAGCACAGCTGCAAATCACTGTCAATCACATAAAAATCCTGTCTCCAATTTCTATGAAACACGCACTGATACATTTGCAAGTCTACATATTCTCACACGTTCATGCGTATACACACATTCATGCGTGCACACTCACACACAGACCACCTACATAGGAGTTTCAGACTATCTTCTTTGATAGTGGAAGTAATATCTGACTGGTAAATGGAGATTCTCAGTTCCCATGGCTCAAAGCGGGACTCCCCGCTGTAATGACTTCACACTAGCAGACGTCACGAAATTATCTTTTCGTCTTTTTCTCCCGTTCTCAGCACTTCTGTCGCTCTGCAGGAATTAGACATGGTTGTTATGTGTTTCTTTGACAACTGTCCAATTTAAAGACACTTTATTAACTACGACTGTCAGAGAATGTATATTAAAGAGCCAAAAATAGTTACAATAACAGGCGGACTGTCAAAACGTGAGCAGCGTTGCCCAGCGCCAGTCCGTCTTATCTTAACTTACATTACAACGATGATCATTCCCAACTGATACAAAGAATTGATTAGCAGCTAATTATGTTTTTTTTTTGTTGAATGTCTTATTCATAAAAAAAGTACATTAGATGAGTTCTGAAGTGCTTCTCTGATGCTTCATTCTATGGTGGAGTTCAAAATTGGACGTACAGTTCATATTTATGGATTATATTGATGTCGAATTGATAACAAGACTGTTGACATACGACATCAATTATCATGTGTTTCTATGGTACTGTGCTAATATTTTGGGCAGTGCAGACAACTCTAGTTTAATTCAAACTGCTAATATGTTTCTTTAATGTTTTATCGCCACTACCAAACATTAGGTAACTGCTAAAGTATATTAAGGTTGTCAGATGTCGACTGCTGTTAGTTATTGGTTTGATTAATGGTTGTGTATTGATTACTGACAGTGACTGATCGGGCTAATTATCAGCTAATCATATTCAGTTTCTTACGGCAGTTTGCACTAAATGGTTGTCCCCTGAGATGTGTTCATCTTTGTGGTGCTAAGCATGTTACAATCTAAGACAGATGACGACCATTAATATAACGTTAATATTAGAACACCTGTGAAGCAGAGTGATACATGTAGTTAGCTCTTTTATTCTCTATATCAGCATTCACTGACTGGCTCTCGTCCAGACCAATTACTTGGTTGGAACTAACTGTTGTATATTTTTACTTTCAAATGATTATTCACTGATGAAAACAAGATTTCTGCGAAAGGATCCCCCTAAACACTGACTATTTAAAGCTAGCAGGAGTCTTTAAAGACAAAAATGCCTGTCTGCAGGAACATATCTTAATTGACAGTTGACAATGAAGTAGCCAGCCAATGCTAACCCAGTGGAGGTCAGGCTGTGATTGGACTCATAAGGGTACGGGAGTTCATAAATTTAGATTGATTCTGAAATTATACTCAAGCCAATGAAGGTGGAGTAAGTGGTCATCCTTTAGGTTGAATAAGGTCCTTGCTGCCACATTTTGGACAAACTACACCCTTGTCTAAGAGAACTTTGATTCGAGCTAGAATAAACTGAGTTACAATAGTCCAGAGAACATAAGGCCATGTATAACGTATTCCAGGTCAGCCGAGAATGTAGGGCAGGACTGTACCACCCCAGAGGCTGTATTCTTTCAGTATTTAGGTTTATAAAACCCAAATAACAATGAACTTGAAGTCAAAGAATACAATCTCAAAGGGTTTTATAATCTGTACAGCGTGAACTAAAAACTTAAGGTGCCCTTGATTTAAGGCATGCAAAGCAGAAGTTGCGCTGGAAGTTCCCATCTGGTGTGAATAAGCGGAACTGATTTAAACAGATTAAATGTTTGTTTCTTTTCCTGTTTCACCACGCTGAATACTGCTTGAACATCGCTTTGTTCAGATGTAAAAAACTTGATCACTTGTCGCTGCCGCAACCTGAAAAAGGAAATGAAGGCAAAAGAGATTTTTCAAGCAATTTGCAAAGTATTATACTACAGCAGAATGCCATGTATGTCTCCGGGGAGAACGGTTGTTTTCAAGTGCAGGTGAAGTGCTGGATTTCATTATGAATTACCTAGCAGCTCCTCAGGCTCTGACTTGCACAGAGAGAACTGGATGTTACACTTCTTCAATTAGAGGTATTTCTGCTGTTAATCTTTTTCTTCACTGATTGCTTTCTGGCACCTCTTTGTAGTCTTAGTGTAATTTGTCAGAAGGAACGGTGTAAGTGTGAGAAGAGTGTGGACATAAATTGACTGGGAGTAAGTAGAACCCAAAGAAAAGGGAAGGAAAATAAATCTTTTTTAGGAATCTCATATTTTTCTGGTACGCTTAAAGTTTGGAGAAAAGTTTGTTTAATTTTTCATTTTCAGCTAAAGATTAACTAAAAGAGAAAAAACAGAAGACGTGTTGGCATCAAGATATGCTCCGCATTCCCCTTTAAGTCCTCCTGTACACTATTGTTTCAATATCCATATTGAAGGTCATAGTTAGTAGTAATAGTAATTTATCCGCTATATATCCATCCATCCATTTCCTTCCATTTATCTGCGGTCAGGTCGCAGTGGCAGCAGGTTTAGCAGAGCACTCCAGGCGTCCCTCTTCCGAGGCATTCCCAGGCCAGATGGGCAATATAGTCCAGCCCCTCCAGCAGGTTCTGGGTCTGCCCCGGGGTCTCCTGTCAGTTGAATGTGCCCGGAACACCTCCAAATGAAGGCGCCCAGGGGGCATCCTAATCAAATGCCCTAACCACTTCAGCTTGCTTCTTTCGATGTGATCGAGCAATGGCTCTACTTCGAGCTCCCTCCGGATGTCTGAGCTACTCATTCTATCTCTAAGGCTGAACCCAGCTGACCTGTGGACGACGCTCATTTCGGCTGCATGTGTCTGCAGTCTTATTCTTCCAGTCACTACCCAAAGCTCGTGACCACAGGGTGAGAGTTGGGGCATCAATAGACTTGAAAATCGAGAGCTTTGGCTTCCGGCTCAGCTCCCTCTTCCCCACAACGGTCCGGTACGACGTCTACAATATTGCCAACGTTATGCTCCAGTTTCCAGTCATGCGTATCTAAGATACTTAAACTCCTTCGCTTGGGGTAGCAACTCACTCCCAACCCCAACCCACCATATAGTGCCCCCAAAATAAGAATGAAATGGAACAAACTTTCTGCCCTCACCAAGCAATGCTTCCCACTTTATACATGCAAAAATGATATCTGTTATAAAACACGCAGTCATAGCAGAGTCACCAGCAGTGCCTTGTTTGCCATACAAACTTCGCTACAATAGTCAGCAAGACAGGATGACTTCTACCAGAAAGAACACAAATACAAAAAGCAAAAAGAAAATGTGATATTATTGTGGCCTTCCTGGACGTTGATGTTTTAGTTTGACAGGTACACTGACAAAAGTTTCCAGGTTCAGGCTGTTTTTTTTTGTTGTCTCTCAAAATGTGGAGAACTGAAAGACAAAAAATAAGAAATAAGAATTTGAAATTTCAGGTCACTGGAATATTCAAGTGACTAACATGGAATAAAGCTGAAACAACTCCTGGCATAGCTACTATAATAATCTAGTAAACAACCAGCACTGAGTAGCTGATGAAGCATAATGGGATACCATTAACATGCACATGTAAATGTAAATTAGCGTTGTGTCTTTTAACAATCTGGTTTTTGCATGCTGAACATGTTCAACTTGTGTGTTTATTCTTACAGACATATATTTCCAATGTGCTTTGGAAATTAACTAACTATATTTACTTACTAGTCCAACGGCAAGTAGCCCAGCTTGCCGTCTGTCTTTCAGCCTTTTATTTCACCAAGCTCTCGCCAACCACTAAAAGTCAGTCCCAGATTTATTCTTGTCTGGCGCTTTCTTGTTCGGTCACTCACATTTTCTCTTCTTAGCTTCCTCTGTCAACGTCCCCTTTGGGTTTTTCGTCCCTGTCATTATGTCCATAGAGGCTGCTGAGTCCGGTTACATTGCTCGCTTTCCCAGCTCTGGTTCTGGCTCGACACCAGCTCTGTTTCCCATCAGCATTCCCCCTGCGCCCAGAGCCTGAAATCCTCCTCTTCCTAGTGGTCCAGAACGCATCAGCTAACAGCAGCTACAGTTGGCAGCAGTTTACTTCACTGTCCATCAGGAAACTCTGTAAATCACAGACAGTTGAGGACATCAGAGGGAAAACCAGAAAACATTTTCTCCATAAAATATGATCCAGTTTCACCAAAATCAGTGAAATAGTTGGTGGTGTGCGACTTAGTGTCACGAAGCGTTACGTACTTTTCGTGGATGATCGTACCCGGAGCCCAAAGTTACATAGTGTGAGAACAAAAGTACGAATGACAGAGACACCATTCACCTGATTACAAGTCAGTGTAGCATCAACATGATTTAAAATCTGTTATTTAATGGTATAAAACTTACACAATGTTGCTTTAATATGTAGTGCTAAAAGAATTACTGTACACATTTAAAATATTTCTCATCATTTTGCGTTGTAAAATTAAAAAACAAAACAAAACACAATTGATGTAGATAACCATATTATAATCTGATACAGTAAAAGCAGGTTTGGCTGTAAAATATTTCATGCTCCTGCTCGTAAATAATGGCCAGCATACTGCATCAATCTTGGAACAAATCCTCCCTACAGCAGGCAGTGCGTCAGAGACGCTTCTTTGTAAGCAAAGTTTTGCAAGCTGCTAGCGACACTGTGCTGGTGGAAACTGAACAGAAGCAAAGCAGCCCTCAGGAGAAACACAGCTGCGTGAACCGAGGGTACTCAAAAAGTTGTTCAAACTACATTTTGTAAAGAAGAAGAATAGAATCTACAAAATGAGGCAGTCCTCCTGTCAGTCACTGGGAAAATAAATAAGTCAAAAACACCTTCTCCATGGGAGAGAGCGTAGAATAGTTTGATTTTTTTATGCAGTCCATCATTCAGGCGCCTGTTGACCAGAAACGCGTGAATTCTGCAAAGAGAAGGATTAATCAGTATTCCTGCAGGTTAACAACCAAACACAAATGCACCAACTCTTCACACTTTTATGAGTAATTGACAGCTAATTAATTTGCACACTGCCATGCATTCAAGTTCAGCTCTTTAAATGAATTCAAAACATTTTATTATTTCTCAAAAAAGACATAACAATCCATCTGTCACTGTCCCAAAACAAACTGTCCCATCTGCGTTCTTCACAGGGAGAAAATCCACAGTGTTTTCATTCCTGTTGTATATAAACTGTATTTAAAGCTCCAGTGTGTAGGATTTAGTGGCATCTAGCCAGGGCCCGTCACCGCAGGGGTTCTAGTTCTACTCAAGGGTGTAGGTTTACATATGGATGGCAGGCACATGTCCATATATTTTAGAGGGACAGAAATGCTCCAGCTAATATTTGATTTATTCATATTATTTGACAGAGAGAGAGAGAGAGAGAGAGAGGGGGCAGCCAAAAATAGCTGTTTCTGCACGCCTCCCACTGTTTTGACAGAGAATGGTTCAGAAATCCCCAAAATGCTTTGCAATCTGCTTGTGCTCCTTATGCAAGTGCTCTGATAATACGTATATTATTTGTTTTTCAAGCAGTACACAGTCTCAGCTATGACTTTTTGCTTCTAAAGAGCTCTCCAGAAACCTGTGGGTGACGTCACGGATACTACGCCCTTGTCTTATACCGTTTATCATTGCACCCAACTGAATACTGCTTGCCTCACCCTTCACTTGAATGCGTGAATGAGGACCAATGGTGGCTGCAAAGTAAAAATGATCTAGCGCCAGTGTTTGGTTTGACCATTCTGGGCTACTTGTAGATATAAAAGACTTATTCTAAGGTAACAAAAACACAACAATCCTTATTTTCAGGCGATCATGCACTAATGAAAACATGCCATATTCATAGATTCCCCTAAATCTTACACACTGGACCTTTAACACATTTCTAAGTCTGTAAATACGATTTCTAATCAAGTGACCATCTTTAGCAGCACCATAAAACAGCTATAGGCTGACATTACCGATAAGTCAAACCTGAATCATCTTCATATATTATTGGTGCCATGACTGTGCATGACCTCACTCTCTGTACAGCTTCATTCGGCGTGGCAGCAACTCACTTCAGACAGTCAAGGCTCAGTCAAGTCAAAGCACACAAACAAATTAAAGTGAGGCTGGAGAGACGCAAACTCAAACCAATATAATATACTCTTCTGTCAGGGAGTTCACAAAGCACTGTAATGGATCAAATGAGTTTATATGATACACATATTGAATTAAAATGAAATGAATTATGGGCAATTGTAGTTTATGAAAAACAAACTGCTATGGACACTTCGCCAATGCCATTAAATTAAAAAACTGCTAGCGGCTCAGACATTCCCATCAAAACAAGGTGTGTTCATGCATTTCATGGCCCTCTTGTTCCTCAGATGTTAACCTTGTTTCCAGACACCTGTGATTCTTATCCCCCAGATGTTACTACTTCTGTTGCATGAATCCACTTCCACTATTCTTAACATTCTCTGTAAAAATGTAATTTAGGTTTTTGGACAGCTTGATTTATGCCATCATCACTGGGAGGTTATAGGTGCTGAATAAAAACCACTATTAATAATTTAATCTCCTCAGTATTGCTTGCTGCTGCTGCTGCTGCTGCTGCTGCACAGTGTGGGTCAGGATGCATCTGTGGCAGCAGACAAACCTGGCCAGGCTTTGTTGGTATAATTTGTTGAATTTTGACAGACTAGAAAAGAGCCACGCAATTAAGAGCCATATCAAAGGCAGTCAGTTTTAACCCACTCTGACTATTACATGCACAACACAATCTTACTTTCATTTAGTCTCATTTTAGATCTGTGGTCATTCTTAAAGCTGCATTAATGAGAGTTTTATATGAACAATGGATCACCTAACTAAGGAAAACATAAGAAGATATTTGCCAAATCTCTGTTGGTGAGGCCGCCTCAGTAAGCGTTGCCTTGCAGAATTTACATACCACTCTGTGTTTTCTGATGAACGCTGTTGTGCAGATGAACTCTTGATGAATTTTATCAGGAAGATTTGGTTGACATCTCCTCCCAGACGGCCACATTCACTCTCGAGGAGTGCATGTGAATTGGGCCAGGAGAGTTGATGTCAACTTCTTTTTAATGAGCTGCTTTACACAATATTCCGAGTTTGATTTGATTCCTTCAAAAACCAAGACAACACTGGTTTCTGTCACTTAACAGCTAGTTTTTTTTTTTTTTTCTGTGCTCTCTTCATCCACCTTTCCAGGTGCAGAAGGCAGCTGATTTCACTGCAAGAGCTCTGATGATTGTATGCTATCTGCAGCAGACAGTAAAGAGCTCACTGGCAACGTTAGAGACTAGCTAGTTTAGAAAGAGGAACATGTAGCACCCATTTCTAGATTTCTAGAGAACAAAACAGAGGTCAGAGGGGAGCGTAAATATTGGATTAACATTTGTCCGGCGTCCAAATTAATGCCATGCTCTAATGTTGTTAATGTCGTGTTTACAGCTTGTGGCCAAAAAAGAAAATCTATGCATGCAAGTTTTTAGTCACTATGTGTGAAATTGATATGTGGTTATAGTATTTTTCTGATTATTATTCTGCAAACAAAAACTGAAAAGAAAGGACAATGCCAGCCCATTCATCCCTGTCTGTTAGCCACAGGGTCTTTTTTAAATGCCATTTAGAGTCAAACATGTTATAATGTAATACAAAAATGAGACATATCACACCTCGACTATCTGTGCTTGAAAGGAGAGACGGCAGATTTTCGTTTCATTTGAACTACAAACACAAGATGAGGTGAAGTCATAGTGCTGGTTTCTACACTTCAGCACTTTTTGTTTTGCAAGGTCCAGTAACTGCCTTGAAGAGATTTTTTTTTTTCTGCCTCACTGATCAAACAGTGCACAGATTCCTAATCTGTTTCCATGCACTCCGCGCTAATTAGACCCTACACACCTGCCGATAATTAAGCTGAATGGCCGATGCCAGAATTCCCTTAATAATAGTGCCAGAGTCATGTGTGATAAGCCAGAAACTGTCAAAACTTGTGGCAGTATTTTTTGGTCTAAGTCAAAAATACCGTCCACATCCAGACCCAAACACAATTCATAGTTCAGCAGCAAAGAAAGTTAATGCGTTATGGGAGGGGTAGTTAATAACAGAAAACTGGTTGCTGAGGCAGCAGACCAAACAGGTAGCCTAGACTTTCTCCCCAGCTCCACTTGGGGAATCCCAAGGTGTTCCCTAGGGGTAGATGGGATGTATAATACTTCCAGTGTTTTCTCAGTCTGCCTCAGGGTGTCTTCCCCTAATAGGACTTGCACAGAAAACCTCCAAAAGGCAGCTTCCATGAGGTAGCCAACCTAGAAACACCTCGACTGGCTCTTTCAAAGGTCCTACACCAAACCTCCTCCAGATGTCTGCAGTCCTCACCCTTCATCTTATCACTACTCAAAGCTCATGACTATCATAAGTTAGTAAATTGAGAGCTTTGCCTTCAGGCTCATTGCTTCCTTGACAGTCTGCTACAGCGCCCACATCACTGCCAGTGCAATGGCAGTTCTACAGTACCCTCACTTTTTCTGGCAGAGTTTTTTTCGCGGCCTCAGACTCGGAGATGCTGCCAAAACAGTTCACTCAGAAGTCTAAAACAAGCAGAATTGTTTCATGCACAGCATCCACTCCCCTCTGTACTGATGAAAACAAGAATCATGTGACAAAAAAAAAACAAAAGTATGTCACGGCACAGCAGGAAGCTTGTAGAAGTTCAAGGAAAACCTAATATAACCTGCCGCAAAACACGCTGTTTGCACAGATGATCTTGTCACTGTCACATATCTCTGCTTTACTTCATATTGCAGATTAGTGATATGTCTGTAGGTTTTTAAGACGATAAGACATCAAATTCATGACTGGATCCTTTTGTGTTGAACAGTATTTGACTGAGGGGGCTCAATGTGAGGCACTGAATACAGAAAGAGAAAACAAAATAATATCCAGGTTAGATAACTGGACAGGTCTTCTTCCTTCTTCCAAATACACACACATTTACCTTCATGCAGGCATCTTAACACTCTGTATCTCCCAGTTTCCATCCACACTTCATAAGAACACCATTATAAATGTCATGCTGTGGTTGACGTACTTTGGCTGGTTCCATCTTGAAAGTTGACATATATATATATCTATATATATATATATATATATATATATATATATATATATATATATATATATATATATATATATATATATATATATATGCAGATATAACCTTAGGTGGGCTGTCTTGCCAACTTGATGTTAGTCATGATTGGTGGCGACCCCTGATGTGTCTCTGATATATGCTGTGTGTGTGTGTGTGTGTGTGTGGGTAGGAGTCTATCTCAGTGTTGTTTTTTGACCTTTTAACTCAAAAACAAATGCTGCTCGCATCCCCTGGTGTGTCAGCGCATAACCGGCGTTCTAATTAGTTTGATTCGCTAAAGCAGAAGTGAATGTAAATGTTGTGTTACTTTGGAGACCGAAGACAAGATGATAGATTTCTGAAAGATATCTTACATAAATCAAATCACAACCTGGCAACTTGGGGACATTCAAACTCGAGAGACCGACAACTAGCCTCATTTCAAATGTGTGGACTGGACGTCCAGGCCGAGGATGTAGTGGAATACAATTTCACAGAATAAACTAGGAAAGACTAGCACAGACTAGAGGAATGCTTCAACTCTGCATAATTGATTTCTAATAAATAAGTGATGATGTAGAGGTGAGGAGGATACGGATGCTTGTGTCCTGATCTTGGCTCGGACAAACACACCCTCATGTTAATTAGACATTGATTTCTCCATCACTAAATAATGGAAATATTCATTAGCTGTCAGAATAAAAATGCATAATGTGGAGGGGGGGGAGTGAGCCAGAGAAAGGAAGAGAAGCTGAGGCTTGTCTTTGTGTAATGCAATATTCAGAATACGTGTATGAAGTTATCAATGTGCTAACAGAAACCAGCTACAATGGGACAAATGCTCAGGATCCAAGTAATGCAGTTTTATTGTTATATAGTCACTGATGCATCTGATGGAAATAGTAGGAACTGATGTTACTGTTAAAGGCTTGGCTGCCATCAATCATCCAGTGTTGCCGTGAGTGATGAGAAAAAAGAAACTGGATTTTACTTAATGGCACTCCTTTGATTTTTTTGCTTTAATTCCATATGTCACTGTTATTGACTGGGTGTTAATTAATTATTTCAGCATTATGATGTTCAAGCAGCTTACGAAAAAACAACATACGTTTGCACAGATGCAAAGCAGCAAGCCCTGTCTTCTAGAAACAGTAATACAGTTATACACAACCGATTCTCTACTAATTCATGTCAGTCCGGCTTGCACATGCCTAGGACAAGATGATGTCCAAAAGCAGGACCCCCTCTCTTCTCCCACATACTACCTTTCCAGTGCAACTATCCACCCCACTCTCATGTTCAGGTTGGGTCTCGCCCTCCTCCCGTGTCTCTGACACAGCTACTTCCATCTCCAGACTCATCTCTTTCTGTCACAGGGCGCTTGTGTAAGGCTTTTATACAAGCTAATAACTGGACGTCAAAGCTGAAACTAGGCGGTATCTATTAATGGCTGTGCTTGCCAGAAGTTTAAGCTAGCTAAATCGATGTATCACCTTGCTCTCAACTAATAGCCTCCACCTACATCGCAGGTGGGGGCGTACGTTCGGTTGCTATTGTCGTTTCTGAACGTCCGACTTTTGAAAACTGGCCATTTTGAGAGTTCACTGGTGTGAGGTAGGGGCTGATTGGACGTTCAACTTTACAGTACTTTTTGTGCGTCATTTGCATGGAAGCTATGTCATTTGTTACATTATTTAAATATATTCCAGCCTAGTCTGCCCTCATTGATACTATAAACAAGAGGTGTTTCTCATATTTTGCCCATAACACAATACAATTCAACAGTACCGCAGTCTACAAAATGGACCACAAAGTTGAATCAGCATCTCTTTTTTTTTAAACAGTTGAAAATGAAAATTATAACATTTATAGGATTTATTGCAGGGCAGTATAGTATTGGATAGATTTACCCAATAAACTGACAACCGTTTGTAGTTAAAACTCCAGTATGCCACTATTTCCTGTCTCTCTTCTTGCATATTAAACATTTGGTGTGGGGACTCAGTGATGGATTGGACCATTTTCACCACTGAAATCATCCGTCTGAGGCACATTTCTATTATATGCCGACTTTGGCAAGGTGGGACAAACCTTGTGCCAATAAATCTCCCTGAATTTCATTGAGTTTAACTGGTTTTAAGAAGAGTGCAGTGGACTGGAAAAGAGGAATAAACAAAATGCAGCCGAGGAACTTTTTATAGGTCCGATAATTATGAAGATCCTCTTGTGGACATTTTCAAACTGTAATTTATAACACCTGAGCAGTAACTCTTGAAGCTCAGCTTAAATATGCAGCTGTTTTAAAATGCAGCCAGTATTGATCACCACGCCACCCAACACACACTGCACGGCAACAGGATGGTTTTTTTGCTAGCCAGTGATACAGACAACAAATGCCAAGATCCTCCCAACTGGCTGGTTGGAATTTACTAAATTTAATACACCCTGTCACGCTCACCTGGAAAGGGAAGGGAACAAATATCAGACAGTCAGTAGGGACCTCTGAAGGGCACTAGCCTGAGAAAGATTTGACATGGGCTTTTAAGTAGCAGTTTAGGAGCAACATCCGTCTGCAATTGATTTTAAAGAGCTTTTAAAGCTCCACCGTGGTTGGGAAAAAGCAGAAAACTCTTACACGTTTTCCCACTTGTTGCTTTATTTCATACAAATTTCATTTGTTCAAAACAACATGATTTTATGTAGTGGCATATAAATACCATGCTGTATTTAAGTGCATTTTTGGCGTCATTTAAATTTGATTAGATTTACCCCACCTCCTCTTTATGTTAGTTATCTGACATTTGTGTGTGAAATTATTTGCCGGATCACCAATATAACTTAATAGACGTGTGTGAAATGACGTGTTACTCGTGTCCCATATGGTGATACCAAGCTGAACAAAACCATCTTTACCCAATTACAGGATACAGGTCATCCAGGTAACTATGTTAATAATCCCATTCTCAATCTTAAACTACATTTCAGAGATGTTGGGAAATCTGAAAGTCCAAACAGGAATAATGTCATCGATGAAATTAAGTTGACACTCAACCTGACGTTAATTTAAGTTTGTTCATGGTCTCAGAAATACACCCAGGTTGAGATATTGCGCTTTAGAACAATCAAAACACCCGTGCGGAGACTGATTCTGGGTACAGGTTATATAGCTTCTGAAATCCTGACTGTCTTTGAAATCCGGTTTCATCATGCTCTAAGGGCCCCGACACACCAGGCCAAGCTCAAAGAGCTAGCACCAACAAAGGCTGCTTCATGTTTTCTGTTGAAGCTGCACTTGAACTCACCACAGAGACCTCTGATCCATGTTCTGTGCATGCTTCACGGGCTAAAAGAAACCAACTAAGAAACCAAATATACCGCTGTGAACCTGACTAAACTACTCAAAATAACAATACAAAGGATGGTGGTACCCCATAGAGTGGTTTTGTGATTTGGGCTCATGCATATGAATGTTTTTTTTTCTGAAATGATAGCATCAGGAGTGTGGATATTATGTTTTGAGGAGTGTATTGTGTGAACAAGCTGCTGTGTGTGATCATGGACATACCTCTAAAACAACTGTAAACTCTCGTGTCATTTTTGGCTGCACTTAAAGGGATAGGTCGTGTTTTTTGAAGTAGCCCTCACTACTGTTGTCTTGAACAGGGAAACATGGTGAAGTTGGACATTTTAACATGGAGACTGACTTGTTTTGGTGCCAGCTTCAAGTGGATGTTTGAGGAACTGTGTGTTTTTGTTTTACTTCATGGCTGCAGAGGTTGCTGCTTGGGTTCAACATGTTGTTTTAATTTTTATATATATATATATATATATATATATATATATATATATATATATATATATATATATATATATATATATATATATATATATATATATATATATATATATATATATATATGTAATCACAGTAGATGCAATGACAAGAAAAAGTTATTCCCCCTCCAACAGGTATTTGTTCAGGAAGTGAGCATGCCTCTGTGTGTGAGTTTAAGTTCTAATCTGCATTTTCAGCAGAATTGGATCCGGTTTCATTGTACAAATATCACTGCACAGGGAAAAGCCCAATCACACACACACTTACACACACACCTAAGTCTGTTTGTGTGTGTGTGTGTGTGTTTGAGAGAGAGAGAGAGAGAGAGAGGAATCCTATTAGAGAGACAGACCTTGAAATAGAAATCCTCTGACAGTAAAATGAGTGGACTGAGAGAGATCTCATGACAACATGGAGGGAAAGGGACACGCAGAGAGAGAGAGAGAGAGAGAGAGAGAGTGAGACAGAAAGAGAGAGAGAGGAGTACAAACTGTGCGCGAATCCTATCCTTGCGGAGGAAGCAGGCGGTAGGACCCGGGAGAAACCACAGAAGTTAAAAAAAAGCCTTCAGCACAGTGAAGCTCGCGAGAATGAGTGAAGACGTTACCGGAAATTAGACGCCTGGCCCTTCAAATAAAAGTCAATATTTGACATTACAATAAATGCCTAAGACACCTGAAGCTGCAAAATAGAAAATATAATCACTTCAACATTTAAAGTTATTTTTTCCCCCAATTTATAATTTTTAATAAATTCTCTCTGAGATGTCTGAGCTTGAAAATAAAATATGAATAAAGGTTTTGAGTGCGTTTCCTGTTCCCACGCAGAATAATTTGACATATTGTCCCAAAATATTTAATACTTTTCCTGAAATTGTCCCGTTATTCATCCTCTTTAGAGTCTGCTGTTAAAATTCAATTTCCACTCCGCTGCTGCTCCGTCTTATTTTGAAAAGCACCGATCGGAAGTCCCACTCCGCCTTAACGCGCCCGTCTTTACGCAGGGGTGTCTGGCACCCGGTGTGGTGCGCACTGCTCTCCATTCCTCTCCAACTCAACGTCAGTCTGTTAGAGACCGTCTGAGCGCGCGCACACACAACTGTGGCCCTCTCACACACTCTCTCTGGCACACACGCGGGCACTGAAGCACACACACACACACACACACATACACACAATCACACAGCTCGCTCTGTCGGACCCGCGGAGGAGAGGAAAGGAAAGGAGACAGCTCCTGTTTATTTGCGCTCCAACTTGTCTCTTTGTGTCTTTTCTGTCTCTTCTTCTCCACCAATGCGAGGATTTTATCCCTGTTATCACTGTTATTGTCACTTCTGTCCCGAACTAAGGAAAACCAGTTTAAGGACCAGACGGGAGTATGTAAAATAATCCGCACGACTGAGCAAAACAAGAAGCAAAAGAAGCAAAAGAAATGGATAAACGGAGTTATGCTCACGTTTTGCCTGCAGCTTTCATCTACTTTGTACTTTTGGGATTTACTGCTGGACAATTCTTTCCAGGTAAAGCGATTTGTTTGTTTAATTTAACGTTTTTTTTTTTACTCATATTTTTTATGCTTTTGTGCGCTTTGATGGTTTCTTTTGAGCC
Organism: Miichthys miiuy; assembly: GCA_036365135.1. Taxonomy (NCBI): domain Eukaryota; kingdom Metazoa; phylum Chordata; class Actinopteri; family Sciaenidae; genus Miichthys; species Miichthys miiuy. Next base: position 28,107,096 of record CM071604.1, read on the forward strand.
TGATTCCAGAATAAATGCCACAGCGATGAGGTGGCGCTTATGGGGATTTAAAATGAACTGCACGTTTCGTGTTTATTGTCGGATATTGTTGACGGTAAAACATCCATAAAGTCAGTTTTTGAGCACATTCTCAGTTGTTGATTTGAATTCATACCCGTGCGTGCGTGCGCGCAGAAGTCTTGATACAGGAGCAGGAAAATGTCCGGAGGGAGGAAAAAAAGTCATAAATCACTTTGTTTGTGGAAAGAAGTGATTTATGGCCGAGCATGCAGCGGGTTTTTACTGATAATGGTTGTAGGTTGACTCCCGGTGACCGCTGGCATCAGCTTATTCCATCATATCTCCAGTCTGCCTGTGCGCACTGGGGGTTTGGTGTGAAGTTTTTGGACGCTTCGTGAGGTTTTGCTCCATGTACGCCGCTGTTGATGGTTAATGAGTGACTTGGATGTGTTTTTCATCCTGTCGGTTATGTTTCGCTGTGGACTCGCTGGGTGTTTGGAAGCGGGCGGACCCGGTGCGTCTCCGGTTCCGTCTGAGCTCAAAGCAGCGAACTGTTTGTTAAAGCATCACTTTAATTAACGTATGCAATGGTGAGATTATTATTTTGACTTGTGCCACGGCAGATTACCACGCGCATCACTGTGTCGTTCAACGTGGTGCAAGTTCCTCTTGTAGAAGTCCACTCGCTTTCAGAACCTGTGAAGCTTTTTTATCCAACTTTCACACGTAAATAACTGATCTGACGTCTGATTTATTTTCTGTGTTGCTTCTCAAAAAAGCAACTACACTCGATGCTGTAATATTTCAGTCAATATGCGGCTGCTCAGTCTTCATCTCCCGGGGGTTGCAGCTCCGGGATCCTCACCCAGTCCGCAGCAGCGTCTCTGCTCGGCACTCTTCTGGCACTTGTTACGCGCGGGACAGGTTTGGAGAGTTTGCGGGTTCGCGCTGTTTTCCAGCTTTTGATCGAATCACTGATGATTGTGCTTGTTATTAATCTCAAACTGAAGCTTTGCAGAAAATAGAAAATCAGCCAGGAGCTGGATTTACAGCAGCGCTGGCGGAAAGTTTGCTCCCACACATCTCCAGCATGCTCTCCAGATGATATTCAGGCTGATCGTGGAGATGGAATCAGAGCTTATTTAGAAGTTAAAATATATCATGAGTGTTACACAAAAACAGTAAAGTCAGCTGTATCACAGTAGCTGAAAGATTTGGCTGTGGTTCGATCTGCTGTTTCGCGTCATCCATGAGTTAAAACCGGCCTCTGTGTTTTTTTTTTTTTTTGAAGACTGTAATAAAAGGTGAGACTTAATCACATCACACGTCTGACTGTGTCCTCTGTTGTAACTCAGAAAAAGCAGCAAGTTCATATTTTCTAAGTTCAGACGCGACATAACAGGAGAAATCATCTTAAATGTTTTCAGTGGACTGCAGCAGCAGATCTGTGTCCGCCTCTCTCTCGGCACCTTCTGCTTGGTATTCATGACCTGTAAGGCTGCAAAAAGAGGCTACTTTGAAGGGAAGACTGGCTCCAAACACTCAGTCCTCCCTCTCTCTCTCTCTCTCCCTCTGTCTCCGGCTCCGGCTCCTGCGCTGCAGCGCGGCGGAGCAGCAGTCCCCTCTCTCACCCCCCGTGCGTAATGGTGCAGCGCAGGAAAGCGCTGTACCCCGCGCGTTATGGTGGAATAAAAAGTATAAATGTGGATGTCAGAATAAAGCCTTACATGACTCAGACTGTGCTGTGCATTGAGATGAGCAGAGCGATGAGCTGCTCAGAACTTGGACACCTCTCTGACTTTATATTTCATTTAGTCAGACTTGTGTGTGTGTGTTGTCACACTCTATCTTTGCTTGCACTTCAGCAATTATTTAATTGGGAGTGTGTGTGTTTGTGCTGTGCATTCCTGTGTGTGTGTGTGTGTGTGTGTGTGTGTGTGTGTATTTGAGAGAGAGCTAAGGGATATTTCGCATGCTGCTGTTTGCTCATGTGCCGTTAGGGGGCGATATTGGTACATCGGATCTGTCCATCATCACACACACACTCTCGCTCTCTCTTTCACATACACACACACACACACACACACACACACACACACACACACACACACGCATCCACAGAGCAACCAGAGTGATTCTAATAACCTTTCTTCTTATTCCAACTGCTGCGTTTTGTTTAAATTGTCCTTAATAAATGATAATAGACTTTAATCCAGTGATGGGGAAAATGACCTCTCCCTCAGCCTGTCTGTCTGTTGTAATCGCCCTCTCATCTATCCTCATGTACAAGGTCTGGGTGGTGTGCGGTTGCCGGGCCAAACGGCTCAATTTTCAGATCATGTTGTTCTCATCGCTCTCACGCAGGTAAAAGTTTCTGCTACTCATGTCAAAATCTCAGGATATGAAACTGTATCTGCGTCTCTAGACACCACTTGTAGTGAGTGGTAAATTAGTTTTTACAAACTATTTGTCTTCCATGTTGGGAGCAGCTGTCTGTGTCTGCCTCCAACAGATTACGTTGATTTCCTTTGTGCATGAAGGTGATCTTTCCATAACCGAGTGGGTGTAAAGTTTTTTTTCAATATTTATATCCTGTTGACCTTTATTTCACTCAAATTCAGCTTGTATCCTTTATTAGTCACGTCCCCTGTCGCTGTTCACTATTGACAAAAAGTGTCAGGTGCAGGTCTGTGAACTTCTGAAAAAGTTTGAGAATCACTGCTGACCATGTGGTTAACTTAACCAAGCTTAAAATAAACTTATTTGCTCTCTTGCAGAGAGTTGGATGAGAAGATACATGATACATGTGTGCACTGTAAATATGAAACCAGCAGCTGCTTAGCTTAGCTTAGCTTAGCTTAGCATTAAGTCTGGAAAGAGAGAAACAAAGTCCTATTTGAACAAAAGTTGAAAACTGATCAGATCAGAGGACTTTCCTTTTTGTGATTTGGGTGAACTTGCCCTTTAAAAATGTCTCATTTGTGTTCAACAAAGCGAAGGCATGTGTTCCTCGAGTCTGTCCCTTTCATTGTGTGTGTGTGTGTGTTTCTTGGATGCAGCTGTGCTCCTGATTCATGCCTTTGAGCTTCAGCGATCGCTAATTGTTGAACATCCGGTCGGATCTGGAGGTGAACGACGAGGGCGTCGAGGTTTGTGTGTGTGTGTGTGTTTTCAGGGAAACCAATTTACAATTTATGTGCCACTTAATTAGATTTCTTTGGCAGTAAGGACAGAAGGGGAAAGAGTGAGAGAAAGAGAGAATGGAAAGGCGAAAGAGAAAGGGATTGTCCGTGTGTCACTTTGTCTCTCTCTCTGCCTCTCCTTGACTCGTTCGCCGGGGCGTTGACATGTTGGAGGGACGCGGAGAAGTCTTTGGCTTTGATCAAATTAACAGCCTTCAATCCCCCAATTATAGAGCCCTTTATGTGATTAGTGGTGTGTGTGTGTGTGTGTTGTGCTTCATATGACTGTGTGACAGAGGCAGGGTCATGCAAACAGAGGTGAGAGGAAAGGTAAAAGTGAGCAGAGGAAAGAGGAGGACAAAAAGCAATGAGGGGAAGAGGTGAGAGGGCAAGGGTAAAGAATGGAAGACTTATAGTTGGGGAAGAGGAGGGAGGAAAAGAAGACAGAGGGGGGATAGATGAGCTTAAGAGAGAAAAAGAACAAGAGGATGTTGGAGTAGAAAGAAGAGAAGAGAAGGATGTAAAGGAAGGAGAGGAGTGCAGAGGCAAAGAGAGGATAAGCGAGGAGGAGATATGGTAAGAAAGGTAAGATAGGAAGAGCATGGGAGAAAAAGACAGGGGAAGTAGTATCAAGGAGAAGGAAGAGGAGAAAGAAAAGAGCACAGAAGGGATCGGAGAAAAGAGAGAAGCACCGTGAGGAGGAAGAAAGAGGAGGCCAGGATAAAGGGAGCACTAAGACAGGAAGGAGAAAGAGAGGAGATTGGTGAAAGGACAAGACTGTGGTAAAAAAGACAGTCTTGTCGGCTGTTGCCTCGTTCATCACTTCTGTCTAGACGAGATGAGGCGGAGGAGGAGGAGAGAACGACAAAAAAAACAGAAGGAAGAGCAAAGGACGAGTGGTTGGAGGGAATGACAAAGACAAAGGATGACAGGAGGTCAAGAAAAGAGGAAAAAATGACACTAAGTTGATTATGTCTCACTGTCATCGGCTGTCTGAGTGGCTATAATTGTTTCCTCTGCTCTGGATGTGTGTGTGTGTGTGTGTGTTCAAGTGTGTGAGAGAGAGAGCTTCATGACAGGATGTCTGTCACCTCGTGCCCCACTCTGTTTAGTATGCCGTCCATCCTCTCTCTCTGTGTGTGTGTGTGTGTATGTGTCTGTATGTGTCTGCCTAATCCACGCCACTTATTCTATTGGCCTGACTAACTGACAGCCTAATAGCACGGCATGGTGAGTGCCGGGGCGTCGCGCGTGTCCGTGTGTGTGTGTGTATGTGAGAGAGGGAGTTGGACATTGAGTGAATGCTAAAGTGGATAGCGGTGCTGAAAGAGTGAGAGAGACCACTTTCTGCACTCAATGATATGCACTTAGAAGAGAGAAAAAAAGGTGTGTGTTTGTGCAAGAGTGTGTGAGGTGCAGTATTAGTGTCCGGTTACACCAGAAATTTATCCACATGCCACCATGAAAGAAGTGGAGCTGGGAGCTTGTTCACAGAGGGAGGACTCGCACGGCTAGTTGGTGAGCCGCTGACGTTGGCAAGCTAAGCAGTAACAAACTACCAGCGATGGGCAAAGACGTGACGTGTTGGTGGAGCTGAACGAAGCCTGATTTCTCAAACACCTGTGATGGCACCCACCTGTCAGTCAAAGCTGTCACACACTCTGTACCAGGCTGTTTATTTCTGCTGTGAAGTTGGCTGTTTTAATATGTGGTCTTATGGAGATTGATCCGTTTTTGTAGCCAGCTTCAAGTTGCCGTACAAGGAACTGGAACTTTTAGCACTTCCGCGTTGGCATTACTCGAGCCACGAAGGTTGCTGCTTGAGCCAGCCACAAATAGCCCTCCAAGCTAGTTTTGTCACGAACCTTCCTTGTGGGCTGCCGGTCTTTGGTTGGTTGGACAACACGTCATATAACCTGACCCCAAAGATACATACCACATAATGCACCAACCTTGATTTTACCCCGGTTGTTGACAATTATTTTACATCAATCCCCTCTCTCCTGACGCTTCCTCGTTCTTATCCTACGCTTTGTCACGCACCCTTGGTGTGTCATTTAAGAAGGGTTCAATGTTAAAGTCAATGTGATCTGAACCAGTTCGTCAGATCAATATAGATTATGATAAGTTCAAAGGTAAATAAACTTTGAGAGGCGCTTGTTTGCAACATTAAAAAAAAAAAAAAAAAAGTCTCCAGTTGTCGCCACCAAAACAAACTATCTTCTTCTCTGCATGCTTTGATTGAATTTCTATTTGTCTGGACGCTCATGGGCAGTTACCAAAGTCATCGCCTGAAAACAACAAAAAAGTTATTTCCCTGCAGGAGGCAAACAACACTGAGTCCTCCGGTGATGGAAGATGGTCTCAGACTGACGGTTGTGTCTGCCATGGGGATATTTGTCGAAAAGCGAATCAGACACTATGAGCGGTGAACGATAACACAGCTTTGAAATGCACATCTAATGGAGAGACAAGAAAAAAATGGATATGTAGTGGCCCCAAGGGCAAATTTGCTTGGGTGCATCAACAGAACCAACAGTGCAAACACAACGTGCAGCTTTAGCAAAGACGAGCAAGTATTCATCCATTATTACTACAGAAAGATATTTCTTAAATGGTCTGAGGATATCCAGTGAAGTGTCTTAAAAATGCATGTATTATGTATACAGCGTGAAAATGAATGTTTCCCCACCTGCAAAGGATTTGCAGCAGGACAAACAGCGACCAGTCAGTCTCAGAGGAGTGATTTGAAGGAATATTGATGATTTTCGTGATCCAGACTTTGGTAGAAATACTCATAAAGTGCAGTTTGTATTCATGTGTTTGTCAGCGTATTAAAGTCAGAATGCAAACAATAATGAATAATGCTAACAAATGTTGGTTCAGATGGCTAATTGTTCTGACTACGCAAGTTTAAAAGTAAGTAACAGTCTGAAAATCTGATTCCCTCGCAGACAGCTTTAAAGTTTTTCACTGCGTCGTAACACAGATAGAAGCCGAATCTTCCATCTTAGCGCGTGAGAACATCTTCAGACGTCTTTTAGTTCAGTACAAACCAACAGCTTCAAACATCTTCAGTGAACATACAGATATATTCCAACTTTGACGAGCATTCATGGCAGAAACCATCACCAGCACGTCGCCCAGGCATCCACATGCCTGGTGGACGCTGGAGCATTCATTATCAGGTTAATTACAGTTAATTCATTCATTGCATAAATTATACAAGGATCATTTTACAGCCGTCTATAAATTATGCAGCAGTCACAAACAGTGTGTCCTGAAACCTCGGTCTTGGAGGGGCAGAATGGCATCCCAGATGCAATTCAGCACTTGAATACGAGGAGGCATAAATGAGGTGGAAAATATTTTACACAGAAAGACAGGAAGGAAAAATGGAAATCAAGTTGTTTGTGGTTGGTATTGTACCAGATCAGAGCAACATCATGTGCTACATAAATATTACTTCAACAAATAAGAGGCAACCCATCCATCATCTGTAACTGCTTATCCTCATCAGGTTGATGGTGGAGGGGTCAGGGTCTATCCCAGCTGACTGTCTTTGCACATGGTATAATTAGGACTGAAGCCGGAGAAGGGCCCTAGCCGAGGTTTCGAACCTGGAACTTTCTTGCTATGAGGCTACAGTGCCAACCACTGCGCCGCTGTGCTGCCCAAAATACGCAAGAGTGATTAACAAAAAGACGCCATTAACACTTTTGAACAGGATAAGCAGCTCCCTGGGTTGTGAACACTCTTGTACAGTTGGCTTTATTTTTGTTAACGAGCACATCAAGGTCATCCTGGGTGTCGGGTTGCTTCTGAAACGCGCTGTGGTACTTCTGTTGGGATCACAAACACTGTCTAGAGCGGCCGTGATCAGCTCTAGTGGCCGTGGCGCAGTTGAAACGTGCTGTAGTCTCACCCAGCTGGAAACTTACAAGAACTCACACAGAGGGCATGGGTTCAGTCAACTTCCCCCCCGTGTGTGGATGAAGGTTTAATTCTGCTCTCAAAGTCTCAAACAGCAAAACAAACTAGTCATGATTGCGCTGATTATGTTGGAGGTGTAAAACATACACATTAAAAACTTCCTTTCCTCCAATTAAAATAACTGCTGATTAATGCAAGAGGTCTTAACGAAGCTTAACAAGGTTTCGAAGTAATTAATCCATATTTAATAGAAGATGTTCGGGAAGAGCGACCGAGAGCTTGGCTGCTTAGTCGGCTGAATCAACAAGCTTGGGGAGGAGAGAGGGGGGGAGGAAGATGAGGGAGGGAGAGAAAAAAGGGGAGAGGGTGGATGTGCAGATAGAAAATAAAAGGAGGAAATGAGACAAATAAGTGTGGGTAGAGGGAGGAAGGTAATAAACAGAGTTATGGAGCTGGAAGGGAGGGAGAAGGGAAAGGGGAGATATTAGATGATATCTGAGCATCCTTGACTTTATTCTCACAGTGGATAAATTTAATTTATGTCAGACTGTGTGGGAAGTCTTACCCAGAAGATGGATACACAGATGTAGTCAGAGCCACTGTCAAGCTCTATGAAAAAACATTTTCTATAAAACTCAGAGTACAAATCAAACTCTACAGTAAGACGATAGATGGGCTGTTATAATTCACTTAAATATAATTCTAGTTTATTACAACTTGGGTCTGATTTATGGCCAGCGTTCCCATCAGTACTGCTTAGATCTGGAAACGCTGGGACAAGTGCAACAAATGCAAACAGTCAGGTTAGCAAAACGAATCGATAAGAAAATAAAGCTTTGACTTAGGTATTGGACAGATTGCTACAACATTTTTGTACAGACTCTCATGGGTCGGTTTTGTTCCGTCCTCAACGCGGTCAGAATTTTTGAAAACCGAGAGGATACTCTATGCCTTTCCGGGGTCTAACTTCTTGCCTGGCTTGATCTGCTCTGTCGAGCTTGACAAAACTTCAACAGCAGACTTTAGGCGCGTATTTGAAGCTCATCTCCGACCAGTGGAATTAAAGCCGATGATGATGTTGGTGATCCTCTGGCTTTTTTCTAGCGCCACGATGAGGTTGACAGAAGTCGAGTTTGGAGAAGTAGCCAAAAATGTCAAACATTTTTGTACTGATGGTACAGGATACAGTGTTGTAGTCAAGATGAAGACCAGACAGGTTAGCATGGCTGATATTCACCGGATTTCTTTGGGTGAGGCCGTCTCGGTAAATGTTGCATTGCAGAATTTACAGAAGATATGGCGGACATTTCCTCTTCCACTTTAGTGCGTGTGAAGGAGAGTGGGGAGGGGTGACACTAACAACATTTTAAATGACATATGAATGAAGTTATTGGTTGCATTTGAAGCCGGAAGTTTGACATCCGATCTCAGTAACGATGTTAACAAATAAATCAATATAAGGCAATGGACAGGCAATTTAATGATATCCCTGCAGTTGTGCTCTTAACCGGTCATGATATAAAAGCCTCTTTGTCTTAGATGGAGACAAGACGGATTCTGAGAGACGAGACCGAGACAAATCTCTGCTGGTGTAGGACTGGAGTGAGAGGAAGTGGAGAGGCAGAAGAAAAGTGATTATAAGAGAAAATAAAGTTGGTAAATAAGGAATGAATTAAGGAAAGACAGAGGTTTGGAAGGAGAGAGCGCGGCAGATAGAGAAGAAGAAGAGCAAACATCATAATATTTGCTTGGCACTTGGATTTCGCCTCTCATTATTTACACTCACACAGACACAAACACACATGTCCTCACTTGATGAAGGAGCCAACCATCTTCTAGTTGTTTACGGACTCTCAAATACACACAAGTGTACACAAACACGCACAGATGCACACACTTGTGCCCTAATCCAGCATCTGCTCACCTTTTCTTTATCACTCTTTTTTTTCTTTCATTCATTCACCCCACACAGATCCATCTGCCGATCCACCCACATATGGTTCCATCGTTTCATCCATCGTCCATCCTTCTGTCAGTCACACAAAATCGCTACCAAGAAGTGTGTGTGAACTGAGAGCACAAACAGCACTTGTGTACGTGCGTGTCGAGCTCAGATTGAATGCTGATTAACAGATAATTGCCTCTGTCGTCACGGGTTACAGGAAACGCTGCCCGGTTAAGTGATGCAGACAGACAGACGGCTCAGCAGACAGGTGGATGGACAGATAGACAGAAAAACCATTTCCTCGGATGGGGAGCACAGCGGCAGCTGCTTCACCCGTCACTCACGGAGAGGTGGTGAGAAGGGAGGAGTGATGGAAAGAGATAAATAAGTGAGGGAGGGACAAGTGAAGCGATGAGAAGGAGGTGGAGGAAGAGGTGAGGGAGCGACTGGCTGTGGAGGATAAAGGGCAGAAATGACAAATGATGGGAGAAGGTGAGGAGGAGGATGAACAAAGATTGTTGATTGTGGCGGAGGAGGTGTAGAAAGTTGGAAAAGTGAATTAGAAAGAGGGACGTCTGGAGAGATAAGGAGTCAAAAGCCTTTTTCATTACGTAAATGTGCTGCTGGTTTTACATGTCATGCTCGGGTTTGAATGAGTGTCCGAGTGACCTTTTCTATCTCAGTAATTCTGTAACATGTCAGCACGGCTCCAGTTTTCAATTCAGCGCTGTCACATGAACATTAGAAGGGAGAGATTGAAAGTACGCCTTCTCACACCTTGACTAAATTTGTAACTTTGTTGTAATTTCTCATGCAGGGTGGAAAATGGAATCAGTTTAACAAAGCATGAAATTCTGCAAATGAGTTAATTGGATATCTTTCAGGAGATCCCTCTCCTGTCAGATCAGTCAATATAGATGTGTTTTCATTGATTTTTTTTTTCTTCTCCCCTCCTGCAAGGCAAAAAAGAGGAAAAACAATCCCAATGATCATCAGACGGAAGTTTTCAAAATTCATCCATGCAGCACGTCAGCAAACAGGAAGAAAATGAATTTTCATTTGATCTAATAAATGATCAAACTGATGATTAGTGAAAAAAAGGTGTGAGCACTCTCCAACTGCTGGATACACCGTAACAAATTATTTGACGGTGAAAAACTGCTCTGACAGTAAAAAGCCATAAAATATGCCACGAAATATGAGTTTGTTTTACTCTATCCAGTAAAACAGTCATACTTCGAAACCTTTATTTATAAAGCATTTTATATGACAGAGTGTTAATTATACAGTAGAACACTGTAATATATAATGGCATACTTTTACTGTCTTTAACTGCCGTGGTTTGGTAAGATCTACAGACACGTTAAAATATGGAATTGAAACGTCAACACTATATGTGAAATCAACTAATATACCTTTACCGTAATATCAGAAGCTTTACCGTATTTATTATGGTAAAAGACTGGCAGCTGTGACTGCCAAACAACACTATTTTGTTATTTCTAGTTTCTTTTTTTTTTTACAGTGTAGTCATTAATAAAGACCTCAGCGGTTTAGTCATAACTTCTGTAATCCATCATTTATGCAGCTTGAAAGTGATCTGATGAGTGTGGTCTTCCTTTTCTCTGTTTTAGCCATTATGGAACATTTAACAGACCATTCTTCATTTGAGATCTATGTCAGAAAAGCTCATGAAACCACTACTTTTGCAGAAAGATGAACCAGTAATGCTACATATTCTATGCCTGGAAAAAAGAAAAAAGCCATAGAGAGAGGCAGAAACAAACATACAGGGAGACATATCAGTACAGGCGGAGCGCCGATCTATATTTAATCTGTGTCTCTGTCCTTTGTTCTCTGCAAAGAACTTCATGAAGCGCCTGTTTGTTTCTAAACCCACTATAAATAAATTCACATCAACTTTGACTTAATGGAAAGCTAAAGAGCAAATAGCATTTTCACTGTAAATAACACAGAGAGACATACAGAGTGCATATTTTTAGATGAAAGCTGCGCACCAGTAAAGTCTTCCCACCGAGATGGAGAAGGTGAACGCACGGAGAGAAAGAGACGGAAATATAGATGTTCTATACATTCACAGTGTTGCAGTACTTTGTGCTCAAGTGGAACTCATAACTCCGTGCATTACTTTTTCACTTTTTGTGATGGAGTATTACGGCAAATGTCGAGTTTTTACTTGCAAATCGTGAAAAAACTAAATCTGCAAAGTGTGCAAATCTGCTGCACCGAAACATTGCAAAACCCATTACAGAGCGATGCTGAAGGAGACAGGGTGTGCAAATTTGCTTAAATTTGATGCAAATGTCTTCTCATGACTCAAACTGAACAGGGTTCTGGGTAATGAAGTTTTATTTAAGGGAATTCTCTCAATGCAAGTCAGAAAGCAGCAAAATATTACACAGCGACAGCTTGTAAAAGTCTGGTATTATTGGACTTTATCTTCAAGATAATCACAAACTTACTGTTTTATACCTTTTATACCGCTGTAAAGAATAGCTTGTCGTGTAGTTGAAAAGAGGTTTGTGTTACAAAATGCTGTTTCAACCTCTCTCTACAACCTTTGAGAGAGAATAGGCTGCACTGGCTGTTACTACAAGCTGCAGATAATTGCAGAGCAGATGCTGGATGAGACTTTGTTGATGGCTACCGCTGAGTTATGAATCATAGCTGATTATGAATATACTTTAGGTCCTCCACAGTTGTGTGCGGTAAGATAATGGTCCATTGAAACACTCTTAACATGCATGGACCCACACGAAACAGGTGCATGACCCATTTCAGCTCCATAAGTGTAGTTTGAAATAGTCTCATCATTTTAAAGCCCGGACTCGAGTCCCAGCTAATGGCAGAAATGCCATCAACAGATTGGTGCTTCGAGTTATTAAGCTTAATTCTCATCTCGGCAAAAATGTCCCACTTACTGTACACATGAGATGAGGGAACGCATGATGCATATACATTAGGTGAATTTCTCTAATTTATCTAATCAGAGAATGTTCTTATGTTTGTCAGTCGTTCAAATGCCTAAAAGGATGTTAAGGATGGATAAAAAATGGCAAAAGGTAACACTGCTCAGTCTTTAGAGAGACCATCGTAGCAAAACCATATTTCAAGGTCATCTGGAATGGTTTAATAGCCAACATTAGCAACATTAGCTGTTACCAGTCCAGAAGAAATCCTGCAAATCAACATCAAATTTCATCCCTTTAAAGAGCAATCTTTAACCGTGGAAAGCAACGCAAATGTTGACTTTGGTGTTGCTTTTGTATTTAGCATGTATTTTCTTGCTAGAAGTGGGTGATGGTGGTGATAATGGTTCATTTATTGACTTACTTTGGGCAGCGCTACTTCTTCATCCTTTCATTTTGGACTGAGAGCAGATTGGCAATGGCTAGCTGGTTAGCATGCTAACTTCTCAAGATATCTCTCCAACACAATACATAGACGCCTTCGGCAACACATCAACTGTCGTTTTTTCACTCATGGTAATAATTTTGAACGTTTTACACTAAAATTTTTACATGAAACTTCTTTAAACATCCCTAAACTCCAGTCTTGCCATCACAGCGACAGTGATGGCAGACTGTAAAACTGTCATTTGTGCCACCATCACATGCACTTAGAAGGCACTGAGAGAAAACATCATCCTGCTGATTGTCGCATCGAATCATGGATCATTTTGGGAGGCAATCAAACCAGCAATTTTGTTGTTCAATATGGTGGGCTTATGTGTAAATATACACGCTAGAGTATGTGACAACGTTACATAATCTACTGCAATGTCAAAATGTGTTTCTATCAGCCTTTACTGTAGCTTTTCTGTGCTGACACGCCAGACTTCTCACAAGATTTCAGCCGTTTCATGTTAAAAGTTCAGCTTCAGATAATATAAATCCCATCGCTGCATGAAAGTTACGAGTGACTTCCATAACTTTTGTTTCACTGCCACAACTCAACAGAGGCTGCAGCTATTTGAGAGCTCTAGTCTTACACTATCAGGCTGTCAGTCTGTAGCCCAGAATAGCATGACTGACAAAGGCGCAACAAAACCCAAAGAAACGCAATATGAGTGGCAGCCAGCCAACTGTGTCGACCCTGTCTGTATTTCAGAGAAGATATTAACTACGGCATGAGAGCAGTCCTTTCCCTTTCGAAAGATTAGAGAGGAAACAGATAACAAGAGAGAGAGAAGAGAGGGAATTAGAAAGAGAGAGCTTTATGGATAGCTGGAGAGAGAGAGAGATGAGCAATGGAAGAGGGAGTGACAGCGCACGATGTAAAATGAGGGAGATAAAGGGAGACAATGAGAGAAAGTGACGGGGTGAGAGACAAAAGCAATGGCATAGTGACGGGGAGGGAAAGTATAATAAGGTATAAACAGAGCGAGAGATAAAGAAGGATGTTCTCAGGTAAACAGAGGGAGGAAAAGGTCAACAAAGAAAGACGAGGATGGGAGGGGAGCGGTGGACGGCAAGAAAGAAAAGAAGAAAGTTAGCAAGTTAGCATGTTTGCTGTTCATGGACATGATTTACTGGCTTTTAAGGAAGGATTTAAAGTATTTAATAATACTTGTAGAGCTAATTCACCAATCATAGCTAACCTACTAGAATATGTGTGGCGACGTCGAAGTATTTCCCAACTTTAACAACTCTTGTGGTATCCAAGGAAGAAAGGAAACTAAGACTGGCACGGCAACGCTTCCTGGTGTATGAAGTTTAAAAATACTGAAGCTATGGCTCACAGGACTGGATCTAAACTGTGGCCCGGGTTGGGGTGTAGGGGTGTGGATGGGTTATAGGCTGGAGGTCTTGTTGTCTTATTATCCTGTTTTTCCAATTAGTTAACTACTTTGTTATCATAATTATTGTTTTTCTGATTATCACCTTTAAGTGTGCTCTTCTTGTGTTCTTTTGCCACTATATTTATATGGAAAAGGAGCTTTTTTGTTTCACAAAAAAAATAACAATCTTTGCAAAACTGCCATAACATTCGTGTCTTGCACACACACACACACACACTTGGTAATTTGTTTCCCAGAAGCCCCGTCCTGTCTGGTGTATAACTCCTCTGAGGGAAAGAGAGAGACAGAGAGAGCTGCAGAAGACGATAAAAGAAAGCAGAGAGAGGAAAAAAAAGGAGAAAGGTAGCGATGGAGAGGGAGTGTGATAAGAGGAGAGTGTTGGGTATTAAGGAGTATTAGTGCAAATGTAAGCCATGGACAGTAATGAACTACCCTGCTGCTCTGTAGACCACCAGCTTTGGCACTGAGCTCCTGTGTGTGTGTGTGTGTGTGTGTGTGCAAGTGTGTGTGTGTGTCAGTGGAGGAGAAGACAGCTCTGGGAAGGTAACAAGGCCCTTGTCTTATCCCTCTTGAGGTCCTATTAACCTTTGCTCAACATTCACACACACACACACACACACACCCCTCTCTTTTTTGACTGTCCCCTTCAGACACACACCCTCATGTTCTCTTTTGTTTCTCTCTCACACACACACATACACACATTGTGTCCTCACTAAAGAGATTTAAGAGCTGGTTAATTGGTTGGCTGAGGCTAATTTTCTGTTGAAAGTTAATGCCACCGTCACACACGGCTCCCTGTGGAGAGGGTCAGTGTTAGGCTGGCTTGGTGTGTGTGCATGTGTGCGCACACACATATGCAGCTCTTTTTTTTAGCTGTGTCTTCTTTAAGAACTTTATAACCAGCGTTGTATCAGCAGTCTATCAGCTACTATCAGGGTCATATGCAAAAAGCTGTACTCTTAGAAAGAGTACATGTAGTTTGTAATGTTTCAGTGAATTCTGGAGATCTTAAATCACATAAATTCTTGTTTCTACTGAAGTACTTTTGTTGGTAGAAGAACATGAGTCTACAGGCACCAGAAGACACAGTCATCTAGCTGGGATGATATTAAAGCGTGAGTGATGATCTGTAGCTCTGGTTGTAGTACAACTGATCTAAGTTTCCTAAATGAAAGAAACATGAATTTATTTTAAGATCTAGGACATCTCTGCACACAGAAAGTTTAATTCTCTCACATTTTGTTCATAAATTCTGTGTTAGTTAGCACTTCTCTTTTGCCAAGATGATCCATCCACCTGACAGGTGTCAAGATTCTGATTAAACATCATGACTGTGACACATCTGCAAGGCAACAGGTAGTAGCCAATCAGGGGCAGAGTGGAGCGGGTCATGCCATTGTCCTAGTGGCATAAAAATAGGTTGGTAGGCGCAGAATATAAGAGTCGCCTGTCAGCTGTCATTGTGATGTGTTCAAGTGCAGATGTTTGATCAGTCAGCCTTTGTGCTATGTCTGTGGGTCAGCCTGGTGTGACATGGATTTTATCTGAGGAAAGGAGGGAGTTTATGGGACACGAGGATGACCGCTAGCATAGAAAGAGAGGTTCACGTTATCTGAACCTGGAGGCTAAAAGCGAAATGGCCACCAATACAAATCTGAAACCGAGTGCAAACGTGCTCTCGATGACGAGAGACTCCAAAACAATATGGCTGCTCATTAGCCAGTCAACAGTTCATGTTAGAAAACAAACCCGTGCACACGCGCATAGACATATGGAGCCATTATGTATATGTGGGCTATTATGGAGCTGCAGATGCTGATAACATTTGACTCAATGGCCTCTTTTCATGTTCTCCCATCACATACACAGGCTACACACACACACACACCCACACACAGATGTATCCATTCGACATGCAATTCTGCCACACAAGGGCTTAATGCTAATAAAACACAGTTTCATGAATTTGTAAGTCATGCACGCTCCTTAATGTATGTTGAGAAGACACAGTTCGTACCTACGCAGGTGTTTGGAAGATCAGACCAGACCTCTGCTCAGGCTTAATTTTGGTGTATATCCTGAGAATGACCTGAGGTCACCAAACTACAGCATTCAAAATGGGGAAAGTCTAAAGGTACACCCACAGTAGCTTTGGTTTCTAAACAGATAATGAGCAGAGATCACAAAGTGTCAACGGGATATGATAAAGCTGCATGTTGTTGTAGTCTGTGAGTGTAAAGCTGCATTAAAATTGTGTCTTATTTTGGTGAAGAAATCACTGAAACGTGCAGTTGCACAAGTTTCTCTGGAGAAACAGTGAGGGAGACTCATATCAAGTGCAGTGTGTGGGCTGTTAAATGAAGCAAATGCAGATATGCCAAAAACTGCAGTTCCTCAAACGTCCACTTGAGGCTGGCTACAGAACGTGTCAATCACCATAAGTCCCCATGTTCAAATGTCCAACTTCACAGCAGAAATAAACATGTTTACAGCCTGGTACAAAAAACAGTTTTGGTCTCTGTAGCTAATTTCCCCGTTCATGACAACTGTACTGAGGGTGAATTTATATACAACTCACCTGTGCAGATTATATTAAGGCTTAAAGTTATGCAGGATTAAGAGCGTGGACGCTTTGATTGACAGGTGGGTGTCATCACAGGTGGCTTGTTTGAGCAACCAGCTGTCATTCAACCTGCCTCAGGTCCACCGACGATCCACGTTGTTGCAAGTGACACCTGTGGGGGTGTACCTTTTAAAGAGTGTATACCTTTTTAAATTTTTGATTGGCAGCATAATACAGATCGAAGCCTATTTTCTAACAAAGCATAAATGTTTTACCTCACTTTTATTTCAAATTTAGGCCTTTAAAATATTCAAATGTCAGAGAGCGGCCTGTTATCAGCACACAAAGACAGAGTTCTTTGCCGTGCATTCACACAGAGTCTTCTGTCCTTTTAACACAGGCTTGGTAAAACAATCTGCGTCAATAAACGCAGATTGAATTCATCATTGTCTGCCGCTATTCAGTCATTTTGTGGCTAAATGCCACCGGCTGTGTTCAGTCACAGTATTCCGCCAGCCCTGTTTCATTATGTTACCTGTTACCTGTTTCAACAGATTCGACCCGCTCACCTCTTAATACAAAAAGAACAACAACGGCGGAAAAAAAACCCAACATCGCTCAAATGCATTTAAGCCGTAATGCAATCAGAAAGCAGCAGGTCAGATATGCAAACAACATGCTAATGGTATGCAAATGAGAACCGCCACTGGACCGGTCTGAATGCTCCGTCTCAGCTATTGTTCCCACTGGCGAGGCGAGTGGACTAACGAGCTAAGGAGGCACCTGAAGTTAATTGAATTTTTGAAGATTGGATTGTGAGCGTTATCAGGTGGACGTCGAGAGAAAAGAAAGAAAGGAGGAGAGGGAGAGAGAGAGAGAGGAAGAATATTCAGTGATATCAGATACAAATATTCAGAGTTTGTAAAGAGATGTTTCATTTTCTAATTATTGTTTCACCTCTCTATTGGTTTTAATCTTTCTAACAAAGTCTCTCTCTCTCTCTCGGTCTCTCTCTCTCTCTCTGGTTGAGCGAGCTTGAGATGAATGGCTTCAGACAGTAGAAAGTAGAACACCTGTTTAAAAAAAGGCCTCCAGTTTACTATGCTAGCTCACAGGCAAGGACAGCCGTATTTGTGTGCGCGGCCATATGTCTGTGCATGTCGTTTTTTTGTTTGTGCGGTTCGAGTGTGTGTTTGCGGGATGTGAACGTAAAGCGATACGGGTGACTGTGTGTGTGTGTGTGTATGATTTCCCTTGTGAAAAAATGAAACAAGATCACCGTGTGTGGTGATGAATAAAGCCGACACCAGCCCTAGAGGGTGTGTGTTTGTGTGAGTGTGTGTGCGTGTTTGTTTGTTCCACATCCTCCAGGCAATGTGTAGGTCTACAAGGTCACAAACTTCTACCAAGTGTGAAGGTCTGTGTTGGTTTTTTTTTTTTTTGGAGAGACTACCTCTCCTAAAAACCCAAGTGTGTGTGTGTGTGTGTGTGTGTGTGAGTGTGTGTGGATCCAGTGGGATGTGTGGATCCAGTGGGGTTCTTAATTTGTCTACACACACATACTCGGCGAGTTTATGCTGATGATGTTTCATTTTTATTTAATTAATACATAAATTAATAGAATAGTTTTAATGACCTGGATTTCAAATGGCAACATAGGAAGAGGGGAGGCGACGTGACAG
Source organism: Miichthys miiuy (assembly GCA_036365135.1). NCBI lineage: Eukaryota > Metazoa > Chordata > Actinopteri > Sciaenidae > Miichthys > Miichthys miiuy. Next base: position 28,125,226 of record CM071604.1, read on the forward strand.
TTTCTGTGTGTGTGTGTGTGTGTGTGTGTGTGTGTGTGTGTGTGTGTGAGAGAGGGATAGAGGACTTTTGTTCACACTCTCGCACGCCCAGGGGTGTGCACGTGTCCGACTGAGTTTTTTCTTAGTACTGCACATTCGTGTGTGTGTGTGTGTGTGTGTGTGTGTGTGTGTGTGATTGGCAGCAGTAATTGGTGTCTGGTTGGTAGCGGAAAACAGTGAATGAATACAGTCATGGAATACTGATACGAGCTGTTCGGACCTTGAATACCAAAACACACAACACACACACACACACACACACACACACACACACACACACACACACACACAGACTGACCTTTAAACCAAACACTCAAACACCCGACAACAGAAATACAGATATATTACGTATTGTAGACATTTACTCTTCCCTCTTTTTCTTCCTTATCAGCTCACAGATAAACTTTTCAGTCTCGAACAAATCTGAGCAGGGTTGACGCAGACTGTCTCCGAGCTCACCACCAGGCCCGTGTGCCAAGCCTAAACGTTTACATACAACTAAATGCTAATACAGGAGGAGGAGGCAGCTCAGAGTTGTTGCATGCAGACTGAAAGCGACAAACGTTTAAATGATAACTCGCTCCAAAGTCGCCTTGGTCAGTGGTCCTGTGCTTCAAACTAGGATGCTGCAGGTACTCCTCGAGTGTCATTTCTGGATGCGTCTCGTCTGGTGTAACGTTTCGATGTTCCATTGACGCCAGGTGACGTGAAATAAAGAGCAAGAAAGTACATATGGAGAAGGTTGAGTGGATTGATGGGTCAATTAAAAACAGGACTTTTACCCAGCTGTTGATGTCACCTGTGATACGGAAATATGACACTGGCTTCTTTTTAACTTGCGTTACATAAGTTATGTTACTTACGTTACTTGAAAATGGCCCCACGCCCACTTAGAGACAAGTAACAATATACCAGTTTAAGGCATTGGTGCAGATAGTAATTCGTTACCTTCTGTCATAGAAAATCTTTGCTTAAGTTACTTATTACTTATGTTATGTTATAGTGCATACTTATTTTAACTGAGTGACTGAACCAAACTATGACTCCTAAATGTTTCTCTGCAAGTTTTATTTTGAAAGTCTAACCGGATGTTACAAATTAATTGTTGCTAACTGGACTGCAGAGCCCGGCATGTGCAAAAAAACTGATGCTAGAGAGGTACCTACCGGTGTTGTAGAACTTCGGCCGGTCTCAAGACCAAGATCGATTGTTAAAGGCCTCCATCTCATCTCGGAATGGACTGCAGTTTTACTTGGTCTCGTCTCGGCCTCAGACAAAGAGGACTCAGGATTTTAGTTAAAAACTGTGTGGATGTCACTTAATTGTCTGTGTGTTTTATGATTTATTTGTTAAATGTCTGGGAGGAGACATCAGCTATATACTGTCTGGTCTTGGCCTTGACTTGGTCTCCACCCCTCTCGGTCTCGATACACTCTGGTCTTGGTCTCGGTTTAGCTGATCTCGACTACAACACTGGTACCTACAGCGTCCTGGCTTCAAACCAAAAGGTTCCAAAAGGTGTTGGCGCAGCTTTAGGTCACACCTCTTGTTGTAAAAGTTGGTGTTTTCCAAAACACTGTCATCATTGTGACGATCAAAAGTCATGAACTTCCATTTCACGCTCTCTCTCTGTATATAGTGCTAAAGAGCACCCAACAGTCAAAGCCAATTGTTAGCTTAGCTACACTGCATAAAGGTTAGATACTGCATTAGCATTTAGATGAGTGAGAGAGAGGGAGGAAAGGAGAGAGAGAGTAATTATACCTCGCTCTGTGGTTCACATAAGTGATTGGTTGAGTGTGTGTGTGTATGTGTGTACATGTGATAATGAATTTTCACACATAACTGTCTGTCATTTGTTTACCGGCTGTGGAATGGCGCTCACCGTGTGTGTGTGTGTGTATGTGTGTGTGTGTGTGTGTGAGTGTGTTGCAGAGAGCATCCATTTGTCAGCTCTTGTTAAGAGCTCCAGATGTCTGCTGACACACGACCAAGTTTCGTCTTATGTGTGACTTTGCACAGACAAGCAATCCTAAAATCTATCTTAAAAAAATGACGAATCTGAAACAACAAATTTGGAAGATCAGAAATGCTGAACTTTTCTCAGGAATCGATGTCATTCACACACATTCAGATGTGTTATTCTGCCATCCAGAAAACTTCAAAAGCAAAATAAGCTGCTAAAAAGCTGATAGTCTGTTTTGAAACGTGTGATACGATACCTCACACGGAGGAATATTAACATATTTCCTACAAATGATTAAGCCAAATGCATCGGTTTTTAATTTTGTCTCAGTATAAACAGCAAGAACTTGCTTCCATTTTCCATAATGCTTATTCTTGTCAGGGTCACACCTATGAGTCCCCAATTAACCTGCGTGTCTTTGGACTGTGGGTGGAAGCTGAAGGACAGAACCCAAGCAGACACAGGGAGAACATGGGTTTCAAACCAGGGGCCTTCTTGTTGTCAGGTGACAGTGGTCACCACTCCACCCCCCACCATAGCCCCAAGAAGTTTAATAGCTAGAATGAAGTGCTTCAGATTGCAAGCAAAGAACATATAAAACTTACTGTAACATTAAAAACACAGCAATAAAAGCTCTAAACGAAACACATAAAACATTACAAATGGCAAAACTCTCAAAACCTGGAATCAGATGAAATCATTTCAATCTTTGATTTAAAAGAAGCCACTGACCCAGCCTGCTGCATTTCCTCGGGGGGGCGTCCCAGGGTGTTTTTGCACAAAGACGTTTCAGTCGGTGCTCAGAAAGTATCGAGGCCTGCTGATTTGAGGCTGCATGGAGACATTTAGAGCTGCGACACAAAGTAAAAACATCTGACACCGGAACAACCGGACTCCGATTTGAAGTTTTCCCTTTCATACTCTACTTTGACTTGCATTGTTGCTTGCGGCTTAAAAATAGAACTCAGAGCCTGAACTGATGCAGAAAATGTCTAATGCCACCACAGAACTAAACTCACACATTCTTTGAAAAAATAGGCCCTTAAACTTGCAATACTAGGACACACACACACACACACACACACAAACAGTTAGTAATAAGTTGCTGTCGATAGCACCTTGCAGCTACATGACATTTGCAATTAGAGGACTCGCTGCCCATTTGTGTTTGTGAGCGTGTCATTGAGAGCGCAGGTTAAAGGTTAATTCCCATTAATACTGACTGATAAACCACACCTGACTTATTGATCGCTCCCTCTCTGCCTCTGCCTCCAACCTTCTCTGTTTCCATTTGTGTTTTCTCCTTTTTGTCCTTTTCTCTCCCTCTCCCGCTCGCTCTGTCTCTCACAGGATTATCCCCTCACTTTGTTTTGATCAGTTCTTCTCTGAAGATGAGACAGAAAAAGGAGAGAAGAGTAAATTACGAACAAATGGAGAGGGAAGAGATAGAGCGTGATGAAGCGATAGAGCAAAGGACAATGAGAACTGACGGTTCAGTGCATGGGATTGACAGAAATGGAATATTACATGCATAACTATGCTTTCGTTAATATATAATCATCAGAAAATAAGAATCAGTATGTTTTCGTGACCTTAGAACAAGCCACCATGGCTCCACCTCCACAGAGTCTGCCATGTGGAACCGCTATGTTTCTATAGTAGCCCAGAACGGACAAACTAAACTCTGGGTCTAGATAGTGCCTTTCAAATTTTTTGCGAGTTTTGCACCCACCATAGTTTCTCCTGCATGCCAGGAAAGACACGGTGAGAGTAGGGGGTTACAATTATAGCACTACTGCACTGCTACACGCCACTAAATGTTACACACCGCTGCTTTAAAGACAGAGATGGAAGTGGAGGTTATAAGCCTAAGGCGAGAGAAAATAGAATATGAGCTTATATTGATCATAATTGAATAAGAAAAGATGAATAGAGAGACAAATAAAGGAGAACAAAAGACAAGAAGAACATATTTGGATGTGTTGTGAATTAGAGCTCATAGTTACTGAATTGAAATTATATAAAAAAAGAAATCGGATCAACAGATTGGGACTATTTCAGCCTCCCTTTGTGTTTCCCTCAAGTGTGCACACCAACCAGCACATGCACAGAATCAGTGTAATTTGGTAACACCCATCTGTGCTTGTGCATGATTATAGGTAGTAAAAAAAAACAACAAAAAAAAAAACCTCCACCTGATTTCATAGTGGTGTGTGTTTGTGTGTCGATGTGTGTGTGTGTGTGTGTGCATTCATGAGTGCTAAACAGCAAAAAGTGCTCTTTCCATTCAGCGTGCAGGTGGTACTTACAGCTGCATTCCTTTTACTGTTATTGCCGAGCTACTTTCGTGTGTGGCTCTACGTGAATGAGAGTCGGATGCACCGCTGCGTATTTGCACCTGACAGTGTGCTGATGGATGACCGCTGGGTGCAGGTGTGTGTGTGTGTGTGTGTGTGCGCGTGCAGTTCACAGTTGATGGCTTTAGCAGCTGTAATGGTTGAGCCCAATTATGACGGTAGGGGTACTCAGGTTTGTGTGTTTGCGTGTGTGTATTTTGGTCACATCTTTTGAACAAATTGTTCACACTAAAGCATGTGAAAGCTTTAAAGTTCTAGTCGTGTCAGTGGTTTGCGCTCTAATGCGTAGCTTTATTTAGGTTTCATGCATTAGATTAAAGCCACACTGCATAGAAATGAGTATTTTTGTGATTTAAGTTTCAGAGTACAATGCTACTGTCGTAAATATGGACAGCTGTACACGTGTATTTGTTATGATTTCATGACAACATTACCATACCTTTCAGTGTCTTCGGCTCTGTCATTATGTGCTGCTGAGCGTGGTTACATTGCCTGCTTACGCCGGTTCTGGCTCGAGTCCTAAAACCGTCCTCTTCCCGGGGATCCAGAATTCCTGTGGTTTCACCAAAATCAGTGAAATAGCTGGAACACAAAGTTACACAGTTTGGTTGTGTCCAGCTATTTTCCATTTATGATTTAAAAACAAAACATTCCTTTTGTGTTAAAATTTGTGGTTTGCAAGTTAGCAACTTATTGGTTAGCAAGTATCACTTGAGTTATATTTTCTCGTATTGCCACATTCTCCACACTTGGGCTGTAGAAGGGTCTGGCTGAATCCATTATCACTGTGCGATAAGCAAGAAGAGACACACTTGGATGTTGAATCAGTAGCTCAGCCAGAGAGAAGGTGTTTAATGCTTCAATCAGTCACTGCGCTTTTAGAGTCGACAATTAATTCCGAGTGAAATTGTTTTTTTCCGTTGAAGGCCAAAGTCTTTGTGGTTTTTGTGAAGTTTTATTGTACATAAAAGTGCAATATATGGAAAGCAGGAGAGAGCCGCATGGGCAAGCTTTACTGCCAGTCACAGTGCGTGGGACACAGGAGGGAAAACATAATATGTAGAGAGAAAGAAGGAGGGTATAAATAAGTTAGGCACAGAAACACAAGATGAGAGGGGAAAATGAGTGAAACGAGAGAAGGGCTGATTAAGAAGAAAGGATGAAAGAGCAACAAGCTGTATTTTCAAATCTATGTTTTGATAGTTTCTTCTGTTTTTTTAAACAGGAAACACTGAGATAAACCGCAGAAATAAAAAGAAAGCACAGACAAAATAAAGAAAAGAAGACAGCCTGAAGTTTTATCTTTGTTTTCTAATGAGCAACAAAACAAGCAAAACTTATTTGACTGACTTCTCATCGTGAATAACAAGTGGAAAAAAAAAAAAGGAAAAGAAGGCAAGTGGGTGGAAGGGAAAGAAAGGAGAGGGAGAAACAATGAGAAAGAAGACCCTAATTATGACTGTGTGGTAAAAGCAAATTAAGGGGCACTGCAGCAGCAAGACATGACAGTTCACTGAACAGAAAACCACTTGAAGGTGATGCTGTTAAGCGGAGTCAGTCACGTTAATTGTCCTCTGAGTGCAGCAGGTGTGAGGAGAAGGCTTGTGTGAGAAAGAAATTTGTCTTCACTCGTTGTTTTGTTTAGTGCCTGAGCTCAGGCAAAGGCACAATGACTGGAAGCAGACCAACACCACAGGAAAAGAAAAAAAGTAACAAGCGAGGCTGGAAATCAAGCCATTGTTGGAGTACTGTCGTGCTACACCCACCATAGAAAACCGGTCAAGTGTTCAGGAATCATTTGTTTTTAGTGAAGGCTTGAGGTCTTCATGTGTATGGGTGCAGGTCCTTGTGTGGCAACATGTCCAATACTAAAATAGATACAAGTGGATTGTTGTTAACTCTGGTCAAGAGCTGTGCTAATATTGCTGTTTTCTTTCTATTTGGGTCTGGTTAGGTTTCAGGTTAAAATAAAAATGTATTCATACACATTGTTTGGGTTATTTCCTACTGATCCATTTGGGATTCAACACCATATTTTGGACCTTTGATGACCTCTAATGTAGGCATATTTTAAGTACCACCCAATCCGGGTTGAGTAATTGGATTCCAATGAGTCCCCAACAATTAAATTGTCCCAATTGTAGCCTTTGTCCCCATGACCAACACTAAAAACATTAGGTTAACAACTTTTTCTAATAATATTTAATTCTGTTATTTTATTTACATTTCCATGCAGTGTTTTTGGTTTATACTGTTTACTGCTTATCATGTTAGCATAATGGTAAAAGGAACACGTGCAAATACGCAAGTGATAACTGTTGAATGCTAATGTTACAGTGATACAAAAAAATCATATCAATATCTTATACTGCAAATGCACCCGAGTGGAACGATGCTACATGGCTAAACACTGTGAAAAAGACTGAACAGCTGGTTCACACACAGGGCGTACGTTTCATTTGACGGTTAAGCCCCGTCGTGTACTTCAGAGCCAAAAGTAACTCAAAGCTAAATGAGAAGGAAAACACAGATTGTTAGCAAGACAGAATGCTTTCAACACCATCTTGTCAGCGTGTTAGCATGGTTGGATGCTAAGTAGCTAATGACTGGGAAAACAGCTGCTAGAGGGAAGCCATGTTAGTCCATAGCCTTGGGAGGTGATAGTTAAATGAGGCTAAAAATCCACTGACACACCCACCTGCACACAAAAACACATGCACACACTCTGATCTATCCTTATTCCAATTCAGTGACTTCAAAGCTCTAAAAGTGGACGTGAAGATTTGCATGTGTGTTTGTGCGTGTGTGTGTTTGTGTACCTGGGTCTGACTTAGGCTACCTTTGGGGACACATGTCGAACTAACAACCAGTTAACTGGGGTCGGCCTATCTAACTGCGGACCAAAGTTCCCGATTTTGAAAAAGTTGATTTTTGGGTCAGTGGTTAAAATTAGGGTTTGGTCCAGAGTTAGAATTAGGGTTATGCAAGTAGCATAGGTATATAACAGAACTAGATAGGGCACTGCTGAGCCTTGCTTCCAACTTTGCCCTGTGCCATGTAAGGTAAGGTATTGCAGTGGAAAATATCTCTGCAACCGTTTTTCCCCTTCAGCCGTGAATATAAAAGATATTTGTCTAAACCTATTGCCAGGACACCTTGAACTGCAAACAAAACCAGATGTGACTCTTTCTGAACTCGTGGAAGGATGGTGGATTCTCATTGCATCTAATAGGCACCATCTTGGCATTCTTATTACATATCTATGGGACATAGTGGTTGTGGTTATGGGTTATGGGGTTAAGTATCCAGGAAATCAATTTAAGTCTAAATAATGTCCCCACAAGTGTGCATGTGTTTGTTTTAGAATCTGCATGGCGGTTTTTCCCACCATCAGTGAAATACACAACTTGATTTCATAGAAGTGGAAGCCTAATTTCCCACATTCAAGTATTAAGTAATCTTAATTGTTCAATTGGTAAACATAATTAAATGTTCATAGCTTAATTGCACCTTGAATTCTTCCACACTTCTTACACACTTAGCCGTCTGATGAGAAGTTGTGTGTATGTGCGTTGCATGTGGCAATGATTACTGAATGAGTGGAATGCTTTGTACATCATCCTCCTACCCTTTTAAACTCAAACGAGGGACCACTTTTCAAAAACTTGTGAAGGTTTTAGTTTCTTCTCTCATTGAAGGACAGCGCAGAATGCGGTCTTTAGCATTTCAATCAAATTACAGCTGCCCACTTCTCCCTTTTTGTTTGTTTTTAAAAAAACCTTTCATACTTTTACTGGTTTTATCCAGTTCAAGCATCTTTCTTCAGAGACAAACCTAATTTTCAGTGATATGGAAGTTGGGACTCTGAAATCAGAGACTGAAACAAGGTCACTTTGTTTTTAAAGGTCATTGTCTCTTTTCCTTTTGACGTGTTTCCATTGGATTGAAAAGTCTTTTTCTTTTGCTTTGTGAAAAAAAAGAAGAAGAAAAAGAGCAGAATCTAATCAAAATCACTCGTGCAAAACATTTGAAGGCTCTTTTCAAAAGGCACCCATGTTTGCTTTGGATCCGGGTGAGTTGAAAGTCTCGCATGTGTAAGGATCCAAATTCTGTTCTGGGTTTAACCCAGCAGGATCAGTTTTTCCCTTTAGATTACATTAAATAACATGAATTCTCCCTGTGGGGTGATTGAATTGTTGATGCTGCCGATGAATGCAAGCAAGAAAGTGAACAATGATATGAGCACAAAACAACTAAAACAGCCAAGCAAGGCTTTACACGCCCGCAGGCTGAGAGTCCCATGAGACTCAATTTGATCAAGCTTAAATGATAGAAAAACATAACTGCTGTAGGATTAGATAAAAGGATAATACCACCGAAGAAGAAAGCAAATAAGAATGGATTATGAGGAGGCGTTGTAGTTTGTGATCTACATCAATTTGGCCTCTGAACTGCTTGCCAGGTTGCTTCAGGCAAGCAAAGTGATGCTGAGACGTTAATGATGCTGAGACGTGGGGAGGAGTCATGTATGTACTACTATGAGAACTGGATATGGATTTGCAATATGGCCGCCTACTCATTTACATTTAACACGCAAAGTCCACGTTAGCTTCCACTTCGTTTCCTGTGCTCTAATGAATGAATTTTTTTCATTGCTTTGAAGAGTCTTAGCCTAATTGTTGCGATCTATGGGGAAATGCAATAGCCAAAAGCATGTTTGTTATGTGAAAATGAGATTGAACCTGAGAACTGGGCTTGTGATGGAAGACAAACTTCAAATAAATCTAACATACTGTTATCTGTATAATATATCTTCGGATTCAGTCTGTCGACCGCCCCTTGCCTCAGTAACAATACCTCCTCCTCTCACTCACCACACAAACCGGGATCTCCTGTAGCCAAACTCTGTTTCAAGAGATGGTTCGGGTTTTTTGAAGTGTGGTTCTATAAGGTACTTATGCATAGTCAGTGTGTTAGTCAGCAGTCAGCATGCTCCCAGTTTGGAGAAGTGCCATATCTGCGGCGTAATATATGCACAGCTGGGCTTAGGCGTAGGAATAGCTAAGTTCTTCAGTTGAGACAATGTAGCGCCATGGGAAACGGCTGTCTGATGGCTAAAGGAGTAAGAATATGCTCACTATAGCGTGCATTTACATGTAAACTGATATTGATTTCTGGGCAGTGCATAGCTCTGCTTCTGTGCCAGGGCACGGTGACGTCGAAACCTCCCCAAACTATCTCTGTTGTAAATGTATCACTTTATATAGCATTATTATATCACATCCTGTTGGTTTGTGGAAACTTTGGTCCAAAGAGTCGCTGATGAAATTGAATTTCTGAGGTTGAGGCATGTTTTTGTGCAGCTGAATGAACAGCAGGAGAGAGAGAGAGCGGGGGAATAGACAAATGGACAGAGTTTGAGGAGAGAGTGAAAGTATCCCTCGGCTTTTACAAGTTAAGGTGTTTCTGTAGCACGAACCATTGACCTGACCAAGAGCCGAGCTGTCCTTCAGTGTGTTTGTGTATGTGTGTGTCCATGCATTGGTAGTGAGGCAGGCAGCACTGTGACAGGGAGGAGACTGGGAGGATGTATCTGTCAAGGATTCGCTGTGGTGTGGTGTGTGTGTGTGTGTGTGTGTGTTGACCACTGTTGAAATCTGTCAAAGGGAGACAAGTTAAGGTGAGGAGAGGTCCCTGTGGTGTGTGTTTGTGTGTGTGTGTGTGTGTGTCTTTGTATGGGAGAGAAATCGCTTCCTATGCTCATGTGTTTAGACCTGAGTGTGTGAGGCCGTGGCTACTGGGCTGTGTTGAAGCTCTGTTCCACTTGACCACACTGGTCCAGACCAGCTGTCAATCATTTTGGTTCCTGCCCTCACTGCCCCAACCTCTCAACCCCCTGCCACACACACACACACACACATAAAAACACATACTTAAAACCAAAACTAGTTGCACAGCGCAGTATTACACACAACATTTGTTAACCAGCTACAAAATGTCCAATCTATCTTTCTCTTCTGTCAGACAGCAACAGAGAGAAGAGAGCACTTTAACTAACAAGTCAGGTCACACACACTGGCTGCAAGTGATTAGCATCTCTGACTGGTCGGCTCATTAATCACAGTCTTCATTCTGGCCCCTGCATTATAGATGAATGCACACACACAGACACACACAGACGGGCTTGTCAATATTATGGCCCCATCTTGTCTCGTATTTCTCAAAGCTAACTTTAGATCTATAGACTGAAGCAGAAAGACAAGAATGAACTGACACGCTGAAGTCTGAAACTTTTGTCCTCACAAACACTCTCTGTGGATGAACACACCAGTTGGACGATTGGTTCATTGAACATCTCTAGGGATGAGAGTCTCCTAGCAGGAATTTAACAAGCTACTTCTGAAAACCGCACAGCTGAAGGCCTGTGGGTATCGTCCCAGTCCTGAAACGGCATTGGTTGTTTCATCAGAGGCTCTAAAACGACATATGTTTACGTTGAAGTCATAAAACTCTCTGGCGTCCGCAGAAATAATGACTCGCGTCTGTTGGGAGGCAAGTGGTGTGAAGTTATAGAGTCACGACATCATTAGAGGGAGGAGGCCGGGTGCTTACATGAGTCAACAAAATGTCTTTATACTTTAACACACTGATAGTCAACAATGGTTTCTTTTAACCACGATAAAGATCCCCAACCTCAGTTATTACTTGATATGAACCATGACAGCGAAGCTCCCTTCAAAAACTATTTTAATGCAGACCATGATCTTTTTCTAAGTTGTTTTCTTCCTAAATATAACCAATCCTTAACCTTTTGGCAAAGGCGATTTACCAACACAATGATAAATAATGCTGTCCTTGTGAAAAGCTTTTATGTGCGTCATTCTGGAGAGCAATCTCTACCCGCTTATTGTTGTCTAATGACCAGCTTAGCAGAGAAACATATCCGTTATTTTGTGTAAAAAAATCAAAAGGTTTCATCCATTTCATGCCATTTAAAGACACGATGCAGGCCTGTCGTCTAGAACTTACATTTATATACAATAAATCTACTAGGAATGCACAATATGCTGTATATCGCGGCAGATAAATTATCTGGCAATAATGGGAAATTTATATTATGTACTGTTTCGATAATGAAATAATAAATTTTTAATTATTGCGCAAAAATTTGAGCCAAGGTATGTTTGTGTAGTTTTTTTTTGATGCGGTATAAAAAATAAATGAATATTATATTATAAGAGACAAAACTTTTTGTTTGTCTTGTCAGTTTTCATTTCACAGATATGGAATATTAAATCATCCATCTTCGCTCACCGTAGCTTTACTCTCAAGTGCGCATAAACTACGGGTTATGAGCTTCTTTTTAAAATGCAATAACATGAAATTATGGATTATTTTATCTGTGTCTGCTATGAGACGCAGGTATCAGATACATTTTGACGACCAAATTCTGTTTTCATCAACATATTGAGGAAATGTTGTAAATTTACATATCTGGCAAGTCGCAATAATTTCGACAGTAAGCGTAAAATGTTCAAAAATCACAATCTTTCCCAGCAACAGAATAGAGTCTAGACGTGAACCCGGGACTCTGGTGACACAACTGTATTCATGAAAACAGTTTTGGAACATACAGTCATGAAGTCTAGGAGGCAGGGTTGCCCCAGAGTGTGTGCATACGATGTGAAAACTGATTCTGAGTGGAAGGTGCCTTTAGGTGCAGGTTGTTTTGTTAGGCCAAGGTCACTGACAGGTTAGCTGGAGTCAGAGAGGGGATAAAAAAATACGTTATAGTTTAACATTTCAGTCTGAAATAGGCCAATAGTGGGCTCTGGGGAGGACACACACAAACACACATGAGACACATATACACATATAAAATCAGGACAGTGATGAAAGGCAGAGGGGTAAATGTGTGTTGGAGGGTTATGCACCTGTCCAAAGCTATAAATACACAAACACATATACACACACACACACACCACGGCCCTTGGGTATGCCTGTCCTTGCTCTCCGGTCGGGACGGAAGGCTGACCTGGTTTCAACAATATGACCTCAGGTGGTACAAACACACACACACACTGACATTCAAACAAATAAATGCACCCAAATGACTGCACAGGTAATTGCATTTATGTCACACACACACACACACACACACACATGTTGTGCCTTGTATCTTTTCTTAGAGCGCACGTTGTAGTTTTGTGTTTGTGCAAACAGCTTGACAACAGGATGCTCGGTTCATTCCGCCAGCAAATTATCTGAGCGGAACAACGCTTCACACATCTGCTTCATGAGACCGGTGTGTAGGAGAGGGGACGAGTGGATCAAGAGTTGCAAATAAACTCCTGCACACTAACTCGCGACAAAACATTTATTTGCAACGTTTTGTTGTGATTCGTCTTCGTCACGGAGGGAAGAAGCATACATTTTTTTCTATAACTGTTTTGGTCGACTCTGAGGAGAGATAGGTAATCAATATGTGTGTGTGTAAGAGAGTGTGTTTGTGTGCCAGTCAGTGGTTCACCAAGATATAGCTTGCAAATCAATGTGTATGTGTGTGAAGCTAATCTGTTTTTGATGAGAGAGTAGGCCAGGATTAAACCGGTTTAAGGGCCAGGTTAGTGTCTGAAACACTGGACTAATGTGACAAATCATTACTGCCTGATTAGAAGGATTGATTCACATTTTTTCAAGGTTATAAGCAGTCTGTGATTTGGTCACCCTATTAAAAACTACATCAATCAGCCGTAACAATATGACCGCTGACAGGTGAAGTCATAACACTGATTATCTGGTTATCATGGCACCTGTCAGTGGGTGGGTTATATTAAGCAGCAAGTGAACATTTTGTCCTCAAGTTGATGTTAGAACCAGGAGAAATGGGCAAGCTGAAGGATTTGAGCGACTTCGACAAAGGCCAAAGTGCGATGGCTAGACGACTGGGTCCAAGCATCTCCAAGACTGGTGACAGGGTCATGGGTGGCCAAGGTTCATTGATGCACGTGGGGAGCAAAGGCTGTCCTGTAGTTCAATCTGTTCTAGATTCATCAACAGTCAACATTAATTAGGAATAAATCTGCATCCTGCTCAAACTGTCCATAGGAAGGGGCGGCAGTGGCTCAGTCTGCAGGGATTTGGCTTGCGAACCGGAGGATGTCCGGTTCAAATGCACCAAAGCATGGACCAAATTATGGACTGGTAGCTGGAGAGGTGCCAGTTCACTTCCTGGGCACTGTCCAACTCTCCATATTTGCATGTCTTCTAGCCCTATGTGTGTGTGTGTGGTTGTAAATTAGGACTATGTATGTAAAATGAACTTCCCCTCGAGGGAATGAAGTATCTAGTCAAGCTGCCATCATGCTGGCACTTGAAGACCATAATATTCTCTTAGGTGGTACACGATGCAGAAAGTAAGATCAGTCAGATGAGTCAGGCAGAATATACCTCTGTCTGGGGTTAGGGTTAACAAGTGGGATGCATTTTTCTAACATAGTGACTGGCATCCCGTTAGCTAACACTAAACGAATTTGTTCACACCACATGTAGTCTAACTTTTGTTGGCAGACGGTGCAGTAAAATTTAAAATTGAAATTTGAAAGGCGTAAAAAAGGGCATGCATATGATGAATCATGCAGTTCAAGTTGTTTTACAGTTGGTAGACTCGACCCGTAACTTTATGCAAATGAGGAAAAGCCAAAGTGTAACTCGTTGCGTGGACACTTACATAAAAAAACGAACAGCTTTAGCCTCACCTAAAAAAATGTGCTATCAGACCAGAGGAGAAAAAGTAACTAAGCTAAAGAGCGCCGGTAAATGACCTTCATCTGCCAATATGTCAGTTACTTTTAAAATGTGAGGTATAGGCCAAATGGCCCGTCGTATCCGCAACCTAAAGCGTAGCTAAGAGGAGCTTTTAGTGTTCAGACTAATTTAAATCAAGTATTAAGCCTGCCAGGGGTGCAGTGAGTGAAGGACCACTTCAACCTACACATCCTTGTTATGAATATTTACAGGGATTAAACTGGCTTTTGCTCAAGGGAAAATTATGTAGAGTAGCTGTACAGTGTGTTAGCCGGGCATGAGTGAGTGTGTGGCCTTTTCCTGTGCGTGTGTGTTAAGAGAGTCATCCTGAAACTATTGACTTTAAAGTTTCATCTTGTGTGCGCATATTAGTCTTTTTGTGTGCATGTGGGTAGCTTGTTTAATTTTCTAATTTAAAGCCAGCTGCATTAACGAAAGCCTTTAATACATCCACATATGGACGAGTTAGAGTCAGCATTGTCATTCTTGTTTAAATATAAGTGGTGCTGGAAGCTTAAGATATAAAGATCAGACTGACTTACAGTAAGTACTTACCAGTAGCATCCAGATTTATGTTCAGTCTATGCTTAAATTTCAGAATTAAAAAAACTGATTTATAATGCACTCAAAGTCCTGCATGCAAAATAGAAATGTATTTATCTCACATCTAAAAATCAAACCATAAACTCTATTTCTCTGTTCAAAAATGACAACACGATATCTAGAATGTGACACAGAGCAACATCATCATCTTGGCACAAAACATCCGAAAGTCCATTTAATTTTCCTGTACTTAAATTCTCTCCCAAAGAGAGATGTTTGATGAGGCACTGGCAGTGATTTTGTGTGTTCAAATTTCTTTTATTATTTCTCCAATATCCACAAAGCAGCAGCCACCGTGGCTCCTCGAATGGCCACTTGAGGCTGGCTACAGAACATTTCAATCTCCATAAGCCCGCATGTTAAAATGTCCAACTTCACAGCAGAAATAAACATGTTTACAGCCTGGTACAAAAAACAGTTTTGGTCTCTGTAGCTAATTTCCCCGTTCATGACAACTGTACTGAGGGTGAATTTATATACAACTCACCTGTTCAGATTATATTAAGGTTTAAAGTTATGCAGGATTAACAGCGTGGCCACTTTGACTCATAACTGCTCTTCAGACATGTATGGATGACGTATAAGGATATGACGTCCATTCTGTCTATGATATCCACACATGAGTTTATGATCATGGTTTTACAAAGCTTAAAAACTTTTTATTGGTCAGAAATGGTCATGGCATTACTTTCTAACTCAACCACAAACTACTTCCTGTGTTGACGCCTAACAATAGCACTGGATGTAAACGGTACAGAGCCGCCCAGTATGAACACATCAGAGAGGTACAGGCATGTAGGCGGGTACAAAGGCTTTGGTTAAAGGATCAGCACCGACAATCTGACAAAGTAAATGGAGTGTGTGTATGCTAGAGACAGGATAATTGTCTGATAGGGCCTATTTGAGCTGGCAATTAGAGGGATCAGGTGACAGGTATCGCAAAGCATGCTCAAAATGACTAGTGGGCAGGAAAGGGATGAGCGGGATCTGGAAAAAAAAAAAGTCTGAAACGGTTTGTTAAACACGGAGAGTCTGTAGGAGGAAATGGAGGCAGACCAAGATGGAGACAAAAATAATATGAATGTCTCTAAATGTGCTAACATCGACGTTAAAACGTCAAAAAGTCGTTATTTTCAACATCTCGGGTGGGAAGTTACAAGTTGATGAACTGGCTGATTAGCTCAGCTCTTTCTGTCCCCACCTCTTTTTTTTTTTGTCATCACTTCTCTCCTTTAATATGTTCGATAAATAATTCCGATAAAATAAAACGAGTCTATCCCGAGCTGCTCTAAAACTGAACTGATGGATGCTTCTGATGCAAAAAAGCTTAAAACTCATAAAATTTGTCAGCGCACGATGATTAGCTACTGTAGAATGCATGTCCTGCATTTTCACTGCAGCTCAATTCTGATTACGGTGGGAGAAACAGATCCTCAGGGCTGTAAAATGTGTATGAACATCACACAGACACACACACACACACACACTGAGAGAGTGGTGATGGCAGTAAAAAACACTCTTCTTCTTCTGCTCTGGGAATTCAGTGGGTGATAAATAAGCACTACTTGCACTTATTCCCATGTGTGTCTGTGTGAGTCTGTTTACACAGGCGCAGATGCTTGAAAGCACTACACATGACACACACACACACACACTCAAGCATATCTTGGGGGATAAAGCCTGTGTCCACACAGACAAATGAATCCCCTTAAACGCAGCCTCGGTCTATATTATGACCTTTGTGATTCATTCATTTTGTTCAATTAAGCAAGAAACTACCTGGTAGAATAATGTTCCATCATTAAAATATATATATATATAAAAAGGTACCACCTGTGCTGTGTGATGAGCGTCAAATGAAAGAAATATTTAGCTTTTTACATATTTTTGTTTCTGCATATATCAGAGACACATGAACAGCATCATTTTAGAGAAAACTTTTGGTTGTAGACAAAAAAAAAAAAGACAAAAATAAAAATGTAGCTGGCTCAGTGTGGATGTGGCCTAACCCTCACCTCTGCTTTAATGCATTATTCATAATCAATGTACCACTCATAGTTAGACACAATGCCGGTGTGTGTGTGTGTGTGTGTGTGCGTGCAGAACGATTAATTCTCAACACCCTCGCTGCGAACACTCTCACAGGCTTTACAACCTTGAACTGGTCTTCATGTCAAAGTAAAGTATAGCCGCTCCAGTCACCGTTTTTCTCTCTTATTTTCTCTCGCGCCCTCACTCTCTCTCACTGTGATAAACCACTGAATTATAAATGCCCATTGATTGGCTGAGCTTACAGCTCAATAATTAAGGAAGATGTAACAAAGAAGACCCGACAGAGAGAGAGAGGTAGGCAAACATATTAAAATAGACATCATACCATAATGGGCTTCTTTTCAGAGCTGAATACGAATGCACAGACGGCGGTTTCTAACTGAATCGAGAGAGAACTTGAAAAAAAGAAAATAGATCATTGATCTTGATGTCGAGGTGGACCTCAAGGTCAGGTAAGCCTCCTTTCAGCTGTGAAAGACAGAGGTAGACAGAGAGGGGCAGATGACAAAGAGATGGAAAAGGAGACGATGGGGAGAAGGCGATGGGCGAGAGAGGAGAGGAGTAAAAGATGTTTACAACATTTTAATCAATTCAAAATAATAAAAGTCCGGCCTGACGCATGCTTCAAGCAGTCCTGCCAACATTGGTGAAAGGTCACATGACAGGCGGTCTTCTATATGCACTGTATTTGGGTCAAAATATGTGTGTTACCCTGAAACACCACCAGGTCCAACGTTGTTTTGGTCCGTCCTGCACGCGACTTCAAACCCCACCGGGAGTGTTTCAGAAGCGTTTAGCCCCCCCCAGACTTTGTTTGCTTGCTCATATTTGGTCATTTTCCTGGTTTATGTGCTTCTAAACGTGCTTCTACGTGTGTAAATATGCTACGTAGTTAATTAGTTTAGCTTTTGTCTGTTTTTACGACCGGCAGTTTGCACGGGGTGTTTTATTTTGAAAATCCACTGGATTCTGTCTGCTGTCGGCCATGTAACGCATCTGGGAGTTAGTTGCCGACCATACTGTAGTCGAAACACGTTATGAATGAGCCGACAGGTTAAGAATAGAGCTCGCACATTGGTGCACCGTTTGCCTGTGGACTATGGTTTGGTTAGGTTTTGGAAAAGTTCAAGATTTGGGTGAAAATGAGTATCGGCTCATGGCGTCAATCACTGGAGCAAAGGATAAATGCAGTATGAAGGATGAACAAGACTTTCACCCAGTAGACCGGGGTTTGATCCCCGTGTGAAACTTTATCGTAGCTGCATGCATGCCTACATCGCTGTATGTACGCATATGTGGCCAATAAAAGTGATCCTGATTCAGATTCTGATGAGGAACCTAGCCTTGGATCATGGTACACATCCCCTTGTAAACAAGCCAATCCACGACACTGTGCAAACACAGGTCAGACTTCCTCCGTGCAGGGATCTAGATGCACTGATGTCGGACCAAATATCTGTGAAAGATTAAGGATTAGTAAAATGAGCGTGGAAAAGTGGGATAAACAAAATGAGGAGGGGAAATGATCTGAGAAGCAGAGAGAGCAGAAAGAGAAGGATGGAAGATCACGTACACGCGAGGAAGAAAAGAGAGAGCTGAAATAAGACACAGCGGAGAGAAAATAGAGGCAAGAATAGCATAGAGAGATGAGACAAGCGGGAGAGAGATTGCTTGAGGGAAGAAAGGGATGAGGTGAGGAGGGAGAGAAAGAAGAAAGGGTGAGGGCAGGGGTGAGAGAGGCAAGCGAAAAGACAGAAGAATGAGAGGGAATACAGAGAAAGCTGGCGAAGTGGGGAGAGAAAAACAAAATGAAAGAAAAAAGAGAGAGAGAGTGGTAGAGGTGAAAGAAGACGAGGGGGAAAGAGAGAAGGAGAGAGAGGTTGAAGTTGACAGGAGAGGAGTGGAAGAAAAGAAGAGGACAGGGAGGAAGATGGTCACCCCTGTAGTTCTGCTAGGAGGAGGTCTGGACCTGATACCTTTCCTAATGAGCACCACAGAGAGTGCGTGTGTGGAGGTGGATTCAAGTGTGCATGAAAGAGAGTGTGTGTGTTCGCGTCTGCCTTCATGTGTGAGAGGTGCGTGTGTGTGTGTGGAGGTTCATCCCTACGGCTCTGTGTGTTTTCTTGTAACATCCATGCTTGTGAGGACCAGTTTGAGTCACAGAACTTGAGTGTTCGGCTGGCGCTCACTTTTTCATTGAGCTGTTTCGGTTCAGAATCGTTTTTTTTTTTTTTTTTTTTTACCGTAACTCGGTTACAGCTGGGTTACAGTTGAAGCTAGTGCTGCTGACTACAAGATATTCAAATTCTCACAGCTGCCGTAGTGCTCATGCTACAGAGACACAAAAGAAGCTCAGGCAAAGGTGTACTGATGACGAGCAGTCCTCCAGGACAACCGAACCTTCATCTGCTTCCTTCCTGTCTTCCATGTAACTTAATCTTAGTCCAGCTAGTTGACCTATATTGAAAAAAGGCACTGAGTGTTACTGTTGCAAATCTGCTTTTTATGTATGATCAACTGAAACATTTGAAAGCTCTCAGATCAGGTCAGAATGTGTCTGAATCTTGCAAACAACGTGAGCTGTCGCGATGAACACGAGTTCATTATGTTCAGGAGCCTCAGCAGAAATATAAAGACCACACCAACATGGATGTAAATTTAGACAGGTTTATTGTATATTGCGGATGAAGGTGAACCGAGATGATGTACCGTAGAAGGGGATGATGGTCGAGGGACGAAGGGGTTAAGGATTAGAGGAGAAATCGGTGTCACGGATGGATGGATGGATGGATGGAGTAGATGGCCCGATGGCAGGAAGATGGGAGGGAACCAGGCTCTGAGTGGGAGAGTCGTCTCTTCATCGCTCTACAGGATTAGAGCCTTAGTGTGTTTGAATGAAAGAGAGGGAGAGAGAGTAAAAGGAGGTTGGGAGGGAGGGATGTGAAGTCAAAGAGGAAGTGGACGGATAAGGTTAAAGTCACTTAAGTACCTTAGGTGCAGAAATTGGATGAATTTGAGGTGTGGTGTTTGCTCCTATGAAGCTTAATTAATTCATTATAATAATAATAATATATATTATTTATTAAGTGGTAGTATCTGCTGTCAAACTGCTGTTTTTTTCTCTCTGTGTCACTCTTTGAAAGTGGGATCTGATCCAGTTCTGTGTTTCTCAGAGTGTCAGTGAGAGTGCTGAGATTAAACCTCCTCCCCGATGTGTGTGTTTGTGTCAAAGACACGTATGCGTGCTGCTCATCTAGTTTAGTGTTACAGTGAGTGTGTGTGAGAGTACGCTTGTTTGACAGTTGTAACGAACAGAGTCCCCTTCGATTTAAATTTGACTGAACAACAAACCTGAGAAAAAGAAAAAAAAAAGAGAGATCTGAGAATTTTTTTAAGGATGCTCAAAGAGTAGAGGAGAGTGTGTGTGTGAGAGAGAGAGAGAGAGAGTGTGTGTAAGGGAGAGGAGGTGGAGCTGCTTATTAATGCAGAGCCCTCTGCTCTGACAGCAGTGTAATCCTGAGTGGGATTAGCATGCTAATAGTGACAGGACCTCATCAGGAACTTCACAAAACCTACCCGTGTGTGTGTGAGTGTGTGTGTGTGTGTGTGTGTGTGTGTGTGTGTGTGTGTGTGTGTGTGTGAGTGTGTGTGTGTGTGTGTGTGTGCGCACATGTGAGAGGCAGATAGAGAGACATCTGAGTTTTGAGAAGGTCTTTTGACAAAGGGAGTGTGAGTGTTACTGGATACTCGTGTGTGTGTGTGTGAGTCAGACCTGAATTAAGTCCAAATCATGAGCAGGGTTGAGGCGTCAGATTGGATTTTTTAAAATATATTTACTCATTAAAACACATATATCATATAACATATCATATGGTTGGTTTAGCATGCAACATATGGGGAATACGTACACCTCAAGATCTCAAGACATGGTCGTGCTGAGGTCACTGAGAGTGTTAAATCTCAGATTGTTGGGGATGCTGACGTCTTTTCCTTGAGACAGAGGAGTTAGTACAGGGTCGTATCACTCTCTAGACACAACAGATAGGTACATAACATAGAAGCCTCTACAGAGTCTGTAGAACAATGTCGACCACTGAGATTAAACATATTTCCATGATTGTACACTAATGACCTTTTGGCAAATACCATGGACAATACGTGGCACTATTCTGAAGGTAAGGCTTGATCCTTGAAGCTTCAATAAACCTGTCGGCATAAGACTTTTCCACACTTTTAAGTCTACTTTGTCCCTTCCTAACCCAGTTGAAGATGAGCTCAAGCTAAAATTCCTTTAAGATCATTTGCATCTGAAGAGTGGTGACTGCTAAGGGTTAAAAGGAGATGGTTTGGGGTGCAAATTTTGGATGTAGACAACAAGAAAATCAGCGTTATTCAAGAATAAAATTGTTGCACATGATGTTTGAATGGACGTTGGGCAAATGTAGATGTGCAGAGTGATTTCTGGATATACTTTTTTTAGTTGAGTTTGAGTTTCATTTCTCTCACTCAGCCTTTTAGACTACGCTGGAATGTGAAATAGCTCAATTTCAGCAACATTTCTAGAAACTTGACTCCCATATCTTGGCATTAATACGAACAGCTGGCCGTGTTTGCTTTCTTCACATACTGTAGCAGTTTTGAGGCTTGTGTTTGACCATTCTGTGATGATCATCCCTGCAGAATTTACTCGACTTAGATCTTACATCCACAAGGCCCTTAAAATATTCCTGTGTTCTTAGAAAGGTTCCTTGAAAACATCCCGTGGTTAAAAAAGGGGCGACTGAACTGGACTCTTTCCAACTGTTTGCAGCACTTGTTCCAGTTTTATTACAGATCTTTAAAAGACGGAGATAACAGGGATAACCTGGCTCTCCTTCTGGGCTTAGCTGTTTTTTTACTACACAAAAACACGGCCAGCCTCCTTCAATTTCTAACAGGATTAGACTAAGTTCAACTCCTGGGCCAGTCAGCTGGCCTGCTTCCCAGGGAACAGGCCCAGGTCCACTGTGGGGTCAAACTATGTTAGACTGAGACCAGACAGGGTAAACTCGATTTTCAAGTGTGTACCTGTGATTTGTATGTACAGTATATAACTTAAATGTGGTGTGTGTGTGTGTGTGTTTGTGTGTGTGTGTGTGTGTGTTTGACTTGTGTGAATTAAAGCGTGTTTTGGGAAGTGGAATAAAATTACAGCAGCTTGAGGGAGCACACAGATCCAATCAGCCGTGTGTGTGTGTGTGTGTGTGTGTGTGTGTGTGTGTACCACTTGTCTGCTTTGTCAACTTTGAGGGTGAAAGTGTGTGTGTGTGTGTGTGTGTGTGTGTGTGTGTGTGTGTGTGTGTGTGTGTGTGTGTGTGTGTGTGTGTGTAAACCTCATGCATTCCAATCTCTCCCTTTGTTGTCACCGCTCTGTCCAAACCAATTGATTCAATTGGGTACAGAAATACGTACAGGCGTAAGTGTGTGTTTTTGTGTTTGAAGTTTGTGTGTGTGTGTGTGTGTGTGTGTGTGAAAGCGACGTTGTTTTCTGTGCTCTTTCATGCAGAACTAAAGGTTACAAGCAGGTCCCATATTGATTCATGTAGCAGATAATTAAAGTCACAATAGACCCTTCCTCCCCTTTAAGAGTTTAACACACACACACACACACACACACACACACACACACACACACACACACACTGGGCCTGAGAGAAGGAGATTTAAGAAAACAATTACAAACAACTTTTATACCGTCCACTCCTTCACTCACTTGCTCACTCATTGTCTGTCACTCACTGTCATTCATTCGCAGTCACCAACCTACATCCGCCTCTCAATGTGTTCACTCACTCAGTCTCAAAGTCATAAAAGTAACTCGCTCTCCACTCATGTGTTGTTCACTTATTCACTCGTTTGCCCACTCACTCACTCACTCACTCACTCACTCACTCTTGATTGTTTTTTTTTAAATCAGAAATGACCACATTTGCAGCGGCCTTTCACATAATTTGCGATACATTTTGTCATCTTGTGTAATGCTGCTTCAATTTTCAAGATTCGGAAAGAAAAATAACCGTGATGGTTCAGCTGACTCTGAGTTGAGTCATGCAGTCTCTAGTGAATCTGTGAGAAAGTTAGATCGTTGAGATTGAGGATAGATTTAGTTTGACTTGGTCATTTAGGAAACATCTGGAGCTCACAGATGTGTGCGGATTGGCGAAATGTGTGCTGAAGTTCCTGACATGTAACTTTAGATTGATTCTTCTCTAGTGTGATTTTCATCTCGTTAAAATATGATTCTTCTGGAGTGTGATGAACATCTTTGACTAAAGTCCTCTGCACCACCGATATGTTAGCATTTAAGTGTTTACAGGTTTAATCTCCATCGCCTGCACACCAGCCTTTCTTCTCCCTTGTTTTGTCTCCATCCTCACTTCTTTCACAGCTCTGCTGCAGAAATCTGAGAAAGCTTTCAGGACTCAGAAACTCACACAACCTCTGGCCCTCATATCTTGGTTGAATTCACAACCTGTTCTCTTTATAAATAAATTTGATTTAGCACAAATTCACTGCCTCTTTCATTCATTCTCCGTCTTTCAGAAGTCTGAACAGTCTTCTTCTGACCCCGAGGCTCCTCGAAATGCAGAGAGTCACACAAACACACGCAACCTGTAACCCCTCTGGTTTCTCTACATTTTATATCACTTGAACTCGTTTTATTACAGCACTACTAGATGTTTGCTGTATTAATCTGTTTCTCTGTTTAACATTCATCCTCTCACCTCCTACTCTCAAGGCATGCAAACACACATACACGCTGACGCATCCACAAATCCCTCACCTCACGACTTCTGGCTTCTTCAAATCAAGTTTTACTTGTATGAAAAGAACTAACTTCACCTGATACACCAGTCTTTCTCCTGCGTTTTTTTTTTTTTTTTGTACAAACACACACTTCCCCAGCTGTGTGTTACACTAACAGACCTCCATCTGCTTTCTCTTATTATCCGAGCTTATTGGGGTGGCAGTAATGCCATTTAGTATTTAGCCAGTGAGTTTGTTTGCCTCAGGGTGTGTTTGTGTTTGCGTGTGTGTGTGTGAGGGGTACATGGGGGCAGATGGCATATGGTTTTAAATGACTTAATGGGAATATTTAAGGATCCTGGCATGTTAGCTGACAGTGGATTTAATATGAGTTAACTAAGAGACAAGATAGGAACACACACATGCAAATACATACATGCACGCATCTTAATAGTACCAATATGGACAGAAAATATTGGTATATTATTCGATATTCATGTTTGAAACATAAACAGCTTCATGGTTACATATAATATTGAAAGAAAAAACAAACATTAAGTACAGGCCAGTAAATGTACCTGACTGAAGTAAAATGTGCATTCCCTTCTTAAGTGTAGTGTAGAAGCATCATAAAATCCATCCATCCATCTATTATCTGTAACCGTTTATCCTCATCAGGGTCATGGTGGGGCTTGAGCCTATCCCAGCTGACTTTGGGTGAGAGGTGGGGTACACCCTGGACAAGTCGCCAGCTCATCACAGGGCGCATCATAAAATCCTACCTCCAAATTATACTGAAAGATGCAATACGTAAGAATTGAAGTTGGCATGAGTCAGGGGCCTGATTGGAGCCTCAGCCTAAATCATCTCAGTACTGTATTCCCCGTCTTCAAACTGGCCTTTGAGTGTCTCGGAGGCTGTGGTTAGTTCTTGTCTGGGGAGGCTGTTGAACCTGGCTCTGTTGTCCGCTCACCTGGCTCCAGTTCTGGTGCCCCTTTCAACACTGTCCCTCCCCCCCCTATTGGTTCCTCCCATCCTGGTTCTCTGGTTCTGACAACCTCCTCCTTCCAGCTGTCTAGAAGTGTAAAGAAACTCCCCCGGTTCTCTAAGCTCCAGCTAGCTGCACGGCTAACTGAGCTAATAAGCTAACAGCAGCTACAGGTAGCAGATATGCTGATGATATGCCGCTTTCTATTTGTTTGGAGTATGAACATTTTTATATATATTTATATCTGTACATAGAAGTGTTATGGTTATGCTCATCTTGTCAAGCTTGTCTTTGTTTTAGCTGTATGACTACAACTGTGGATGCGCATTGAGAGCAATGTTAATCTGGAGTCAAACTCCTTGTATGTGAACACATAAACGTCATTCTGAGTCTGAATTCAACAGGTGGCCATTTCTTCCAAATTGCACATTCAGTTCACTAAATGTATTTGTTTACTTTCTACCTCTGATATAGAAACTGTTCAGCTGTGCGCACACATGAGCGCTCAGAGCAACATGTCCTCGGTTCGCTCCCACACACATACAAACACTCGAACACGCAGTCACACTCAGGATCAGTAGATGTTATCTAAGTGAGCAGTAAACAGACTCTTTAGAGCAGTTTGCCTCGGGGTGCCTCCCTCTGGTTTGTGACTCTGTGTGTCCTGTCGCACCGTGTTAGCTTTGGCTGACATGAAAGGCTCTAATGGCTGCTATCGGTGCCTCGAGGGGATGGAAATCTTAACATGAGAAAGACAGGAGATTCTGCTTAAATAAGTGTTATCATTGGAGGATGTGTTTAGTGGGTATATTCAGGGCAGGGAGTTATTTTTCGCTGTGTGTGCTCACTTTGTTGCATCTGCACATATGCAAGCGTTCGTGGATGAGAGCCAGGTTGCTTGCGTAATGCCAGTGTGTTTGTGTGTGTGTGTGTGTGTTTGTCATGATATAATTCTGACCTATGTTTAAATGGACCAGATGTGAGCTGAAGCGGAAAAATCTGTTGTGAATGCATGACTACCCAATGAGCTCTGTTATATATATTCATAATAACGTGAATATGATGTATGGGTGGTCGTAATACATTTAAAATTCCAATTATTCTCATGTCAGATATCAGCCGTTGACTTGGAACATAGTCGGGGAAGGAAAGAAGTGATCCTACAGTTTATAAAGCGCACACACTCTTACACACAAATGACGCTGAATCTTCTGCCTGTGGGGAAATTGAAAATATTAAACCGCGATTTAAAAACCATCAGTCAAAATGGATATAAAGTGAATTTGGTTAAGGGATCTCAAAAGGTTATTCATTTTGTGTTTCATCAGCGTGCTCTTACCTTTTGAAATGTGTCTGATTTTGCCGCCTCGTACACACACGCATGCACAAACCATTAACATCCTGTGAAAAGTAATTGCCTTTCTGCTTATTAAGTTTGGTGAGAATGTTTTTGGGGTTTTTTTTGACAGCAAAACAAATTACATCGCAACCGCTGCGACAACAACAAGGAAAGTCCTTGTAATTTCTCTGTCGGCTATTAATTTGTCGACAATAACTGCCGCTGCTTTTTAATTGAAAAAAGCTAAATTAGGATGAAAAAACTGTCATTCGGACTATTAGATGGAGACTTAGAATGACTCTATTGAAAAATAAATTTGAAGCGGCGCGCTGACCGAATGCTTGGAGAGGCACAGGTTTGAAGCAGGAAGAAGGAAAGGAGAAACGGTCAACAAACTCTCACACAGATGAAATATTTCATTGGCTATGAAGCTTCTACAATCAGATTTTCGGCTCCTTTCTCTCTGCTCAAGTGAATTTTTGATTAATTATTCCACTTGGCAAGTGCAAGGTGAAAAGTGCATTCCAGCCATTCACTTTCCAAAAATAAAGACACCACAGATCATGTTTCAAAAGGGGGCTTGAATTCACTGTTTGTGTTTGTGTTGTGACAAATGTATATCATTGGTACATGGTAAAACAAGACATACATTACCGACACACTCTCATTCCCAACTTGTCCAACACAGCAGCTTGGTCAGTGGTCCTGGGCTTCAAACCAGGATACAGTCGGTTCCCCGCTAGGGTCCTCTCAGGGCTCAGCAGTCAAGAAACATTTCACATATATTGAACCTAAACTATTGCAGTTTCGTTAGATTTAGGCACAAAATCTACTTGGTTAGGTGAAGAAAAGACCGATTTGGGTTACGTAATAACTACGCAAGTGGCAGAAATAACTTTAAAATGTAACATAAGTTAAAAAGGAGTCAAAAGTCAAAACTGATTGACCCTTGGTATGTGGACTTTCTCCTTTTTACTACATCACCTGACTTCAATGGCGTATCAAAACATTAAGCTACACTGGTGCATCCAGAAATTACACTAGACGGGTACCTGCAGCATCACAATAGCCGTATTTGACAACTTAGGAATGAGAATGGGCTGAAGCTGGACCTGTTTGTATTTCTTTAAACTGTTCAGAATAGTCTTGGGCTCAGCTAAGCTCAGTAGGTTGCCGTTGACTTGTGCCTTTAGTCAAACAAATTGTGCTCATTCTTCCCTGTAAAAGGATGTGATGTCACAGGGTAATACAAGAGCAGAAACGGGAAACAATTCCCGTATATTTATCAGTCGTGATTTTCTTCAAGTTGGCATGAAATCATTTCAGAGATTGGCGACAGCGTGAGCACACCTTTACCATTTCAGAGCTACTTACGCTGCAGACTGTCACACACCAGCCGTCGTATCTGTGCGTGTCTGCAACCATCGTTCATCATCGTTCAGAACGTCTCACACTAATAATCTGAAATAAAGGTTCAAGCAGTGTTTTCCATTTACCTGCCAGATGCATTTTGTTGTTATTCAGGAAACTGATTATTTCACACCAGCTGATGGGAACTCATCAGATGTGTGTGTGTGTGTGTGTGTGTGTTTTTTTTTACACCAGTTGACAGCTGGATGTGAACATGTTGTTTGACGATAGAAAATGACACTGGTAAATGGCAGAGGAACAAAAAGTGCCGCAGAGAATGAACAATAAGGGAAACGTGTACCTTTTTAAGTAACACATCATTTAAATAAGTATCACATGGGTGGTTGTTCATCATATCAATATTTTATCATTTTGGTTACACAAATGTTAATTAGCAGAGATGAAGGGATTCTGCTTGTTTTGGTGTGACACTAATACATGCACGCACACATTACACAGTGACACACATCTGTATGCACAAACCCCTGCAGCTGCAGCTGCAGCGCTCAAATGTACATACAACCATGGCCACATACATGTTTCCATCTCACACACACGCACACACACACACACACTAACCAATCAGTCCAGAGTAGAAGCGCAGAATGTTTCTATTATGCAAATGTGCTGACATGGAACATGTGTGTATGTTATTATGTTTGTGTGTTTGCGTGAATGAGACGCGGAGAGGCGTTGTACTGATTTTCCAAACTAGATCAGGGGCATTCACACACACACAGACACACACACAGTCTCGCCTACCGCTGTGAGCCACTTCTCCCTCTCATCCCCCGATAGTGGTCTTAAAATTGCAGATCTGATATTGAATATTGATGCCAGATCCCCCACAGCCCCCCTCTACTGTTTATAACTCCGTTCTAATGAGATCACTTTGATTTTTCTTCGTTTCTAATGAGATCACTGAACAACGAGGGGGCGATAAAGGCTAATTATCTCAGTATTGATTAATTTATAACAGCTATTTTCATATCTGTAAGAAAAATAGTGTTTTTCTAGTTTTCACCCACTGCTGGAGGTTGTTTTTCAAACAGAATACAGATAGGAGTTTTTTCTTTTTCTTTTTTAAAATTCTGTTTCGCAGTTGATGCAAGTCTTGCTTGAAGAGGCATAATAAAAACTATACCATACATTTCTTGCATTTTACATTTTAGGGTATGTGCTGTATGTTGTAATACTGTTGACTGTGGGGATGTCTGGCCAGAGGGTCTTGGAAGGTACAGTAATAGGAAGCAGACTCCAGAGGCCCAAAGTCGAAGTCCAGGGGATTGATTTATTCTTACTGTTACATCATGTTACACAACTCAAGACAAGGTATGGATGCATAATGTTTGTGTAAGATATATAACAAGACTAAGGGGCTGCATTCAGGTGATTTTGTGAGGTGAGGATGACAGCACCTGTCAATCAAAGCGTCCACGCTCTTAATCCTGCATAATTTTAAGCCTTAATATAATCTGAACAGGTGAGTTGTATAAAAATTCACCCTCAGTACAGTTGTCATGAACGGGAAAATTAGCGTTTATTTCTGCTGTGAAGTTGGACATTTGAACATGGGGACTTATGGAGACTGACTCACTTCTGGAGCCAGCCTCAAGTGGACGTTTGAGGAACCGCCAGTCCAAGTTGGCTTCATTTCACTGATGTTGCCGCTTGTGTAGGCACAACTACTGCTTTGAGCTAAATGCTAACATCGGCATGATACAGAAACAAGCTCACGGTGACAATGTTGATGTTAAGCAGGTTAATATTTACCATGTTCACCGTCTTAGCTCGCTAGTTAGAACAAAATTGGGAAAGTATTGGACAAATTAAAGTTTGAACTCGTGTCGAGTAAATATGGGACATTATCCTTCATGATATTTAGGATTTCTCAGGAATAAGACCCTTCATTTACACCTGCTTTAGCTACTATGATCTCACAGTAGTAAAGTATGTATCTCATAATACTACAATACTCTCTAAATCTCACTAAGCCCCGAGGCTTTGGTTCTGTTGTGATCCACAAGCGTGTCACAAGTTTTTCTTTTGTTTTGATGAAGTCTGAAGTGACAAATGTGCTCTCTGGAGACGACAGCAACAGAGAGCCAGATAAAAAAAAATAAATAAATAAGCATTAAGTGATTTCATGAATAAAGCAATGACGTTCCCCCATTTCAAATGCTTCAAAACAAATTAAAATGGTTGTGTGTCAAAGCATATGTCTAATTAGGGAAGCACAGTTATGTGTGTGGATGTGTGTGTGTGTGTGTGTGTGTGTGTGTGTGTGTGTGCTCTAGGCTAGCAGAGAAGGCTAATGTGGTGGAAAATGTGTCTCAGCCGGGCCATGAAATAACGATGAGACTCTGGGACTTAATCATGTTGACACATGGAGCTTCCTCTTCATCTGCCCCTCACGCACTCTCTCTCTCTCTCTCTCTCTCATATGAAGGCATGCTCTCTCTGCCTCTCGTCCTGTTTGTCTTTCTCACTTTCTTTCTTTCTCCCCCTCTGTTCTCTTTACTCCTCTGATAAACTGTGACAGTGTCTGTCTTCCACTGGCTCTTTCAGTCCATGCTGATTACTTAATTAGGATAATGTCGTTAACAATACCAGAGCAGCCTATAAAAGCTTCAAAACTTTAGAAATTCAAACTTTATTGAAGTGATTAAAGACGTGGTTTAAAAACTTTTGCAACAGCGTTGAATTTAATCACAAATATGGCGAATAACAGAGGTTGTAAAGACTTTAATGATATCAAATTCTTTTTATGGCGTTGAATTATGTTAATATCTACTTTTGATACGCGTGGAGTCCGCCACAGACCCACAATGGGATTGACAGGAAGCATACGTGCTTGGATGTGATGCTTGCATTATGTAACGTAAAAAAAAAAAAGCAGCTGGTGTGTGGTATTTGGAAGATGATGCGTAGTTGTTGAGTTGCCTTTTTAGTTGAAACAATGTGACACAAATAATCCTCTCAGCCCACATTTGGCTTGGCTGCATTTTAAACAGTTTGCTCCGTTGCATCTTCGACAGTAACTTCCATGAGTTTTTTTTTGTTCCTGCCTCTGGTGGTCCGTACGTTTGTCAGCTTGAACAGAACTCTGGGACCTGCGTTATTCAAACCCGCTATGAAACACCTGTTGTCAACATCCGTGACCACAGTTGTCAATAAGCACCGAGATATTACGCGGTAAGAGGCATATGTCGGAGTTCTCATAATGAATCTGTTCTGAAAAAGTGTCTCCGTCACTAAGCAGATGGCTGTTACCGAGCAGCGGCACCACCTTGTTGAATTGAAGTGCTTGCTCAGTGAAAATCTGTAAATTTATGCTGCTTTTTTTTCTCCCTCTCTCTCTCTCTGTTCAGGTGGCTGTACATTTGAGGAGTCATATAGCAGCTGTGGGTACAGCGTTTCTCTAGGAACCAATGGATTTACCTGGGAACAAGTCAACTCCTGGGAAAAACCCACCATGGACCCTGCTCTGCCTACCGGTAGGATGCTACATATGTCTCTCTCTCTCTCTGTTGTACATATTATGTAATCCAGTAAACTTTATTTATGACCCATCAGTCAAAGGTGGGCACACATTGCTACTCTTATATCAAAGGTGTTGATGGCAATAGTAATGTCCGATCCCAGCTTTAGACTCTGACCAATCAGACTCTGTTTTAAAAGATTGATAATGACGGTCATGTCTTTGAAACAAAGCTGCTGATAGTATCTTTATTTTTGACTAGCAATTACACGTTGTACTGTTTTCTGTGGCACCATTGCACTCCTCTTCTGACCTTTTAAGTCACAAACATTGACAGGGCAGAAAGTTTTTAAAATACCACAGCAGTCTTTCTGCATTAGGAGAAGGTCGCCGTGTTAAATTCTTTGTATCTCCGTCTCTGTCCGTCCATCAGAGTTGGCAGACTGATATAACTCGGTAGACAGCTCGCGACGTGACCCCAGCTGGGTTTCTCTCACTCGCCTGTCAAACGCCAAATGGCAATCAGATGGCGCGTCTATCTGTCTTATTCTCTCACACACTTCTGCCCTTTTGCTCTCTCTCACCCACTCTCTCTCTCTCTCTCTATCTATCTCGAGTCAGTCAACTTCTCCTCCTCTCTAAATTATAACTTACAGCATTCAAATTTACATGCAGATTATTAAAAATGCCAGTAAAGGCATCGTCTTCTTATTTATTTATATGCCACAACATTATGAATATATAACGCAGCTTGTTTTCTGCCTTCACCATGAGTACTTATGCTGCCTATAGCTTACTAACAACAGCTTTCTACGAGCCAAGAGCGATGCAAGGCGGAGGCCAAGCAGCTAACTGAAGCTAAGCTCGGGTTGGCTGTGTGATTTGGGTCTGTCGTAGGCTGCTTCATGGTGTTGGCTGATGGAGCTAACAGCGAACTAGCTCGCTACTAACAAGGGTTTTCTGAATGTTACATGGAAAACCTCTAAAATCACCACAGCTAAGTACTCTGTCTTTCTGATTCCTCCCTCTCTCTCCAACCATTCATTGAATCAATCTCATTTTGCAGAAAATGAACCTATAACCCTCCCCTCTCCCCTCTCACTCTATCATATATTATCTCTCAGTCATGTCAATTATTGCTCTCATACATCATCATCTCTCCCCTCTCCCTCTTATCCCATC
The DNA here is from genome assembly GCA_036365135.1 of Miichthys miiuy. Taxonomy (NCBI): domain Eukaryota; kingdom Metazoa; phylum Chordata; class Actinopteri; family Sciaenidae; genus Miichthys; species Miichthys miiuy. The sequence goes on from CM071604.1 coordinate 28,157,236, forward strand.
ATTGTCTCTGACATGCCAGAAGTGGTGGAGAGAGACATCTGTCAGCCACAGCCTCCACTCACCAGACCAAGATCCTGTACTGATCATCTGATACGATTGAACGAGCATGAGCGCCATGCCAGTCTCTCTCTCTCTCTCGGAATATATATGTCTCATGTCAGTTATCTGTCTCGTCTATCGTTGCGAGCGGTGGTTGTCAGGGGCAATAGCCATCACGGCCTATAAGACCTTCTCATCATGGACAACTTATCGACTGTACACTGCCCTGACAGCTGCAGATCTGATAAGGCCGGACAAGAACAAATTGTCTGTCAGTCTCTTTGTCTGTCTCTCGCGTTTAGTCATTATTTCCCCCCGCGATGTTAAGTCTGCTGATGGTTTAAAGTATCAGCACCATGTTGTGTTAATACATTACTGTCAGAAGATTTGCAACACTGACAAATGGGGCTTCTTATTTATGTTTTATATTCATATACTGTATATTATATGAAAAAGGATGATGTTTTGTACACAGACGGTACCTGACTAAGAGCCAGTCTGCACTTCAAATGCTTCTTTTTCAAGTCTTTTGAGTTATAGCTCACAATTTTTGGATTCAGCACATGGGCATCTATACAAAAGATATATTATATCGGACAGTGAAGCATCATTAAATTCAATAAATTCAGTAAATTGCTGCATCTTAAAGTACTCTGCAGTGTGTCTTTTCACTGATAAGCCTACAAAAGCTTTTTTTGGATCGTCTTAACCTGCAGTCATCTGGTTACATCACATTAGGCTATATTTAATGTTAATAACAGCCTTTGAATATGCCATCCCTGTTGGCTCAAAAAATAAATAAATAAATAAAAAGTTTATATGCCTTCTTTCAGCAGACTGCTAGATTAAAGCAGGTTCAGACAAGCTGCTTTTAGCAGGTGCTTCAGAAATGTTATATTCATTGACCCAGTTGCCATTGATCTAGCCATTAAGTCATGGAGAAAACAAGGACACCAGAAGGAAGAAAACTGGCATGGAGCATGGAGAGATGATTGCCTTTGATTTATCAGATGATATTTATTTTTAATGTCTGAAATGGTCGTGGACTCCTGGATTCACTGTGGATCTATAAAGAGGACTGGATACAGCGCTGGAGACGCTGCTCAGTGACGCATGAAGCCAAAAAAGTTTGATTTCCGGGCACAAAATTACCCAGATCTCCCACATATGCCCCTCCACATTCAGGGGACCCATAGAGCAACTATATTCTCAGATTCTGATTCATTTCATGGGAGTTGTGATGCTCAAAAAAATGTATTCATCGTTTTACAGCGGCTTCTTTCACAATGTAAGCTTATGGGGAAAAGTCTTTAGGGACCTCTGTGAGTCATGTGAAAGACGCTATTGCTGTCATTTGGCCACGATGTCAAAGAAGCTTCAAAACCCAACGCTCTTCCTCTGGGATTAGTATTGCCACTGAGCACGAAGCTGTGTCAAGAGAAACTGTCCAGTCGAGTAGATGGTCTGACTGTCTGAACTGAAACTTTGAAACTGAAATCCACAGTCAAGGCTTAGTTTAACTGCTGAAATCTTTTCATGGGTATGCCTGAGCATCAAGATTAAGAAACCCTTTGTGATTTTAAAGGTCCAGTGTGTAGGATTTTAGTGGCTAGTGACCTAGTGGTGAAGTTGCAAATTGCAACCAAATGATTACTCTCCAACACCTCACCCTCTCCTTCCAAGCAAAAACTCTGTGTGGCTGTGAAGTTCATGTGAAAGACAAAAAGGTCATATCTAGATCAGTGTTTGGTTTGTCTGCTCTGGGCTACTGTAGAAAAATGGCGGTTCAACATGGCAGACTCCGTGGAAGATATAGAGAAAACACACTAATGAAAACACACTAATGGATGCTCCTAAATCTTACACTCTGGACCTCTCATGTACGTTTATTCAAAGCTCTCTAACATTTGAAATATTGGCCCCTAGTTTAGGTACAGCATGTATACATGCATGTAGGGGCAAAATAAGCTTATACTTTTGTCTCTTCGCTTCCATTATCGCCACAGTTATCATATAATCCTCTTTTCTCGCTCACCTCCACAATATTGACGTGGTTGATACGGTTGTCATAGAGCGTAACCCACACTCGACAGCTTGTAGATCTGACAAGATTGGATTGGCACCATCACTCTTCTCCGTCTCTCTCTCTCTCTCTCTCTTCACCTCAATTTAGACACCGTTGTCATATAGTCCATAGTCCTGACAGTTTGTAGATCTCGGGGTTGAGGCATGATTGGATTGGAATGAGCGCTTTGTTAACTTCTTCTCTCATCATCTCTTCCATTGACGTGGAACGATATAATCTTCACCCTTCACAATTTATAGATGTAACAAGATTGGACGGGCATGAGTATTTTTTTATACCTCTCATCACCCGCTTATAGACGTAATAATCTCAGTCTGTATTCTTCAGAGTTCATAAATTAGATGGCAAAGCTTGTTGTAATGCATACATCACAAAATGATAACACCCACACATGCAAACTGACCCCAGAGAATATATAGGAAATGAAATAAGCTGCACATTCCTATAATGTAAATGTTTTTTTATCATGTCGATACTTCATACGTCTCCTGTATTGCAGTCTAAAGGTCACGTATGTGAATACAAAGAGCTGGAAATGGTAAAAATGGAATGTGTTAAGTGCCTATTACTACCTAGATGAATGCATTTTTTCTGTCTATTGGCTTTTTATGTGGTTATATACAGTTGCTGAGCTTGACTGGCACACGCTCATAAATACACAGCTCTGGTATTCAGAGCTCTGGCTAGCATTTTTCAAAATAACAATAAAGAGGAGTTTTAAAAAAAAAAAAAATGCCACCGTGGTAAATTTACTCCACTGTTCCGCAAAACCTGCAAATCGCCAAAAGAAAAGATGCTTTTTGGCTTTTGCTATACTCCCTGGTTGGCCCAACACACACACACACACACACATATATCTCAGACATCTTATTACCTTCAAACCCCAGGCTGAGCGAGACGAACTCACACAAGCAGCAAACATCAAACATCAAAGCCAGACGATGTTTTCAGCACCCATCAACAAGGCCACAATCTGAAATGTGAAAAATGATCAGAGAGAGAAAAGAGGGGAGTAAGAGTGAGGACGGGGGAGAGTGAAGACAGACAGAAAAAAACACACAGAGAGAAAGAGAAAGTTGGAGGATGATTGAGAGAAAATTATTAATAAACTGAGAAAAATCAGCATCTGTTTTTATGAGCATCACAAGAAAGCCTAATCAAAGAAAAGCCTGTGTGTGAACTGATGTGTGTGTATGTACAGAGCTCTACTTGTCACATGTATGCTGTGCAACACACAGAAAACAAATCCCAAACTATATATGGTCAGTTACAGGAAGTTTTCTTTCATTAGGAAAGAAAAACTGCGACTTTGGCGAATGCGGAGTGAAAGTGGGATAACGCTCGTGACAGGAGGCACAAGAAGACTGAGGGACTATATTCGCAGTAGAATACAAAGAAAGACTTCAGAGAGCCATGTAAATGGGAAAAAAGACACAAAAGAGACTGACAAAGGCAGATAGACACAAAGATAGATGATGGAGACAGAAACTTTGAAAGAAACCCCAAAAAAGGAGACGAGAACAGAGACAAACTCTCAGACTGACACAAAGGCAGAAAGAGTTTTCCTTAAAGACTTTTTTGTTACCAGCTTATCCATTCGAAAAAAAGCAATTTCAAGGACGGACAGCTTGGAAATACGTAATGTCTCTTGGGGAGCGTCATTAAATTTAAAGCCAAGCTAAGTTTTTGTGACCTCTAGGTGTCAGAAAAAAACAGCCCTAAGATATCACTAACGTACGAGCAAACGAAAAGAGAACAGACGTACACATCATTGGCTAGCTAGCTTGCCTTACTCACTAGACGCTCATTGACTTCAGGTATCTGGATCTTATACAGTACATCAGAGGATCTGAAACTCATTTCAACATGATTCCTGGAAAGTTTCGATGGTTTTAAATGCGGATTGTTGCGAGATGTGAGGCTAAGCTTTGCAGTCATTGTAGAGCCAGAAAACAAAACAAAAAAACTGATCTAAGGAGGAATATTCACACACACTGTCCTCAAACACTTTTAATATTGTCAAAAACGCTTGACAGCGAGCTACGCCGTCACATATAGATTCTTTTTTCGAGTTTCTTCCGGCTTTGCTTCACGCAAAATTTTGGGAGAAGATGACCATGATGAAACTTCCTGCACCTGCCTTACAGTACAAATAGTCAACTGACAATTTTGAAACTGTGTAACCTGCAATCAGATGTACTGTTTTACTATTAAGTGGGCCGGTGCAGTAAAGGGAAGCTACCATTACTTCCTATGTCTCTGAACTAAGAGGCTAAACAGTCCAGCAGGAGAAATAAGTTCCCATAAAAAAACACATGGCATTTTTTTTTTAACCTTTTCTTAGGACAAGAATTTTTGATGTTGCCAAGCTCAACTAATCGCTCATGGGATTCATTTAGTGGGCAAGTTGAATTGTCCTTGTCCATGTGTATGGCAAAAAAAAAACAGGATTTTCATAACTCTTATTCATATTCTTCAATTGCAACATCATTAAATGGATGGCAACCATTCTAACTGATGGCAATCATATAATTCTAGCTAACTAGAAGCAAACGTGCCTCTGCTGGGTTGCTCTTAGCTAGCTAACTTAGCTAGTTAGTAAAACCGGTGGAAGACATACAGTATTCATTAAAGGGCATATTGGATTTGTAGAGCTGCTTGTTTGTAGCTTTATTTCTTTTGGTTTAGCCCAGAATCAATAGTACATCAAAGCAACTAATGTTGACGATGTACAGTATGGTGTATCTAGTTTCTTGATAACTGATTAATGTTGAAATTTAAACATTTGAACTGTCACAGATACAAACGCAAAGAGACGGAGAGACAGAAGGACTCAGACGGGAATGGACAGAGTCTTAATTCTCTCACAGACTTTGCATGTGTGTGTCTGGCCTGTTTACTTTATACTGGTTCTCCATCATATATTTATTTGGCTGATGTTGTCTTTGTGAATGTTTTATTTCTGTATTATGGTAAGAGGCGGCATTCAGAACCAGTATAACCCCACCTCTGCAAAACAGCACCAGAATAGCAGCTGTGTGCCTCCATGTTTGTTTGTTTTTTGCAGTCGGGGGGGATGACAGAAACGTGTTTATTTGTGGTTTGAACAGTGACAGACAATCTCTGTCTAGCCTTTCCGCAAAATTAGATAGAGTAGATGAAGATTTAATGATCCCTGAAGGGAAATTGGGCTGTTGCAGCTGGTGTGACAAGGAAACCGATAAGAAGAGAATATGAAAAGAGTGTTCAAGATAGTAAAGAGAGTAATTACTGTAAGATGAGAAGAAAACTGTCTTAAAAATACCAGATAAGGATAAAAAGCTCTCCACTGACAGCTTGACAATTTATGAGTGTCTGATACCTGATATCAATCATTGTTCGCTTCACACATCACATCATACACATGGACACACACTGCCACTAAGATCACCAAGACCCCTTTTTGCACAGTGTGACTGCGGTGTGTTACGGCACACGGTACGTGGACTTTTTTAAACGACGTGCACACTGCGCAGGTGTTGTTATTCTGGATGATTAAACCTCTGCTCCAGTTCAACTTACGCGGAGCTTTCCTGATAATTACGTGTCACCAGAACTCATCAGATGAATAACAAACGAACAAAGATGTAAACTGTCCTGCCAAACAGCGAGGTAGAACACCTGTGGACCCTGGGTGCGTGATGTCTTCAAACATACACTTATGGATGATTAGATTGACTCTGATGGATATGATAGGGTCAGCGGGCGCCTTCAGACGCCGTGCTCCTCTAGCATGAACTTTACCTGTGCATGGCTCAGTTAGCAACATCTGGTCAAGTTGGCAATTATGAGTATGCAACCAGAGACGCTTACCAGAGAGCACAGTCATCTTTTCTCTCTGTTGGTGATGAAGCCTTTGGTGTCCAGATGAACGACTTGGATAACTTTCTGAACCATCTCTGGCACAACAGATTTTAATGCTTCTTTGTAACTGTCTTCTGTTATAGAAAATCTTTGAAGCAACTTCTAGTCTGACTTTCGAAACAAGGTTTCTTGTATAACATTTCATAGTTTATGGGTTTTAACGATTGCAGAGCTGTCAGATTTAAGCATAAAATCTACTTGGTTAGGGGTTAAAATAAGTTAGTTACATTGCATAAGTGACATAACTTGCTGGATAACTTAAAAAGAAGCCATGCTTTAGCTTCATCATTTGAAGCTTAGAGCCCTTGACCTATAGCTTACCTTATTTGATGACCTGAGAGAGAACTGGCTGGTTCCAGAGGGTTGGACCTGCGCAAACTGCTGTGATCCTGTATAACCGCCATGGTCAGATGATCAGGACATGTCAACAAACTGATCAATCAGTCTCTGCATCTCTGCCTCCATCTATGGATGTCACAGTCAGTCGCTTGAGGCCGTTTCAGTACTCTCACATATCATCCTTTCTCTCTCTCCAAGCCGTTTTTACGCTTTTCTGTTTGCAAGTGTGTGAATTTCAGATCAGGCGGTCTTTATTGAGTCTTTTCTTCCTAGTTTTACTTTCCTCTGTCACTTTTTCTTGTGCACAAAATCCCCACCACACCTTCTCCTTCAGCATTTCGCAGGCTTGCGAAGGGCTTGACAGCTAAATGAAATATATACTGTGTTTTTCTCCTCCTAGAGGTTTTAGGTGATTTTGAAGCTAGAACGAAAGCTAGCCAGAGATGCAGTTAACAGTCCCAGAGGTGTGTGTGTGTGTGTGTGTGTGTGTGTGTGTGGAGCTCTGTCACTTGCAGCATTGATGTTTGCACTGACTGACAATACAGGACCCAAACCATGTTGAAGAAAGCCTTACAGCTCAGCCTGCCTTCACTTTTTCTTCATGACTCTCTCTCTCTCTCTCTCTCTCTCTCTCACACACACCTTCGTTCTCCCAGACTTTCATTCCTCCTGAGGCGTCTTTGTCCTAAATTTGCCTCTCAGTTTCCATCGATGTTATTTTTTTTAGATTTGACAGCTTGACAGTAAAATATGTTTGAACTGCAGTGAACGTCTCACGTTGTATTTTGACATCTTTCTCCTGTGTGTGTGTGTGTGTGTGTGTGTGTGCGTGTGCGTGTCTGCTCGTCAGCACTGCCTCTTATTTTCCCTTCGAGAGGCTGAAAACAAATCAGCACTAATCAGAGAGTGCCTCACCATTCAGTTGTGACACATATTTAACACACACATATAGACACTTTGTAACCAACTGAAACATACAGTACACACACACTCTCTCTCTCTCTTTCACACACACACACGCAGTCATGCCTTGTTTAAAGCTGCCATCAGTAATAGACTTCTGAATTATAGCATGTCACAGCCGGATAGCATTAATCGTGTGTGTGTGTGTGTGTGTGTGTGTGTGAAGTGGCTGCTGATGGGTACAGAGGTTAAATATCCCGTCCTCTTTTTTTTGGTGGCTGGTGGTGATTCGAGGGCCCTTGTCGGGGCCGACTTGATTGCATTTGTGATTTGTGGGCGGGCGGGAAGCGGCGAGGGTTGAGTTGAAGAGATGACAAATGGTGCAAAGTGATAATAACGTTTGACAGGGTGACAGACAGCCGCTGTGTAAATACCTACATGCAGTGTTAACTGAGAGAAAGCTGCGGCTGGTTCTAGCTTTGGATTTGAGTGTAAAGAAGAAATGGCAAATGGCAGCTCTGCGGTTCCGCTGACAGACAGACACAAGCAGTTTCGTCTTTGAGAAGACTCCAACATATTATCCGCAGAATGCAGGATAGAGTTTGTTTACGGTGAGAAAAGCTTTCTGATTTAATTTACAGTCACCAGTAAGTCGTATCAAAGTGACATGAGCTGGAAAGGGATCAGGTCTGTTAAGGCAAAAGATGAATAAATTAAAAGTTCTATATTATCTTGAAGCTAATGTGTTTTTGTGCAGCGGGCGAACAAACGCTGCAAGCTAAATCTGGGTGTGCCAAGTGGTCCGATTCATGACAAGCCAAATATTAGTAACAGCTTGAAGAGTGACAGGAATGTGGGAAGAGAGAGATGGGGAATGACGTGGGAAAGAGCCACAGGTCGGATTCGAACCCTGGGCTGCCACGGCAAGGACTGAGCCTTTGTACATGGTGCGGCTGCTCTACCAACTGAGCTAAACACCGCCCCAAGATGGAGGAATTTTAACATTATGTTGATAGAGATTAAGTCTGAATTCATACTTGAAGTCATATGGCACAAAAATATGTTGTCCGCACCTGAAGAGAGCCCTACAGATTTTAATTCAGACGTCATTAGTGGCTGTTGCAATGTTGCAGACGATTCTGCTGTTTTATTGGCAGCATTTTATTAATTTGTTTACTATATTATAATAATAAAAAATAAAGTACAATCCAGAATTATGTTTAGAAAATATGTCAGGGTTTCAAATATTTTTGCAAAAGCAGTGTCGATCCACTCACATGCACGGTTAATATTGGCACCTCCTGGATACAACTTAGAAGTATGGAAGCCCCGAGAGGAAATTTTTCAAATTAAAACAGAACTTCTTCTTTTAGGATAAGCGAGGGTGATTTTGAACCATGGCTCCCTTTTGAACATGGTTCTGAGAGCCGTACGGAGCTGTCAGTCTCTTTCAGAATTGAGCCGTTATAGCAGAGTTATACATCCGGGGAGAGAGTGTGAGATGAAGATAGATGGATTACCGGAGTGGTAAAGTCCCTTTGTACCTTCGACTAGAGCAGATAGAGCTGTCAAGTGACAGACGCAGCAGGAGATAAGAGAAACGGGATGAAGGGAGAGGAAAAGGATGGCAGGATGAGTGGGGGACGAGGGGGGAGGATGAATGGATAGTTACATACAGCAGAGGAAGAAGGTATGCCATGGTAATGGGAATATTTGACGCCAGTTCCTTGTTGCTTTCCAAAACAAGGAAATGCGACATTTTTCAGTATGTTTTAACCTCTCATATTTTTTGGAAAATATGGTTTAAAGGTCCAGTATGTAGGATTCAGTGGCATCTAGCATGAGGTTGCAGATTGCGGTACTCTAAAGCAGCCACACAAAACCCCTTTGCACCCTCAAGGTGTGTGTGGATTAGGTTGAGAAGGGTGCATCATCCACACCTTTTTTTTGGCCTGTAGGTAAATTGGAGCAGGTCCACTTTGTCCTGGACAGGTGTCAAAAGTTCCTTCACGATCTTCTCAAATGACTCCATAATAAGTGTGCAGCTTTGTTTTTTTGGCACAGGAGCGATGATCGAGTCTTTCCAAAGACGAGGAACGATGTGGAGATTAAGAGACATGGAAAATAAAACATTAAATGTCAGTACACGGCCTCCAATGCCGTCGGGGGCGGGACTTTTCCTGTCCTTTATACCTCTGAAGAGTGTCAGGATCAACTCTGTCAACCTGGACACTGCTCTGCCCAGGGACAACGCTATTAAAAACTGACAGCTCCTCACTAAAATCATGGATATTTATTATGAATACAATTATAAAAAGTGTTAAGTTCGTTGGAGAGGACGAGGTTTGGCATGCTATTGAGGAAAACTGGACATTTCTTGGACCGCATCCCCATCATGGCTTTACACCCTCCCCATGCAGGCCGTGAACTGCCTGTGCTCAGCATCTGCTCCACTTTGTCCTTGTAGCGTATAATGTCCTTCTAGATCCCACTAAATCTGACGCACTGGACCTTTAATACACTGCTTCTGCTTGATGCTCACTTCCATTATAACACATCTTCTATCACTGCTGACAGGATGGGAGTTGCTCCGTAAGACTGAACGTGACTTTTCTGATGTTTGCTCTCGCTTGTAGATACAACTGCTGTGATTGGCTTTTTATAACCTGGTTCCTCCTTGCAGAAAATCCATTTGGATCTTCAGTACCTCCCTTTATGGACGCTATCATTTCTTTCTTTGGTTCATACATCCTTATAGAGACAATCAGACTGGCTCTAGATGTGAAGCCTGAAAACAACTTGTTTGTGTTTGCAGTCTGCACAGGTTGTAGCCATTCACGAACGTTATGATGAAGAAATGTAGCACACTCCAACAGGCTGATGAATTGAAATTGCTCTCTGAAGGCAACATATAAACTTGGGTATCACTCTGGAATTTATTATTTATATACTGTAGCCTGTTTGAGTGTAATTTACTGGTGGTAAAAGTCCAAACAGACCATTAATAATATTAATATCAATAGACCTGCTGCGTCTGTGTGTGTGTGTTTTCTCATTTGTCTCATTTTAGACTCTGTCCTCTTCACACGCAAACACAAACATAATATGCATGAGCGTGTGTGTGAGTCTATCTGTTGTTTTTCCCAAAGAGAACCAAGCAAACAGCAGATTGAATGAATAACGCACACACAACACACTCGCACGATTTATCAGGGGGAGCAATAAATGCCCATTTTTAAGACCAAGCCACCATATAAAAGCCTTGGATCACAGACGTAATGGGTCCCTGTAGGCCAGTGATAACTCTCTCTGTTTATATGTGAGTGTGTGTGAAAGAGAGAGGGAGAGAGAGACTGAATGGGACTAACGCTGAGAGAAAGGCAATAATGTCTGAAAATGACAGACAACCTGGAAGAAAAGGGGGGTTGATAACCACAAGGAGAGAGAAAGAAGCACAAAGACATCACCGACAGCCTCAGTTTCATTTTCCATCTCTTGCCAGCTCCATCTAATCTGAGCCCCTGATGTGTTTCTTTCTTCATTTGCAGTTAGTGGTTAGATTATATATCCTACACCCAGCTGTGGGCGACATATCACTCTGTGTGTGTGTGTGTGCGTCGAATGTGCCTTTGACTCCACCGATGGCGCGTGTTTGCGTGTCCCTACCTGCTTGTGTTTCTTTACAAAGCCACGCTTCCACCGAAAGTATCTGGAAATTCTCCTTCAGCCTGTTGCACTGCGGCCTAAAGACCCGCGGACGCAACACATTAGTTAGCTATTGTGTGAAAAAGCGATGGCTGATAAATGCTCAAAAAGGCCTGAACTTCGCCATCGACGAAAATTTTGTGGCTGCAGGTTTTTTAAAAACTGTGGCTGAAATGAAATCAAGCACGTTTGGAAAAGTCCTACCCCATGAGGAGGGACTTTCTGGGAACCTTCCTACCTTCACCCTAGTCCCTCAAAAACCCTGAGAAACACAGTTCTTCCAAATGTTCCTATAGTCCCTGGGGAAAGTTCCCGCAGTGGAAACGTGGCTATTGATGCTATGTTATGAAAATAGCTGCGATTTTCTCCTTTAGGCAAATAAAGAGGAAATAAGCTCTAAGTGTACATGTCTCATGCAGTTTATGCAAAGAGAGAACTATTATATCTGTTTGAGCACCTTTTTAGGTGCAGTAGTTTTGGTTCCACAACACCTGATTAAGAGGCTGTTGGCATAACAATGAAAAAGAGAGGTTATTATAAATCATATCGGGTACAATATCGACTCAAATGATTCACAATTTGATGTTTTTTCCCACATTGCAAAGTGAATATTTGCATCCTGCGCTCCAGAAACAGGCTCTGTACAGATGTTAGATGGAGCTAAAGCTGCTGTGGCATCGCGCACCGAGCACGAGTGTCGGATCGAGTGACAGCTTAGGCGACGACTGATCTCAGAAGTTATTTTTCTCCCTCTCCCCTTTATTCCTCTTGTCTCTGTATGTTCATGTCACGGGGGTCATTTATTTTCAGATAGGCTCATATTTGTTGCTCCAGCTGAAACATCTTTAGCTTGAGTTCTGCTTTCTGTTGTCTTTTTTACAAATGCTGAGTGTAATTCACATCGCTGACTGGAGGTCTACAGGGGAATTTGTTGTAGTTGCGCTTGAGCGGGAGTGTTAATCTGAAGATGATGGTGAAGTTTTGTGTTCTTGAAAACATGTCGAAGTATTTTCTTTCTTCTGACAGCGTTTATGCAATAATATAATATTGCTCACTTTTCAGTTCGGTTTGCAGTATTTATAACTGACCAAGGTAAGTGAGTCTGATCTGTGGAAAATGAGACTGCCATTTTCAGTTGTAAACACTTCTCTGCATTCAGGCGGTGTGAGAAGAAGAGCGGCTGCATTTCAAAGAATGAAACTGTGTCAGCGACGGTGCTTTCTAAATGTTTTGTGGAAAATAGCTACAGGGACGCAGCCGCCAAGGATACATGCAAGAATGCGGCGCGTCTCGAATGAGAAATAATTCCACATGTGAGATGCTGCACAGCGGAGGTTAATGGACACAGTGTAGGAACTGCGTCGACAAGCCACGGCACACCAGATCTTTTCCTCTATGTGCACATAGACGCAGGCTCACTAAAGGGCACACGAGCGTGAGAGTGAAATATGAATAGGTAAGCATAAAAATGGCGTTTACGCACGTGGAACTGCACGCACAAACTCGTTCCACGGACACAACAGAGACTGAGATATTACTGTTATTGTTTATTGATGTGTGCGAGGCAATCTGTGCAGGCAGTAAAACTGGCAGGAATGAAACACGGTGGTGCCTGAAGTCTATCATGACCAGGGTGTAGACTGGGATGGAGAACATGAAATTTTCATGGCTGCTTTTAAACATCTGCAATACCTAGAGAGATGGACCTGACCATAAAACGTACAGCAAGGCACTAATACTGCCAGAGCTTTAATTTCCACCTGAAGGCCAGAAACAACCCTCATAAAATGTTACAGTATTATGCTTTAGATATATACAGTAAGTGGCCATTGTGTTGACATTGGGATTGGGTCAATATTATGTGTAAGAAACGGATCTGAACCAACAGTTATTTCCTAATAATTAATCGTTTAAAATCAATATTTAATGCACCTTCTAGCATGCTGGTGGGTTATTAGCTTGTGGAGCTCGGAGGCAGAAAGACACTTCTCACCCAGCAGCCTACTTGCTCACATTTCTCAACAGCACTTGATGCTGCAACCTTGAACCTAGTCATAGTTGTTATTAATATATCTGTGGTTTATAGTTGTTATAAATACACACATACATCACCGCAGCCTCTGAGTGTTTACATGTAATTGGCTGGGCCAGGAGTGAATGAAAGTTGTTGTTTTTAGCCAGTCAGTCAGTCAGTCAGTCAGTCAGTCAGTCAGTCAGTCAGTCAGTCGCTGGCTGACTCACCTGCAGCGAAGTTACTTCAAAGCACTTCTCTGCTTTCTGTGTCGGGGATCTCTCGCTCTCTTTCAATCTCTCTCTCTCTCTCTCTCTCTCTCTCCCTCCATTTGTCTGAAACAGAATTTTCAAACACACCTCTTTGCTATGCTGCTCACATCCGTCTAAAACAACACGCGCTGTGGTTTAAAGATACAGTCCGTGTGCATGCACAGACGCACGTCTGAACCTTAGGCAAACGTAGTTTAGTGTCAGTCCACATTAAAAGATACAGATGCACACATAAATAAATATGTAATAAATATGTTTATGTAACACAGACGGCAACTGAATACAGTCGCAGTCGAAGATGCACTCACAAACTAAAACAAAGTGCACAGATATGAATGTGTTGAACGTTCATCAGATGCATCGTACGTGGATTTGAAGAGAGTCTTCTTGGATGTCATGTCAAAGAAGTCTTCTTGGACGCCAGAAAGAGTCTTGGTGTCTTGGTTTGGACTGAATAAACAAAATCTGTATGAAAGGTTCAATGAAATGTCAGAGTTCGCCAACACAAAGACATAAACAACAACAAAAAAGCACTTAAGAGCATTCAGATGTGCCACATAATGGTCATAATGGAGCCTTGTATATGAGAGACATTTCTGAAGGTCATGGCGGACAGACGTCATCCAGACGGCGTTCCTTTGAATTATTATACAGTTAAATTGCCTCATTCATCAGTCTGATCATCCGGAGCCATCGTCATTTTTTATTCTGCAAACATGTTTACTGTGCTGTTTATTGAAATCATTCAAATCATTTCCAGCAAAAGAACAAGTGAATTTATGTTTGACCTTTGCCTTTGTAATCTGATTATTTGAACTGGCACGAGAATAAATGGATGGAAACCACTCTGAGCAGGTTTGTGCGTCTTTCCTGCTTCTTTCTTTCTTCTTTCTCTTGTTTTATTACTCTGCTGCTTTTTTACCTGTCCACCCTCCTCTCTCTCTCTCTCTCTCTCTCTCTTGCTCTCTCTCCCAGTGTGACTTCTCAAATGAGGCTTGAGAAGGCAAATGACCAAGATGGGAAATGTGTGGAAATGCAGAAGTCATTAAAAAGCCAATTACCCACAGGTTCAGTGCTACAGGGAGGAGATCAGGGAATAGTGGAGAGCAATCGTAAACCCAGTGATATATGGAAACCAAATAGCTCTGTGTGTGCGTGTGTGTGTGAGTGTGTGCGTGTGCATCAATTTGTGTGTGTGCTTGTGTGTGTACGTCAGTTAATGTGCAGGCCACTTTTTTGTGTCCGTACACTTCTGCACATGAATCTGTGTTTAAGTGTGCGCACTCAAGAGTGTGTGTGTGTGTGTGTGTGTTTTTTGTGCGTGTTTGTAAATCAATGTCCCAATGAGAAACGGATGTTTAATTCACTGCATCATAAATCTGCGTTGCAGGGAACAATATTAAACTTTATTGCCATTTTTCACGTTCACTTTACACTGCCTGAGAGTCATCTATCACTTAGTGAAAACACACTCGTACACACACTCACACACGTAGATAGATACGTGAAGTGTGTGGCACTCAAACACGATCACATATGCAATGTAAGCCAGAGTGTGTGAGGTCAAAGACACCTGGCTCCAGGTCGTATGTGCAAACACACACACACACACACACACACACTCCCCCCTTTTATCTGTCCATGCTGTAGTTTACCATTTCGGTCCATACACACCATTATCCACTGGTAATTATCTCTGGATTCCAGAGACACAGGGAAAGGGACACATAATTATACTCGTCACATACACACCTCGGATACACACACGGTACACTGAGCAGTGTGCCGGCCCCGCAGGGTTGTCTTCATTAAAGGGAAATGCCACTGAACTTCAGCCGCTTTATGAAACTTTTATGAAAAGGCCAAATTGAGTTTGGACCGTGCCGTGCATGAAAATATCTTTGGTGCTGATTCAGGATGTTGTTGTTGTGACTCAGCTGTTTAGCTGTTACAGTAGGACTTACCCTTTCTTCAGAAGCGTGTTTATCCTCACTGAATGAACGTTCTTACTCTTCTGCTTAGATGTTCGCTTGGTATTGATTTTTGGTCAGTTTACACTATTATTTATTAGATTATATAGATTATATTTCTTATGATAACATTACAATGACTAAAGTAATCATGAGCGGTAAGACAAGCAAGCAGATTGTAAACAAGCTAACATCATAGACAAAAAGTTGAATCTATATATATATATATATATATATAAAAACAAGTTTCTTAGTCTTTGGGTGGAGGCTGACAGTGAAGATGGCTGCTTACTGTGGTAAAATGAACAATGTAAAATTAGTCACAGCTTTTTTTTTAACAAAAAAGTTTTAAATAGTCCAAAAAGTTTGTAAAAAAACAAACAAAAACAAACATACTGCTGGTTAGTTGAAGTACTGATGTTGCAGTTGTGTGTAGTTGTGCTGTAAACAGCAGCTGATTGCATCTCTGGACTCCAGGGGAGAAAAAAAACTAAAACATCAGCAGCTTAACAACAATAGATGGTTCCCTTTTCTTTCACCTCTTTTATTGTTCACTTTCTTCTTCATTCTCTTGATAGCTTTCATTTTTATCCATTTCGTCCTTTATCTGCCCTTTCAATTTTTCAGTATTTTCATAGTTTAAGTGGTCGCTTCTTTTTCTTTCCTCCATCTATCGCTCTCTCTTCTCTCGCTCCTTCTGTTCTTTCCTCCCATTAACCCTTTCTTTCTTGATGCATAGAGACACCTCAGGCGTGCACACACTCATCGAGCCTTATGTTGTTCCCTCCGACACACACACACACACACACACACAAACATACACACTGTGACGGATGAGACACCTGAGGGCAGAGCAAAACAGAAGCCGACCTCCCATCCATTGTCTCAAGTGTCAGCAGTCACATGCTCGGTCTTCGATCTCCTATAGGTCAACTCCCACAGGCAAGCTAGGGCTTTTGGGATTTAGAGTTCCCACGGGTCAAATCTAGCACAGGGATTTACTGTACGGGTTCACATGTCTCTTATGGGCTCGCTATTGATTACCTATCTATATGAGGAAACTGAGAGGTTTTCCCTAAAGGCCCAATCAATAATGCCAATCTCCCTGTCTTTACCACCTTATTAGGGAAGGATTATAGCAGCTTGAGGATGGCCTGCAGGCGTGCGTGTATGTGTGGAAGTCACCTCATCCATTCCTTCCTTATTTAACAGCAGAAAACTCAATGAACGGGTTCCACAGTATGAATCAAGATCTACGTCCAACATGCGTCTATTCTTTGGGATGTGGAGGTCTGTGGAGGTGTCTTCCAATCTAAATAATAAGATAATTTGTTTGTTCATGAGAGTTTTCTTCTGTACTTGTCATTCGTGATGGTTTTAGACGACGTATGTAGTCCTGCAGACAGAGCAACCGGATCAGAAAACGCTCCTGCTATGCAAAGATCTACTTTGTCCGTTACAGTTGTGTCAGCGTGCATTTTTTGAGGACGCTCTGTGTGTGATTGACAGGTCCTTAATTGAGAAGTAAAGTCTCGCTGATTATTAACAAGTCAGTCGGTTAATTAACAGAATCGGGAAGATGCACGCATGCGCACATTTCGACTGACGCGCTTCAATATGCTGATGTTGAGTCTGTATGTGTGGAAAATGCTGAGGTGCTTCAGACGGAGCAGCCAGCCAACAACATGTTCCTGTATCTGATCCAGATAGTTTCACTTCAGGGTCCCTTAACTCATTCATAATGAAACCTCTGTGGCTACAACGGATCCCCTCCTCAGCATCGTTATACCCCCCCTGTGAGCCTAATTAACATTTGGATTTCAGCTTAGCTCTGACGCTTGTTTTTAGAAGCTTCACGTTCCCATCCGGGACGGTACAGTCCATCATAAAGCTTCTTACACCACCCAACATTCTCGATGGATCCACCTGGTCCTATTGTGGAGGCTTTTCTTGTCTTTTCAGGCTGGGTCACTGAAGTTGTGAGCTTGTAAAACCCACACTGATGTCTTTTAAGGTGGTACAGACAGTATAGAGAATGGGCGTCATATATGTGACGTCACCAACGTTTCTGAAGAGCTCAGTGTGTGGTGGATCTGGCTGTCGCCATCTTGGCTGTCCTGTTTCTGCCGCCTGCCGGCTAATCTAAAACTGGGTAAAGACATATAGCGTGGGTGAAGCTGAGCCTGGGTGCTCAAATAAGCCACTTGTAATGGCACTCAACTGTCAGTCAAAGCAGCCGTGCTCTTAATTATGCATAACTTTAAGCCTTAATATAATCTGCACTGTGAGTTCTATAAAAATTCAGCCTCAGTACAGTTGTGCCAGGCTGTAATTGTGTTCAACTGCTGTGAAGTTAACATGGGGGCTTATGGAGAGCAGCTTGTTCTGTAGCCAGCCTCAAGTGGCCGTTCGAGGAACTGCAGTTTTTGGCTTCCTGCTTGGGTGGGACATGGGATCTTTACGGGAGTTCAAGTCGACACTATGTACCACACAGAAGTGATGTACATCATCTGGAAGCTGGAAAGCTGAAAGATTCATTTGAGTAAGTCAGCACTGCACTGTCAAGTTTCAAGTCATAAATCTGTAATCGACATGTTTTATTTAGGAGCTATTCAAATATTAAAAGTTTAGAGTGTATAGGGAGGTCATTATGATTGAAGTATATGATGGCCCATGCTCTATCAGCAATAGCTATTTTGGGTTGATGTAATTTGTTGCACATACAGTACTTGGTGCAAAAGTTAACCATTTATGACCACTTGAAAATTGATAAAAATGGTCAATATCAATCCCTTCAAAATACTACATCAGGACATACAGGAGGAGGAACAACGTGTTGTAATTTGGACATTTTGGTAAGAACTGCATTTTTCGGCAATTTGATGACGAGCGCTGTTCTAGAAATTGCTCAGAAACCCCTTCATTGTCAATAAACTCTGGAAATGCATCCTCTGAGTGCTCCAGCTCTTTAGTATTTAGTTGTACATTGAGGTCAAGTTTCAATTAAATGTCTCACTGCAATGCAAGAGCTACTCTGGGACCTAACTGACCTAACCGTTGACCCTTGTAAGCCTAATTGACAGTTATGCTCATTGGACCCGCAGGAGTCTCAGCTTTCCCGTTAGACCCGATTTATGCAGTTCCAATATTGTTTAGGGACCCTAGTATGCTGAAATATTCAAATGCACTAGGCAAAAATCACACATTTATACTACATGCGAAAAAAACTGCATGGTTTTAGCGTAAAGTAGGCACGTCTATAAACAAGAGACATACAACCCACCTTCAGTGAGAGATCTTGAGGTGAAAGGTCAAAGGGATTCCCTTAACAACATCTAGTTTTTCCATCACCGAAATTTGAATCTGAATTGGAGCGTTATTCAGCCTCGTTATTTACGAAGATGGTTGGTACCGATGGATGAGCCTGCTACAGCCTCCTAAACACAGTAATTGGCTGAGGACGCCGGCATCCCCGCCGGATGGAGCAGGCTAACGGGAGACAGTAAAACAAGTCAAGTGATTTGAAGGACAATGTTTGCAGCTTGTTGAGTTATTGAAGCAACACTTGTAACACAATACAAGTACGTTTCCACCTTTTACACATAAAAGCAGGCAAAATATACATAATATGATATAATTTACTCTGCAATTTACATAAATACTGGAAGAATAAAGGGCTCTTAAAGAATAAAGTAAGCCTTTTAAACACACAGAGAAAAGTTGCCGGATAAAAGTTGACAGAACAGTGAGATGTTTTAAACAGGAGCTGCGTGATAGACGTTTCCAGGCCACACGTGGACACACACTGTCTCACTATGCCATCAAATCACATCTCATATCGCGAATATCAAAAAGCCCATCGTAACAATTACAAACGTAAAAACCGAGCTCTTAGATGCTGAAAGAACTGCAAAAGATCCTCGCTCGGAGCACAGAGGACGTCTTAATCCAGAAAAAAAGAAAAAACACAACAGGCACAAAACACCCGATAAGGAGAATGAGAGAGAGATTTAAGAGCTACACAGCCAAAGAAAAAAAACCTTGCACGCTTTGAGCGGAGACCCCCAGGGAGCCATTTGAGCACATCGTACTCTGTGAACATGTTGCATCGACGTCGCGTTTCAACAGCAAATCAGTGGATGTAATTGATCTATTAAAGAGTGATTTAGTCGCCGCTTCTTTGCGCTTTGTGCCTTTCATGTATGAACATCAGAACGGCGATTGTTTTGTATGAAAGTTTGTTATGGAGCCTGTTTAGATAGAAAGTTCTGCATATTTTTCTTCCTCTTCAAGGTGCTGAGAATATTTGATGTCCTCTGATTTGTATGCATATATATATATATATATACAGTGTTGGCACTTTGATCTCAGTTCAACATTTGCTTCGTGGTCGCATCTTAAATTCCATTTCTCCACCAAAGTGTCAAAATTTGGCTTTTGTACAAACGAAGAGAAGCAGCCGACCGCAATGTAAACCAATGCAAAAGCATTGTGGAAGCTATTTATGAGGTTTGTGAAGAGTGACAAAATTCCCCAGGCACACACACACACACACACACACACAAATGCACTCATACACACACATCCAGACACCTGCTCCATTTGCTGTAATAGGGGTAAATGAATTAGATTTTGATGCTTTAAAAGCTTTTTCTTTCGACTCATAGTGAAAGTAAATTTCGCTCTAATGGTGAGGTGTCTGTGTTTACAGGCCACTGGTGATAGAGAGAGACAGAAAGACGGGAAGGAGAGAGGACAGCGGGGAGAAAGAAGGATGGGTTATAAATGGATAAAAAAAAAAAAAGGGACAGACAGGGATGGAGGTGGAAGAGAAGGAGGATGAAACAGGAAGAGAGAGAAAGAGAGAGCGTCAGCGTGCGGCACGTGCTCTCATTCAGGCAGATGAATGGGTTGTTTGCATTTATGGTTTTGCCAGTTGCTCCAATAATGGCACTTCAATCACAGATTTGTCACTTATCAGATTGCTGCGAGGCTAAGAGAGAGACAGAGGGGAGAGACGGGGGTAGGAACACAGAACACATGATATCATGAGATAATATCCAGCAGCAATTAAATTCAAAAACCATATTATGTCCTTTATCCCACACGTGATGTGTGATAGACAGACAGGTAGGAAAAAAAGCAGACACACAAAGGAGTATTATCACTGTGTTGTTATTATAAATCAATATAGTCATGTTTCTATCCACATCTATTCATAAAAAACATTTTAATGCTTGTTTCTATCCAATAACTTTGCAAATATTAAGACATTTGTGTTTGTTTGATTCATTAATGTCAGCGAGGTTACATCAGATCTGTGCGGAGCGATCGTGGATGTATTAAAGAGCCGGCGCAAACACCTGAGCGGTCATGTGACTTGTCAGACTTGTTTGAAAAACGTTTTTTCATCATGAAAATGAAAAACTAAAACCAAACTTTTCTAATGTGATACTTAAAAATGAGCAAAATATTGACCTCATGTATAAACTTATTAAAAACAACAACATTTTTTTGTGTTAAATAATCAACAAACATTTTACAAAGTGCTGTACATATAAAACAGCAGTGGAACAAAAAAAGAGCAACTGGAAGCTTCAGTGAAGCAGATTGTACCAACAACCTGATTTCCACATTCATCCAGGCGTGCACATACAATGGAAATGATGGAACATGTACCAAAAAAATGTAATCTGTGGTTAAATAGTTCTTAATAATGGATATAAACATACATTTATGTCAGACATACATCTAAATAAATAAGTGATGAGTGAAAAAGGTGGGAATGAAGGATGCAGTTCAAGGAAATTGAGACAGATGGATGGATTGATGGATATGTAGGTAAACAGATAGATATATGAATAAATGATAGATGGTGATGGGAAGAAAGGTAAATGAATGTTGGCAAAAAATCAAATGAGCAGCAAGAATCGGGGCGTGAAGAGGACGAGTGTGTCACGCACCTGTATACCAAGCTTTATCCTGCAGCTTATCTGGGATTTCCACATATGTGTGCTTGTGATGATGATGATGATGATGATGATGATAATTATAATTATAATGACACGGGGCCATTACCCATTCAGGACAGAGAACATATGGGTCCCAGCACTTTAATGTTTGTGTGCGTTTGACCTCAGGGGGAAGTCTGTGTACAAAAATGTGTGAAATGGGCCGAGGAACCACAGCGATTCCCTCTGCCATGCCTTTAATGATGATGACGATGATGAAGATGAGTCTTTTACCCAACAACAGTGTTTTTTGTCACTCAGCTCGAGTCACGTCCTGTATCTTTTCCTTCCACATTCCTTCCCTCCTTTCCCATCCTCCTGTTATTCCATGCTTCCTTTCCTTCCTTCCTTCTTACTCGTCTTCCTCATTCAGTGTTCATTACAAAATGATTTACTGGCTGTAAAACTGTAAAACAATATTCATAAAATATCACGAAAAGGTAAAAATATATCGGTCGAGGATGAATCAGAGAAATACAAAAACAACCTGCTGCTTCAAATGGAAAAGAAGTGACAGCTAGCACGTCCCTGAACGATCTCAAGTAGGAAGGTGGGATGATGATGATGATGATGATGATGATGATGATGATGATGTGTGTGTGTGTGTGATACCTCCTCGTCTTTAACCAGCGTCCCACGCTTTTCATAACCAGTTCTCACCTCCTGTAAAGGGACTCACTAACTCCCCTGTCCTCCCACACACAATAGAAACACAGAAACACACACACACACACAGTGAAGCTTTGTTTTGCTTTATGAATGTGCCATCCTGTCGGGTTTAAAACCTCGATGTCACGAACCATCAGAAATCTTCTTTTTAAATGTCACATCAGCTCTGCGCATCGTGTCACTTCAAATGTCCATTTGAATCCTCGAGTTCAGACTGATTTACATATCTGAGTTTGTGTGTGTGTGTGTGTGTGCACATGCTTATGGTGAATCTGTGTATGCTGTGTGTGTGTGTGTGTCTGATGTGTTAACTGGCCAGCCTGCATTAGTATTGATCTGTGTGACCCACCTTTTGTATTGATCTGAGAAACCCCACTGTTAACCGGGTTTTCTCATTTTCCTCTTACACACACACACACACATACACACACACACATCTAAGATATAAAAGTGCAAGTGTTGTGGCCGACCATCTAAGTGTTGTGAAACATTTATACCGCTCACTCTGAAGGAGCAGCTCAAATAGCTTTTACTGCTGCAGTCTTAATCAGTCCTATACAGGGCATGAGCAGCCTGGGATTACATTCACTTTATATTTTGAAATACTTAATGGTCTTTAAAGATCAAGTTAAGCCAAACTTAACAGCAGATTTAGGCTGTGCGCCACGTTACATTGCCCGCTTGCCCAGCTCTGGTTCTGGCACGACACTGGCTCCGCTCCCCGTCAGCATTTGCCCGTACCCTGGTGCTGGAAACCTCCTCTTCTTCCCAGAGGTCCATAACGCCTGTGGTACAAACTGCAACACTTCCCTGGCGCTCTGAGCTCACAGTCCAAGCAGCCCGGCTAACAAACTGAGCTAACATTAGCTAACAGCAGAATACTTCACTGTCCATCAGGAAACTCCGTAAATCACAGAGAGTTGAGGCGGAGCAGCCGGAGGACATCAGAGAGAAAACCAGGAAACATTTTTCAGCAAAATCAGTGAAATAGTTGGCGCGTGACGTAAAGTGTAAAACGTGCTCGCTCACTGGTGATCGTACCCATAGCACACAGTTAAATAGTGCAGAGACGGCTGTGTGTAATCATTTAAAATCAGTTATTTTATGGTGGAAAAGTTACACGATGTTGCTTTAATAACTTCATCTGGAGTTTTGAAGTTCTTTAAAAATCTCAGCCAGGAGACGAAAAACAGACACGTATCAGTGTGCAGAAACCAGCGGGGAATTTTATTGTCTTTTTCTGCAAAACACTTTATGAGTCTACACTTACTGTTAGTGTGAAAATACTACTTCAACACTTCACTTTACTAGTGACAGGTATGTAGGTGTGAACCGCCTCTTACCTGCAGGTGAAATATTGCACCGTTGTCAGCGTCAGATACACACCGTATTTTCAAGCTTTGTTTGACTGGATGCCGTCGTAAACAGATCTACGCTGCTGTGCAGAGCCATCACCGCAGCTGGGGATGGGGGCTGGGTTAAATGCTTTGCTCAAAGGCACCTCAGTGGCTGGAAAACACAGCTGAGGCCTCTGCTCGCCTTTTGATGCAGACGGCTCTGGAAAAATAAAAGCGAAAATCTCAAATTCTCAACAGTGTTTGTGAAAACAGCTGGTCTCGTGTGGCAGCTGGAACGTTTGTTTCACTGAGTTGACCCAGTTATTTTGATGTGTGTGTAAGAGAGATAGTGTGTATGTGTGTTTGTGTGTGTGTGTGTGTGTGTGTGTGTGTGTGTGACATGGAAGACAGATTCATCAGTTTTTCTCACGTTAACAGATTGCACCTCTCTGACCTCACAGCTGGGAAACAACGTGTGAAATGAGTGTTGTGTGCGTTTCTTATTGTGCGTCCGTGTATGCCTACGCATGTTATCGTGTGTGAGACTGATGTGTGACTGAGTGAAAGCATGTTTGTCTATGTGTGTGTGATGTGTTTTTTTTTTTTTTCTGTTTTGCACGCATAGGTAAGTCCACCTCCTTGTTATTGTCTCCGTACGTGTGAATGCATGTGTTTGCATGTTATTATTTTGTGTTTGTTCATACAGTGTAACACCTCTGCCTCCCCCACAGAGACAGTTGTCATGGCGAGAAGAGTGTCTGGGTAACAAACATCACACTTACTGTCTGGATGTCGAGTTGACTCAAGTCAACTTTATTCAAAAAGAGAATTTTAAACGAAACAAAACCTTTTTACAAAATGCTTTTCAGAGCAGCAAAGGGCAGACTGAAACTTTATGACTTGAGAGTGTTGCAGTGTGTGTGTGTGTGTGTGTGTGTGTGTAGAGGTGTGAATAAGAAATGTAATCATGCCCCGGTTCACTGTGGAAAGACCTGGTTAGAGACCCGGGCTAGATTACTTTAACGCACACACTTGTAAACAGGCACACACACATAAATACACACAGCCGGCGAGCGCACATAAACCATCATTTTACTTCAGTAATAAGACACCCTCCTCCTCCTCCTCCTCCTCCTCCTGCCAGGTGGCTGCACAGTAATATGACTTCAACAATATCAATACACACATACACAGGATAAATACACACTCTCAATCACACACAGTGCTGCTGTGGATTAGTTCCATTTAGCCCAGGTAGAAGTGATGGATGAAATCTCTTTCAGCCACCTGTATACAATATATGTGTGTGTGTGTGTGTGTGTGTGTGTGTGTGTGCATGTGTGTGTTACGCTCCACTAAAAGGTTAAAGGTCGATCGTTCCCAAGGATCCAAACCAAAGTCTGAAGAAACACACAAAACACAGGAAAACCTGAAGAGCCATAACATTGTGTGTGTGTGTGTGTGTGTGTGTGTGTGTCAGGTTTTAAATGATGCGTGTGATCGTATTATCCCAACATAATCCAGCCTGTTCTCCCAAGATGGTCAGTGCTCCTACGCTGAGTAATGTAGGCACTCGTATTTTAAGTCCAACATATTTTTTGGACGTGCAGAGCTTTAAGTTACTAATAATAACTTTCAAAATAAAGCTTGGGTAACATAATTAAAGTCACACTTTGGTTAGCTTTAACCACAAAAACTACTTGGTTAGCCACTGAAACTGTTAAAACTGTTTTCTTAGGAAAATATTATGCACCTGATGTAACTTAAAAAGAATTCAATGTTTAGCTCCATGTTGCGTTAAGGTTACGTCAAGCCTCCAGGAAATTCCTGTAAGTCAATACAATGTCCTCACAAGTACAGCAGTCCAACTGTATGTGTGTGTTTGTGTTCGTGGCTCCACGTTTACTTCCTCTGCACGTTCAAAAGTCACTGCACTGCCCTTTAAAATCAAAATGCCATCACATCACGGCAACATTTCTGGCAATGCGCAGCCGAATGAACAAATGTAACAACTGCGTTTTATTGCATTGTTTAACTTGACTACTGTGCGTACGCTAATATACTTCTGTTTTAAACAAAGGTGCTGAATTGAGGAAGGACGTTTGGTTCCTATGTTATAAATCTTGTAAATGTACTCATCAGTTCCAACACAGAAACAGATAAAAAAGATAAAAACCTGAATCTCCGCACTAATGCACTGCACTTTTCACACCTTTGCAACAGGGCGCATATGCACAGGCAGACATTGTTAGAAGCGCACAGTCACACCTGCTTGATTCAGTATCTCTCCTCTCACACTCTCTCTCGCCAAATAGTCTCCCAGTCACTTCCAACTCTCAGTCCGGCCTGATGGCAGTCAGCCAAATGGAGCCGGCTGACCCATAAAAGCTCCATCCCGTGCCATAAAGCAGAATCTAAAACACACTTAAACCGCGAGTCGACAGAGAAAATGTGTTTCACGTTGTGGTTCAGAACCCTCAGGGCGTGGACACATTAAGACGTTGATATACTGCTCCAGTGAATTAAAGAGCTTGAAGTGTTTTTGCCTTTTTTTTTTTTACAGCATCACACATCAGCCAAATGGTGTACAAACCTGATCCACCTTTTCTACAGCACCCGAGTACTTCCTTACTCTCTCTAGCAATGCACTGAGAGAGCAGTATGTGAATCAGTGCTGAATTCAGTCATTTTATCGACTCGTTCCTCTAAACAATAAGCGTCGGCACTCATCATCTGCTCACCTGTACTGTTGTTAATAATGTTTGAACTAACTCTGCCCTCTTTCTTCTTGTTTCGCTGCTGCAGGTTCGTTCATGGTGGTGAACGCATCGGGCCGGGCGTCGGGACAAAAGGCTCACCTGTACATGCCCACCCTGAAGGAGAACGACACCCACTGCATCGACTTCCTGTACTCTTTGTCCAGTCGGGACGGAGCCAGCCCCGGCGCACTCAACGTCTATATCAAGGTGTGTGTGTCTGAGACTCTGTGTGTGTGTTTGAGTGAGGGATGGGTTGACAGATGGAGCCGCCTATCAGGGGCTGATAGACTGAAAAGACTAACCAGGTAAACAAACAAACAGACCTCTGTTCGCTGTCGAGGAGGGATGAAGTTAGCTCTGGGGCTTTGAGTGTTTATGTAGGAGTGTGTGTTTGTGCTTGTGTGTGATAGGCAGCACTCATCTCGACCTCTTTATAGGAATAAATCTAGCTCTAGTGTGCATTGGATGGTATGGTGTAAGAAAACTTATGAAATGATTAAAACATTAGGGATAGGAAGGCGTGCTCATGCAGGGGTGCATGAGAGATTCTCTGTGTTGAGAGTGAATGTTTGATACCAGTGTATGAAGGTACCGATGGGCAGATGGGTAGAATAAAGAACTCTGAAGGTCAGAAGGGAGCTGCGGATGGAGGGCTGGAGCGTTGAAAGGAAAGACTGGTGGGCTAGAAACCGAGGGGATGTAAAGACGGATGAAAGGGATGAAAAGATACGGCACAACTTAAAGAGACTGATGAAGATCTGAAGCGAGTAAGTCAGGGGATTAACAAAGCACTGGATCGGAGAATCATTAAGTGAAGCAATCGACTAATGAATTAACTGATAAAAGTCAGAAAATTAAGGAATCAAGAGGTGATTGAACGATGAACATATTGTTATAAACCGAGAGTGCCATCCCTGAGGAGGCTGTCGACTACCATGATGATCTTACTGGTGGAAAATGAGGAATTGACCGTGGGTTTGTGATGAAACAGTAGCACCAGCGACGCCCTGACAGAATCACAACTTGTTTTTCTGTGAAACTCTCCAGTTATACTTCATGAAACCTGCAGATGCCCCTTTTATTGTATTCATCCTCTAAAATCTCATGTTATCTCCTGTCTGCTCTCCGTCTGCCTGCAGGTGAACGGAGGCGCTCAGGGTAACCCGGTGTGGAATGCCTCTGATACTGTCACTGAAGGTTGGGTGAAGGCTGAGTTGGCCATTTCTACATTCTGGCCTAACTCCTATCAGGTAACACACACACACACACACACTTTTCTTTGTCTTTGCAAGCATGAACATCCATTAGTAACACCACCGCGAAAGCCGATTGCGTGACACGTTCACATGATAAGTAATCGTGTGTGCAATGCTGTGTTAAAATGACACAGAGAAATGATTAAGCAAACCTTTTTTTTTCTAACAGAGCCGCCTGCTCCTCTTTGATCATCATCTAGCCAGTGAGATTAAACTCTTTTAACGCGATTAAGATCTGTAATTACACTCCCTAACGTGTCAAGCAGATTGGTGATTATTTGATACTTCACTTGTCCTGCAGAGGCAGTTTGACTTTTTTTTTTTTAATCGTTTCCAACCCCAAAATGAAATATTTACTTTAATTTATGGACACAAACTTTCAGCAGGAGATCAGTCAAGTGCAGAAAGTGCCTGTCTTTAAGTGATTCATTCATGATCACTGTGCTATTTGGGTGTGTCCCGGTGAGACGCGCGCATTACCGGGGACCCTGGCACAGGTTTGGCAGCACCGTGTAAGTGAGCTGCACAGGTGACAATAAATAATTTAATCTATAAATGATTGTTTCTAACTCTACAGTCATTTTTTACTCTCCTGAATTAAAAAAAAACAACCTTGATGACTTTTAATTTTAGGCATCAGAGTCTGTAATACATAAACAGGTACACAATGGGTGCTAAGATATACATATTCACAATTACGAAGCTTTATGGTAATAACAGGAAATAATTAATAATAAAAGATGATCTTTTTCTTGTTTTCTTGATCTTGCGGGTCAGCCTTTCATCACTTGCTAACTTCTGCTACACCAAATTTAAGGAGCTTACATAATAAGAATGAGAACAGTGAGATACATGAGAACAGTATGCCTTTACCACAGACTGTATGAAACATGGATGTAGTCTCTGTGACCTCACCTATATGTTTCCGAAGAGCCGTTGTGAAGCTCAGAGCGTGGTGCTAGTAGTCCTACGCACCTACGCCAGCCCCATGATCATCAAACAGAGCCACCTGCGACGGTGCCCACCTGTCAATCAAAGCGGCAGCAGCATTTTAACATGGAGGCTTATGGAGATATGTTTGTAGCCAGCCTTAAGTGGCCATTCAAGGAACTGCAGTTTCTGGCACACAGCCACAGAGGATGCCACTTGGTCTTTACATTACTGACTGTGTTGCTACATGCTAACACTTTAGCACACTCATATGTTCTGCATGTTGAGCATTTAGAGGTTAAGATTAACTCGAACGTTTAGAGCAGCTGCATCCATGGATTGAGTTTCATCACTAACAGGTAGTAAGATGACCAACCTGCCTCTCTCCCTTAGTGTATTCCCTTTAATATTGTAACACGAAACTGTTGCTATTTAATGACTCTCAGTTTGTCTGTGTGTGGGCGTGTGTGTGTGTGTATCAGTCTGTTTAAAGTGCAGAAACATACCCTGCTGTGTTGTTTTATTGAGGTAGTACAAAAGTGACTGTTTTACCTAATGACAGAGCTATGTTCAGTAAATGAAGGCACCCCTGTGTCGCACACACACACACACACACACACACACACACACACATCAGAAGCACAACCATTGTGCATTAAATGTGTGTGTTTCCCTCCCTATAATGAGGAGTCACCTCCCGTGGAGAAACGGCACTTTCTTTTTCAAAAAGGACAAAAACATTGTCATATTAAAGTACGGGCCACTGCGAGGGGAGCAACAAACTTGTAGAACAAATATGTGTTGCAGTGTGTTGGAAGAATAAATATGTTGTTTTTTTGTGTGTGTATTCGCACTAAAACTGAAAAAGAACATTTTCAACTTTCTCCACTGTTGACATATTTGATAAAACACAATATTTTTCAAGTTTTTCTTGCATTTTTTGTTACTAATTTGATAAAGTTCTGGTCTGTGGCCATGTAAACAGTCTGAAGTACAAGATGGGATTTGTATACTCACTGGACAATAATCACTGCCAAGACTTTGTATTCTTTTGATAAGAGAAAAACATGGAGGACAGTGAGTCGAGCAGCCAGCAGATAGAAAGTTCATAGATTATCTTCTTCATTTTTGGCAGTACAGGAGGGCAGAAAAGACCGGCGACGTCTGCAAGGTTGAGCATTTAAAGGTCAAGGGTGAGGTTGCAGATTGCAGTTGACTGAATACCCCTCACCTCACCCTCTTGTTTTAAGCATGAAGGGGAAACTTCGGTGGCCTTAAAACTAATAAAAGGTCCTATGTGGAGCCAGTATTTGGTTTGTCCCTTCTGGGCTCAACATGGCAGACTCCCTCTGTAGATATAAGACTCATTTTAAGGTAATATAAACATAAATTTTTTTCAATTTCTGTAATACACTATATGAAACATATGATATATATATATTTATATATGTGTGTGTGTTCTCAACAAGTGTTCCAAAGAATTGCTAGAAAAAGACGGAACATGGCCCCATTTTCAATGTCAATAAAAAAAAAAAGAGAAACGATCCGCGTATTATTGTGAAACTAGATTTTATTCGCTTCGAGGTCAAACCAACATGAAAGTCTGTTGACAAAAAAAAACAGATCACTTTAAAAAATAAATGTGATGGCAGCGAAAAATCAAAATTTTGCACACAAAGACCTGTCATGACAGCAAGAACAAAAAAAAACCCTTTACCATTGTCTTTCATTTCTAAAAACTTGACACGCAGAGAGGAGGATTTATTTTTTGAAGGAAAGGAAAGAGAGTAAAGTCCTCCCAGAAGTCTTTAGTATTCACATCCAGTTCCAGCTTATACTGTTGAGGATCTTGACAAGTACAGCACAGAGGTATATGTGTGTGTGTGTGTGTGTCCGTCCTCAGTGTGTGTTTGTGTATGAGTATTTATGTGTGGGTCAGGAGTGCATGGCCCCTTGACAGCCCTGCTGACTGCTTGTCACCCCGAGAGTGTGCGTCAAGTCTGTGGGAGAGAAAGTGTAAAAAAAAAAACAGGAGAGAGAGAGAAAAAAAAAGAGTAATGTGACGGGAGAGAAAATGGAGAAAAACACCAACGAGCAATTAGAAGAGGAAGAAGATAGTAAACGAGCTGATAGAAGGAGAGAAAGAGGATACATAAAAACAGAGGAGAGGAGGAGGGCTGACATAAAAAGAAGAGGAGGATGAAGATGAGAGGACGGAGGAGGAGGGATGGCGCATGTGGTTGGCATACGGATGGAGACAGAAGGATGAAGGGATGAAGTGAAGAGAGGAATAGTTGCTGACTTTAAGTGGAATATTCCCCTGGGGTTTCCATATGAGCTTCGCAGGGGCATCAAGATGTTGCAGCGTGTGGAAGAAAGGAAGTTTTTTATATTTTTAGATTACTATTAGAGAAAAAATGTGGCTCAACATGATTCTTCTTTCTTTCTTTCTTTCTTTCTTTCTTTCTTTCTTTCTTTCTTTCTTTCTTTCTTTCAGGTAATATTTGAAGCAGTTTCAGTTCAGGGCCATCCAGGTTTCATCGCCATCGACGACATACGAGTTTTGGCTCACCCCTGCCGTAAGTGACCCTGTGCATGTGTGTGTGTGTTTCATAATGGTTGACCCTGCACTGAGTATCATCTGTTTTATAGCTATCTCACACACACACACACACACACACAGAGGACAGATTGTGAGGCTTGCAGACAGATTGCAGAGAGCCAGGAAGAAGGTCCAAACTCAGGGTCTTCATCACTCAAATCTGACAGAAACACTTTGCTTCACAAAACTCCAAGAGTGCTTACTGCAACACTCTGCGGCCTGCTTACCTCACTCCGTGCACTCCGTATTACTCCCTCGCGTTCTCGCTGTCTAGCCTTTGTTGGCACTGTGTGTTTTTTAGGTTTGTAATTTAGTTCAAGTTCAACTTTTTCTCGAGTACAGAGAAAACACGCTCTTGTTTCTCTTAGATAATGAGGCTTTTTACACATTTTAAAAACTACAGGGTGGAGTTGTACTACATGGTAGTACATAATAAACAGCAGTGCATAATTAAATATATATATAATAATAATTAAAACTTCCAGAAGCTCTTTTCTTCTTAATTTGGAAGTTTTTTTCTTGTTATTCTCTTTTGTCTTTTTTCCATATCCCCCCACATGTCCCATATATCCTTCCTCCACCCAGAACTCACTTCACGGCACTTATTTCTTTATTTCAGTGAATGGCTGGCACCGAGCACGTAGCTCATCTGTGCCAGTCACTAATAAGTTTAGTCAAAGTGGGTGAGTCAGCGGTGGAGGAGAGACGAATTATTCACCACGGAGGACATAAAATAAACTAGAAAACAGAAATCTTAGATAATGTAAAGAAAGAAAGGGGAAAGAAGAAAGGTTGCCCCTCCTTCTTATCTAAGTACTCGTCATTTGCTACAACATGACCATTAGCGTCAGGGCGAATTATCATTGTTAAATGATCGATGCGTACTCCGTTAGACTTATCTCTGTCTGCAGACAGTCAAAATGAAATTAACCAGTCGCTGGCTGGTTTCAATGCCAGACCAAAGTCACCCAATGTCTCGTAGTCTGTCTGTCCCATTGTCTGCCTTGTACCATCACCATGAATTTCAGACAACAATATCAATCCCTGTTTGAACTGGATTACTATTGTTGTGGGGTTTTTTTTTTTTTCTGCAAGTGTTGTTTCTTATTATCAGCGGCATCTGCCGGTATAATCCACTGTGAATCTACAAGATGGCATCTTTTAACGGCCTGCCAATTGCTTTATTATGTGAATATGAATTTGGACGTTTCTCAAGTACCACCCAAAAATAAAAATGACAAAAAAAAGAAAAGATGTATGCCAAAATTCTATAAATAAGAAAGAAACAAATTAAAAAAGCTCGTCTGTATGGTCTGAGGTAACGCCAATTTCTGAATGGCAGTACGCCTTCCTGAGACTGTATGCATTATGTAGGTGGAACAAAAAAAGCCCTCTTTATCTCTACAGTTTACTCTACCTAAATGTTCACACACTGCCCGTTTGCTGCGTGCGTTGCAGGCAAAGCGCCTCACTTCCTGCGCCTGCAGAACGTGGAGGTGAACGTGGGTCAGAACGCTACGTTTCAGTGTACCGCTGGAGGGAAATGGTCTCAGCACGATAAACTCTGGCTACAGGTTAGTACCTTCCTATCTGAGCATGAATGATATCAGGGAGTGTACACGCAGAAGTTTTATAAAGGAACAGAACAGCATGAATGTTCTTTTAAAACTGTGGCGACTGACAAGTAACTTAGAATCCTACAGTGGTTAAGAAACTTGTGAAAAGGTCTAGTAAGTAGCACTTCTACAGATGACTGTAAAATCTTTATTTTATTTATTTTTTTTACATAATTATGCACTGCATGGTGCCTTTATATGTTAAAGTAAAGGTTGAGGCATAGGCAGAGAATGTCAAAAGGAGAACTGCACTGCATTTATTTTCTAATATTTTCTATTACTGTGTATTACGGCTCTCCATGGCCACTTATTACTGGACACAGGAGAGGCTATTGTATGCTTGTGGCCTATTCTTAAAGTTTGAATGTGGTGACTTCAATGACTTTATGTAAAAGCTAAGCAGACGTGCTGCTGTTTTGATTACTACTTACGTTCTTGACCAGAACTTACATCAGGTAGCACGTTTTATATAAATGAAAGGCTAATGTAGCAAATGCAATATGAATTATTTATTCAATTTTATTAAAAAAAAAAAACTAAGTACACTGTGGCAAACATCCCCAGCCTTCCCTGCTCTATTTCAGGATTGATTAGAAGTCCTTGTTCTGCTCTGCACCGATGACTCCATGTCTGTACAAGTGACAAGCGTGTGTTTGTGTGTGTGTGCATGTACTCATTTTACTGTAAATGCACGTGCACTCGCAATCTTGCATGCTTTTCGCTGCACATGAGCGTATACCGCTGAGAGCGCCGCCGCGTGCCGTAATGACATTTGCAATGGAGAGCGGTGACCCTCCTGACTGGAGGCCTGTTGGGCAAAGCATGTTTCTCCAAATTGGCAGATAATACTACAGCGGCAGAAGAAGATTGGATCTGGAGATGTGGGGATCATATGCACAGCGGAAAGTGGCAGCAAACACTTTTCAGTTTAATGTGTGGAATGCTCCGTTCAAATTGCTTCTGTTTCCTGACAGGTCTTTGATATCAATATGGGGTCATTACTGGGGCCTTTGTTGATGTCTGTCCCTTGGAATAACTTTTTAAATTTGTTCGACACACAACTAAAAATACTAAGAAACTGCTCCAGATTGTACCTTGTACGATGGCAGTCACCATTGCTGAACCTTAAAGGTCCAGTGTTGAAGATTTAGGGAAATCTAATGGTCAAGTACCTTTTCATTTGTGTATAAGCACTGGTTCACCAAGTTCAAGTCTGCCATGTTTCTACAGTAGCCCAGAAAGGCCAAAGCTTGAGACTCTTGGCTTCAGTTTTTTTTAACAAGTTGTGCACCCACTTCAGGTTCTCTAAAGATTGTATTTAATGTTAAAAGTTGTCAATATCTTATTTTTCTTATCCATCTTGCAGCAATGGAACGGCAAGGACACGGCATTGATGGTGACCAGGGTGGTGAACCACCGGCGTTTCTCCGCAACCGTCAGCGTCGGCGACACATCCCAGCGAAGCACCAGCCGCTACCGCTGCGTCATCCGATCAGACGGCGGGTCAGGAGTGTCCAACTATGCCGACCTCATCGTTAAAGGTACATTCAGCAGTTCACTGAGCTCTACATAAGAGGTGCCTGGAAGGCACCTACCACCTCTTGAAAGCAGAGTTATTTGTGATGAATTTAAGTGGGTGAAGGGAGAGAAGCGCTTGACAAATCCGATCAGGGCAGTTGCAGTGAAATGGGACATCTTCTTTAATGTGGAGAACGTGAGAAACAAGCCTTGGGTAGTGGTGTGTGTGTGTGTGTGTTTGGCTGTTGCTCATTAGTGCTGTGAGAATGCTGAGGATGGAATACTGAACAGACTTCAGAGTAGTGACTAGAACTCACAATGAGGCCTCTTTCAGTCCATTTGTGTCTGTCTCTGTCAGCCTTTCACTTCATTTTCTTCCTGTGTTTCTGTGGGTTCCCTCAGTTTCCCTCAAGGTTTGAAATAGATAGCGACTCTTTGTTCAGGTTTTTTTATTTCTTTGAAATTTCTAGTACTATCGGAATATTCTTGGAGGCACCAAATTCCAGTCACCTACATATTAATTTTGTCTGAAAAGTGTTGAAGAGACATTTCTTCTTGGTGCTGCAGTCTTGAATACAGGTAAATGATGGAGTTCTAACTTAAACCAACAGCCCTGTTAGCTTTTGGCCTTGGCCTGTTAACACGTGCTTGCCTGAGCATGGTGTGTGTCTTTTAAAATTTCAAATTTCAAAGACTCCAAAGATACCAAAAAGATAAACAAGGTCCTCAAACCTAAACGACTGAATAGGTCTCCCAAAACGACATATGCAAACGTGTCTTCTAGAAATCACAAGTACATACGAAACTGAGTTCATAATTGAGGGGCGATGATAACAAAATTCCTTCCAGGATTATGTTGACAGACAATGTTTCTTTGATTTAATGAAACACGTTGGAGCTGCAAAGGTGGATGGTTGGGGTGAATAGCATCGAAAGTTCAGGCCTGTAACACG
The DNA here is from genome assembly GCA_036365135.1 of Miichthys miiuy. Classification (NCBI taxonomy): domain Eukaryota; kingdom Metazoa; phylum Chordata; class Actinopteri; family Sciaenidae; genus Miichthys; species Miichthys miiuy. The sequence continues at coordinate 28,192,115 of CM071604.1, forward strand.
ATGGTTCGCGTCCAAACTATGGTCTCTTTGGTTAAGGCTAGGGAAGGATCGTAACTGTACTCACTTCAGCGATAGTGTATTGCGAGATTGGCTATTCTGGCAGAAAACAAATGACATACTGTATGTTGTCAGTGAACATTATACTTTACTTCATCGTACCACACGATCATTGTCACATGGTCGTGATTTGGCGCAATGTAACACGTCTCTGATTTAAGCACTTAAAACATACAGTAAATTGCTTCGTTGCTTCTCCTCTATCGTCCCTGCTGGTTCTTTACTTTCCCTTTTTCAATGTTTTCCTTCCACCCGTTCTCACCTCTTATTTCCTCTGTCCCTTTTGTATTTATGTATTTATGTGTGCTGCTCAACAAATGCCCTCGCTAAGGACTTTCAAATCCTCTAACGCGATCTACTCTGCTCTGCGCTCATTCTCGATACAAGGCAAGAAATATGAAGGAATCTCTGTGATTTACCATCCCACTCTCCACCCCGTGGTTCATATGAACAACAGGAAATACAGTACTGTCCTGCTGAGAAGGCTTTTGATGTAATGAAGAGTCCGGATAATGTTGTTGTAAGGCCTTTGATAGAATTATAGCATCGCAGCTATCTGTTGTTGTCACACGTAATTACATTCCTTTACCTCTTCCAGTCTCTGTTTGTTGAACTGCGTTTTACACTTCTGTGTATCCATCTCTCTCTCCACAGTCAGCTCAGAGTATAAAATAAAGTGTTTTTGTCAGCATTAAAGTTTTCTCGACTTTGAATTGTCGACTACAGTCCATAGGGACTTGGCTCGGGGACCGGAGGGTGGCCGGTTCAAGTCCAGCATGGACCAAAGTATGGAGGGTGAACTGGTAGCTCGAGAGGTTCCTTTTTACCTCCTGGGCACTGCTAAGATGCCCTTGAGCATCAATCTCTCTGCTTTTGCATATCTATGAGCCCTTTGTGAGTGTGTGGTTGTATTTCGGGCCTATGTATGTAAAAACTTGAGTGGAAAAAGTACATTACCCCACCAAGGGATCAATAAAGTATCTATTCTTTAGTTGATGCAATACTTAAGTACTGAGACAGCTGTGCAAAAGTCTTAGCACTGAACCGTTTATAGATAAAACCAATGTATGCTACAGTAAAGCACTAACCCGTACTGTGATAGATAAATTGTCAGCATAGACAGTGCTTAGGCACTTTCTTTTAAACATTCTCTATGTTAAAGAGTTAGCGCTGGGCACGTGTGTCCTTGCACACACAAGCTAACGGAGAAATACCTCTCGCAAACTTTGTCTTCTCTTTTTAAGTGTCCTTGACCAAGACACCGGCGCTCACTCACTGTAAAAGCTGGAGTTTATGCTTGGTTGGCTGGATCTCTAGGGTTGTGCTCTGACAACACTTTGTGTTGCACCTTGACCCAAATTTATAGACCTGCCTCGAGGTGGAAACACAGAGGAATATTTTGTTTATAACATGACCGCTTACACTATGTTATGACTATTTATCATTATTTGCAGGAATTAGTGTTCCTCCTAATGCTCACAGTGAAGCTCAAATTGGATTCCTGAGATGCATTTGGACAAACACACATCTCTACCTCGAGATATTTTCCATGAATTATGGTAATTTTTTTTATTTCTATTAAACATAAGGATATCTTCACGTGGCGCGTGGGGGATTGGACTGTGTTTGTTTTTTAATGGAATTTAAATTGCATCGCTGAAATACATTTAAATGTAGACACGCTTTGGCCTAAATTATGTTCTCAATGCATATTTAGTATGAATTATGCTGTTAACCTTATTTGGTGTGAAGGATGTTTAATCTGGAGGGAGGCTGGAGTGTGTGTGTGTATGTGTGAGTGTGTGCTATTTTGATTAGATGATAGTCCAGGGACTGAAACTGTCATTACCATCTGTTAGCAGAACACACAGAGTGTAGTCCTGATGTCCAAATGTGTGTGTGTGTGTGTGTTGCTTATCATGCTCAATGTGTCTCTTGGCATGCATGTGTTTGTCCTTTGTGTGTGTGTGTGTGTGTGTGTAGGCGCTGTCAGCCATGCATCGTGTCAGAGGAATAGCCCATGCCAACAACAGAGTTGTGCAATATTACGCTCGCACATCCATGAGCACACCTCCCAGAAGCCCTCTGTGTGCGCAGTGTGTGTTGCTAAATTTGTGCACACGTGTTATTGTCCTTGATTTGTACATTTGCGTGTTTTTGAGTTTTGTCGCTGTCTCCGTTCACGTGTGGCGGGATCATCTGTGTGCAGTTTAATTTGTCTCTGGGTGTGTGTGTGTCTGCTGTTCATTTGTGCATCCATGCCGCGGTTGTTGTGTGTCACAAATTAATTTGCGCGTGTGTGTAATTGTGAGTTCCCCCCGAGTTGCTAAGTGAAATCAGGGTTAATTAGTGTGTTGTTCGGCCAGGTGTGACCAGAGGAATCTGGAGAGAGACTTCTTGTGTTACAGTGCCCTCCCTGTGTGATGTCTGTCTCTTTGTCTGTGTGTGTGTGTATGTGTGTGTGTGTGTCCCCCGTGCTCATTCATGCATATTAATCTGTGACACGACACTGCTGGCCCGGCCAAACAGATGATGCCTTTCTTGCTGACAGACAGGGGAAAAAAAGATGGCTGATATTTAACATTCCAAATCCTGCAGATTTAAAATCATCAACAGAATAATACAAAATGACTGCAGTGTATGATTCTGATACCATAAGAAAAATCGACACATGGTTCAAATTCTACAGTATTGACAGTAAAACATACAAATGCATCTAGAACAATAGCACTGAGCAACTAAATACCTTTTTGCATGATGGATATTATACAGCTGGGGCCTTTCTGCATGTTCCTGCCTGTGTCTGCGTTGGTTCTCTCTGGTTACTCCGGCTTCCTCCCACAGTCCAAAGACATGAACCTTAACAGGTTAATAGGTGACTCTAAATTGTCTGTAGGTGTGAGTGTGAGTGTGAATGGTTGTTTGTCTCTGTGTGCCCTGGGGTAATACTGGTCACTTGTCCAGGGTGTACCCTGTCTCTCGCCCTAAGTCAGCTGGGATAGGCTCCAGCCCCCTGCGACCCTGAAGAGGATAACCAATGAACAATAACATTATCTGGAAACCTTACTTTGTAAAAAAAAAAACACTTTAATTGGTAATGCTCAGTCAAAACATCTTAAAGAATCATAAAATGGACAAACAATAATATTGAACAATACCTTTTTTTAATTTTCTTCGTCTATGAAATGGCAACTTTCACACACAGCTAGCAATTAAAAGCTGCAATGAAAGCTGAAAGATTACCACACTTATCTTTAGCTGTTTTTAATCATTCTGTCGCATTCTGCGTCGCCTTCGGATAAAAGCTCGAGGTAGGTGTGTATATATATATTGCCCGACTTCACACCTCCACTCTCATCTTTCCGTCATTCCGTATCCTGCCCATATTCACACCTCTGCCTCGCTTCACACCTCCATTAAAGTTAATGCTGTAAATGTTAAAGAAAACGCGCAGCGACAGCGGTTTCTTGTGAACACAACATCCTCCAACCTTTTGCTTTTAAATGGACACGTCTTTGGATTAATGGCACCGACGGATATTCTCGCCGTCGGCAGAAAAAAAACACTGGAATAAATGGAAGAGAATGAATTATTTGCAAGGCTAAATGGAAATGAGAGGGGAAGTATAAAAAAAACACGCAGAGAAAAATACAGTAAAAGTTATTTTTGAGTTTGAGAACTTTGTAATAAGACATACAGCACACACACATGCATCAAACACACACTCAGTGTCCAGTTTGGTCGGACAATAAAGGATGTCCTTGAAGAACATGTCAGGGAAAATGACACACACACACACACACAGATGTTTTTCCCTGCTCCTGTGCGTTTCCCATTTGTATGACTCTTGTCGAACAGATGCAGTCAAAGCCCCAGGGCAACAAGGTCTCAACCATACCCCCGGCTGTGCTTGTGTGTGTCTGTGTGTGTGTGTCAGAGAGTGAGCAAGCCTGCATGCTGACGTGTCTGTGTCTCAGGGGGTGATAAATGTAGGCTGCATTTGGGCTGTGTATCTACATTCATGTGTGTTGTGTTGTGTATGGACATTTGTGCATTAGCGTGTGTGTGTGTGTGTGTGTGTCTGTCTGTCAGAGATAAGACTCAATGGGGCGTAGCAGAGATCCAGGAGAGCCACTGTCAGCCGGTGCCCTGTGGACACCGTGCAGAGTGTGTGTGTGTGTGTGTCTGAGTTCCCCAGGAATACTGCTCCATCTTTCTAAGTCTCCCTGGGTGGTCATAAAGCTGATTGTAGTCCAAGAATTAGACCCAGCAGCGTCACCGCAGCGTGTAAGTATCTGTGTGTGTTTGTCCATAAAGCGAGAGCTCACTCCCAGCATCTTCTGTGTGTCTTTTCCCTGATAGGGAAATCAATGGTAGAGTGGACAGATCAGTCCTATGTGTTAGATGTGCGAAAGCACACTAACGCTCCGAACTCCCACTGGGTGGGCGAACACAAACGCAACCTCCAATTTATGACTGCTTGAAAAGTACGTTGGACATCCAAGCGAGGAGTTTTATTCCGAAATGAGATGTCAGATGTCGGAAATGTCAGGGTTAGCTCTGCGGAGCAGTTGTGGCATAACATTTAAATAAATAATGCCACGTTCTTATCCTGGTTATCAAATAGGAGTCATTTGAGATGGATTATGCCTTCTTATAGGCTGTCGAGGTGCTTTTAATGTGAAACGTGTGCGAGTGTTGCGATCGGCCGGGAGCTTAACGGAGAACAAACATATAAAGTCAAAGATATAAAGTCTATAAAGAGGGAGTTAACAACAAACAACACCAACAGGAACAGGGAATTAAAGTAGAAGCACAGCAGAAAACTTTTTACTGATAAAATGTACTTGTAAAACCAGATAAAGATTTCAGGTGAATGCTACAGGGTTTTAATTAAGTACAAGAAATGATGCCTGAATAGGTATAAACATCTTTCATTCCTCTATCAGTGCGTCACCTAAACTCAGGACACGAGGAGGCTGTAAAATGAGGGCGTATCACTTGTCTTTGCTATGCATTTATGTCTGTTATTGCACTTTAATTTTATGTATTTTTATTTGGCAGCCTTTACGTCCAAGATGAATTTCCCAAGGGACGAATTCTTGAGTCTTGAATATAGGCTAACCTAATAGAGGGCCTGCATGGTTCCCTTTGCATTTGGGGTAATTAAAAGCCTCCGTTTATGAATATACTGTCTTCTTCTTGGAGAAGCATGAGAATTGTGAAAGTTAGGAAAGTTCAGTGCAGCGCGGATGGAAGTGAAGTTGATTTTGGTGAGACATACTGTACTCTACTTGCAGCAATATCGACAAAAAATTGATGACACGGAATGATGGAATATCCACGAGATGAGACGAAGAAAAGATTTGCTCCCTGGGGAGAAAGAAAACTCAAAAGAACCAAACTGCATTTTATGTGAAAAGTTGTGCAAGTTTGTTTATCTGCCTACATCGGGGAGTGTGTATGTGTCTAGCGAGAGAGTGTGTGTGTGTGTATGTGTGAAGAGAAGGGAAACATACACCCATACAGTATACACTCCTCCTGCCTCTTTAACCAGGTCCTTAGGGCTTGCCCTAGGTGTGTGTATGTGTGTGTGTGTTGTGTTGTGTACGCTGGGTGGTTTGTCGTGTTGTTGCGAGTCCATGTAAGTTGCTTTTTCATGTGCATGGGTCTATGCGAGCGTGTTCATCTGTGAGTGTGTGTGTCAGAGAAAGTGGATACTTCACAAGGAATTTCTGAGGAGAAGTATAAGTAATGCATGAACAGATAGGTGAGTAGAAGAAGAGGAGGAGGACTGGAGGTGAGTAAAGGAATGGAAAAGACAGAGAAGAAGTAGAGAGAGGGTCGGAGGGAACGGATCAGAGCAGGAGGAGGCTGAGGAGGTGAAAAGTTGAAACCAATGCTGGGGAGCCTGAGATGAGACGTAAAGAGAGGTAACTAAACATATATGACATGAGAAGTGAACAAAAAGACACAGGGCAGAAAGAAAGCAAAGAGAAGAAGTTTTTACAGTAAAAAACTGACAGCTGTGGTTGGATTTTACCGTAATAAATACGGTATATCTTTGTAATATTACAGTAAAAGGATATCAGTACTGTTGATGTCACTCTTAAGGTTGGCGTTTTACTCCGTATTCTAAAATGTCTGTAGATTTTATGGTGGAAAAACTGCAAAACCATGACAGTAAAATATGTCATTAAATGTTACGGTGTTTTACTGTACAATTCACAGTCTCTAATATAAAATACTGCTTTATTCTGTATAAATTCCCTTAAAATGGCGTATAAATAAAGGTTTCGCCGTAGAATATGAGCAACCGTAAAAATGTTTTTTACCGTAAAAAAGTTGCAGCTGCAGTTGCCAGAATTTTACCGTAATAAATACGGTGTAACCTTTTCTAATATTACGGTAAAAAGATATTAGTACTGTTGATTTCACATATACGGTTGGTGTTTATTATTTTTAGTTTATTATTAATTTTTTATATACTGTATGTCAAGACCGTAAAATATGTCATTAAATATCACGGTGTTTTACTGTGTTATACCGACATTTTTTACAGTGTAGAACCTTCGCTGTTAGAAAACAGAGAGGAGGCTGACAGGTTCAATCCCATCAGCCATTTCTGTCATTGCGCCATCTTGTTGAGCCGTCTCACGTGTGGATGAGAGCAGCTAGATGCCAAAAAAAAAGCAAAACTTGAGTGAGGAGGGGCGATACGTCCACTGCGAGTGTCCTGCTGTTCGGCTCCTGTGAAGCCGACAGATTTGAGACTGATTCTCGTTTCATTAAAAACCGTCGGAGAACGTTTTTTTTGTGACACTAAGAGGATCAGCGTCTCTGGCTCTTTTCTTCTGTCCTACATTTCCCTCAACGTCTCCCACCTTCTCTGTCTGTGTTTATATTTCAGAGTTTAGGCTCTATGTGGGATTTTTTTTATCCTCAGCAGCTTACAGCAAGCGAGCAGGTAGAAGTTTACTGTCATGTTCACGGACACTTTGACAGAACCGATGTGGTTATGTGACACAATCCCACGATATGTCAAAATAGGCTTAAAATCCAAAGGCTGTGTGTTGCACTCGTAGTTTGGTTTTTTGGAAAGATGTAACCCTGTAACCAGGTCAGGTAGCCACATCAAGGTGAGGAAACTTAAGTTCTGCATAAGCTGCTTTGCCATCTTAGTTTGAGGAGTTTAGAAAACACTGAACATTAATAACAAGACCGTAAAAATATGTCATAAGTACCGTAGCAGACCATCATGATGTTGTTTTGATGTGCTGTTAAAATCAGTTGACGTAGCAGCAGGAATGTCCACAGATAGAGGACATCAGGGTGGATGGATGGGTAAAACTTCTGATGTTTGTGTACCGTGTGAATCTAAAAGTCACCAAGCTTTATTTTGAAAGTCTATCCCTGCCATTCCACTGATCTAATATTTGACAGATTTAAAACTGGAAGGCTCAAGAGATCAAATAACTCGAGTAAGTTTAAGATGACAGTGTCTGCCTGCACAGCTTCGATGATAAAACACGCCGTCTGCTTTTGTTTGAGGAAGCAGAGACTCATGGGAGTTTTTTTTTTTTGGTGTTTAGAAGTGGACTCAGACGGCATGGAGCGCACACTGTGTGTGTGTGTGTGTGTGTGTGGGTGGGCATGAACGTGTGTTAGAAATACGGTCATCTGTGTTTTCATGTATTTTTCTGTGTGTCTGCGTCTGTTGTGTTTCTCTGCTCAGGAGTGTGTGTGTGTGTGTGTGTAAAGAGGTAGCAGGTGTCCGCCACAATGAGTTTGCTGTGAGGAGTGGGAAATCAGATTTTATTTCCCATGATTCTCGGCTTTCCCTTGAGTGTAAAATACACTGTATTTGCCCCCCATTTCATGCTCAGCTCTTTCTTTCTTTCTTTCTTTCTTTCTTTCTTTCTTTCTTTCTTTCTTTCTTTCTTTCTTTCTTTCTTTCTTTCTTTCTCTATCTCCTGTCTATCCCCTGTGATAGACGGATGTGTCGTTGTGCTGTGAATCTTTTGATTAAAGTATTCTTTGTGACCAGGCAGAGAAGAATGTTCTCTCTGTGTGTACAAGTGCTGAATTCATTATACCAAGTAACAGGCCTGAGGGAGTATGGAGTGTGTTACTCACAGGTGTATGCACACACACACTCACTCACACTCACACACACACTCAGCTACTGAAAGCACTCAATCCTCAGGAAATGTGTTTATATAAAAGTCAGGAGCAGTTTTGAGCTGATGAATAACAGAAAGAAAAGAAGGGCTGTAATAAGTCTCAGTCAGATTAGGTCATGTGACAGAGCAGCATGCAGGTCTGAGGAGGGCTAATTAGCTGCTGATGCAACACACCTGGTGAGAGAGCGCCCGTTTAAATTTGTGCCTCACATAAACAGTCCTGAAAATCCTTTTTCACCGGCACTGTCTCACCTGTAAGTACCTCTCTAGTGTCTTTCCTTAAGGGTCCCGTAGCGTAATCCTTCGCTGTGTGCCGAAATTGGGTATAAAGAGCAAAAAGAGTCTCTGAAGGGAGGCGGATGTGGTTGAATGGATGCGGTGGTTGGGTGGGTCAAACACGGGACTTTCACCCAGGAGACTGCTGCAATTTCTTCTGTGTAGTGACACAACATTGATGACCGGCTACCCATGAATCCTCGTGCAATCATGTTACTGTAGGTCGGCGACCTGTGTCCTAAACCTAATCAGGTAGTCTTATTGGCAAAGACATATTGTTACCATGACGACAATGGCCATCTCAAAACGCTTAAAATGTGAAATATTTCTGAGCAAGCTTTATTTTGAAAGTCAAACTGGACGTTGTATTTATCTTTAATTGACCACAGAGCTCCGCACGTGCCAACATGATGCTAGAGGGGTGTGGAGAAAGTCATAGTCTGAAGCCTGCAACAGACCAAGCTGCCGCGTCTGACAAGCCGGGAGTGAGAATGTGTTTCTAGGAGACGACGCGGATGATGCAAGGGCAAGTCAGCAGGTCGCTCGTGTAGTGAGTCTCTGGGTGAGTCAGACCTTTCCGCCTCAGGTAGAGCGGGTTGGCCAGGGTGAACCAGGAACATCCTCGTATTAAATTTGCAGCATGCAGGTCCAGGCTCTCAGGTCACAGTCATGATGGATGGATGGTAAACACACACACACACACACACACAGGAATCTCTTCCAGCAAAAGTTTCATATGCCAAACAACGGTTCTATTGAAAAAATCTGTTTGTTATATGAATGAATTTCAAATGATCTAAAAGCACATTACAGCGATGATCTCCTAATTCAGAGTTTTGAAGTTTAAAACACCGAAACATCAAAATCAACTGTTTTGTTGCTTTTTCTAATAACATTTTGTCAGGTTTATTTCCACATGGCCAGAGTCAGTTTGGATATTTCATTGCTTTGTAATCAAAGTTTCCTGCCTGTTTATGTGTAGAAGATGCAGTTTAAATGATTTGGTATCTTTGCAGTATGATTGGTTAAAATTAGAGGTTACAGGTGCCATCAACCAAGAAAATAGCACTCAAATTTACAAGTATGGACTTTTTATGAAAGCACAGTCTAACACAATGCATTGGTTGACAAAATGACAACACTAAGACTTTAACTGGGTGCTGTGTGTTCTAGAAATATTGAAAGATGAACTCTGAAACTGCATTTCTTCTGCATTTCTGCAGAAGCAAATTGCAATAAAACATATCCAATATAAATGACCTCCACTTAAACAGATAGCATGTGGTGGTTATCATTAATACTTGATGAGCCGGATTGATCAAATCGGAGCTGGATTGCACTGATCTATGTGTCTGTGTGCTGATGTGTGTTTTCCGAGATGAATTGCTGAGTTCAAGGAGCTGTGAAATAGACCTTGAATGCATCACTGATAAGACGACAACATACAGAAAAATGCAGAGAAGAATTAATGTAGAGACAGCAGAGAAAAAGAAACCAAAGCTGCTTCCAGCATGTTTAAAACAAGAAGGAAAGAACAAAATTATAATAAATAGTTCTTAATTAACAGGAAAAAGCAGTAATTTCACGCTGCATATTGAGACATAAGAGAGGAACACTGATAATTGCGTTTATTAAAACAGAGTCAGATGGACTGATTTTGATCGGACTATAAGATATAAAACATAAGACCCTGTGTAAGAAGCAGGTATTAGAGAAACAGTAAAATCTATAATCTTCTGGTTAAAATGACTTTTCAAAGCAGAGAATTTGTGAAATCAGATTTCCATTCAGCACATACAAACAGCAGTATACAAAAAGAAGAGGAGAAATCTCTTTCGCTCTCACTTTCTCTCTCTCTTATCATCATGGCCATCATTACTCTCTCTGACCACTGTTGAAACGGGAGGAAAACAGATTTTGCCAGAGCGATTGTCATTTATGGTGCAACTGATTTTTCCATCTTTTCCGCCACCTGGGTGATATCTTTTCTCTCCTCTCTGGTGAGCTGAGTCCTCCTTTATCTGTCGCTCTGTCTGACACACACACACACACACACACACACACAGATATACACATACACACACTTTTCACTTTCTCTATCTTTGAATCTTTCTCTCTCTCTCTGAGCTCTCGCTAAGACTCGACAGCACTTTTAGATTTGCCACAGACAGACATGTCAACAGAAATACACACTGGCAAACACACACGCGCACAAACACTATAAGGCATGTTATAAAGTGGCAGCAGAGAAGAGGTGATAAAAAACTAATATTACCAACAGCACAACTATTACTCCTAAATCTTCACTCCATCCCTCCTTTTTTTCTTTAATTCTTTTTCTTCCTTTGCTTTTTTACCTTCTGTTTCTCTAAACGTATAACTGTGTGTGTGTGTGTTTGTGTGTGTTACACTGGCTGCCAGGAGAAGCAGACAGTGTAATAAAGTGAGAACTTTTGGAGATTGGAAGGATTTGATAACAGCCACTATGGATTTGTTGCTCTCTCCTCATTTAAGTTTTGTTTGGTCATCTACTGTCTTAAACAACCACCTCACTAGCTTATCTCCTCTTCTTCTCTGTCTCTCTCCCTTGCCTTTCTTCAGTACATCATTCTTACTTATTTTTGTACTCTATGTTCCCCTCTATGATTAAGGAAGAAGATTCCTGTAACTGATTACAGAGATCAGTTCGTATCAGAGTAAAGACAGCTCAGTCCAAATTTAGAATTTTTTGGTGCGCTGGACTAGTGAAGGTATTGGCCATGGACCGCAACATCTGCCATCTCTATCTGCAATCCAATAAAGACATAAAATGCAATTAAAACAAATAAGAAAACAATGGTTACGGTGTACCACAGGGATCTATTGTGGGCCCTGTGTTGTTTTACCTTTATAAATAGATAATAATATAAATTTATAATATATTGTCAGACTGATTGCCAAATCTAAATTCATGCACATGACAATGTACTTTTAGCCAACACAGCATTGAGTAAATTCTTCAGTTTCCGTCAGAAACGGTAAATAAAACACATTTCACAGGGTCAGATAATGTACACATCTTGGTAAAATGGTTAAATTAAACATATCTATTGGTAAAATGTGCAACTCTCTGGTGTGGATTATTATATTGTCATTTGGAAACACGTTGCTGCCTCTGCTCTGAGGATAGATTGTGTTCACCAGTCCAATTACCATAGTCACCACTGCATCATATATGATAATGCAATTTGGGCTTTCCTGCCTGGCATACATAATGACTTTTTTTATGTTTAATCTGCAATACAAAGCCGTTGTTGGAAAATTACCATTTTATAATTCTAGCCCATACTTAACCTGCTCCAGTGATGAACTGATGAACGAGTAGGTATACTCAACTCAAGTTTAATTGCAGATTTTTATTATTATTGACCTGAAGAATGCTCTTGAGCAATCAGACAACACATCAACAGGCATATTTGTATCTCCTCAACACTAACTTTCTAAGTATCAGCAGTTTTTCGAGTTTGAGCATTACATTACACTCCTAGTCGATGTGTTTTGTTCAGCTCAGCTGAGGTAGCAATTCTGTTGTGAAAGTTTCAAATTCCTCCTAAAATTAAGCTCAGCTGTTTGATGGGAATGTAGCCTCTGTCCCTCCAAATCTTCTGTGTTTTCATCACAACTGCAGAGGACAAGCAGATGTCTGTTGTTGTTGTTGTTGGTCCATGTTGAGAACAAAAAAAAAGATTTTATTTCCTTCATCCTCATCACACTGGCTTCTTACTCATCATTCAGATTGATTCATTTTCCATAATTTAACCAGACTGAGTCACACAAACAAAATGATTCATGCACACAGATGCATAAAAGATTAAACATGCGACCAAACAAAAGTTTACACAGTTTCCTTGGTACGTCTGTCTGGTGTGCACATGCAGATAGATAAGACTTGCACCCTCTCATTCTCTTTAATTCTTTATATTCCAGACACATACACACACACACATTGTGTCCCATCTTCAAACTCCATGCCGGAATCGTAACACAGTGCAGTAAAAACTAGATCCATATACTTTGTTCCCTCCGGGTGTAGTAACACAGGTCACTTTTGAGTGCATGATGCGTCTTCTGACAACAAGGCCCCAAGATACGCAAGATAAAACCTTTTATGGGGCCAGGGCTGCTCCTCGCATATATACACACACCGATGCACACACACACACACAGAAGTGTTTATTGGCCCACAGTTACAATGCTGTACTCCTGCTGTATCCCACTTTAAAACTTCATGAGCCCTGCTTGTTTTTACCACAGTGTGAGTGTCTGCAGAGACAAAACGGTGTCCTGTGGGAGGAGTGCTCCTGTAGAGTTCATATTCATATTTAAAATGCAAACTTTTTGTTTAAACATCCAACGAACAGGTTTCGGTTTTGGAAATGTGTTTGATTCCCCTCGAGGTGTGGGAGTGTATTATTTTCCTGCCACCGTAACTTCTCATTAGTGGCAAAAAATACAGCTTGTGTTGATTTAAAGTCTGTTTATATTGAAAGCTCCCTTTTAAATAATTCCCTAAAATCATTTTCTGAATTTGTTTGTGCATCTGACAAAAGGCTAAAAAGAGGTACACTTATCTTTATCTTTAGAAATAATTTAAAATAATGTTTCCTTGAGGTGATGTGCAGTGCAGAATGTTTGTGTGTGTGTGGATCATGACACAGAAACTGTAGGTGTGTCATCTACCTGTTCAAGATCAACTGAATCATATCTGGTTTAGTTATTTTTGGTGTGTATGTCCGACATGTATCTGGGCTCTGAGTTATTCAGGACACTGCAGACACTTTTTCTCCAGGAATGACCTAACACCATGACATGGGGACAGTATTTCATTTCATAGCGTCAACTTTCATTTCAAATTGATGACGTATAAAAAATCCTGTGTGCGACGGGGTTTTCAAATAAATGATTAAACAGTGCATTAAACGGAGTTAACTGATAGCATAGCATGAAGCAGATGACCTGTTACTAAGGTGACCTAACTGATTTGAACTGAACCGAACGCCTGACAATCAGGAAAAAAACATTACACGGTCATGCTATGATCTTTTTTCAGGGTGCTGGCTGTACTATTGAAGAACTTTTGGGCGATCTCATTGGCCAGCTCATAGCTCATCCTTCCCCCTCATCCAGCCACTCTCTTCTCGCTCCATGTTTGCTTTTCTTCTTCCTCTTTTCCCCCTTTTCCATCCTCATTCCTCCATCTTTTCTTCCTCTACTTGACCAAATTGTTTTTCCACCACCCACGGCTTCCAGCCCTCCTTCCCAAACAGCCTTCATTCTTCCTTTTATCCCTCCTGTCACACATCATTAGCATCACTGTATGGTGGCCAACTGTAGTTGATTAGCAATTAGAGAGTGTCCATACTGTTTCTGTATCCATGTAGGAGCTGTGTATGTGTGTATTTCTCCGTGTGCACATAGAGATATTAGCATGCACTCTTTAAAACATGTCCTTCAGTTTACAATGTGCAAGCACACAAATCTGTGTGTGTGCAAGCACAGGCTTCGCTTCACGTGGGTGCATTCACATACATACAAAAGGTACAAGTATGTGCATCTACTTTGAATCAACACATGTGTGCATCTGTGTTTTTGTGCATGTCTGTGCGCTCTCCCCATGTCATCGCGGGTGCCAGGTTGTGTGTCACCGGGTGGCCTCTGTAACTCTTCGCTGTAAACGAGCTGGCAGGGTGGGATGAAGGGATGTCGGGAGGGGAAACAGACGGAGGGAGGGAGTGATTGAACGATCTCTCTCTTTCTTCCTGTGGAGTAACATCAGGAGAAGTTGTTGAATATAAATGACGTTAATGAAGAGTTGAGTCTCTGTTAAAGCAGTTGTAAAATACAGTTAACAGGTCGCTGTTAAAGGAAGGAGTCAAAGAAAACCAGTGTGTTCCAGCTGCAGTTTGCAAATGATGCTGTTGTGCGTCAAAATGTTCAAAGTTTTTTTTAAGAAGAAGACATTTTTTACTTGTTTATTAAATCCACCTTTCTTCTAAACAAGTGAAGGAAATTGCAACATGATGAGACCATTTTGCCGGCTTCCAGTGAGTCAGCCCTAAAAATGTCCTGGAAAAAGTGAAGTGTTTGTGCTTTTATTAAGACGCGGATGAAACCATTTAGAAAATGTGACACACAGAATGGAACAGTAACAGCACATTTAAGTAAAAATGAAGCCTGGGTTGACAAAATTGTTCCATCTTTCAGGATAATGAGGATAATTTACATCCTCGTTCTCTGTGTTTCTTTTAATTTTCTCTTTTTATGTAACAGAACAATCGGTACTTCATCACAAGAGCAAAGGCTCATGAATGTTCTAACGTGGGGCATGACTTCACTTTGTTATTACTGGGACACATATGGATTCAAATGCATGCAGGTTCTCTCATACATAGAGATGCTTATTGTCTTTTACTCCCTCCTGCACTCACGAATGCACACACAGAATCGGAGACGCACGCACACACACTCACAGCCTCCATATAGTCTGAGATGGATGAGTGTGCGGTGACTGACAGTTGATTCATCGGTCCCGCAGCCACCATACATATTCTAATGTAGCCTTGAGGAAAGTAAAATAAAAAAAAAACTTGCAGAGTGAGATCAGGACTTTGCTTTTAGACAGCAGGAGGAGAGAGGCCATTATTCTTAGCTAGCATAACGTAGCTGTCAACTGACAAAGCACCTGCCACAGAGAGAAAAAAAAAAAGATTTATACTTAGAAACCAAGACTTCAATCAGAAACTGTATGTAAATTTTGTATGTCACAGCTACTGGATGCACTGCATAGACGAGACAGCCTGAACGGTCAGTCCTCCGTTATACATGCATTTAGTTTTGAGCGTCATTGCCCCCCTGACATATTAATACAATCAGTTTATAGAGTCTATTATCACGATAGCTCTTTTCCCCCCCGAGTGTCAGTGATTGATGAATTATAATGCGAGTCCTTTTCTGGGGAGTGAAATGTGTGAAAATAGAGATGAAAGGTGATTTTAATTTTAAAAACTGCAATTCATATTCGACCAGCGGCAATAAAACACGTGTCTGCTGCCTCAAAAATCTTTCAAGTGTAAAGATATTAAGAAGTGACGTGCATTCACTCAAGGCCGCATGCTGTCGAGTCAATTGTCTGAAAGTCTTTTTAAACTTTAACTGGCCCAGCATAGCACATCGGGTCACACCGGATGTTAGGGGGTCGCCCCACCTTCTTTAACCTGTGCCAACTGTTAATATGGAACTATGACACCAGTCAACTTATGAAGGCAAGTAAATATGCAACATCAGGTTAGACCTTCAAAATAAAGCTCGCTGAGAAACATTTCACATTTTATGAGTTTAAATAGTCCAAGTTTGTTTGGTTTTAGGCCCCAAAACTACTAACACCTTCACATTATATACATATATTATATATGTAGTAGTTAAAAAAAGGCTTTTGACTTTTGGCTTCACACGGTGAGCAGCCGTCTCCTGCCATCCATCCACCCCAGTGTCCTCCATATGTGGACTTTCTTCCTGCTACGTCACCCTGATTTCAACGGCACATCAAAACATGACGACAGATTAGGCCAGTATGTGACATAATGTCGTCAGCCGTGACAAAGGCTCGAGATTAACAAGAGGTCCAGATAGCATCCTTACATGTTTTCTGAGCAGCTTGGGCAGATTTTTATTATTATTATTATTATTTTTTTATCATTCTGCTCATAAGTGTGTCACAGCTGCTGTCCAAGGTGCTGATCCCCGGACCGTCAGAAATGTCCGCGGTAATTACCCACAGTTCTCCTGCTGATGAGCGGGATTCTTACTGTCACAGTCTGATGACCAACAGAAAAACTCCACAAATATTCCCCCCGTCATTGTTTCCATCTGCTCCTGTTGCTTTTTGAGCGTGTTTCAGATTCAGGTTGCTGTGTCCTGACATCATTTTGTTAGTCTGCCTCTCATTGCTGTGGAGGGAATATAGAGTTTCAGAGAGGCTTGTGTGAGCTGCAGGGGTAAATTTTTTTATTTATTTATTTTCTTTACCATCTGGCCCAGTGGTGCATCGTTTAAATTAACTTTCTGCTGATATTTCTCCATGTCAGCTGAGTAAATTATCAATAGACCAGCCGTTCACATTCACCCTCTCACCTAGATTCATACACAAATACTGGAGGGTATGCAAATTTACAAATGAATCTGGAACCACAGTTGGACAGACCTACAACCAATCAGAGCGGCAAAACGTGCTGTAGCGTACAGTAGTTGGTCAAACCACTTTGTTTGTTAGTGACCTGATAACAGATTCAGCAGAGACCGTGTCTCTTAAATGCATCCATATCTTGGTTGTTTGCATCAATTGTATCACAAACCCGCCTGTGATCGGCTCGAACAAAAGCAAATTTAGTTGCATGAGTTACTTTTACCAACAAACGACACTTCACTTACCATCACGCAGTGTTGTGGAGACTTGTATTCATCGATGGTCAGTTCAGCCAGCGGGGAGAGAGAGTGCACGGAAGTCTAAGAAGTTTTAAACTGAAAGGTTTATTGAAGCTTGACCCCACATATGGTGTGACTGATGTCCTCCCTTTTAGTCACCATTACGTCTTCCATTATGCGCGTTGGAGCTTTTTTTATTAACATTTTGTGCAGCATTTCAAACAGGTCTTTCTATTTATATGGATGTTGGGTATCTGCTGTCTCGAGTTTGGTTTTGAAAAAAAAAAAAAAAAATACAGGAGACTCATAAAACATCGTATGCTTTTAGGCTTGACAGAGGCCATTATTTTAAAGTAGCATAATGTGAAACTCTAGTGGCAAAGTAGCTGTCAGCGACATGTCAACAATGTGATGGATTAATGCTACAGGTGGAGAATTCA
Source organism: Miichthys miiuy (assembly GCA_036365135.1). Taxonomy (NCBI): domain Eukaryota; kingdom Metazoa; phylum Chordata; class Actinopteri; family Sciaenidae; genus Miichthys; species Miichthys miiuy. Next base: position 28,209,531 of record CM071604.1, read on the forward strand.
CTGTGTGAAATGTCTCCTTTTTTTTTTTAGCTTTTAGTAGCAGCTGTTTTCAGTGCAAAAGTTAAACTGTGTCTCCTTCAACTTCACATTTATAAGCAGAATAAGGTCTGTTTCCTGCCTCACGTGGACGGTTTATTGTTTTACACGGTAACATACAGCATATTGCAAAAGTCTGTGAGGGTCCCAGGTTAACACAACGCAATACAAAGTGTCTGACTGGAGTAAAATTGGGTACCTGTACAGTCATAACAGACGCTACTGAGATGGATGTTGATGCCAATCGGATTGGAAACATGGCTCTCCTAACTTTCTTCCATCAGGTTTATGGATATTTTTTTGGGGGGGGAGAATCAATCGAGGCCTGGAAATATCTCGAAAAGCAGGTGGTGCCACAAAACGCCACATAATGAAATGATGCATTTCAAATTGTGTTTGTTATTTTTTGAAAATTACACTGAGCACCCTCAGGGTTGTACAACATTCATTCATTTGTGTGAGTATTACACACTTAGGCAGCACTGATTGGACTTTAATACAGTTTTCTGGTGAAGATGGGTTCTGTAATGTATTCTAATTCAGCAGCGATGTAGGCTCAGGTGGGGATACACTTCCAGTCAAAACAAGGTGATGCATTCGTTTTCTGATTGGCTCTGAGGCTGATCCAGCAGGGATAACATGCTTTATTGAATTCTGCACCACAAAAGAAAGAAAAGTCTGAAACTTAAGTAACCACCTCCTCTTTTTGCCATTTCACAGCTCCGCCGACACCCATCGCACCACCTGAGCTCCTGGCCGTCGGCGCCACCTACCTTTGGATCAAACCCAACGCCAACAGCATCATCGGCGATGGGCCGATCATCCTGAAGGAGGTGGAGTACCGCACCACTTCAGGGAACTGGGCCGAAACCCACGTGGTGGATTCCCCCACCTATAAACTGTGGCATCTGGACCCAGATGTGGAGTATGAGATCAAAGTCCTGCTGTCCAGACCTGGGGAGGGAGGAACGGGGCCGCCGGGGCCGCCGCTGGTCACCAGGACTAAATGTGCAGGTGAGTGACGCCTGTTTTTATTCTCATTTTCATCTTTCATCCATTTAGGTTGTACTTTTTTTTTTAAACTCGCTGTTGTTGTTGTTCATTTTTGATAGTTGCTTGGTACTTTTTTCGGTCTCGCTTCTGTCGTTGAGGATGACTCATGATCATGTTATGTTGACTTTGAAACCGTTGCTGTTTCCTCGTGTTCTTTGCTCAAAAGTATGAAGTGAATCCTCGGCTCACGCGTCAAATATAACACAGATATTAAGACATTGCAGGAAAGTTGAATATACTCTGGTTCAGATATGGTTAAAGTTACGTCTGAGTGATCTGATTTGGAGACAGAAAGGATGATGAAGGGAAAAAAAAAATGTTTCCAATTACTTCTTCTTGGGAACGAGGGCACAAATCAAAGGAGATGATAATTGGGATGTTAAGAAGGTGCCCCAGAGATGAAGGAGAGGTGGAGTGCAGGGGTTGGAGGAGGAGGAGAAGAAGATGGGGGAGGTTAGGAGGGGCCAATCATGGCTGATAATGAGGATCCCAGCGGGGGTGTAAGGACACAACGAGTGGCAGTTCATTTGATAAAGTGACAGCCCATCAAACCTCAGATTTATTGTGTGTGTGTGTGTGTGGATGGGTAGCAGGAGACTCAGTAGGAATCGACCACCACCTCTTTTCTCTTCCTTCCATCTGTCTTCCTGTTGATGTTTTCGTTAATCCACACTTCTTCTTTTCCTTCTCTCCTCATTAACGCGTCCTCTTTCGACCTCTCTGCTTCTTCTTCTTTCCATTTCTTTCCTTCCTTCTCTCTCTTTTGCGCCTCGGCTCGCTTCCTCCTCGTCTCTCTTTTCATTTTTGAACACATACTCTCTTCTTTCATTCATTCAGTTATTCTTTCCCCCTCTTTTGTCTGTGTTCCCCATCCCTCTGCTTTATGAAGAGCTTTTTTCTGATGCGAAGAAAAGCCTTTGTTTTTTTTTTGTCTTCGGAGTAAAGATGGAGGGAGTAAGACAAAGGGAGGATGAGAAGAGGAGTGTGAGGAGAAGTTGGTGACAGAGTGAAGGTGCTCGTCTGAAAAGAGATTCTGCATCTAACCTTTGATTCACAGAGACATTTGAATAGTGCTGCCTCCCGGTCGTGTTTTGTATTTTCCTGACGATGCCTTTATCTCGCCTGTGTGTGTGTGTGTGTGTGTGTGTGTGTGTGTGTGTGTGTGTGTGTGTGTGTGTGTGTGTGTATCTTGGGGCTCTACTTGTTTATGTTTCAGATAAGTTATGTCAAAACTGTAATTTAATTGGAATGGGAATTCGTTGTCTGTGTGTGTGTTCGTCTGTGTTTTTCTGGTATCTTCTGTCCGCCCCCTGATTCTCTCACTCTGTGGTAATCAGCAGGTGAAAATGATGTGCTAACAGTACCGACACTCGCCGTCTCTCTCCTTCCTTACCTTCCCTTCCCTTCCTCTCACTCATGTCTCCTCTATGATTCTCTAAACTGTCTCTCCGGCGGCGCCTGGAGAAGCGTGTACACGCTTTATTTATGTCCCGACTTCTTTTGTCCAGCAGAAGACAAACGCCCCGTGTTATGAACAGACACATTTAGCTCACCCAAAAAGGGGCGCATAGTATTTGGACATTGTCACTTAACCTCTTCTGCTTGACTTCAGGGAGTAACGATTATTATGAAATCAACATCAGCCACGAGGGGCAGAAATTACAACAATTATCTGATGACCCCCGATGCTAAGTGATGAATAACTGCAGCACACCACCGCCTCTGTCTGTTTTCCATCTTAAAGGATGAGGGTGGTCTCCTCCCCTGTCTTTGGCAGTCAGCCTCCTCTGTTACTAAATGATATAAAAGATGTGAAAGTAGCCGATAAAATGAAATGTCACTTAAGCAGGAGAAGGAAACTGGATTTGTCGGAGAGTTTCAGCTTCAGATTAATTCACATTTTTGATCTAGTGAGAAATTTTTACAAATTAAAATAAATACAGCACAGTGTTCATGGATTAGTGTGGCTCACTGATGTGTTTGAATAGTTTTTGAACAACAATGGAGCTGTGGTTCTTTCACAGCAGGCTCAAGTTACACAGGAAACGCTTGTTATCAGGATCCATTCATTGTCATCAGCTTGTCTCGGTTAGCTCAGTACTCCCTCGCATTTCACCATCATCCTCTGTGAAGCGAAATAAAGTCGACCAACAAAACAGTCGTAACAAAGATGAAGAGCAACACTACCTTTGTCTCTTCTCACAGCGCGCACACACACACACACACACACACAGGCTCAGACTCCCTGCCATGCCCACCTGAGGCCCTCCTGCTTTGCCTGTTGCTTTGCACTTTTCTGGCTGATGGCATACACACTTGTAACCACACACACACACACACACACCCACACACACCTACAAACAAACACTCTCTCTGTCTCTCTTCAAACTTTCATGTTGCTAAGACTTTAGATTGAAGTATGTCTCAAAATCAGTGAACATGTTGTGAAGTGTGTGGATGGATGGATGGATGGATGGATTAATGAGGGAATAAAAGACCTGCAGGGAGAAGAAGAGGAGGAATAAAAGAGGAGATTGGTGGATAAGAAAGTGGTCCAAGTGGGACAAAGAGAGCGAGGGAAAGGCGAGGCGATGGCTGATGTGAAGTGAAGTGGGACAGAGGTGGTGGTCACTGTGTGTGTGTGTGTGTGTGTGTGTGTAAAGCGGAGTCGAAAGGAACATGTGTTTCTGGGCTAGTGGCACTGTGTTGTGCTGTCACATCCATTCATGGGGTGCTGTGTGTGTGTGTGTGTGTGAGAGTGTGTGATGGGATTGGAGCAGGCAGGTATGACAGATGTTCAAAAGGCTGCTGGCAGCGTTGGTGTGTGTGTGTGTGTGTGTGTGTTTGTCTGCACACCTTCTGTGTTCACATTTCTGTTCACGTTAGCGTCCACAGCGCCGCTCGGGCCGCTGTTTGTAGCATCTTCAGACATAATTCTTTTTAATATCTGCTTCATTTTAATACCTCTTTAAAATTATTGTCGTTTGTTATCAGACGTGTTAATTTCATGCCTTGTATCATTAGTGTGAGTGTTTCTCAGAATTAGTCTCCTTTCTTCCAGGCTGCCAGCGGTTTGTTTTTATTCCCTCTTAGTATAAAATGAACCGACTTGATATTTGTTAGATAATTAATCAATCAGTTGAAACATGCTTCCAATTATTTCTCAAGATCGTGTTAACGTCTAACGTGTAGAATTAGGTCGGAAGGAAACAAATATTTTGGAAACTCTTTAAGGAAGTAAAGTCTGAGGTTTGAAGCATTTTCTAAATATTTTGGTACAGTCATAAAACGTGATGGTTCGTGACGTGCAGTGACATGAATCATGGCTGTGTGCATCACATGTTAGGATATAACATGTACGTTCAACATAGCACAGGAAATATGTTTGGTCGGACGTTGTTATGTGTCTGTAGAGGCTTCTCCGTCATGTACCTACCTGTTTTGTCGACGGAGTGACACCTCTGACCTCGGTTACCATAGCAATGATCAGAACAGCCTCAGCTTTTGCTAAACACAAGCATACGGCCGCTCTGTGTCTCAAGCAGACGAAGTCAGTAAGATTTGTGTACTAGATACTAGAATAGAACATTTCCTCACAACATGGAAGCATCCAGACCGGTCTGCGTGCTCCCGCAGGCCTCGTCTTTTACAGATGAAGCACTGAGCCTCGAGTGCTGATTACAAAGATGTCCTCCAGGTGATTCAGCCAGATTTGATCCCTGCAGCAGCAGCTAAGTTCTCCGTAATAGACAGCAGATATTGTTATTGTCTAGGAGTCTTTAAGCAAGGCATTAAAACCCGAACTGTTCTTTTTAGTTCCTGTCACTCTGGAATAAAGTGTCAACTAAAATAATCTTTATTGCGCGCACAGATTGGCTGTTTGGCTAACAGTTATGACAGCTCTGATTGCTAACACTGATAACAATGCTAATTGGTGATATTGCTTATATCAGCAGGTGGGAAGAGCAGAAATGAAAACAGCCAGAGGGCACGTGGAGAATTCTGCTGTATCGAACATGATTCAAAATAAATGAAATTTGAAAAAAAAACCGAAACGTTTGATCGAGATTTCAAACAGAGAAAGAAACATGTCACCGCCTGTGCTGCCTCTGGCCACCCTGTTGATTACTAACACCGTCATCATGTGTTCATTGTTGGTTTCTCTTTGTTCTATAGATATTTTTCCATGTTTATACAGACTTAACATTATGACTGACGTCTTTCCATCATCTGTGCAAAGTAAGAGTAAAACTATGTGTCCTGCACCTCGCGGCGTCTCTCCTGCCGGGCTGCTGACGGCTCTGCGATCCGAACACTCAGTCACACTGGGCAGCAGTAGAGGAAGGGAAGGGTGTACCAACGTCTGCTTTAGCTGACTTCAGTGACAGTCTGCACCACATGAGCCAAGAGACACGAGCCATGCCGCCGTCTGTTTGCATCACCCTTCTCTGCTCGCATCACTCTTTTTTTGGTTTGTAAAGTTTACGACGCGCCGTGCTCGTCACCTTGCGTTGCTCCGTGTACGATGACACAGCTTAAAAGTTGACACTTGACTGACAAAATGCGAGTCGACTGATGACTCAAATCTTCGACTTTCAGGGGGCAGCCCTATAGGTTATAACGCCGGTGAATAATAAAAGACAGCCAGATAAAGAACAGACGTCTTTAAATATTCCAGAAACAGAAGAGTCGTGTCCTCGGGGTGATATTCTGGAAGGCTCTGACACAAATTAAACCCTCAAGTCCGACTCAAATCTTGCTGTGACTTCACAAAAAAATGACTTTTTCCCCCTTCTCTCGAAACCTCCACCGTCTCCACACACTATACTGTTATTCCTCTGTTGTAGTGGACTCTGCAGCTGGATGCCAGGATTCAGGCCATTTCTCCCTCTAACCGGCACTGCGGCGGCGGCGGCGGCGGCTCCAGGGAATCCAACAACGATTTTAACCACGTACCTCCTCTTGCGTGGCACATTTGTGAGGGCGGTGTAAAGAGTAGATCGTGGAGGCGAGCTAAAAACGAACTCCCCGTTTTGCTCGAGGGTGCAGCGAGGACGCAGCCTTGATAAACGATTGATTTCATAATGCGTTTACCTCTTCTCACTTTCTCTTGCTCTTATCCCTCCATCTAATGACTCCTTCTTTACTTTTCAAGGCTTTGGAACAATTCATCACCCTCTTTTCATTTGGATAATATTTCTCCGTACCCACCTCCACTTTCAGAAACGACACACAGTGGACCAGTTGCTCCCTCCCTGTGTGACCTCCACGTCTTCCTGTCTCTGATTTCAAACCTCTTCTCTTTCTTTTCTTTTCCCTCTTAAGTTAGCACTGTTGCGTTGCCGCGGAGGGCCTGTCAGAACACACAAACACACTCCCTTGATGTTTCGCCTTCCTCCCCGCTCTTCCTTGATCTCCGCGTCTCGCTCCCTTTTTTCCTCTCCTTCATCTTCCCCTACTCCTCCCTACTCCGCTGTATTCCCGTCTCCCCTACCCTTCATTGAAAATATTACCTTAAACTCAATATTCCCTTAACACAAAATGCGAATATTGGCTCTGATCTGCGTCTCTATAAATATCAGCTTTTGACTTGAGCATTAGCTCTTCAAAGTGTAACTGCATCCTCCTATAATCTTCCCTCCTCACTCCTTCTCCTCCCACCTCTCCTCTCCTCCTTATAAATTATTTTTATGTGAGGGATGATAATGTAAGTGTTGGCTAATATGTTACCCTGTAAAGATGGACTTTTAATTCACCCGCTGTACATAAATCTTCCTTTAGTATCTTTTCTGTGCCTTTTTCCTCCCCTAACATTTCCTTCCCCGCTCTCTTCTTTATAGGAGGCAGATGCTAATGTGAATGCTGGCCAATATGCAGCACTCTATAAAGACTTAATTCACCTGAGGGTTATATACTAAATCCCAGCACCTTCTTTCCTCTCCCCATCTCCCTCTTTTCTTATAAAGTAGATCTTTATGTGAAGGATGGTGATGTGAGCGTTGGCTAATGTGTTGCTCCATAAAGATAGATTTTTAATTCACCTGCTGGGTATATACTGATTTGGCTGACACCACCGCTTCCACCATTCTGCCGAGCCAAGCAGTTTAATGCGGTTAAGAGGCTGCATGCGTCTTGCATCAACGCGGTCACAATGAAACCCGTTCAGTGCTCAGGTATTGGATCTGTTGGGTTGCTGTTAAATAAGCACACCGTGTTGCAAAGCAGATAACATGTCACACGTCTGTCTTCCCAGCTTGCTCGCTCATGACGTAACCGCGGCCCTCGAGGCAGGAGCAGATGCCAAATGGCTGCTCACCTGCACCCATCTTTCAGCTGCTCTCCCTGAATCCGCCTCGCTCCGTTTTCTGAGCTGCGTCTTTCTCCCTTTATTACCCAGAGCACTTTGACCTCAACAGGAAACAGCTGTTACTGTACTTGCTATCCGTTTTTATCTGCGTTTCTGCAGTAGAGGTTGGCAACCTGATGACGGAGGTATGGGCCACATCTGGAAAATGTGATCTGAGTTTAGACCCGTGAGACGTTCCTGGAATGTTTCTGAACCAAGGTGACCCACCTCTCCCACTTTGAGGCGTCATCTATCGCCATCAGAACCAATTTGAATAAGACAGCGGCACATTTAGATTCCTGTTGTGGGAGATTTTCATTTTAATTAAGTTTTTATCTAACAAAATCCTTGATGTTAACATTAAGTGATAATTTAGTTCCCCCCCCAGCCTTTCTTATTATCAGTTCTCTCACTTATGATAAAATTTTGCTCATCAGCCGCATTGTAAAGACGCAACAATACAGTAGGCAAGGCTTTTCAATTCATGGGACATCATCAAATGAATAAGACATTTCTATACAAGTCCAAATGAAGTTTATCTTAATATATTTTGAAGTCAAATTAAGAGGAGCCGTCCAATACAATCACCAATTACTGCAGCTAACATTTGTGCACGAACAAGCACGATAGTCATTGCATCAAGTTAAACTCGGACGTGGTTCTGCAACGCAACGCAGCGTTTAATCGACATTACAAGTAATGTATTTTCAGTGTTCACAATTTTCACTTTAAATGAAGCGCCTCACAAACATACATAAGCACATAGATACATGAAACACCACAACAATTAACATCCAATACAGCACATTTTCCACCCATATCCCAAGTCCTTACACGTGGCAGTTACCAGGCTGTTTTATGAAGAGCCATCCTGCCATAGCATGCCCATCTACAGGCAAGGGACCGGATGGGCGCAGGGTGAAGGATGAGTTGGGCGGTGGTTGGATGTGTTCTGCGTGTAACGGCTTTACCGTTAAAATCTGAGAGGTTAGCGGTTAGGCAGGCCGATAAATTTGGAGGTGTGGTGCGTGGAGACAGTTAACATGTTGATAAAAGCAGGAGGAACAATGGAGGAGAACGGGTCGGACTATACTTTTGTAAAGCAGCAACAGATTGAGCAACAGAAAGTTGCTTTGAGTTTGCAGATGGCAGATAGTGTTTGTTGGCAGTGTTAGTGGATGTCAGTGGTGTGTTGAGTTGAATCTATTGTCCAGGGTCCAGGCTGAGGTATTCGAAACACTCCACCATGATGATAATAATAGAAATAACTTCATTTATGTAGCATTTTAAAAGCAGAGTTCGCAGACAAAGCACAATATCAGTATAGCAACAGAGAGCCGAGCACTGAGGGCAAACAAAAGCAAGACAAAACTAAGACTTACACGGCAGTGGAAAGACAATAATGATGAAAAATATGGATGGTGAGGGCAATAGCCATTAAAACATGACTATAATAAATACAAAAATACGGGAGAATAAAGGCCATGAAAGCAATACAATGATAAGACGAGTGTGGTAGAATTTTGGCTCAGTGAATCCCAATTTCTCCTCGTCCTCTCTCTGAACAGACTCACATCTTTCTGCTCTGATTTAAAAAAAAAAAAAAACCTATGAGCTGAACATCTTGACTCAGAACGGCATCTTTTCATCACAATGCTGTGCAGGCATAAAGGAGGCTTTCACTTGTCAAGGGGCTTGTGTCCGTCATGCTAAGAGCAATTTCACCCACAATTTCGCACAGTGGTACAAAGGTAGCTAGTTCAGCTAGTAAAAAACTTCCAGTTTAGTATTTAAGTGAAAAGAGTTTCCCTGGTTTCCATCCGTACATCAGCAGAGAAAAATGTTTTTTCCATCATGTTATCTAGTGGCGTGAACATGTTATCGTAGGGAACTATGCCTCTCACATATTTATGACTGGCTGTGGTTTGCTTTTAGTGCTGATGATCAGACATTTGAGATGATTTTCTATCTTCTTGTAGCCGTCAGTGAAAGACATAGAGGGTTGCTGAGTCTTTGTAATCACAGATCATAAAAGGACACTTTAATCCTCACATTTTGCGACCAATATTTCTCTGCTGCATTTTCAGAAATAACCCCCCACACACACACACACACACATTACTTGTCTTATGAACTTGTTTTCCTCTGGGTCAGTCAGATCAGGGGAACTCAAATGAAGTCAACCTTCATGTAATCACACTTTTGAGAAGAGAGGACTTGAATGGAGCAACAAAACTCAACTCAGCGCAGATAAAACTGACTCCACTTACGCTCACATTTCTTTGTTATTACTCTTTTCTTCCTCTCTTCCGAGAACATCTTTAACTTTTCTCATCATGCTACTGTAAGTACAACTCGTCTTCCTCCGTGTTGGTCATTTTCTTCAGTGTTCAGCCTCTCAGTGCCTGTCATGTTTCTGTCCTCAGCCCTCTGCCCTTTTCCAGTTTCCCTTTTCTCTCTTTTAAGGTCATTCTACATGTTTTTTTTCTTTTCTTTTCTCTTCTGCAGTGCAACATTCTCTCATTCACATGCTGAGACTGACAACCACCCACAGAGTTCCTCAGACTCACTCATCACTCTTTTGTAATCGCTCCAAGTCTTTCTGCATAGTCTCATTGTGGCTCTTGTTGAAATCCTGCGTCTTGGAGTGCCCCCTTTTTATATGAACTGTGAAGCATGTCGGTTTGAGGGACGCATGCCACTTGTGTTTTTCTCATTACTGATTGAAACTCAGGTTGTCGTGACTGTGCGGAGGCTCAACTTTAAATTCAGGATGGTGCCGTAGAGGTCATGCTTTATGCGACTCACTTGTGTTAAATTGTTACAGTTCAGTCGGCCTGTGTTTTTCAAAATGTGTCCCTGTGATTAAACCAGTAGTTCAGGGATTGTGGATCAGGCCACACTGAATGTCTTCAATGATGAATACCCATGAAAATCTTTGTAAGGGTGCTTGAGACGCATCTCTGAAGCCAAAGCAGCGCTGCCTGTGAACTGTTCTAAATCATTTCTCACAGCATAAAGACGATGAGTGCAGCTCACCGAAACGCTCGGTGAACCTGTTGAACAACCTTCAAACGTTACATCCCTCAATTAAACGAGTTCGATAGTGCGACAACAACAGCAGGTGAACTTCTTTGAAACATTTCAGCAGCAAACAAACTAACAAAAGATTTTTATTTATTTATTTATTATTTTAGAAAGAAATCCCAATTTTATTTCCAATTCCAAAAGAAAATATCGATAAAAGAAACAACAAATTATGTCATAGAAATCTCAAGAGTGCAAACAGTTTTGAGCTCCATCACAAAGATTCAGTAAGTTGAAATTGGATGAACATTTCTCAGAAGAAGAATAAATCAAAAATCAGGTGTGTGTGTGTGTGTGTGTGTGTTTCCAGGAACCTTTAAGAATGAGCGTGAGGTCGACAGTGTATGTGTTATTACTGAAGACTACGCTGATCTGCTGCGTTCACAATTACCACATAGACTCATTGATTCATTCTTTAAAAGGATTCCTATTTCTGTGTCTGTGCACATATTGGTCTTCATGTCTCTCATATAATATGAACACACACACACACACACACACACACATTAGTTCTCGAGGTACAAATAAAGTAATCTTGACACGTGCATCAAAGTTTTCAGATCTCCTGTTTTAAACAGAAAGGACTTCCATTGTTGGATTTAAACTCCCTGCACCATCATCTGCTCCATCCGGCTCCTTCACGCTTCACGTCACGTTTATGTTGGATGAGAAATTATTTATATATGACGCTCTATAGTGTCGTATCAGGTTGCAACCTCCCGGGCCAAAGAATGAAACCAACACAAAGTGCCAAAAAACCGCAATTCTCCAAACGGCCACTTAGGACTGGCTGCAAAGGCGATTCGATACCCATAAGTCCCCATATTAAAATTCTGGCAATAGCAAGACATGTCTAAAAAAATGCTAAATATGGAGGCTTAAAGTAAAATGTACTGTTTCAGGAGGGTAATTCAAATGTCAACAGTGAAGACTAAACAGTAATTTGCCCGTTAGCAAGGCAGATGAGCCATATCTCTTCCAGTGAGGCTGCTCACTGATAGTAGCAGGTCAAAATGTGATGGACAGTGTTTGAATTTAAAAAAAAAAAAAAAAGTTAAAAACATCTGCAAACTTTCCTCATAAAGAAAATGTCCTGTTAAAAGTTGTTCAGCTGCTGCACATGCTGATGGGGGTAAAAGCCCAAATTTAAATGCATCACCAGCTGGTTATATGCACGATGAATACATTTCTATGATGCTGAAAAGATGCAGAATCATATATGCAGCTGAGCTAATCTGTTTAACATACAGAATGTTTTAAAAGCAGAAAAAAAAATCAATTTTTACCCAATTCTGACAGAGCGGTGCACATGGGAGCCGTGTCCTTGTTAGACAAGAGTTAAAAAGACACGGCCATCAGAAGAAATACAATATTTTAATGAGACGTATGAAACCAGAGTCTTATGAATCAAACATTATGATTCAGGCCGGATCGATATGTTTGCCACAAAGAGAGAGGCGAGTCCGCAGGCCTTTTATACTCAAAAAGAATGTGTGTGTTCGTCTCTGTGTGTAGGTGTTTTTGTTCTCCACTCCATGCTAGTGTGCGAACGCTTGAATATGTGCGTCTCCGATCAATCAGACCGATGGGATGCGGGACAGGCTGTGAATACCTGATCACGTCTCCATAAACATGATGCAGAGCACAGCAGCAGACTGACGGCACGCTCTCTCTCCTGTCCCTCAATATCTACAGCTGAGATGCCCTTGAGCACGGCACGCCACCTCCAAATAATGGCCTCTATCTTATGTGTGCATGTTCCCTGGAGGCTGTTTGTCATCCTGATCCCACCTGCAGTAGAGCTGCAAACGATTTGGCTTATTCACGTCGCAGCTGTAGTCGATCCATTGTGGAGATAGTAACTGCAGCTTGGATTAAAACCCTAAAAACTGAATGATTGGAGCAGGTGGTGAAACAAAACAAAGATAAAGTTAAAAATGTTTAGGTTCAGGGCGGCACGGTGGTGCAGTGGTCACACAGCAGGACGGTTCTGGATTTGAACCCGCCAGCTGGCTATTGAGCTAACTGGAGACTCCAAGTTGTGAATTTGAGCGTGAATGGTTGTTTGTCTCTACGTGTCAGCCCTGTGATGAACTGGCGACTTGTCCGAGGTGTGCTCCGCCTCTCGCCCAGCGTCAGCGTCTGGGATTGGCTCCTGGATAAAGGATAAGTGGTTCAGTTCAGGTTCAGCTCAGCGGCATCGAGAAGATGAAAATGTCTCTGGATCAATAAGAGTAAAACCCACATTACAATAATCGAGAAAGAAACTGGAACAGAGACTAAATGGGAAATGGGCTGTAATTACAAAGCGCCTTTCCAGTCCACTCAAGGCGCTTTTATACTGCACAACACATTCACCCATTCACACACACACATACACTGACGGCATCGGCAGCCATGCAATTTACCAACCGCTCATCAAAAGGGAGCTAATTCATTCACATACACTCACACGCCAATGGCGCAGCCTTCAGGGATAATTTGGGGTTCAGTATCTTGTCCAACAACACTTTAACATGCAGAGCTCCCTATCAACCTAGAGAGATATCCTAAATCACCATAAGCCTAACTCTATTTCAATCCAAGTTACATGTATCTCCAGACCACCCGGGCGATATTCCGTTCCATTTGTTATGCCCAGCTCGTTCAAGAGCACAACCAAGAAGGGAGGACCACAGCGACCAGTTAAAATAACCATCAATTTATTAGAGAACAGAATCATGAGGAAACAAAAGAGCTAACAGAACACAACCAAACCAAGCAAAACAAAACTACGCAGGGTGCCCGGAGGCACCAGCCGTCCAGGAGGGAGAGAGAGCGCCATCTTAGAAAGGCCATGCCTTTTATAGATGAGGCCACAGGTGAGGTGGATCTCCCCGACAAGGTAGGGAGAACCTATGAAGGGAAGAGCACAGAGAGCAACAAAACACACAATGGCAGAGGGCCATCACACCTTCCAACACACAGGTTCCCAAACTGGGGGTCACGAACCGCACTCAAGGTCCCTAAAGCTTCAAGTGGGCTCGTAAGGCCTTCTTGATTTAAGGGCTGGATGAAAACCTAAATATTTAACAGGCCTCTATCCTATAATTTCTGCGAAGAAACCTAAATAAAATAGTTAATTTTAAAGTTTGGATAATTATGTATGACATTTTTGGAATAATCGTACAATTTATTAGTTGTTCTTCTCTGTTATTCAATATATTTCCTTAAAATGTGTCAGTCAGGGGTCGTCAGATTACTAAATGAGAGAAACAGGCTTGTTTTAAGGGAAAAGGTTGGAAGCCAGTGCCACGAGGCAGATAATTCACTGCCTTTAGTAACCTAATTGCTACAAATAGAAACACAGATCCAGAAAAATCTACCTAGATACCCCAACAACAGTTCAAATCTTCCTAGTAACAAGCCGCTATTCTGAGGGTGTGTTACATGTTTGTCACGGTGGAGCAGAAGGGGAGTATAGGGGTGTGAAGTTTGTCTGTCTGAGAGATGAAGTGAGAACTGCTTAAAAACCAGCGACAGACTTGAAAAAACACGAAGCAGGAGTCACATTACTTGGCGCAGAGACGCAGACGTGTGCGCACGAAGGTGCGTTCAAATGAACACGCGCAAAAAAAAAAACAAACAAACTTTATTTACAGGCCGAAATGCATCGAGACACGAGATCAACAACCCATTTTTTATGAATCGCAAACACACAAACATTGACATGCATACACGCTTTTCTGCCCTCACAGCAGTGTATCGGTTGTAATCAACACTTGAGAGAGCTGTGAGCAGGCAGAATGAGTAACACCAGGGGTGAGAGTGTGTGTGTGTGTGTGAAATGTGATGTGTGTTGATGAATGTCATGGGGGAAGTAGAAACTTACTACAACACTGTCTCGGATGAAGAAAAAGATAAACAACGAATGCCAAACACGCAATAAACGTATAGATTTCATGACGTTGCCGCATCACTACACTTCCCATAATCCTTTGAGCTTCTCCTGTTGGCTGATGGCTGTCTGAGACCAAACAAAACGCCATGAATTCTGGGTAATTAGGTGCTGTAGCACACAGGGCTGTGACACACACACACACACAAATTGTTACACTGATACATACAGTACATACACACACACATTGCTGCAGTCATTTGAGGAGGCTAGATGAGAGGAACACACACACACACACACACCAGACGCAGAGTTTGAGGAGGAAGCCAGGCGAGCACAAAAGAAATAGAGGCTCTTTATTAGAAGAAAATGTTTCCCATCTTGCCCGCAAATAAGTTGCTCACACACACACACATACATTCTCACACACACGCACACACACACACATGCTGCAGGGCTGTCCTTTGTTGCGAAGCCATCAGGATCCAATTTCTCCTTCATTAAGTCCGTGTCGGAGGTACAGTCGCTAGGTGGCTAGCCTTGTCCCTGTCACCACACATACACACACACACACACACACACACAAACAGATACAGACACACACATACACTTAGAGTCTAAATGCCCCTTATCTTCCTCCAAACCAGAAACATCAATAAGAGCCTTGTAACAACAAAGTCGACACACACAAGCACAAATACACACTCGTACAGGAATGATTTTAAGAAGCAAGATGAGAAGGCCACAATCAACACACACACACACACACACACACACACACACACACACACACACACACACAACAATAAGAGTTTGGTAATGAGTCCCGCCGCACATCCCTCGAAGGAGAAATAACAAGGTCTCAGAGATGAGAGTGAAAGAATCATAGTTTGTGTCTTTAATTGACCCTCACAATTACCACATGTGATGGATGAACACACTCTCTCTCTCTCTCTCTCTCTTGGCTCTCTTTGTAAGTAATGCTCTCTCACCCCCTCCCCCTTTCCCCACCTCTGCGGGGTGAGATTGGAGTCGTACTTGTTGTTGGATGCAGTGAACAGAGCCAATCACTTTGGCATCAGTCTGCCTCTTTAGAAGTCAGCAGCAGCTGGTGTGTGGATGGTGTACACACACACACACACACACACACACACAAAGACACACACCATATCACACGCAAAGCATAACATTGACACACACACAACACAAGCGATGGGTGATGAGATGCACACGTTTTACACACAGCATTAAAATAACTCTCTCACACACACACACACACACTGCAAGACTCCCTTTTACTGAGTTAACAACTACTGTAGTTGGTCAAGAGGGATGTGTGTGTGTGTGTCAGACAGGGTGAAACCCATTAATTGGAACAGGTCCGGCTTTAATTGGTGCTCTTTGGTAATTGCCCTTTTGGGGGCGATTTGCATTGTTTCCAGAGCAACAAGCTTGTTTCTCTATATCTAAGCACAGCGGGACGGAACGGAGGAGGCAGGGAAGAACAGAGGCAGGGCGGGGTGGCGAAGAGGAGAGTAAGAGAGGATAGTTTGATGGAGAGATAGAGGAGAGTGAAAGAGATTGGGGTAAAGAGAGAGATGGGAAGGAGGGAAGGATGTAGGGAGCAAGGAAAGCACATGATTATGTATCAGGAGAAGATGAGATCGTGGAAGTGTGGACGGATGGATGGAGGCAGAGGAAGGATGGCAAAAAAACAGAGGAGTGAAAGAGGAGAAAGGAAGGAAGAGTAGAGAAACAGAAGGGAACAGAAACCAGACGACAGATAAATAGTGAGCAGTTTAGTGACGGGGGACGGTGGCTTAGAGAGAAATGCGGCAGCAGCTTCAATTTTCGGCGACTCTCTTTCTTAGATAGAAGCAGTGGAGGCGAACAGAGTGGATTAAGGTTGAAAAGTGCATTTTCTGACACAGGAAGTCAACAGCACCACACACTGAATGGGACAATTGAAGAAAAGTGGGCCAATTTTCATCACCTCACTCAGTGTGAACGTTTGTTTTTGAGTGTGTGTGTGTGGCAGAGTAAGTCAAATTCCTGTGGAAGACTTTCTCAGACAGTCGGGTTTGTCTTGAAATGCCTCCAAAAACAGCCAAGGACGTGTTTTATATGAAGGAAGTAATCAAGCCAGCGCCAAAACTTTTAAAAGGAGGAATATTACTGTGTTTAACTTGTTTCACATTTTCATTATGTTACTTTTTAACACCACTTATAATCTCACCCTATAATCACGAGAAACCGCTAAGTATTCACCTTAGAAATGAATGTTTCTAATGCCTGTCAGAAAGACTGATTAGGTGAACAGAGTTTAATTTGCATTGGTCTCTTGCTGAGCTGCCACAGCTGAAATGTCTTTTAGTAACCTCATAGTCGACTGAAATGCAAGAGAACCCTCCCGGCGAAACGGCGACAAACTGCTCGTGCAAATCTTTAACAAACAAACCGGAGGCTGATTTCAAGTTAAAAGTTTGAAGTTGTACAAGTGAACTACAGTACGAGGTGGAGAGCTGAGCAAACTAAATGCGTCTACACCCATGCCGGTTCCCATTTTTCGTAAACTTGGTTTGTGGACAACCATTTTGAAGGCTCAAGTCTGGCAATATGGAGCCAGAAATGACCATATTTGGATGAGAGTGTGGAGCTGGTTGCGAGTTGGGTGTTGGTTTTGACGCAGGAAAAGATGGCGGCCTCTCCGGTAACAACTTTTTGGGAATTTTGGGTCGCAGTCATGCCGTTAGATACTGCTTGCATGCTGTAATCACAATGTACAAAACTATTTAATGTGTTTTTCTCTTTACTTTTCTTTAATGGTTTTTAAAAAAATCATACAAAAGCAGTTTAGTGACTTGCTCAAGTGCACATCGACAGCGATTGTTGTGGTCATTTCCCAGCTTCTTTGTGGATATGAACCAAACACACTCCGCTGGTCTAAAACCTCTTTGGCGAATGGTTTCTCTCAGGGTCACTGGCTCCCCGACTGTCTTTCAGTCTGAGTGAATTGAAAGTGAAAGAAACAATCTGCTTTCAAGCCAGAGAAGCAGAGATGTTATGACAGAGGAGAGGGTCCACTCCAGAACATATTAAAGATCTTCTGACAGAGTTGAGGCTCTGCTGTGTGATCAAAGGGGAAAATGGGATATCTTTGACACTTTACAACATCTGTGATCAGTCATGCTGACTATAAGGAGCTTTTATGTCCTCAGAGGAGGCCGGGGTAAATGTGTGTGTGTGTGTGTGTGTGTACGTGCGTCTGTGCTTAACTCTGTGAGTCTTGATTCACACACCAAAGAATATACAGGCCTATAGTGGACCGCCGACAACATAATTAACATGTTGTAGCTTTGTTGTGTTCTTGTTGTTGGCTCCTCATCCTCCTCTTATACTCAATCAAGTCTAACAATGTTTGTATGCATATCATATGCAAAGCCTGAGAGGCAGTGAGTGAGGCATTACCATGAGATATTAGCAAAGAGAGTATCGTGATAGTTATGACAAAGATGCAACGTCATGCGGCTCAGTTTTGGGATTATCAGTCCCATTCCAACAAGTCAGCCATCATGTTTAAGCACAAGCTCTCACTGTCATTAAAAATGATCACCTGCTGCAGATATTTGTCTGTTTGCATTAATTTTCTCTATCAACAATTAGACACGTTTATTTCTTACCTGAGTTAAGCACTTGCAGTCAAATAACAAAAGGAGAATTTGCGTTGAAGATGAAGATCAGCTCATTTATTTTGAATTTCACAAGCAAAAGCCACAGACTATGATGTGTCTCACAGACATTTTAACTTGCCATAGTAGGATAAGCACAGGTGCTACGAATAACATTAGCAATGGCTCTGTTCTATTAAGGCGTAAGTGTGATGCTGAGCCAGCATGTGTAATACCAGGACCCTGAAACGGAAGCAGCTAAATGAAATACAGTGAGAATTACTTGTAATATTTACACCTTTTCCTCCTGTGACATGTCAAAATGTCAAAACTATTTGTAAGTACCTTTTTAAAGGATCGGGGTGTGGGATTTACTGCCATCTAGTGGCGTATTACTTGCTGATTACAACCGTCTCGCCACACCATCCCAAACCCAGACGGAAACTCGCTAAAAACACTGAAGGCCTCATGTGGAGCCAGTGTTTGGTTTGTCTCTTCTGAGCTACTGTAGAAACACGGTGGTTCAACATAACAAATCCACAGTGACTCCACCTGGGGTGTCTATCGATATAAAAAGCAAAAAACACAACAATTCTTATTTTTAGGTGACTAAACACTATCGAAAACGTAGTTATGATTATATTATATTCCATTTTTGACATATTCTGTGAATACAGCCCTAAATCTCACACACCTGAGGACCTTTGAGACGTGAAACAACAAAGAGAGCTAATGAATACAATGAATGACAGCATTTCAACAAAACTCATAAATAAATAAATGCAGAAGTAATGGTCAATCACCGAGCGCCAAGCCCACTCATGTTCCCGAGACGTGACCTTTCTCAAAAACAGGCTGATTGCGGCCATCTTGACATCGACACATCACACTCATTAGCGCCGCAGCGCCACAAATAAGTGCTGGAGAGGCTCAAACGCAGGAAGAAACCACCCCAAAACACAATCAAACAACGAGGCTAACAATAATGAGAACAGCAGAGCCTTGACCGTTTGTTTCCGTGGCGGCAGGTCAAGGTGGTAACGAGTTGCCGTGGTGATTGTGAGTTTGCTGTCTCCTTGGTTGGTGCTTAATGAGGGCCTACTTGATGTTGTCTGTGACTGAGAGACATTTAAGAACAGTGTGTGGAGAGAGAAAAGGAATGACGGGGGGGGGTGACACAAAGAGTGTCAAACAGAGACAGACAGAAGAGCCGTTTGGATAGATGACGGTAAGCTTAATGAAGAGAGGGTGAGGCAGAGAGAAGAGAGTGAATGAGAAACATAACAACCGCGTGACCTTTGTCCAGTGTTTCATTAAGTTGTCAATTAAAATATGCTGCAGGTATAAAAATCTGTGTGTGTGTGTGTGTGCGCATTATCAAGACATGAGTAATTACAAAAACATATTACCACTCCAAATATCCCTGTGGCAGGAACACGACTACATAACCACACACAAACACACACACACACACACACTGTCAGCTGATTTGATGCACAACGTCCCTTCTGCTCTGTGACAGGAAGTGATGTACACAGGGACAGGATGTGATGTATTAGCACAGTGAGATCACGAATCATCCGACAGAGATCTGGCTGTCTGCATTAAATCACACCGTGTGTGGATGTGGCCTTCACACACACACACACACACACACACTCTCACGCACATCAGCTGTCCTTAGTTCTCTACAGTCGATCTCTTCATTCTGGGGTTCATAATGGTGTAAGAGACACGTACAGATGTTGTCATTTTTGGGATGTAATAAATGCTAAAAACTCTCCTCTCCTCTCCTCTCCTCTCCTCTCCTCTCCTCTCCTCTCCTCTCCTCTCCTCTCGACGGTATCACTGGACAGCTTTCAGCTATCAGTCTCTCTCTCTTTCATCTCCCTCAGGCCTCTGCTTTAATGAAAAGTTAAAAAAAAAAATACAGAAAGAAAGAAATCCTAAATCTATCATCTTGGGTAAAGGGTTAAAGTATCATTGGAAATTTCAAGCTGCTTTAATTTTGAGGTTCCCACATACCAGGCTGTCTACATGATGCAGACGGCTACCTTTTGAACCTCTATCTATCTATCTCAGCGGTGCTTTTGAGCTGCGGTCGCGGTCATGCTGGGGAGTCCCGGCAGGGGGTGGGTGCAGGTAGGATGGTGAAAGAAGTCAAAGGAAGTACAAAAAAAATAACAGAAAGAGGGAAAAATAGACTGTAAGCTCTTCTTTTTCTATCTCGCTCCACAGCTGGTGATGCTGTAAGAATCACAAGCAATATGCAGAAGCAAGACTCCAGCTAAGCAGACGTTTCTATAGGCTTCAGTGTTGAGACGAGATGGTGACGAATTAAAGAGAGATCCTTGATTATCGGACATGCAGTAAACACACGATATTTTCCCCAAATAAGTCAGAGAAAGTGAAGTTAGAGTGATGCACAGGTCAGCACCCACCTACACTTGTTAGAGTCAATCTGCAGTGAAGGCAAACACAAGCAGAGGGTGAGGCAGGGTCCCCCACATACTTCTAATGGGTGGCAGGTGATGATTGCAAGGGATTCTTTTTGTCTAACCCCCGAAACCCCACCAGGGCACATCTCTGTCACGTCGCTGCCGCGATGCTGTCTTGGTCCATCCTCCACACGACCGGAAGCATTTCAGAAGTGGATAGCCCGCCAGACTTTGTTTACTTGCTCAGATTTGGTCATTTTCTTTCGTGTAGGTGCGTCTAAATGTGCTTGCATGTTTGCATGGGGTATTTTATTTTGAAAATCAACCAGATTTTTTGTTTCTGTGTCTGGCTTTCAGCTGCTCTGTGTAAAAATAGAACAGCCGTGTATTCCCCACGGAGCCGAGCGGAGGCCTGCTTCTGGGGGCGCTTCTGAACCGGAAGCAAAAGCGGCGTTGGTGGGGTTTGAGCTTTGACTAGAACGGCCGCATATAGCGTCTGGTGCACAGGGAATGTGCTGCATCCGTGCCTGGTGGAATTTGGGAGTCAGTGTTTTATACACACTTGACTGATACATTCTGATGTGTTCCTAATATTTAGTTGACCCGCGTTGATATGAATTAAGAGTTTGCAAACTTCCATCCAACATTTAGACCTCTCAGTTTTTCCCCAGTGTCATTTATCTGTATGACTGTTCAACAAATACCGCTGAAGTGGTTTTGCAGTATATTACAATAAACTGTAAGAAAGGCATCAAAATAATATTGAGAAATTATTCGGCTGCTTACTCTCTCTCCCCACTCGAACGCCCACTGCTTCAATCTCTGGGCTAATAAATGTGCACACAGGGGGGTTTGCCAACACACACACACACACACACAAAACCCCTCACACACACAGAGGTGGAGTTGGCAGGCAGGAATTCACGCGGTCTGATCCCCGGTGAGAACAGTCATTACTGCATGACAGTCTTCAGCCATAGAAAACCCACACACACACACACACACACACACACACACACACTCTTAGGAAAACACACACAAAAACTTCATCTTCTTTGCTGATCCTTGTAAACTAACAACAATCAGAGTTACACACACAAACACACTCACAACTCCTAGACGAGGCGTAGTGATGTGCTGAATATTTGTGTGTGTGTGTGTGTGTGTGTGTGTGTGTGTGAGAGTGATTCAGAGGCAGAAAGCTGATTGCTTTCTCAACTTCCGCATCCCATCAGAAGGCAAAGTAATAACAGCCGAGAGATCTTCATAGGGAGTGTTTGTTGTTTGTGTGTGTGTGTGTGAGTGGAAGTGGTGCATGTTGATTACCGCCGATTTACTGGGTTCTTGTGACTGTGTGTGTTTGCGTGTTTGTCTGAGGCCGTCCTTCCCTCTATCCTCTGTTCTGTCCTTCCACATGCACACTCACACTGAGCTATGAATTCCATTTTGTGAACGTCCAGAGTGAGAAATGGAGGGTGGAATAAAGCTGTTTGACTTTAGTGGTTTGAGTCGGGCCTCTTAATGTTGATGAAGAAAAATGGTATGCTTCCAACTTTGGTGCAAAAGTTTGAGGAACAGCTTCCTGTACAATACAACAATGCCCCCGTGCACGAAGCCAGCTCGGGCAAGAAACGATTTTCCCAGTTTAGTGTGGCTTTTGTGACCTTTTGTGAAAGGAACTGGAACAGACTATGAGCCAGATCTTACCGGGCAAGATCAGTGGCCAATCTTACTAATCTCCGTAGAAAAGCTCCAAAATCTTGTGCACAACTTTTCCAGGAAAGCGACAGATTCAAACATCACGCTAACACTGTTGAGATGAGTTGTTGCACAGTTATATATGGGAGTAATATTCTGAATTTGGATACTGTTAAATGGACGACAATGAGCCGTAACCGGTTATGAAGTGGTCTTAATTTAATATCGATGCCTCTATATGACAAGCAAGACTGTCAGAGTCTTGGACCAGGTTGGATTTGTGCAGATTCCCCTCGAAATGAACAAAAGGAGGCACGTTTGTCCACTGGGGCCACTAGAATCAACACAAAATGAAGTTCCTTGTAGCTCCTTTTAATGATCTTTGGTGTCAACTTCTGACTAAATGTGATTTTGAAAGAGGCAAACATGAACACTTAAAACGCAGAAGGTGATGAAGGATGAAGAAACTCTAGAAGAAAGGAGAGGAAGAACAAATATGATGGGAAGAAACTCAAAAGAGGAAAAAAGAAAAGCAGATTTAAGAGTCAGTGTGTTTGTGTCGGGCAGATAATGAGGCTGCACACACACACACACACACACACACACACACAGACATACAGCACCAGGCAGGCAGGTGATCAATGCCACATTAGTTTAGTGCCACGCGCACACACACACGGACAGACCCTGCTCAGGTAATCTGGCCAACATTAGTAGTGCACTCCATGCTCGACTGCCTCTGTCTGTCATTCTAATTACTGTGAGCTTGTAGCAGGACACACACACACACACACACACACACACACACTTCTCTCTCTCACCAATAGCCCAAAAGTGAATGAGATTCACTCAGCAGTGCAGGTAACAAGAGTCAATATAGCCAGAATGAGTGGTGGTGTGCATGTGCAAGCGTACAGTACACATCGCGTTGTGTGTGTGTTTTATGTGTGTGTCTGTGTGTGTGTGTGTGTGTGTGTGTGTGTGAGCTCATTAAGAGTAGCCGGCAGACTTCAGTGACCTCTCTGTTCTTTGTCCAGTTTCTAACTACTGATGAGAGCTGGAGGGGGACGGGGGGAGGCAGTAGAGGAGCATGTAAATTAGCAGAAAAAGGAACAAGAAGGAGATGATTAGAGCAAGAAAAACAAGGGAAAATTGAAGGGTAAGAAGAATTGGGGGGGAAAAAAAACAAGAAATTGAGAAAAGAGAGATGGATGATTAGAAAAGAAGAAACTTGCAGAATGGGGGGAAAAAAAAGTGGGAATTGAAATGGTCAGAGATGGAGGGATATAAAAGAGAGAGAGAGAAACAGAATAATACGAGAGACAGATTGACATTATTACTGCCTCATCGCCATCTCTGCTATCTGCATATTGTGTTTGCTTTGGCAATAAGTGCGTCTTTATTCCTCGCCAGTAAAGCACCTTTTGAAATGAACCGAAAGAAAAGAGTGTGTCATTTTTAAAGTCTGCCAAACGACTTCTCCAGCCGGGCCAAAACTCAATCTCACGTTTTTGTTTTCTCTCATTTGCGATTTGCACGATAAATGGAGTCCGTCCTTTTCTTCTCTGCGCCGTGGCGATGGATCCCGGCCTGACATTTCGGGGTTGTGATAAAAGGCGTGCTGATGAGAGCTTTGTCGAGCCTTTTATGAAAGCTCGCCCACTGCCTCATGAAGGCGTTCAATAATATAAACACGCCGTATTCATTTATCCGCGGTGACAACAGAGTTCAGAATTTGCATGCACTGTAGGGTGGGCTGCTTCAAAGTGGCTGAATAGGCCATCTGACTGCGATTTAATCTGCAGGACCTTCATCAAGGTTATGTTTTATGAATGTTTGAATGACAAGTACATGTGTGCAAAGTTTTCTTTGCAGAGACCGTCTGCCGGTCTTCACTCTCTGTCTAGCTTCTGTCTTTTGCTGCCATGAATTCTCTCACCGTGTTTCTTTTTCTTTATCCATCTCCTCTGCCACCTCACCCCGTGAAACTCTGGTCCTCGCTTTTATACTTCCACTTCTATTCATCATCTGCTGGTACCAAATAATATGACCACCTAATGAAAGAGGGCTATATAGGGGAACATATCACCCGCCTTTGTAGAAGTCCTATACTTCCAACTAGGATCCTGCAGATATCCAAAGTGTAATGATGCTTTTTTTTTATTGTAGCAGAGATGAGTCCAAGATCTGACGTTCAAGGCACTTTAATACGAGCTCAGACTGATCCTTACATTCAATAGGAATGGACAAAGAATATGTTTTCTTACAACTCTTTTATAGGGGGTTCATGCCATGTCATGTGGAAACTATGTTGGGGTACCTCTCTCCCTGGAACTTAAGACAGCTCCCTATTAGGTTCGCTCGTCCAGACAGAGGACGCTTTGACCATAACAAATATCCTAAAGGTCATTTGCATGGTTCACCTAAAGGCTACATCCTATATTAAGATAGAAAAACATTTTAATACTACACTGCCGTCATATGAAGCGTTGTGCCGTGGACCAGGCTGCCGTATTTCAAGACATGGGAGTGAGAATGGGCTGTCCTTGCAATGACAGTTTAGTTAACTTTAGTTTACTGAGACGACTCTTTTTGCCTGTTGAAAGTTGCCTGTCATGTCATTCATTCATGAGATAAGTACCGGAGACATGGGGACATTACAAGAATATTGCACCAATGTATTGGAACATATTTGTGATGGTCTACCATCACCGTATCGAATATTATCCTTGATGGTGAGGGAGCACCTGGCTCAATGCCAGACCAGCTCCACGAGTGATCAGCAGCTTTCCGATGAGTAATTTTCAACCCATAGTCTCCAAATCAAGACATATTAGCTGTTCGGATTTTGCTGTGGCATTTACATGTTTGCTTTCAAAAGCTTATTATGGGATCACTAGCACTGTTTCTTTCTCTCTCACAAACGTCTGCCTCTGTTTTTCTCCAAGAGAAGCAGTATTCAATAATTCCCATTCTGCTGTCCGCGTTCCCAGTAGAGGCAAGCCATGTCATGGGACGCCAGTCAATACTCCCCCCATTAAGCCAGTGGACAAGACAAAAAAATCACAGACACTTAGCGCTTTTACACGCAGGCAGAAACAAAGACACACACACATGAAAGCACAGAGACTCTAATGGTCTTGTAGCGCCTCGGCTTTAGAACACACACGCACATATCCGCGTTGTGTATACATTCATACACACACCACACTTAGGAGACATTCACACACACGCGCGCACACAAAGACACAGTAGGTGTGTGGTAAGATGCTCGCTCGATGCGGTGGCTGTGTTTGTGACATTTGGAAAGAGACATCTCAGCACAAAAGCCAAACAAGCCCTCTCGTCTTGTCTCTTCGATCTGCAGACGGACAAAGAAGCAAAATAAATAAGTCATTAAAGGAACACTGTGGCCTTAAAGGCTTTTTTTTATTTTTTGTCATTCAGCGACAACCAAACATTAAAAGACAGACACTTCACCTCTGCAAAACAACCCTAACTCGCCCAAGTTTTCCGTGTATATGAGCAAGAGATGGAAAATCAGCCGTTTAGTGGTAATTACAATTAAAACTTGAGGGGATTTTATTTTACACTGATATGTCTCATTTGCTGTTATAATGTGTGTTAACACAGCTGGAAAATAGGGCAGCTAATCCACTGAGTTGTCAGTCCCGGTAATAAATAATCGTAATCATAATCAAATAGTCATAATCATGACTGTGTTGTAAACTGTGGATATGATGAGTGAGCAACAGCTGCTGCAGTTTATATCGATCTTAAAGTAACTATTTAATGTGTTGATGCAGCCATCATTACAACCCCCATCATAGCTGCAGCGTTTCCAATTCAACAGCACTAAATTGTACATGCGTTTATTCATCTGAGACGCTGCAAATGGTGCAAAAGCTTAATTATTCAGTAGATCTCTGGCCGTGGTGCTCTCTGCCAAAACTTTAGTGTACATTATGTTGAATCATAGCTTCTAGGGCCAACATTTTACTGGTGCATTGGCCAACTCTGTGTCTACTACTCTGAATCTACAGTATTTTCTCACATACCAGAAAGTTAAGAACTTGCACTTAATGGATATTGATGCATATTATATATAATATGTGGTCAGGTCTGTCAGATTAATGACGTGTGATACACAGCAAATCATGTCCTACATGGGAACATTTTTATATTGCCTTGACATTTCTCAAACATCAACTGGCCCCACTGAAAGTTTCCAGTTTTAAAGCTTATTTTTTCTGATAATGGCTTCACACTTTAAGTTGAGTATTTCAGTGAACCATCTATAAAAGAATCTGAGGAATTATTTACCAACGTGCTGCCCATGACCTCACCATTTTACCAGGCTTCACCCCACTGAGCCAATTTAAACTCTCCACTTTACTGATTCAGGTTATAACCACGTTCCAAATGAAACTCTCTACGCGCCTGTTATGTTGTAAGTATCAGCAGTACTGAGACTGCACTGATTGAGTCATGAATTACCTAATTTCGACAAATGATGCAAAGAAATATTTTGTTCATGCTCTTTAGATCTGCATTAGAAACAGTGGATCATAATATTTTACATTTCCTGGAAGAAGGAAGCTCTGCTAAACTTGAACTGTTGTGCTCCTACTTTTCTACCAGTACTCAGAACTTATGAGTAATGCCTCTTGTTTTGTCTGCTCTCAAAGGCTATAGCGTACCTCAGGGATCAAATCTTGGACCCTTGAAATGCTTACCTTTGGTCTGTAAGATTCTAGAAGATTGACACATTGACTGAGCTTGTAGGGGTAAAACAGTCTTTACTTGGTTATAATCTAAGCAGCGTCAGGCTGGGAGGTGCAGAGTGTACTCAAATGACAAATGAGGTAAGGGGGGTGGGGGCAGGTGTGTGTGGGCAGGTGACAGATCAGGTGATGTGCTGGAGCAGGATAAACTTGGGTGGCCTTGCTGCCAGGGAGGGAGATCTGGGTCTGCAATGACAGACGTGGTTAGTATGGCATGACACGAGAATGTGGCAAGAGAATCAGAATTAGAAGATTAATTGGACGCCTTGACAGGTAATTTGCCAACATTTCTTCCATTCTTTCGCTGTCGGCACACAGCTGCATGTTTCACTTTAAAATGTTTAATTTTAGTAACATGGCTTTCCTTAAGCCTACATTTAACCAGGCCTTACGGATATCCAGCAGTCAGTGTCACAGAGCAATCTTCAACTTCATGAAAAAAATATTTTGTCTTGGAGCCCATTCTAAATTGGTACAACATGTTTTAATGATCACGTTCACTCTTGCTTCATTAAATTGATAAACATGCTTTCACATCGACGGGTAATCTGACCTTAAAGTACTTTTTTTTAGACATTTTAAGATTTAAACTATGTAACATAACATTTCTAGTCTCTATGTAATTGCTGTACGTTAATCTCGTTCTTTATTTTACTTTTTTTTATGACCTGCATGTTGGCATCTGTTTTATCAGCCTGTTTTTGCTACCAAGTCATGAAAAGCTAAAATGATCATGATGCTATAGATCCCCCTCTAGTGTAATGATGTGGATGCGCCCAACTGATCTGCCGTTACCATCAGGTAACGTAGTAAGAAGAGTGAAAAAGTCTGCATATAGATGAGGTTGGGTTGGACGTTTGTGCCCCACTGACCAAAATTCTGAAACCTAACCAAACTGCCATCATTTAAACATTTCTCAGCAAACTTTATTTTGAGTTTCTAACTGGATGGTTGGATATTAATTGTTGCCAACTAGATCCTGGAGCTCCGCTCATGCAAAACTGACACTAGAGTGGCAGACAGCTTTCCTAGTTTGAAGTAGGTCAACTGAACAAGCTGCCTTTTTTTGATAGGAACGAGAATGCGTTGGTTAAATCGCACTTGTGTTTGTTTGTTTTATTGATTTTATGAATCTTTGTTGTTATAATAAAACACATATATATGCCCAATATACAATCATTAGATTACAAGTTCAGAACAAAAGATGAACGGGGGACACATCCATCATTTTGGTTTCTCTAAAGTGAACCATAGACAAAATTACAATAAAAACTCTTCAACAAGGCAGCAGGACCTGAATCCATTTATTTTTCCTTTTCAAACCCCAGGCCTGAAAGTCCCTCTGAGAGATGTTGCTTTAGTGATCAAGAAAAAAAAAGAGATCCACCCTCAAAGATAATTCATAACACAAGAGGCCCACTGGAGGTATCATCACACAGCATGATGAAAATCTCTTGAGGAGTTTTGAAGAAAAAAAGGCATTTTCTTTTATAATTTAATCTGACTGTGACGGATATAATTGGCTGAGTGACATTATTGTAACGAGCAGCTGTATTCATGCTTTTATTCTACGCCCTCGAGCATTTCCCATCCTTTCCTCCACTTTCCCGGGCCACAATGACATTTTTTTTATCTGAAGATGAATACGTTCAGCACCTCCCTCCATCTCCATCTCCCTCTCTCTCTCTCTTTCCTTCCAGGTTGCAGCCTATATCTCTCTGTCTGTCACTCTGTCTTTCTCAGCCAATTACTGGCTGGCTTCAGGTGCTTAACCCCAGGCCCCACCATCAATTGGCTCATTATATCACTGCTTTAAATCTTTGTCTCGCCCCGGCTCTCTGTTTCTATCTCTTCCTCTTTGTTGCTTTCTGTCTGTCCCTTCTCTTGTACTGTCTTTTTTTGACCTCATATCACTGTTATGTATTTCCACTTTCAGATGCATTCGTGCCCTTCTGTCCCTCACTGTGTCTCTTTTTGTCTGTTCAGATATTTCTTTCCTCTTCCTCTTCTCTTTCTCTCAGTCTCTCCACACAAATGAGCCTCTCATCCTCGCCATCCCTCCTGGTCTCCCCACTCTACAGCATCCATTTCTCCCTCCCTTTCTCTGGCCCTCTCATTCTGCAAATTGCTACAACTCAATTGTCCCTTCCCTGCCTGTAGGCAGGGATGGTATTAATAAAGCAGGATTTGAAATAGATTTCCTTTCTGCTCCATTTTGAATTACATTACGGCGTAGTTTTGGCTCAGAGCATTCTTCTTCTTGCTGCTTATGATATCACAATATACAGTCGCCATGTATCCAATCTGCTGAAGGGCTACATCGCTAACTATGGAAAATGTTGTTCGACTGAAATCATCCTGCACTTGAAGTGTGATGTGATATTTTATTGACCTTAGTAGAGTGTTCTCACTTACCCCGCTGTAGAAAAGCTAGAGGTCAGGTTTCCTCTGTTGGCTGGGATGGTACTTGAAGGGACAGCATTTATCCTGCCATTTATCAAAGATCGGTTCCTGTCGTAGAATCAATAATGTACAGTATCAGTGACTCTTGCTTGGTTGTAATTCAAGCTCTTGAAAGCTCTCTTTTGGTGTCTAAAAAAATGACAATAAACAAAAATTCCAAAAACTCTTCAACATGTCAGCAGGACTTATGAATTGATTTTTTTCCCCCCCTTTCAAACCCAGCCCTGAAAACCTCTCTGAGGGATGCTGCTTTTGTGATCAAGGACAAGACTTTTCAAAAAAACAACACAAGAGACCCACTGGAGGTATCATCACACAGCATGGTGTCTGACTGGAAATAACGCAGTGGACAGAAACATATTGTTGCTGAAAATCAGCTGCTTAGCATGAAAACTAAGAGCTTCCATGGCCTAACCTACACAAGGTCACTGTATATCTATACTTATACTATATAATATATACTATACGTCT
This sequence comes from Miichthys miiuy, assembly GCA_036365135.1. NCBI lineage: Eukaryota > Metazoa > Chordata > Actinopteri > Sciaenidae > Miichthys > Miichthys miiuy. The sequence continues at coordinate 28,239,452 of CM071604.1, forward strand.
CATACAGATGCTCAAGGTACCTTTGGACCGCCTGTATGAGACCGAGCTTTCAACTTTTTTCTAGTGGTTATTAGACAAGCACAAAAGAGTTGTGCTGCTTTTTGCTAAGTCTGAATTGTTATACTACATACAACTCAGCTGCTGTTATGAGTAATGCTAAGGCGTACCTCCTGGATCAATTCTTGGACCTTTGCAGTTAAAATGCTTTTTGTAGGATTATTAGACAAGCACAAAAGTTTAAATTTCCCCACTTTTCACCGAGTTGCACTGCTCATCTATGGCACTCTGCCCAGGCAGTCAATTAAATTAAGCAAGAGGTGACCTTTGCTACTTTATAACTAAACTGTTTCCCTTTTGTTAGTATGATGTCCACCCAAAACCTTTGCTTTTTGGGAGGCTTTTTTTTTTCTTCCTCATTTATAAGCACAGCAACTGTTTCAACAAAGTTGTTTATCTCTCTGTTAAAAGTTACAGGTTATCTAGTTTTGAGAGCTGAATATCTTGCCGGAAAATTGACTTTAGTTGTTCTCCATTAAGTCGGATGCTGTGAGTTATTGTTTAACTGTCAGTAGTTGGTTCCATGCAGGGAGACATAATTAAAATCCACTAAAAGACATCTGCTACTAGTCGATTTAATCCAATTTATCTAAGTCACAAAGCTATAGGGTGTCGCCTTGTCTGTTGCTACTTTTGTGTATGTGTGTTAGAAATATTTTGTGTGTGTTTGGATTTGTTGTATGTGTTTATACGTGAAGTTTAAGGTTAATATGTCGTATCTGAAAAGAACAAAGTAGTGAATTTCTGTGTGTGCTGGATGTGTGTGTGTGTGCGTGTAATGAGCCAATTTAATGACATTCTTAAAGCTGTCATGATTAAGAGGCTGATAATTTGATGAGGGTGCTATTGAGGTACTCCAGTGATGAAATATTACATACTTCACTTTTATTTTTATTAATGAGGGGAATCTTAGACTTGTCTTTAAGTGCTTTGTTGAAGAGGGAATGTGTGTGTGCACAGCCAAGTCTCACACTAGCAAACGACAGACCTGCCAGTCCACTAGAAGATGCCTTGTCAGTGTCACGTTTTGCCTCGCCTCGATGTGACAAACACAGGAACAAACCCAGGAGGCCACTCTTCGTGTAACACGCCAAAAATCTAAATTATTACAAGTCACGTACGTCAATTAATTTGCATAATGTACTTAAGTTACATGAGATAAGATGTTTTATAAGGCTAATCAAACAGCAGCCTGGAAAATGTAACCCGATGCTGCATAGTAATCATTGCAAACTTGTTATTCACATGTTATTTATATGAAAGGGATTAGAGGTACCTCAGTTTGGTCAGTGCAATGAAAACCCTTCACACAAACACACAAACACGCAAATACACACACGTTTTGTCAAATCCAAGGAGGGCAAAAAGCTTCCACGAGGGTTTTCGTCTGATCTAGCTTGTTTTGCCTTGGAGGGTCATCGTCACGGGAGTGCTTGCCTCTGTGCCTGTGTGTGTGTGTGTGTGTGTGTGTGAGGTAGAGGTTAGGCTGTTATTTCTTTGGTGTGAGGATGCAGATTAAAAGTGCAACCTCTGCAACATATCACACAGCTGAAGCTACACGAGCCTCAGGCTTGTGTGTGTGTGTGTGTGTGTGTTGTAGACGTGGGAGCTTTTAGGATCTCTCGTATTAATTGTATTTCTAGCCTTTGGCTAGTTCGGCTTTGGTAATATCTAATTTCCTTACACACACCACTTGTGTACATACAAATACACACAGCCAAAACAGGAAGTTGTCCCTGCCGTGTTTCTCCCAGAGGGAAGCTCTCCGTGTTTTCTCCTTGACATAGACTCTTCTTTTGCTCACATTTTTTTGATGTTTTTTTTTTGCCTTTCAGGTCTTTGTGAATACAGCGAAGAGAACAAATCCAAAACACAGAAAGCCAGAAAGAGGTAGAGAGTAGCAGAGTCATGAGAGAGAGAGACAGAGACATAAAACTTAACTTTGACGGCACACTTACAAAAGCCAGCTCGAATTGTCATGTGGGCAAGGCCAGTTAGGGCATACTGGAGCACACCTGCTATTTTTGTTCGCACTCTTAGCACAAGGTGAAGTGCAGTTATTGTTTTGGAGCTTGTTACAGTCAGCTTTTAAAAGTGAAATTATTTAGGCTGCTAGTGACCAAAATTGACCCCATGAAAAGATCAAATCTGCTGTTTTCTATGTGGGATTCACTTTTTATCTACAACCTTGACATGACCCTTCCAACCACCATTTTCTCTTGGTATATCTCCATGTTGTAGACAAGGAGACGATGTAGGATGACTGATGATGATTAGGAGTGACTAATCCCGCAACAAGGACATGACCCATCACCAGTTTACCATTCCCAAATATGTTCCATGCAGCTGAACTCATGGGAATTACATTCATACTGGACAATTCACTCCCAATGTGGGAAGTACTGTGTTCCATATGTAGTATTACCCAAACTAAGGGCGGAGGTTGAGGTAGTGCATAAGGAGTCTGACTTTGATGTACCAGTAACAGACCTGAACATTTTCCTTATTAATCATAACCACAATTTTTCCCTGACCTAAAGTGTTTTTGTATCCTAACTAGGGATTCACTGATCCACCTCTTGTCCTTCTGATACAGATTCTTAGAGTATCCTGATCCAATAATTAAAATGCTGTATACCCCATGAAACTGCATAGCATGAAGCCAGAGAATGCAATGCCACCAAAGGCTTAGTCGGTGGCCTGTTGCAATATGACAGAAAATCCACGTTACATGGTCTTTAGGAGAAATCTACTTCCACCACACTCTGCAGGCCTGCAGCCGATTGTTTCATATGCATATACAGTAGGTGAAGCATGCAAGAGTATGCATAAACGGTGGAATACGAGTTGCAGGGGCATGGTGATGAATCATTATCTCTCCAGGATGTTACACTACCTGTCTCATACCTTTTCATAACAGCTGTGCAGTCACAGTGGCTTACCAAAGAGGAGACAAGATTGCACACCAGAGGCTCCAAGAAAAAATATTAGCTTTTTCCTCAACAACTAGAGGAAAAATAGGTTTTCTGATCATTATCGTGAAATAGTTTGAAATTGATGTGTGTAAGTACATACTGTATTGTATTCTAGACCAGGAAAGTTTGCAAATGCCATAGACTGTGTTGTAATAAAGACCAACTAAACTTTAAAGTCATGGCCGACACCAGAGGGCATCGGCACCGAGACAAGACCAAGACCAGACAGTGTTTATTGTACTTATGCAACAAAATCTCTCTTTTGGTGAGGTTGTCTCATTTCAGAGTTGACATACTTCTGTTTTTTTTCTTCTTTTGGATACTGTTTTGTGGATGAACTCTTTGTGGTTGGCCAATTTTCATTGCCGAAGATTCGGCTGTCATTTTGTCCCAGACAGCCACAACTTCCTATCGTGTCTCCCACATTTACTTTCTTGGAAAAAAGAAGGTTTATTTGTTGCATTTGAAGCAGAAGTTGTACATCCAATCACAGTAATGATGTGAAATAAATCAGACAATGCACAGGCAATTTACTGATTTCCCTGCAGCGGTCGATTCCTAGATGAGACAGAGACCTAAAGACCAATCTCGAGTACTACAACTCTGGTACAGAATCTTACCAGGAGGCATTTTTCTAACTCCTTTGACAGAGCATATGGATTCCATCTTCATAACAAAGCAAATGTTAACTCCAATGTGTCTTACAAGAGCTTGAACTTATGATGAAGACTAACGGAAAAGTTGTGAATTTAAAAGCAAAGCACAAAACTCTGGCCAGAAACGAGAGGTCGTGAGTGATTGAGAGAACGATTTGGGAGAAAGAGCACAAGAGTCAGGTGGGAAAAGGGCAAGGATGGAAGAAAGAAAGCTGATGAGAGAAAAGATAAAACACATAGACAGAGAAGACGTCATTAAAATATGTGAGGCCAAAAGACTGACAATGCAAAAATGAAAAATAAACATGACGTCACAGTGGCGCATTTCAAATTAAGAACATGGGGAAAGAATAAGACAAAAACAAAGGAACATAAGAGCAACACAGAAGAGGATGGGGAGCACAGGCAGTCAGCAAGATTGATTTCCACTCCTCCTTTTCCTCCCCTCCTCTCTTCTCCCTGGAACGACTCCCTAAAGTCTTTGGATTAATGGCTCCATTTCTGCTGCTCATTCATCAGATTCAGGAAGGCATCCCAAAACACAATGCTTCACTAGGCTCTTGCCTGAACTAGATATCTACCTGCCAAAACATCCAATAGGGCCTTAAGTACTTTCAAAGGCAGGCAAAACAACTTTATCTCTACCTCAGGTCAAATCAGCAGGGGATTGATACTATCCACTGGCACATATGCTTGTTAGCCAGCGTTGTGTAGATGATTACAGACAGTCCAGCCTAGTGTTGTAAGAAAGTCAAGCAAAAGTCAATCCCAGTGCTAAAAGACTTGAATATAGTTATTAAACATTTAACTATGGGTGTTATCTTACAGGAGACGCGTTGTGGGGATCAGCTCCATTTCCATCTTCCACACTCTGAAAGGGCTTCACTGCAGTTTATTCTGTACATGTAGGACACAACATACAAGCAATATCCATGGTGGTATGACAACATAATACGTGTACATAGTGTACATTACATAGGGGCTTAAAAGTTGATGAGGTAGGCTGTCTGTCTGTCAATATTTGTCTGAATTTGTCAATGTAGAGCATCACAACCGTGCAAGATTCAGTCATGAAACTGTACAGGTGTGTAGTTGAGATTATAATGAAGGCATGAGTTCAAAGACGGGTGTGGTCCCACCCATGAATCCTTAGTACTCAAATAACATGTAATGATTACTTTATTTTTATGTTTCCAACAAGAAATCCCTTGAAATACTTGGACGTGTATCCATTTGATCAGAAAAAAATAAATAAATCAAGGCTTGAATTGATATATTTTGTGCATTTTCCATCATTAATTATAAGTTATTCGACTCTTTCTTTTTTTTTCTAATTACTGTCTGTGAGCTTCTGTGAAGCCTGTAACAGTAATTAACCTTGATATGTGTCTTATTGTTTGCTGTGTAAACTTGAAGAAACTGGCCTGAAAAGTCCTTGGACTTGTTGTTTAGGACGGCATGATTATTACAAAGCGCCTGTGGTGTCTAGTTATTATTTTTTTTCAACATATCCTCTGTCTATTGTATCAATACTTGCATCAAGTTGCCTTTTCATGTGAGCAAGCCACATAGCAGGTGCATGTGACCTTGCACCGGAGCAACAGTCTGCTGTAATGGGCAGTCAAGTGCAATTAGTAGTTCAGGATGTTTTGTAGTGGTATGGTAGCAAGCCATTGGCTAGCTGGAGCCTCTGCTGTCCTTTTTAATGGGCATATCAAGAGCCACTTGTATCCCCTGGTCCACCACAGGGAGAGGGAGACCACGTCTGGCTGCGACATGACTCACTGTTTGGCCTTGTCACATTGTGTGCCAGCTGTGCCATCTAAAGTGACCTTTCACAGTGTGTGATAGCTAACATGCCAACCCTTGACCCATCCTGATTAATGATGGTGGAAGCCTTGCCCAGCGCTGGGCCGATGTCCCTCTGGAGAGAGGATTGTTCTTCCTCCATAACTGACCGCTCTTCATCTATCTGTTGGTCCAGTCAATCACCAATTTATCAGTCATGCATACATCCATCCACCCTTGGACTTCAGCTCCCCTCTGAGCTTTTCTTTTCAGTCACATTTCCATGTTCATATCAGTCTTTAACGTGCAAGTGGGTTTAGCGAGCTCGAGAACAGATGCGAGGAAGAGGTTTAGATTGGTGGAGGAAAGAGGAATTTAGAAGACGTGTGGATGGAGGGAGAGAGAAGAGGGGAGAGGAGGAAGACAGAATAAATCAGATGTGGCAAATCTGACATTTGTCACGACCAAGGGCAGCCTAGTAGACACCATAATCGACCTAACGATGTAAACAAAGTTATAATTCAAATAACCTCTCCTGCTTTCTTCCTCCCAATATTTCCCTCTCTCTGCATTTTCTCTCTCTCTCCGTCCTACTCCATTCATCTCCCGCTCCTTTTCTCTTTCTCTTTCCCTCCATCTGACCTCTGTTGTGCAGCGGTTGTCATGTACTGTAGTGGCTGATAATCTGTCAACAAGTTTCGATTGTGATTGTTGAACAAGGCCAACGACTGTATTTAATTCAACATAACGCTGGTTGAAACTTTAAATTTAATTTCAAAAGTCATTTAAGACCGGTGGAATCTCTCTCTCTCTTTTTTCTGTCTCTTCTTAGTTTTCATTTTGTTGAATTAACCTCCCCCACCCCTCCGTCACAGTGTTCTCCAAAAACAGAAATTGGCAATCTGTTTAGAGGGGCTCCAACTGAGCCCTAGCCAGATTATCTGAAAGATTAGCTTCCATCATACCCAACTGAGAGACCAGTGGATTAAGTGGGTGGCAGTGGTATTGATGGTTTGGCGAGGGGGATTTGGTTGGCTGCTATTTGCGTTTTTTTTTTTTTTTGGCCTGTGGCTCTCCAGACCTCCAAGAATGAGCACGAATCCGATGTTAGCTAACATGGTTGGAGTCTCTGCAGAGATGAGTCATTTCCGCGAGATGAGCTTTGATTTATTGCTATTCTTGGGGAAAACTGGTTATTTCATTGTCTCTCTCTCCGGCTCAGTGGTGAGTGATTGTGGCTGTAATTGAGGAATTACAGTGTGCGCGTTCATTATAGGTACATCACTTGATCTGTTTAAGCGTGCATAATTACAGGTTAGTTCACATTTGTTCTCTAGAGGAGTTTCAGGTTTTCGCTGTTTTCGTCTATGAATGGAGTGTTCTTTGGTAAAATGTGTGCACCGTTGATCAGGCTGTCAGTCAAGGCATCCAAAATCAGTCATTTTTGTCAACAATTGTCCATGAATCTGTTCATTTTCTAACTGTTGAGCCTGCTGAGGGTTAAGGGGACAGCATAAAGAAAGTTTCTGAAGAGCCGTTTCAAAGCTTGAATGTGCTGCCTCCCAGCTAATCTAAAATTTGGCAAAGGATCATTGGTGGATCTGAGCTGGGCTGAATGACGCCTTGGTGCACAAACAAGCCGCCTGTAATAGCACCAACTTGTCAATCAAAGTGGAATGCTGAGCATTTTTATATAGGGGCTTATGGAGATTGAGTCATTCTGTAGCCGGCCTCAAGTGGCCACTCAGGGAACTGCAGTTTTGGCACCTCTGCATAGGTAGCTACAGAGGTTGTCACTTTATCTCATCATGCACTAAATAGTTTTTTGCATTGTGTTACACCGCATCATTACTGTTAGTTTGATATCTTGTCCCTAAAAAAACAGAAGCTCAGATTTTTGTAATCATAACTCTGTTGTTGCTGTTTCCAATCATCAAATGATGGAACTCTCACATCCGATAACAATCACATCTTTTCAGCTCACTGGCCCCAATTTTATCTGCACACTATATTTCATGAAAAGCCATTACAAAGTTTGTGAGATGTCCCGCTGCCTGCCAGACAAACAAGCAGACAAATAATTATATCACCTGTTCAAAGAAAGTGGATATCTTTAGAGTTGTTTGTCAGAGTGGCTTGTTTTTCCCCATCTGAGCACTGCATGATGACTTGATACTTTTTGCTTTAATAAATAAAATGGATATCTGCATCATCTACGCTAGCCTCGGTCAGGTCTAGTAAAGTTCTGTCTTCTAGGTGCAGGATGTGAGCTGTGTGAGCACATATTTCCTGCTGTGCTGACCTGAGGATTGGGTTTATACTTTGGTTATATCATTTCCCCCCTGTAGCTTACCCTGGCTGCCAAATGTCAGTCTGCCGCAGTTTTATCCAAGAATGGTAAATTACTTTAAAGGCTTTGGTCTTTTAAGTAGCAACACAGACTCTTTAAACCATAAAGCACTCCGGGGTGCCTATAAAGTCTGCACCCAAACTCACAAACGCATACTGTATATCTCTCATAATAGACATGATATCTCAGACTTGCAGGGATGCTAACTCCTCTTCTCATCCTTGATGAGCCTATAGCTCGTCTCCGTCTGCAGGCACACACAAACACACGCATATATTGACAGACAAACACTTGTCTCCTGTCTCAGATTGCCGCTAAGATGGCTTATCCACGGTGCCGTTGTCTAATCTTGTCTCATTAGGCTGATCTTCCTTTTATAGTAAGTAGCTTGTTTGAAGAAGCTTAAAATGCACTCAACTGCCTTCATACACAATCTTTTGGGGGTCAAAGCAAGGGTTAAGTTTTCTTTTAAAGTCCTGTGAGGTTGATTAATCATTGTGGGAGGCATCAATTTGTTCAGCTTTTCCAAATTTAAATAGCAAATGAAGATTACTTATTGCCCGAGAAGGATTTGTAAGAACTTTGAAAGATGACTGAAAAAGTGAAAAATATTCCTGATGGAGTTTAAAACACACATAATATTCATTTATTAGAAATGTTTTATGTTGTGGAGTAGAAGGTCATCCTACCAGCTGGGACGAATTCTTTAAACAACAGCTGAAACAACAGAGACATTGGGGTTATTTATCTCCAGAGTTTAAACACTGAGGGTAAAATCCTGCCCGAGGAGCAGTGCTCAGTTCTTGAGAGCAACAGATGCCTCTCAACTGTCCCTGATTCATTAGCTAAGTTGTTCATCCAACAATTATCAGACATAATAAATGAGTTTTTACTCCAATGCCAGAGCTCCTCTCTCCTGTGTAGGTGTTCTGTCCTTTCCAGATTTTGGAGATCACACAGGTTGTGAGTAAACTTTTCATTTTCAGTGGAGAAGTGCGGCTAACATAGCTTCTCTAATTATGCAGTGACCCGTTTTGGTTGGCATCATTAGCTGATAGAAACTAATTAGGCAGACAGAAAGATTGGTTTGAACAAGCTTGTTAGTGTGCAGTCAGTCGTGGTACACAAACCTGGGGATGAGAGCCCGACATATGGCTGGAACAATGATGTGTGTGTGTGTGTGTGTGTGTGTGGTGTTTTTGGCCATGTGTTAGTGTGTGTGTGGGTGGGTTAGAGCCTGTTGCTGGTTGTGCGTGTGAATGCATTTTGTGTGTGTGTGTGACATATGGGCATGAGGCAATAACAACCACTCCAAATGTCTGCAGATCAATACAGGGACTTCTGGTAATCTCTGGCTTGTGAATTTAGGCTTTCCTGTAATGATGCAGCGTGGCCTACTGGCCAGACGGATTTCTCCGTAATTAATGGATGACAGGTGGGAACCTGTGGACCTGTTTACACCCTTCATGTCCCATCAGAGTAGCATTGAGCAAGGCAATGGACCAAATTATTGACAGTGACTCTCGGTAAATTGACTACCTGAATCTGTTGAATGTCAACACTTGGCTCCTATGAAACGTGTATGTGACACAGGGAATTGCATTTGTTTTTGTTGGCTGATGAAGCTGGCAGTCTTGGATTATTACAAAAGTAACGGTCAGCTCAGTTTAATATCGCCAGATTTGCTGCACTGTATATACGCTGCTCAAAAATGTCTTCATCTCAGCCACAAATTGTTTGGTGGGACACCACAAGCTCTCGTCAAGTTTGAGATTTTGGGATATTTTGCTTCCTTTCGTTAAGTGGTTATTTTACTACACTTTGTCCATTTCTATTGGTAGATTTCACCACAAGTTATCATTATTTAACGCCTTATTAGAACATTTAAATAATAATTAATGTAAGTACTCAGCTGAAGAAGTTTCATGGTCATAGTTTTTTTCATACTCTGGGCTGGAAATCTCCACTTCAGTAGCACTTTTATATATAAAAACCTCCAGTTTTGTTCATATCTTTACTGATTTCTAGAACATTGTATGGCTAAATCAATTTTAAATGTTTTTATTATGGCTGGTGACAGTTTTTTTTTCTGATTTCTGTCCAAAATTGTGCTTTTTTTTGGGTAATATTACACCGTTTTATGAAAAATGGTGATAAGAGAAGCTCAATGAAAGGAAGCTGGATCTTGTACAGCTCAAGAGATGCTGGATAGTTGATGAAGGGTGGCTGATGTGTCTTTAAATTACGTCAACGCAAGCTGTAGTTTGGTTGATGACATTTTGGATTTCTGTGACATCTTTGTCCAGAACAGATCGTCCTGTAAAGTTCATCAGTTTAAGCTTATCATCAGTTGGACATTTGAGAGTATCTTCATATTACATGGAAGTGTGGCTCAACAGTCTCTCCTTGTATCAACCTTCTGTCACTCAAGACCTAACTCCTGTGTCTTTCCATCCCTCCTCCAGATCCAGTCCACGGCCCTCAAAACGTCAACGTGGTGGATGTCAGAGCCCGCCAGCTGACTATACAATGGGAGACGTTTGGATATGCAGTGACACGCTGCCATAGCTACAATCTGACGGTACGGACAGCTGGTCACATTTTTATAAAGCTCACTGAAATTTAAAAACCTGAAACTGAAGGCGAATGTAACGTTAACGCCACTGCCTCGGGTTCATGTGCGATTTATGAGACAGTTTGAGTGATGTCAAAGTGGAAAATTCTGTCGTAATTATTGTTTTCAACTTAAATTACAGTGGAATAAATGTCATGCCTTCCCTTTCCTTCTGTTTTCCAGGTGCAGTACCAGTACGTGTTTAACCAGCAAGAGTTTGTAGCCGAGGAGCTGATCCAGACGTCGTCACATTACACCCTGAGGGGGCTGAGGCCCTTTGTCACGGTCAGACTGCGGCTGGTCCTTGCCAACCCGGAGGGCAGCAAGGAGAGCGAGGAGATAGTCAAACAGACGGAGGAGGATGGTGAGTGGAAAAAAAAAATATCATTTGTTAATATGCATTCAAATCGTTTTACAGCAAACTGTAGCATACAGTATTGATTCAACCGGTCGGCCAGTTCATGACAGCAATAGCTTTCCCAGCAACTCCTGCGATCTCACAGAAAACGATTCATTCGACATTTCTGACAGCAACAACAGAGGTTTGTTTAAATTTAACAGACGGAGGACAAACTCTAGACTTCTCCAACAGAAAACACCACCCACAATTTGTGACCGACAGGTGTTTTTGTGGAACGTGGTGCGGGAACGAGCAATAACAATTTAGGCAGCAGAGGCCTTTTAACTTGTTCTAGACTATCTTGATTTTTAGATTTCAGGAAAACAAATAGCCGATACAGACGGACAAGTTGATATTGAGGTCACGTCACGTGTGAGGAGAATTACAGTCAAAGCATTTTATTGACATGTTGGGTAGGAGTGCTTCTATCACTGTACTGTAGCTTGGAAAACAATGGTAATACTCTGAATGACATTTTTCTACTACAAATTTCAGTTTGGACTAATCCTTCTGATAGGTATGGCATATCAAGGTGACAAATTGGCAAAATGGTATTGCACAAGTGTGCATACAGTACCAATGGTATCTCATTGAAGGCAACAAGGCTAACTAAGGCGGGTAAAAAAATAAGTACAGTCTAAATATGTATGTAAATATTTTACACCTATCAGGTGGATGCATAGATAATAGACAGATAAATACACCTTATGTTTGCACAGAAAAAATGTTAGATGGTTTACTTACTACATCTTTAAATGTTGAATTTAAGCGTGTCTATATATATCTTTACCCTCAGGTGTTCAGAACATCGAATACCACTTTAACTGAGCTACCTAAGTAACTAAGTGAAGCGCTGTCCTAAGGGAGCAGGATAACATTTAGAGACACAGGATCACAGGTTCAGGTCTTGGAACATCCAAAATCGCGCCGATCTTACCCCTCATGCCCACGAACAGGAAAAGATACAGGGCGTGCTGTCATACTTTATTAATGTCTCGAACAGAAACGTACCCTAGGAGTTCAAATCCAAAACAACAACATTTTAAACTCTCGCTTCCTTTCCAGAGGGCTTCATGTTCTGCTAATTCAGAACAGAAAATTTGCCCCAGCAACCACTACTAATAATTCATTGATGTCTCACATTTCTCTCAACAACATGCCTGCGATAAACTGGAATAGCTCGAATCCATTAGAGCAATGCCTGATAAGCAGGATAAAAACATCATTCTAATGATCCCAAATCTCTCATCTCTTTCCCACCGTCCTCGGGGCTCGCTGTTCTTCTCCTGATCTCATAACTAATATCCTCTGAATTTAGCTTCTGGGGAACATCACATCTCAGTCTGAAAATCCTACCATTGCTAGCCGAGCACACACATACTGCAAGTTGTCTGAACCCCGTTTAAAAAGAGTTAACATGACTGGGGAGTAGCACTGGCTTTAGGGGAAAGGATAAAAAAAAAAAAAGCCTTAATTGTTTTGTTCTTAATTGTTTTTTATTTAACCGTCGTTAATCTCCTGGTTGTAATTCAGTAATTAGGGAACAGAACAGCAATTGTTCACACGGAGGCTAATTGCTGTTTGTACGGTAATGGCTTTATAAAGCTGGGGCTTCAGCAAATGAAGCAGTTTCCCTCTCTCTCTTTCTCACACACTCACACACACATATGGCCTTCCTTACATTTTAATGTTGCTAACGACATAGAAATATACTTTAACCTACGTTGAGGTGCAAAATGAGGGATTTGCAATTAAGATAGAAAACTGCTTTTCTCTCTCCCACGCGGAGGTCTCATCTCGAGTTTATACGAGAAATCTCAGGGTGAGAGCTTCTCTGGTTTTAATCATGTCCGTCTTAATTGTTTTACCTACTGGAAGCTACACTTGTAAGATTTACACCACATTAACACACAAACACGCATCCGTGGTCTCCCCTGTCACGTTCACTTTGGCTGTCTGACTGTGAGGCATCCAGCACTGTTAATTTGACACATCCATTATTGCAGAAAATCGTGCTTCTGTCTTAGATCCATGCTGGTTGAAGGTTTAAGATATTCTGTGTTTACTAGCTTTGGTTCTGCCACACGCCACTACAGCGCTAAATGTCTCCCGCTGTGCATAAAAAGTTCAAATGTCTAAAGAAATATAAAGAATAGTAAAGGTTCTCATTGGGTGGAGGTGAGTTTAAGGTCAAGTGTGTAGGATTTAGTGGTTGCAACTCCTCACCTCACTCTCCTATTCTAAGCTTTAATGGTGGCTGCAAAAATCACTCTGTAGAGCCCGTGTTTGGTTTGTTCCTTCTGGGCTACTGTAGAAACATGGAGTGACTCTGCAAGAGGACCTACTGCCTCTATAGGTATAGGGTTCATTCAAACTATGGTACATGTACCACTGGTGGTACGCAACCTTCCTCTAGTGGTACAGGGAGGAATCTCTGAAATATTTGTTTAAAAATCAATCAAAAAAATGCATTATTATAAATGGAATCCAAATAAAGTCTTCTTCTTCCACCTCCTAATGTAATATTTTTTGAGGTGACGTAATGTAAAAAGTTTGAGAAACACGCAAACGCATTTATTCTTATTTTCAGGTCATTTTAGACCAACAGAAACATATTTAATATTAAAGCAATGCCATATTCCGCCAATAAATCCCTCTAAATCTTGGAAACCTTCAGTGAGTTAATTATACTGGACGGGAAAGTCTTTATTATCCTCAGGGGCAAATTTGCAAACTAGTGCTCAACACAACCTAACAGAACTAAGTTAAAAACATAAATACATAAAGTGGATGCCAACGTAATGAAGTTGAAATAAACTCTAAAAACTGTAAAAGCCTATCAACCTTCCATCACAATTGCCTTTGCCCTCTTGAGTGGCTCTAGCTTGATTCAAGTTGGTTCCAGTGGTATTTTGGAAAAGTTTACAGCCTAACAATCTCTTCAGGCCTGCTGTTGTTCACCACACCGTGACTGCCAAACCAACAAATCCTTGCAAAAGCTAAAACTGACATATTGACAGACGAATAAAACATTTTCAAGAGCGATCTGTCAACAGTAAAACCCCTCAGCTTCTTCAAGAAAGAGCTTTGTCATCCAGCATGGTGCTCAAGTACTTTTATTGGCTTACTGTCTCCACAGCTATGCCGCTGATAAAAGTGGGTGCCCTGACAGGAGCTTTTTTTAGCGAAAGTCGATAATCATCTCTTTTGTCTTACAGACATCGGGCATGAACCTGTACGGTCACACATAAATGAACCAATGAAAGAGTACACATTTTTTAAAAATGCCTACAAAAATAGTAGGGTAATAATAGTTGTCGACTCTGAGGCTGCTGTTTCTGTCTGAGTTTTGAGCAGACTACTTACCTGAAAGACATTCCAGGGTACATATTGTGTTTGTGTCTTTGTGCATCGTCATGCTTGTTTTTCTTTCCCGCTCTCCGTTTCCCTCCAGTTGTCCATCCGTTCATAATGACAAAAGACAATTTGAAGCCACAAACATCCACACACACACACACACACACACAAACACACGGAGAGTCTTGCCTTAGAGACAAATGTCATGTCCACTCATTGTACACACCAGCCTATTAACCTAACCATGAAACACCCATTTGTCAGGTAGCTGTCAGGTCAGCTCAATCCAGCTGCTTTACTGCCAGGTTTCTTATTTATCAAATATGTGCGAGAGAAAGTCGGTGCAGCTGTCTCGCCTCTTTAGCACACACACACACACACACACACACACTCTTTTCTTCACAACTGTTTTGCATCAGCAAACTGTGTTGTGAGAACAACGTAATGCCAAAAAAAAGGATTTGATCCAACTTACGTTCACATTTGTAAAAAATATATAAAAAAATATCTGTTTTTACAAAAGTGAACCCACTGTGACGTCATGCATCGGTTTGTGGACGAGCTTTGATGCTTCAAATCTGGCATTTTGAATGTTAGCATGTTTGTTGGCTTGGTTTTTTGGAGTCGATACCCTGCTTTATAGTCTATTGTACTCTGAATGGCACCACAGTTTACTAAATGAACATCACGCTGTATAGAAGAAGACAGAAACTCACGAGGAAACTGTTTACTGACATAATAAATCAGCTGAGAAGTAATTTCCCCGTAAGACTCAATACAATTATTGTTGCAGCCGATGGAATTGCCCCTGCTGGCCATTAGAAAGAATGCAGGTTCGCGTTGACTTCACAAGATGAGGGACTACACGGCGTGCCTTTAAATAGCATTCATGCAGGGGATACAAGCGCAGGCATCGGTGGCTTGAATGTTCAGTATTATGCTTTTGAATTTTACAGCTGGCCCCGTGCTCGTCATTTTCAACTGCTGAGCTGCGCAGTGAGCTGAACTCTGAGCGCAGCTGGCGTTCTGGTGAACTCGCATAATGAGTCATGTCTGCTTTCCAGAGAATTGATTATGCTATGAAACGTGAACCCTTCTTAGAAATAGAAAAACAAATATGCATGTTATATAAATATAACATATGCTGGCGCCTCTCATAACAATGACTCAGTTCATGTTATTTGTGTCTATCAGGCGAGATATTCTGTCAGTGGTTCAGCACTTTTCAAAGTCAAACAGCAGATATTAAATATTAAAATACGGATCTCAAATCCCTCTGTTTGTGACATGTTTATATCCCTATGAATACCCCTCATTCCCATTAAAGAGAAAAACGATCCCCTCGCTCAAAGGACAATCACAGTGATTTGAGATGTGAGATTTAATAATCCTTTTATCATCAGAGCTCTGGGTCTGTTCTGAGATCACAGAAGAAGAGAAAAAAAACAATCAGAGACATCAGCTTCTGTTATCTTTTTGTTTACAGCTGACACTTTTCAAAAAGGTTATTCATCAAAGTGCAATTTGTTTTCAGATATGAACTTTTCATTTATGCACTTTTAATAATTTTAACCACTTGTTTGTTGTATCTGTGATCACAGAACGCTCTCCACCCACGAACAGCCAAGTGGAATAAAAGGAAAAACAAAACATTCACCATCATTAACAGAGACTTGTTGGTGCTTTCTTTAGAGACTGTAGGCCATCTGGTGCCTTTCAAATGATTCTCCCTTTTCATCCTAATATTTCAAAGACTGTGCATGTTTGACTTAATACAAGACAGTGCTTTTTAGCAACATCATGTTCGCCACCTACTGTTTATAGCAATGCTGTCACGTTCATGGAGATAACACTGTGTGATGTGTTAAAAAAAAAAAAAAAGGTGTCACACTCGTATAAAACACCTTTTGGGAAAACAATTTTCATGCGACGGACCTGCTCATGCCTTTAAGAGCAAACAACTTCTGCTTTCCTTTGAAAAAACAAGAAAAATACAATCTGGTTTCAAATCATAACAATGCATATCTGCCATGTAATCCTTCATCCTATGTATCACAGTGTATAATTGAATCTTAATCCAGTCCACTAATTCCTTCCCACTTGCTTTTCATCCGAAAGGAAAAAATAAACCCAATACAGTGACTCAATCTTGAACAACATGAAAATTGACTTTGTAAAAATACTGAAATAACATATTTTTTCAACTAACATGAGACTTAATGAGATCTCTTACCCGAAACGGAGATATCCATCATGTGAAAAGTTTCATGAAGTCTTTTTTCACACGTTGCAAATGATAACCGTTTTGCAGGCCGAAACATAAAGATGATCAAATACAGTAATACTAAAAGGTCCAGTGTGTTGATTCTCTACTTATAGAAAATAGCAAAAATTAAATATACTATGGATCACTATGTTTTAATTAGTGTATAATCAAAAATCATAAAATGAGCGATGCCATGTGACATGTATAGATATGGCAAAGATATTTCATGTTTTTTTTGCATTTCACAGCCACCATAGTTTCTCCTTCATGCTAGGAAGAAGAGCATGAACCAAGAGGGTTGCAATCTGCAACTACAATGCAAGATGTCATTAAATCCTATCGACTGGTCCTTTTGAAATGATCTTTTAAGTTACCACTTATGCAGATGATGTTCTGCTGATCACTGCATTTGTATTTCTGTTGTCAGAAAAGTGTCATATTGTCATATTCACAACCTTTGCAGTGCTTCAAGAGTAATATAGATTTGTTAATGCTGAATTAATTAAATTCATCTAATTTAATCCTGTCACCATGCAATGTGAGGATCTTTTATTTTGACTTTTGGATTGATTACTTCACTTTCATTTGCAACTAATATGAAATTAAATTGGATGGGATAAATTACTGAGCAGTTAATGTCAAATATTTCACCATTTATAAATTTGTTTCATACAGTTGAGATGTCATTTTTGTATTTAAATATTTCATTAAAAAAAATATTACCTTGTGTGGTTCCAACTTTGAGTGCAAACTTCTGCTAAAGCTGAGCCACCAGGCTGCACCAAATTACTCACTTCCACTTTAACTACATTTTGTGCACAATGATCTCCAACATCACTAATAAGCACCCCTTTTTAATTTGCTTTTGCTCGCAAGTAGCTGCTACAAGCTCTAAACACTAACAAAGAATAAAAGTCAAAATTTCCATATAAACAACCAGGTCTGTTGCTTATTATAATAAAACACATGGATTGGTGCCTGATAGTGAGAGCCAAAGAAATGAAAAGCCAGACAGGAAAAATGCAAAAATTCATCTCATGCCAATAAAAACATTTTGAATTTAAGTAAGAGAGAGAGAGAGAAGGGTTAACAGATAGAGGGATATATGGATAGAAGAGAGAGAGAGAGAGAGGGGGTCTAATAAAGCAGGCCATTCATTGTGCAGCACGATGGAAGTTAATCAAGTTGTGATTAATGTGTTACAGCTGCCGTTATCTTTTCAATGACGCCTGTTTTCTTCTGTTTGAGCCCCCAAGGTGCACACACACACATACACTCTCTCTCTCTCTCTCTCTCACACACACACACATGCAAAGAGAGAGACAGGGAGACACACACGTCCACGGCGGACGCACACGTACGTCGTTGGTGAGTCACACAGTCTCAGAAAGTCTTAGAAAACTCGCCCCATGCACACACACACACACACACACACACAGCCCCACACACAAAGACACCACCCAAGATATCCAGGTAGACATTGTGCGTATCATAAAAGACGAGAGTACATACACAAACAAACACACACACACACACAGACCAACGTGAGTGATAAGGTGTTGAATAAAAATGGCATTTCTAATTGCGTTTCTTTGTTAGGGTAATTTGATATTCTCCACAGTCTGGGGCCTTAATCAACACCTTAGAATTACTAATCAAAATATTCTTCTGTCAGACGTCTGACACTCTGCTTGTGTGTGTGTGAGAGTGAGAGAGAGAGAGAGAGAGAGTGTACATATCCATATCTGTGACTCAAAACAGTTCATTTGAGGATTTTGACCCTTTTTGGTCCAAGGATGTTTTATGTAATATCCTTATTTCAGGCATGTAATTCAGTCTCTTATATATCCATGTATAAACACACTAATTATATAAATCACAAAAGATATATCGCCCGGAAGGAAACGTGTTATCTGAAAGTACTAAAAGAATATGGCTGAAATGAAATAGAACATTCAAAACTATTACACATTCTTTAGTGTAGAGGACCATCCGGGCCCTGTACTCCCGGTGCCAGAGCTTGGTCCGCATTGCCGGCAGTAAGTTGGACTTGTTTCCAGTGGGAGTTGGACTCCGCCAGGGCCGCCCTTTGTCACCGGTTCTGTTCATAACCTTCATGGACAGAATTTCTAGGCGCAGCCGGGGCGTTGAGGGGCTGCGGTACGGTGGCCTCAGGATTGGGTCGCTGCTTTTTTGCGGATGATCTGGTCCTGTTGGCTTCATCGGAGCGTGACCTTCAGCTCTCTCTGGAGCGGTTCGCAGCCGAGTGTGAAACGGCTGGGATGAGAATCAGCACCTCCAAATCCGAGGCCATGGTTCTCAGCCAGATGAGGGTGGAGTGCAGCCTCCGGGTCGGGGATGAGATCCTGCCTCAAGTGGAGGAGTTCAAGTATCTCGGGGTCTTGTTCACGAGTGAGGGAAGGATGGAGAGGGAGATTGACCGGCGGATTAGTGCAGCTTCTGCAGTGATGCGGACTCTGCACCGGTCCGTTGTGGTGAAGAAGGAGCTGGGAAGCTCTCGATTTACCGGTCGGTCTACGTTCCTACCCTCACCTATGGTCACGAGCTTTGGGTAGTGACCGAAAGAATGAGATCGCGAATACAAGCGGCCGAAATGAGCTTCCTTTGCACGGTGGCTGGGCTCTCCCTTAGAGATAGGGTGAGAAGCTTGGCCATCCGCGGGGAGCTCGGAGTAGAGACGCTGCTCCTCCGCATCGAGAGGAACCAGTTGAGGTGGCTCGGGCATCTAGTGAGGATGCCTCCTGGACGTCTCCCTTGGTGAGGTGATCCGGGCACGTCCCTCCGGGAGGCGGCCCCGGGGGAAGACCCAGGACACGCTGGAGGGACTATGTCTCTTGGCTGGCCTGGGAACACCTTGGGGTTACCACCATGTTAAATGGCCAATTTTCTACGGCAGCCCGGAACAGACAAACTAAACACTGGCTCTAGATACATGTCTTTACATTTCCCGCAACCGTTTCTCCATCACATCTCACTGCCCATTTTCATTCCCATTTCATCAAATACTGATGTGAGTGGTCTTCCGTTGGTTACATAATATATCCAGATCTAGATGCATGGTACCATACACATAATGAAAGACAAAATGCAGACTTTGATAGAGCATCCAAATATGTGCACGGTGGAATTGTCCAAAATTACAGGTGAGTCACTCTAAGTGACTGAAATGGTTACTGAGTTACATTTGAATTCACTGTTAGTGCCATCTGTCGTCAACAACCAATCAAATTTGGCTGAACTGCTCAAAGCTGATACGTGCACGGTTCAGTTGGCCATGTAAATATGTAATTTAGTAAAGATTGTATGAGGAGTGGTGGGGAAAAAAAGGTGCTTAAATTCAATATGTTGGACCAAGAAATCCATCTCTTTTGAGTGTTACTGCCAATATTCTAAGAAAAAAAAAAAAAAAAGCAAATAGGACAAAAAGTATAACCTCCAGATTGGAAAAAATATAACAAATTAGATATTTTCAATAAAGAAAAAAAAGATTCATATTATGGTTTAGATGACATTTCTGCTGTCAGAGACGGAAACAGGCAAGAAATGAAAATATCAGCAACCATTCATTAAAAAAAAAAAAAATAATAATACCCCCAAATCCAAAAGAACTGGTTCTGTCATCCGTGTGATTCTTTGAATTCTCAGCCAGTCCATGCCACAGTTATAGCTTGAAAAATAGCAGGGGGGCCTTTGAAACTTCACACAGGAGGCCATCCTAAAACTCCTCGACGTTGTGATAATGACATTCAATTCAATCAGATTCAATTTGTGGCTGTAAACGGCCGAATGTTCAGGATGTTTTTGAAAAAAAACTAAAAAATTCTTTTCAGCTGACGCGCATCAGACAAAGAGCTGTAAAAGCTTCCTGCCATTGTCAGACACGTCTGTGCAATGCAACGCACATTGCAGACTCTGCACACTCTCATCCGCGGTAACTTAGAGTGAGTGCAACAGCGGAATGACTTCCTCCATCAGCAACAATATGCGCGGCCAATAGAAAATAGATTAAAGGTCAGAGATCAAAGTGTGGTAGAAAATAGTCCCGCGGGCATCGAATGATGAAGAAAAGAGGAAAGTGAGGAACACGGATAAGAAGTGAGAGGCAGGAAATGCACACACACAAACACACATTTTTAACACATTGCAGTCACTTGTCCCTCCCGGCATTTGTCTGTCTCCTCCTCCTTAACATTTAGAACAATTCACACCCCACTGTGTGTGAGTTTGCGCACACTTGTGTGTCAGTGTGCACTGTCGTGTTCACGGGATCTAGTGCGGACCGCTGGATGTTGCTCTGTGTGTGTTTGACTGTTTGACAGCTTCACTCCCTGACAAGGTGTCTGACACCTCGTCTCTGCCTGTATGCCTGCATAAAGACGTGTGAAAGCCTGTCTCACTCGAAAACACACACATACACACATGCACAAAAAAACAAAACAAAAAAACACATGCTCACTATTGTTACTAGGTAGATTTTTCTATTATAAGTCCAGTGTGTGCAGCAGTAAACCTGTCTGTGTGAATGAGAAGAGTGATGCGCGGTACTGTCACTGGTCAGTATAAGTTATCGTGCCAGTGATGTCTTCTGGATGCTGCACACTAAATATCCACAAACACGGACAACTGCGGTGATTCCCATGAGTATCTGGACAGTGACACTCTCCTTTGTTTTGTGATTTACTCCGACACATTGGATTTTAAAGTTGACTCCTGGGTAAAAGTGCTGACTTCCAGTTTTTAAACAGTACAGTACTACAGACCTCCCCAATTTGAGGGGACCAATGTTAAGCTGGAAATGTGCTTCCAGCAGGTGGTCTTCATTCACAACAGGACTAACAAAGGTTTGAGCCCATGGAGCAGACTATTTTCTGTTTCAGCAGCAGGTCATCTTGACACTGAGAAATCAGAATAAATCCTTTGCTCTTGACATGTTCTTCAGTACCAAGTCGGTCACCGAGTCTCGATCCGACTGATCATGTGTTTTGAGGAGTCCCAAATTATGCGTTTGATGAACATAATGAGGGAATGTTTTTGTAATTAACCCACCTGGCAAGTCGCAAAAATGTTGATAGACTATCCACTCACCCTGATGAAAATGACGATCTCTTCCTTACCCGAACCGAAGTGCTTTTGTTTTCCAAACCCAACCAGAGGCCAGAGTCTGGACATGAAGCCGGCACCCTGGTTTATCTGTCTGACGCGTTGTAAACCCGCCATCCACCCCAACCACCACATTGTGGTTCAAGCACATTACATATACAACCCCTGATTCCACATGTGCAAAATGTAAATTTAGTCCAGAGGACTATGTGAGTCCATTTGAAATGCATGGCACACTTTTTGTGCACAGAGTTTTATGGTTTTCTAAAGTGTTATATAGTAATAATCTGAAAGTCACCGCTTCAAGTGTCACCGTGTGAATACTTACAAACTGCACTGAGACTCCCTAAAAATGGATATTATCAAGACATCAGGTGAAAGTTTTCCCCTGACAGAAGACAGTTGGTCCATTGACGTTGAATTAGTAAATTGACTTTGTAAGCTAATAGACTTTTCGTTTGAAATATTCCATCCAGATGAGTTTGATTTGAATGTAGGGCTCTCAGCAGTGAGTCAGAAAATGTGCCCGTAGCCCAAGGAAATGACTGTGTCTGCTGACGCCGGGTCTCAGCAGTTGTTCCATTATTCACCGTCTCCAGGGGTACCCAAAGATTTATCTCTACATGGCGTGATTACAATCTTTCTCTGCCGGTTCAGTTCAGGATGAGGATGAGTTTCATTTCACAAATTACAGCTGAGCTGTACAATGTTATAGCAATAACGTAGCAATATTACAGCAATACCTGAGTCAAAACTTGTGGTTAAACTTATCTTGACGTGTGTTTCGAAGCATTAAAAAAGCTGATTATGAACCCAGCAGAGGCTCTGATGAACTTTCCGTGCCGCATTCATCAGGAAATGACATGTCGTACAAAGTAATAATCTCCAACATTTTCGTGTAAGTGAACAATTTATGAACACAGCAAAAGCTCAAGTGAAGCTCACGATAAACAAGAAATGCACAATTAAGTATCAAATTAAATATTTAGTTGATCAGCTACATTTCTTTTTATAATCTGAATCAACAGTCTGTTGTTTTATTTTCAGAAAGAGCCCGTCAGTTCAGTTCTGGGCCTGTGTTTTCATCAGCAAATCCTGATACATACATTTATATATCAAGAGGGAGACTTCAGCCTTTCAGAATATAAGAAATCTAATAAAATACTATGTCATACTTAATTGTTGTGAATGTCATTCATGATAAAGATTTTCTGGAGCGAGCACCGGGTCTCATTCTGCCTCACAGCGAAAAAGCACAGAATTAGATTTGGGGTAACTTAATATTTCTGTTGAGTCGGTTCCCAGATATTTGAAACTTTTGCCACGCTAAATAATAGAATTTAATGATGAGAAACGAAACTGGAATTTAATATGCATAATCTGTCTCCATCTTCTTTCTTCCACTTCTCTTCGCACTATCCTTTAATTCTTCCCTCCCTGCGTTCAGTCTCACGTGCCGGCTGCTTTGTCTGTATCAGAAATAATATTTTGAAGAATGCTCAGGACTGGAAAAATGAAGTATGTCTTCCAATATGGCAGCAGTGTATTTATGGATGTACTTGTGCTCTATTTCATTTTGTGTTTAATGGCCATGTGAGAGTGCAGATTGAAGGTTGGGGGAAAGTTTTCAGGAGATGTTGGCTTCATTCACCCTTTTCACTTTATTGTTTAAAGATTTCTAACTCAGGTCAGTAAAGAAAACTAAAGTTACCATAAATAAATGTGATCACTGCTGAAATGATGAGCGGCTTCTTGCTACTGAGTTATATTTGGCTGGAAATCTGTTTTACACTCCAAAGTGTGTTATGCGATATCAAACTGTCATTTAATTCAAACTGTGCTTGTATAAAATACAGCCGTTGCCAAAGCTTTTGTTGCATTGAAAACACCCAGTCAATATAAGCGTAGTTATTGATGTCAAAAGGCATTAAAATGTTTTGTGTACTCTCTGTCTCTGCAGTGCCTGGCTCAGTGCCGATGGAGTCTCTGCAGAATACGCCCTATGAAGAGAAGATCTTTATGCAGTGGAAAGCTCCCAACGAGACCAACGGGGTCATCACGCTATACGAGGTCAGTCTAAAAACTTCCAGTAATGCTCACGCTCAGTGCTAACTTTACAAGGTCATGGTAAAAATTATTAGTTTGTACTGGGCAGCAGGTACACCTGTGCAATCTGCTGCAATCCGATACAAGAGACCTCCATTAAAATTTATAATGTTCCGCTTTTGAATCGCAGATGTGTGAAATAAAAATACGAGGTCAGTGTTTGAGACTGTAGCTCGCGATGTTGTCGTATCGCTTTGCATTATTTTGACGGATGAATACTGACACTGTCTTCAACAACTGAAGTCGCAATGTGTGGGGGGAGGGGGCAGCAGCATCTCACCTCCTTCCAACCTTGATGCGATGACTTTGTTCAAGATTGTGTACGGTTACGCACTCCGAATAAATAATGTAGAGTGAACTTTCCAAACTCGACATGAGAGTAAAGTAAACAGGTTTTGCTGTGACTGTAATGCAATAAGTTGACCGAAAGGATGTCGAAATGACTACATCATGATGGCAGGTTTGTTACTTTGTCAGGTCTGTCAGCACCATGGCAAGCGAACAACTTTTGAAATGCTTGTTTTCTGAAAGGGTCCATGAGGGCTATGCTATGCTGCCTTACCAGGTAGTCTGCTCCTTTTTTGTTTATATCGGTGATTTTTACATAATAAATAACTAGAACTATCCAGTTCTAGTTAACACGATTTCAAGGCAGACTCTAAAAATAGTTGTGCCGAATGACCTTTGATGATCTTCTGCTTGTAGTGCGTCAAAGTTTACTGCCACACACACAACACGGAGGGCATATTTTTCACATGGATGGTCATTTCTGACTGAACGTATCAGGTTGTGGCAGTGGAAGAATCAGACGGTTGCAGGTTTGATCCGAGGTTTTATGCTGATCTCATGTCCACCATCTCTCATTTCACCTTGGCTGGCCTTCCAGCGGCTTTCTGCCTTATTACAACAGCAGCAGAAAAAAAAGAAGAAAAAAAAAGTCTGTCTGCCTGTGTGCAGCCGCAAACCACTTAGACCTCTGTCAGCCACCATGGGGAAGAGGGAGAGATGGAGCAGCCAACCAAGCTAGTCATGAGAGAGGAGGGAGGAGAGACATGGAGGAGACAGAAGAAGAGACATGGGCACGGCGTGAAGAAAGTGAGAAAGAAATGGAAGGAAAGAGATCACTGCTTTTATAAGAGGAATATATTGATTTATGCGTAATTTTACAACAAGACATGATACAAATAATCAGATGAATAGAGAATGAAAGAAGAGCCGAGAATACAGAAAACTTGTTGAGCATCTTTTATATTTTTAACTTAATGCTTGAAGGGCAAAAGAGAGTAAGAAACAAAAAGGAAGAAACTAAGAAGAACTGAGAATGTGATCGGAAGTAAAGGTTCACTTCACAGCCATGCCGGTTGCTGCTTGGTGCACACACATCCCTATCGGTCATGAGCCAACACTCAGTTAAAAGAGCATTCTGGTAGAGACTTACTGTATACCAAAAGTATTTATGCTCGATGGGTAAACATTGCACACACCTCATTCCATAGCCGTGCGTGTTAATCAGCTGCTGTCTGTGCCTCCGCTCTTCTGGGAGGTCTCTCAGCGTAACTTTGAAACCTGGCTGCAGGATTTAAATCCATTCAGCCACAAGAGCATTAGTGAGGACGGGCCGGGCGCTACTGTCGGGTGATAAGGCCTGACTCACCTTTCACAGAAGTGTTGGACTGAGTTGAGGTCAGGGTTCTGTGCATGCTAGTAAAGTTGTTCCACATCAAACTCATGAAGGAAATGGCCTTATCTAAAGGGTCCACAAAGTTGGACACACACTTTTGGCAATGCTGCTCAAAGTGTTTTACAACTGTTATCACTCAGGTACACACAGGCATACACTGATTGCACCACGCAAGGTGTCAGCTGCTCATCAGGAGCGACGCAGCGCTTCCTATCTGAAGCGCTCATGTTGCTCACGCATACACAAACACTCACAGCAAATTAGGCTTCAGTATCATGCCCAAGGACACTTCAACTGGATGGACGGGAGGCGGTAATCAAACCTGCGACTCTCCGATTACTAGACAACCTGCTCCAGCACCTGAGCCGGCTGAGAATGTGTTCCTTTTCAGAGCTGGTGTGGGGAAATGTCAATTTTAATGTTGGTATATTCATTCTCTAGCTGTTAATTACTGCAGCAGCTTGACTGAAAAATGTCATATATGACTGAAAATAATGTGAAACTTAAGGTACAAAAACAGTAGCGTTGTTATTAATACATCACTGTCGAGTCATATTGGTATCAAACATGAGTAATGTCCTGGAATAAATATGAATACTGTTATGAAATTAGATATAAGCAGCAAAAAAAAAAAAAAGGGAGTGTGAAATCTGGTGGAAGGAGAAACAGAAAAGTAGGGCTTAGAAATGAAGTGAAAGTGGAAGAGAGACTTATCCCTTGACAACCCTTGAGACAATATTTGGGAGTGAGTGAGATAGAGAGACAGGTTGAGAGACGTGGGTGTGCACTTGTGTGTGTGTGTGTGTGTGTGTGTCTGGTCATGGACGGTTTAATCGGGTTGAAGTTGAGTTGAGCCCTCTATCTAATGAATTATTGACCCGTTCTCTGTCTCCTGTCTGCCTCTTATATCACTGCATCAAGGAGCTACCTCACACCAAGACCTGGCAGGGCTATTAGGTGTGTGTGTGTGTGTGTGCGCGTGTGCGTGTGTGACTGAAATACCAAGCAAAAGAATGTGTGTTCTTGAATAAGTTGCTGAGTTTTTGCGTGAGTGTGTGAGAGAGAAAGTGAGTTAGCAGGTGATGAAAAGTATGTGTGAGGAGTCAGCGATCAAGTGTGTTTCTTAAGTTTTATGTGTGTGTGTGTACAAGAGAGAGAATGTGTTGGTAAGAAAGTGATATGAGTGCTTGAGTAACTGTAAACGTGTGTGTGGAGTTTAAAAAAAACCAAAAACTTCTGTGTGTGTATCTTCTTCTGATAAACTCTCATCAGGACCACACTGACATTGTCATATCCTGACTCACATTATAAATAAGAGTTATAAATGACTCTCAGTAAACATATTTATATGGAAATAAGAAACTTCCAAATTAAGTTACACTTGTATAATATGAGTTTCTAACCTTCCTTTGAAAGCATGTTTAGCTTTTGGACCACCGGCTCTAATATTAATTTCCTTAATGATGAACCTTTTTACCTCCAAGTTCCCAAAGCCAGAGGTAGCCTTCTTAAATGTTGGTTTAACCAAAGGTTTTTAATTCACAATGATATAAAGCTGGATGTAGAGAATGTTAGCCGTTTTTTTGTTTGATAAATTACTAAAATTATTCTTTTCTCTTGTCAAACCCCTAAAGGCTGTGACATTTTGTTATGTTACAGCAGCGGAGAAAGGTCTGCCTGAACACATAGTCACTCTGACTTATTTCTGTTTCTTTAAACCAATCACAGTCTCCCTGGGCGGTGCTAAGCCAAGGATGCAGCGACGGTGCACTTGCAAAAATCGTGGCGGGTGGAAACTCGTGGTGGTGGAACATTTGCAGGGATTTAGTCATCCGTGTTCACCTCCACACATGCAAAAGTAATAGTAACAGGTGCTAGCTTGGTTGCATTCTCACCATGAGCAGTCAGGGTTAGCGTAACTTTGAGCATGTTGTTTTACAGCTCAGACGTTGTTGAAATAGTCGACCAATGGCAGGCTGGGACCTGTAGCCTACTTCCTGCAGTTTTTTTTTTTTAGCTCACTTGCATCTTGTATTTTACCCCCCTTTTTAACTCATCTTGTAACGTCACATATCTTGTTAACACAAGCATATCTTATTTTGGCAGCATCTTTCTTCCAATGTAATTGCCTCCATTTTCTCTCAAGCCCCTTTATGCCTCCTAACATCAGTCTCCAGTCTCTCCCCTCTTCCTGCTCACTACAAAGACCACTCGGTACCATCCCTGAGACCTCCATTAGACCTCGACCCAGAGCTTGAAAAACACTCTCCGCAGTCTATAAACCTCTTGGGAACATCATCAATTTCGCCTTGTTTTGTGTCGGGTTTCATTAATGCGAATCTAAGCTCCCTGCCCTCTCTGCCCGGCGGAGGCGGCACGACTCAGCATCATCTGTTAAACATATCAGAGCCTCGACACAATGCGCTGCTATTAGAGATAATTACTATAATTGCAGCTATTGACAGGATTAAAGGCATCATCTGCAACATCTAAAGAGGCTCTTGTTGTGTCCTATCCTGCTCTGTTGTCTCTTGTGTTTTCTTTTTTTTTTCCACCCCTATCTGTTCCCCTCGCTTTTCATGACGGAAACCAGATGAATTACACCTGGGACAATGAGACGAAGGGGGGGGAGAGAAGGTGGTAGGGTGAGATGGATGGGTGGAGGTGCAGAACTGTGAGAAGAGATAAGGAGCATGAGAAGAACGAAGAGGAGATAAAACATATCGAGCGAGTGGAAATGTGTCCGAAGGAAACGGTATTCATCATATGGCATGATTACAATAATTAATTCAGTGTGCAAATATGATCACTTCAAGCTCTTGCATCCATTACTATAATTGCAGCTAATTACAGGATTAAAGGAAACATCTGGGTGAGATCTAAAGGGATCAAGGCACCCCCTGCTCAGTCCCTCTTATCCTATTCATATGAGGAAGGATAAATGATGTCTGGGGAAAATGTGATGGAGGTGAGGTGGGCGAGATGAGAGGGGAACATAGATGATAATTAGAAGAACAAAACTATTACTGTCTTTTTCACGGATGTAATATAGTTTATTACCTCTGAATGTATGAAATCCTGTGTAAATAAGGAGTTGCCAAGCACTGCAGTTTGTTGTAATATCCCATTTTTGGATTTTGATCAGTAGACAGCAGTCGGCACAACCCCAGTTTGGCGAAGCAGATATGAGGAGCAGCACAGAAGCTAAACAATGTATTGGTGTATACGGGGCCAGAAAAAACCCTCCAAAAAAGGATCATACATGATCACAATCTATATTTAGACTAATTTAACCATTTTTACCTCGCTGTCAGACAGCCCTTTGATGCAAGGTTTTACTTTGGTCTTCTTAATTTGGCATGGATTCTTTAATTGGCACTTAATCTGACCAGTTCGTCATCCTTAGATGACATTCAGCCCCAGTCAAAGTGGACTTTTCCGTCAGCCAGCACACAATTTCTGATGAAAGAGTCAATCCAATCTTCCATTTTTGGATGGTCACCGCCAATCAGGAGGATAATTTGTCATGTTTTAAACTCCTAATCCAAAATAATAAACCTGATTGGTGAGTGTTGGATGAACTGGACATCATGGCAAGTGGGCAAAGTATTTTATTTCAAGCTACACAGTGGATGAGATCAAATTTGATGCTGGATTTTCACTCTGATCTTCTAAAAATTGGCACGGTGCAGTTTATTTGGCATCCGAGATGGTCAGTAAAGCTGTTAGAAATTCATCACGCTGGGTTGAAAGATTCTGTTATAAACTGTCAAAATTAAATGCAAGACGCTCCATTCTGATGAAACATTCAGCGCTTTCGTGTTGTGTAAAACATCCCAGCTGGGTTCATTGTATAACTGTACTGTAATTGGTTTAAATAACTCTACATTCTCTCCCATGTCAGACTCCCTGCAACTTCACCTGCCCTCTGACCCTTTTGGATAATACACAGATATTGGTAGTCACTGAACCGCGAGCAGACAAGCACTTAAACACACACACTTGCACACACGCAGATCGTGACCTTGTCAATCCCTTCTTTGATTGCCTCGTCAGACCATCGATGCGTTGCAGGTTCTCTCTGTTTGCTTGCCCGCCACCCCACTGGTCTCTGCGGAGTTATTCCTGAACCCCTGCTAGCTTAGCAGATGCTGGTGCTAACATTGATTAGAGTAAAGCAGCGAAGCAAATCGTGACACCGCGGCTTTGCCAATTCGGTTTGACCAACCAACAAGTTGACGATTTTATGTTTCAACCTAATGAGCACTGCATCTCTGCTATTGGAAGTTTGAATGCTTTCAGAGCTGCTCTGTTTGAGGACAGCACTCATTTCCTGTTGTTCTTCAGTCGTATGAATGCTGATTGTCTTCACTCTGATGCTATTCTGCTTGACAGCCTCTTAGTTTATGAATGGCTTTAACAGCAACCTGTCTTATACCAAAGGTCACTGTGGTTTCTTCACCATCTCTAAACTTAACTCAGCACGTTTAGTTTCGTGAATATAACCAAACCTTGAACACAAAAGTCAGCAAGAAGGACTTCGACGCACTCAACCTTCCAAACCGTTTTGCTGACAAACTTAAAGCTCTTTAATCCAACACACTGAAACGATGGGCTACTAGTACAGTATGTAGTTATTCTGGTCCAGTCTTGTGTGTGAATAACTTTACTCTCCAATTCCTCTCTCCTCAAGTAGGGCCTTTAATCAATCACAAAAATCAGTACTGGCAACCAGTCTGGCATTTATTTCAGTGAGTTACTCTGTTCCAAGCTGTTGATTTCTGTAGAAACTGCAGACATATAGTTGTTACATTCTCTTGCCGTATCACTGGTTTCTGAACAAAGGAATGATTGATTCTCATTAGGAGAGCAGCTGTCGCCTGAGGTGATCTCGCTATCGATTCTGTTTACTGTTTACTGAGTGATGGCAGCCTCTGTAAAAAAACAAGAAGTTAAATCCTCTGCGAACCCAAATCTACCAAAGCCTTCCTACGATGCCATTTAGGGTTGAACGTACACAGCAGTACGCATCCAAAAACTATTAGGAGGTTTGAAATTTGAGTTTTTCATTCAAGTTTTTGCAAACTTTCTCTAGCTGGGTGTGGTTATGTTTGCACATTTATTATGCAATTAAATCTGTGAACCAATCCTAAAAGAAATCGACCTCAGTTGTCCCAATCAACCAAACATCTCTGCTCTCGCTCAAAGCGGCGGTTCAATCGGTGGTTTCACCTGCTCTCTCTGCATACAGAGGAACGAAAACACAACAATTCTTATTTACAGGTGATTATACACTAATGAGAACATACTAATGAATATTATATTCAGTTCCTGCCAGTAGATCCTCCTGAATGTTCCTTTTGTTGCTTTCGTTCCCTCTTAGAAGGGGCTGTCTTGACAGCGAAGTAAAGCAGTGAAAGCATTCAAAATATAGCATGCACTTAAACTGATATTGGTTCATATTTAGTTGGCTAAAACACATTTTGCTGCTCCCACAGCAGCACATCGCTTTTCTTCCGTGCCCGTCGATTCAAATGTGATCTGCCACGCCTACGCAGTTTTGAGAAATGGTCTGAACAGCAAAAGAGGCTTCTTGAAAAAGGTTTTTCTAACAGTTACGGACATTTATTTCCACTCAGATTTTTGTGGATGCTTAATGAGATGCTCAACTTTGATTTCTCATATGCATTTTTTTTTACTATTTCATACCACATTTCCAGAGGCATCGAGTACACCTCAAAAAAAATCCAAGATGGAATGCAACGACTGAAAGATGGCAAGGCAGAGGTCATCAAATTTCCATGCAAACTTGAATATCTAAAGTAAAACTTCACGGAAAATCAATGTTTTCATAACCAACTGAGATAGCTGCAAAAATACCCAGAATGCAAGGTTTTAGCATAGAAAACGATCCATATTTCTAAGATGACATTGTCATGGGTAAAAATATTCAATATATTTGAGTTATAGTTCTAATTTTACTCATGTTAAGACACTTTTTTTTTCAGAATAATACAACTAAATCGAATTTAGAGGTCGTCAGGTGTTAGAAGGTGTATTAAAAATGCTGCCGATCAATTTTGGAGATTCCATTCCTGTTTCCTCTGTTTTGAAGGGTCAGCCAACCCCCGTGTTTACATGCGGATTACAAAATGGGCTTTCAACAAAGACGGCTACAGCGCTCTGCTGTGGAAACTGTTTACTGACAAGTAGCTTGTTTGTGGAGTTGACCTCAGCCGGCGTCTGTTGCCAGACTCAAAGCTGAACACCATCTCTTACTGGAAGTTCACTTGGAGTCTGAGACACTAACACACACTCAGACTGTTGATTAAAGTTGGCAAAAGAAGATTTCCACAGGGCACCGCCCTGCAGGAGTGTATGTGTGTGTGTGTGTGTGTGTACAGAGGCGTGTTTTTGCTTTCCTTCTGTTTCAACAAGAACTGAGAGAGAGAAAGCAAAGAGGAAATGAAGAAACAGACGATTAAAGAAATAAAATGACTGATCTGGTTTGTAGAAAGCATGCACGCACTTTTCAAAGTTAGACACCGATGGAAAGCGAGTAAGGAGCGTGATGATGAAGAGTGAGAACATCCATCTTCTGTCCACCTTCTGTCTCTTTCCTCTCTTCCTCTGTATTGTTTTTCATTTCTGTCAATAATGGACTATATTTAGCGTGGCTTTTAAAGTCCTTGAGCTGCTGACCCCATTTACTCTGTCACACTGCCTGTCTGGCCTGCAGGGGAATGGCCTAGTATCACTTACACCTGTGTGTGTTTGTGTGTGTGTGTGTGTACTTGTGTATAGTAATGCAGCACTGCCTTTCCTTTGTGTATCTTAAATATTTATCGCAGAAGTGCAGAATTTCAGTCGTCCGTGTCACTTCGCAGCTGTGGTTGCCAGATTTGCTTCGATTCGCTGAGGTTTGTGACCTCAGAGCTTGTTTATCTAAATATTTCAAAGATTCAGTTGTGTCTGTCTGTTTATTATAAATAACAGAGAATACTTTAGTGCTCAGTAAATTGTGTAATCTATCTGGGCACAGTAATATTTGTCAACAGGCTAAGATGAAAAATAGCATTTCATCCTGAGAATATAAAACCACAGGAAGAGCTTTTGAGCTGTGAGTGAGTTCATATTTATTTTATGAGTTTATATTTATGCTGCTCGTGGTTTCTGTCTGTTCAAAGGAAGTCTTTCCTTGCCACTGTCGCCGAGTGCTTGCTCATGGTGGGACTTGTTGAGTCTCTGTAAATGATGTTATAGAGAGTACAGTCTGGAGCTGCTCTGTGGAACGTGTCATGAGATGGAGAACTTCTTTCTTCACTTTCAGATGCATATATGACGAGAATATGATGCTGCAGACTCTGTTTGAACAATGGTAGACAAATTGGGATAGTGCAAGTACACAACTCAATGAAATATAGTCGTTTTTAGACATTTTAATGTTGGAATGTTTCACTCTATATTATTCAAAATAGACAAAATATAAAAATAATAAATAAATAACCGAGAAGCAACGAGTGCATCTCTTTCAGAACACTTCTGAATTCAGTAAATGTCAGCCTGCCAGTCAAAGAGAGGAGGATTATACACCTAAACATAATAAACATGGGCGCACGCACACACACACACACACACACACACACACTAGGGGGTAATAGTCAGAGGATTATCCATCAAGACCCCCACCCTGCCTTCTGTGTCTTTTACACACACGCACACACACACAGGATTAGATCTCTCAAACACTATAACTTCCTGCCCTGGAGCCAATCAGGACCCCCCACTGTCATCTCTCCAGCCAATCACGTCTCCCCAGAGAGCCCCACAGGCCAAAATCGACAAGAACCGGCTTTTCAGCAGTCTGTAAATGTAAACGCCTCCCCCGGCATCTTTACCTCTCAGATCTTCATTTTCATTTTCTAATATTTTCATTTCTCCCTCATTACCTCAGCGCTGAGGCCAGGTCTACCTCAGCTGTTTATTTGTTTCTTTCTCTCCTTTATTGTCCCAGTTGTACAGCCAGGTTTGGTTATGTCCAGCTCATTCTTAATATATTTTTTAATATATTATATTTCCACTTTACTATCACTTTGGGAAGAGGGTGAATTTTAATCTAAATAAACATTGAAATTGTTCTATCCGCTTGTTTTTCATTACAGGAGTTGCTTTGACTTTTGACCTGTTAATATTATTTTACAGTCTGGATACAACAAAGAACTGAGATCCTAATTTAGTGACTGTTGTAATCCCTAAATGCAAAACATAGAGAGATTATTTATTAATTTCAATAAAAAAGAGCAACACTGGCAAATTATAAGTACTTGGACAACATCCTATTACACTCCCACTGGAAAACAATGGGAGTGAGCACCTTGGTTCAAACATAGATTATATATTATTATTATATCTTTGGTCACATCAGCTGATTTTAGATGTAGAAATATGTAGTTTCATTGTTGGAATACTTAAAAAAAAACGCTACGTTCACAAACACTTCCCCTTCAAGCTACGTTTCTCTTCTTTTTTGACCTTTTCTTAACTCAATTTTGTTTGCACATTTCAAGTTCTTTCATATATTTGTGGTACTCCCATACCCTGTCATACTGTCCCCCAATCTAGCTTTTTAAAACCGACTTTGTTATTGTTTCTCTTCCAGTATATATGCCATATTTCATCCTATATAGTAAATTTTCTTATAGACAAAATGTGGCAAACCTCATCCCTCCCGACCAAGAAGAAGAATCACTTCCTAAATGTATTTTTTTTCTCACTGCATTATACAATGTACACACCCACAGGACCTATAGGCACGCAATTAAGGGGAGAGTGAGGGATGGGCCTGCTACCTAGCGACACCCTCTGAGCGTCGGTTCAGCCCCGGAGCTGTCAGCTTCCCAGCCCCGCACTCTGTACCGCGGTCCGTGCTGGACTGCCACCCTCTGGCTTCCAAGCCGAGTCTCCCTTGACTAAACCACTGCACCCAAAACAGCATAAAAAGCAATAAAACCCCCAAAGCAGAAAAAAAAAGATGTACAATAACTGAGCATTGTGTCGACTTTTCATTACTGTAACTTGCTGATACGTGGAAAATGACATAGCGGCAACATACAAAACACACTTGACAGTACACCTGTAAATCACTGCCGGTGTGCGGTGAATAGCTTGTCAGCAAATTATTTTGAATATAAGAGTCGAGAGCAGACGAAGCATGTGTGGCCTACATTAGCATCCAGAGAGAGAACGCTCTTTCTGTCACTCGTCTTAACTCGGCTGGCAGGAAGTTGCAGCGTGGCTGTCAAACAAGCATCACTCGGATGCCGATTCAGGCCGTTCGCCGTCAAACTGTCACCACCGGCTGAATTTCTGGAGTGATTGTAACGCTCCGTCTCTGATCACCTCTTCCGGGGTGAAAAAAAAAAAAAAAGAGTTTCTACTTTTTGATTCTTTTGTGGCGGAGGTGGTATTGATTTTGATGTGAACTTTGGTCGCAGTGGGCTGCCATAGCAGACAAATGACAGGATACAAGAAGAGCTCTCTTGTATCCTGTCATTTGTTGAATTTTATATTCCCCGAACATGTCGCTCCTCCAAACTGCCTCTCGACTGCTGAGTGAACAGTCTGATTAGGCGATTGAGGCCTTTGTTAGTGATTAACAGCCCGGCTATTTATGAAGCTAGATTTCTGTTAGTCTGCCGCTCATCTATTTTTTTCCGTCCATCCTTTTCCATCATTCTTGTGTATATTTATCTCAGCGAGAACAATACTACGGCCTGGAAATTTTTATCACGCCATATTTAGTCCTGAGCTCGCTCTGTCCTTCTTTCTGTCTTTGTTTCTTTCTGTTTGTTTATGAAAAGTCGATGAGAACAATAGAGGCAACACGGCCACGAAATATCATCGGACTATTGTCTGTTTCTATTTATTCCTCCAGTTAGCTTATCTAGCTGGGAACAATACAAAAGTGGGATGAGGAAAAAAAATCCAAAGATCTCATTCGCGTTTGTGTTTTTATGTATGTATGCAGAACTATTCACACACATGCATCTGCATGCACATTGGCATTTATTTAAGGATTTTTGCATGTCCACACATCTTTGGATCGGTACGTCTTTGTGTGTATGTGCACAGCTTAGATGGTATTAGAATCCGTGTTAGTGTGTGTGTGTGTGTGTGTTTGCCTTTCTATTCGTAGTGACCCAGAATGTCTTGACATTTTAAAGCCGGGGGAAGCAGCAGAACAGTCTGTCCCAAATGGAAACTTCTAAAAACAGAAATGCTGGAACTTAAAACAATAGGTGCCTACTAGTGTAAGTACAGTGCAAGGCATGAGGTGCCAGGATACATGATGAGGGGAGCAGAAGAATAGAGAAGAAGTTTTATATATTGCCGGTTATAAGAAAGTGTTAGTAAAATGTCTTAACTGAGTTGGAAGGCAGGAATGCAAATGTCAAGGTGCAGAGAGATGAGGATGTGTTATGCACACCGGGTCCTGACACTGTTAGTGGAGAGAGTTCAAAGGCAGGACTGGAGATGTCAGCATCCTGGGAAAGGCATTGTTTTTTTTTATTATTATTATTTTG
The DNA here is from genome assembly GCA_036365135.1 of Miichthys miiuy. Classification (NCBI taxonomy): domain Eukaryota; kingdom Metazoa; phylum Chordata; class Actinopteri; family Sciaenidae; genus Miichthys; species Miichthys miiuy. Next base: position 28,275,406 of record CM071604.1, read on the forward strand.
TATGTTGGAACTTCAGAAAATCTAATGAGCAGGACAAGAAGTGTCAAAATACAGTCTGAGAGTAGATTTGAGACGAGTTTTCCTTCGTACCCCGTCATCCACGTCGTCAACGAACCTCTTTTGGTGCATTCAGAGGCAGGATGGGAGACGGGGAAAGACAGGTGTTGCATTTAATGTCTTAGACAACAGCTTATGTTGGTGTTAGCACAGTTGGCTAACACAAATTAGTATAATTTCAAATAGACGATGATCATGACGCCATCTTTAAGAAGTGAGAAAGGTAAAGAAATGACAGCTGCAGCAGTTTTAAGAAGAAACACAGAAGGCCGGTTCTGCTCTGTTCTGCCTCTTGTAGCCTCCTGAACCGGAATGCAGCCTGAAACCTTCCAGCGTTGCTCGCTTAATTTTAGACCATCAGTTCAGGGAATGAAGCACCCAAATTCACTGTTTTCTGTCACTCGCGGACTGCAGGCGTGCAGAGCCGAGCTATTATTGCTGTCAATGTCACTTCAAATGTCATGTATATAGGCGTCACATGAGAGGAAGTGTGCTGAATGTAGCTCTGTAGATCATTTCGGGGGGTTATTTTTATTATAAAAATGCATGGGGAAGGTCCTTACATGTCAGTGTAAGCCATAGACAGCATTTCCACTTCAAACGATGGAACCCGAGTGTAGAAACGAGCAAAGGACACCTCAAAAAGGTTATGGGACTGACAGCGAGACCAAAAAGATTCAACACAAAGGGCAAACAAATTGAGCATTCTGCCCATAAATATCTGAGTTAGGAAGCACCATTGACGTGCAAAACTGCAGTGTAGATGAAATAAATAATGTTTAAACGTCCCAGTCCCTTGAAAACAGAAAGTTACAGGCAGTAAGTGAAACAAACTTTATCCTTTTATGCTCCTTTAATCTGCTCCAGATGAGTGCTTCTACTAAAGGCTTAAAAAAGTAGAGAGGTAGTAAATAAATTGAAACTCCAGTCAAAGTGAATGGTGGCAAAATAAAGCAGAAAGAACAAACACCTCACATAGTTCCTACTTAATTCGACATGACAGAGAGCAGCAACACTAAAGTAGTGAGGAATGAAGCTACTGCATATTTTCTAATAAAACAAACAGGAGCACAGAGAATAAAAAATGGAAAACGACAAAACTGAATTGAAATAGCATTTCTGCAGCACTGATCCCACAACGGCACCTCGTAAACATTGTTTATTTCCATAAAACTTGGCTGGAGCTCAAAATAATGCAGCTCAGCAGGACGTGCATGCACACACACACACACACACTGCAGCTGTGGTGTGTTTGATGAAGTGGGCTGCGAGGTAAAAGGTATGGCTTCTAATACTCACCGGCATCAATCTCCCGCACGAACAAACACACGCAGCGGTCCGTGCAAACACACATGTGGGTACACAACGTGCCGGCACATTAAAGGGACAGTTCAGGTATTTTGAAGTGAGGTTTCATATGATACCTATCCAGAGTCAGTGGACGGCGGTCAGTGGACAGGGATTCCGGCACAGGAGCAGATCCGTGCACTGCTGCGAACAGCGTCAACAGAAAAACATATTTTAGCCACATAAATCCTCAATAAAGGTGTGCCGTAGGCTATATTTAGAATATTCTCACAGCTTCACCTCGACATCAGACGGCCCTTTTTATTTTTAGAACAAACCGCAGAACGTCTAGCTGTGCACTACGCTGTATTACTCCACAGATCAGCTGTTTGGTTCAAAAAGTTGTGAGATCAGATTGAAGCGTGCACGATATTGAATTTTTTGAGATTTTTTTTTATCGGGCTAAAATAGATTTTTCTGCTGACCCTGTCCACAGCGGTGCTTAACTCTGCTTCTGTGCCTGTCTGCTTCTCCAAACTGGGAGCTCAATGATCGCCGTCTATTGAAAGTAACACAAGGGCCACCTCCACTTTAGAATACTTGAACTGTCCCTTTAACAGAAACACCTGCAAAGGTACAGTGTCTGTGGCATTGCTCTGTAACAGAGGTCTTCAACCTTGGACAAGAGACAAACAGAACAGGGACCCCCACATGTAATTCATTTTTTAAATGTCACATTTTAAGCCTGGCCTATAATAACTTTTATATTGACTTTATTTAACTTTTATTTCACCTTATTAGCCTATTTATATACTGGGTTATCAGCCTGTGTGTGTTTATGATTGATAAAAAGTTCATGCACAATTATTATTGGTTATTAAATGCCATGAGCTGTGCGCCTTTGGACGTTGATTCATCCGACTGGAGTGCAAACACCTCCGCTGTTTGTAGTTTCTCAACTATCTGCACGCTCACATTCACCGTTATTTTGGCGAAAATTGTCAATTATTATGACAAAAATTGTTGGTGGACCCCCTGCAGTACCTCTGCGGACCCCCTAGGGGCCATGGACCCCTGGTTGAAGATCCCTGCTCTATGATAAGGGAGACTTTGAATCGGGTTTATGAGTTTATTTTGCCTAACAAAAGTTATTATTATTATTTTTATTGTTTTATTTTACGTGTTAATAAAGTCGTTAATGGATTAATTTTGGCTCCGCTGCTCTGCAGGCCTTTTTAAAAATGCTGGAGACATTTAAATAGAAGCCAGTGATTTTTCACAAGCTGATAACAGTAAAGTTGTTTCTACTAATAGCTGATAACTGATCCAGAAAGAATATGTAAATAATTTATCACGCATTAATAAAGCTGTCAGTTACAAGCTGTAAACTGAACTATAAACCTCCATATAAAATGTGTGATACCCTGGCAACAGTTATCATCTCTTGTCTGTCCATCCTGCTCTCTTTCTCTTCACGTCTCTTGTTCTCACCTTTCTTCATGCTCCCTTGATCCTTTCCTCCCTTTACACCTTTTCTATCCTCACTTCACCTCGCTGATTTCCTCCATCCGACTCTCTAATTCAATCACACACACACACACACACTGTACTCGCGCATGCACCTTCCCTCCGATGAGTTATCCCCAACAGGCGCACACTCTATTACCCAAGATGCACTGCCCTGCTGCACGCCTGCCTTTTCATTGGCCAATAAAACAACCTGAGCTTTATGGCTCTACCGATTGCAAGTACATCAACTATAGAGAGAGAGAGAGAGAGAGAGAGATAGAGAGAAGAGGGGTGACACAAAGGGAGAGAGGGTTTAAAGGAAAGTACACCTGAGGTTTATGAGCCAAACTCCTCCTCCTTTTAAAGAGAGAGAAAGAGGACGGGTGAGGAGTGCAAGTCTGGGGAAAATAGTGGATGAATAGAAAAATGGTGTCTCAAAAATACTTCAGTGGTAAGAGTGATAAAACAGAGAAAGAGAGTCTATCATGTAACATGGGAAAAGGGAGAAGAGAGAGAGAGAGAGACTGAGAGATCGTAAAGCTCATAAAAATATAGAGAGCCATTCATGACTTATAAAATAACAGCCATCGATGTGCAAACCAAAACTGCAGCGTAGATGAAATAGATGATATTTTATTGTTCCAGGCCCTCAGTCCCAGTCTGTATAAATAGCTATTGATTTAACATGTTTTATTCAGCCAGCCAGGCGAACTTTCAGGGCCTGGGAGACGTCACCTGCTTGTCGAAGGCAATGGCTGCTGCTCTGTCGAGAGCCTTGTGCTGCATTTAAGACAGCCGTCTTCTGTTGGTCAAAGGTTTCATCCCAAGTTCCTCGATCTGAACGGCGTTCACTCGTCTGTCTATGCTGTACCGGGGGAGTCAAGTACCTGGAAAAGTGAATAAGAAAACTCTTCACTGTTCTTTCTCAGCCCACTGGCAATGATACAAAATAATAATAGAAGAAAAATAACTTTATGTTCATGTTCGTAGAACTTCATTTCAACTCTGGAGTGAGTTCATTTTGGGCAGATGGGAGCAAAACACTCAGAGGGAACAATGTTAGTCTCACACAACAGAAATGAAACAGCACTATAGGAACATCCATCCATGCAATTCATACAAAACTTGACCTTCCACCATGTTCTCATCCAATTTCATCAACTACTGATGTTTGTCACACCCTTCAGTGGCTTATACAGAAGGTACCCTTTGGCATCTGTAAGGTGACATGAGGTAGAGTTCGGGAACGATCATGGTATGTTCGCAATGTTGCCACACGTCAGGTATGCAACTTAAAACTCAAGGTTGACTTTTGGTTTCACACGGGACACAAACCTTTAGTCTCCTGGGTGAAAGTCCTCTGTTTGGTTGCTCCATCCGTCCACCCCAAGCCAACCTCCGTACGTAGACCTTACACTTTACAAGGATAGACTATATCACCTGTAACAGATGGGTTACATTTCAGACGCACAAGGTACCCTTTAGCATCCGTATGACAAAACGTCGGTATTTGACGCCCTAGGAATGAGAATGCTGGATCTTCTGCTAGCCATCCAGAAAGAGCAGGCTAAATTATATCAATAGTTACATTGAATCACATTCGCTTGTTGTTCCCAGACACCGACACTAGAAGAAGTTCAAAGATTCAAGTCTTGCCCAAAGACTGTATGAACAAGTCAAAGGACAAAAATGTTTCAAGTGTGCACCATGGGAATTCAAAGAAACAACACTGCTTATTTTTAATGATTCCTTTCTGTTATTTCTCCCGCCCACCATACTGTAGCTCTATATGCCCTTAGAGAAACGGGGGGCTTTGATCAATCATTATAGATTTAGTTCTCTAACAAGACAGTGATACATTAGAAGTGAGAACATCCGTGTAATACACACCAACCGCAAGAAATACCAACGCAACTGCTGATGAGCATCAGGAGACACAGCATGAATGCCATGAAACGTGTTACACCAAAATGAGTCAAGCTCGGCTCACCCCAGAGTCACACAAACTAAAATTGCTATTGATTTTGATCCACAAAACATGATTGTGGCCAGTGACACACATCCAAATGTGGAATCTGAGTTTGCTGCACGCGTCCATCCCTTCAGGTTGTTCTCTGCTGATTTTCTGTATTTGCATCTTTCTTTTCTTCCACCCTCAACCTCGTATTTCCGTCTCTCTCTCTTTCTTTTCTCTCTTTCGCACACAAACACACACATCACGCAGCAACACATCGCACCTCCAGCCTGCAGGTCTATAGTGGAAGTGAGGCACCCAGCTGTTGGCGCTTTTGATTTGAGTCCGCTAATGGAGCGACGAGGGGTCCACAAGCGGCCCGCTGCCTCAGCTCACGCACTTACACACTTACACACATACACACACACCACCTTCAGCCTCCAAGGTACCTGTTTTACACAAACATCCATCCGCATCACTTATCACTCTTTTTTCTCTCTCTCTCTTTTCTTCTCGTCACAACATTATTTTCTTTTTTTTTTTTCATTAATAAAGCATGTAATGAAACTAAATATGAGCTACTCTCAGGGCGCGGTGAAAAACTGTCCTTATCTCAATGTCACTTTCCAATTCAGGAGTTCTTTACCGGCGTGGCATTGGCAAATTGAGAACAGTAACAGCAAATGGAAGGACATTTACAGATAATCACGAAGACAATCACTTTGTGCATTAAATTAAATCTCTTGTATCAGTGTGTTCTGATGATCTCAACCTGAACATTCAATACAGCTCCCTGTCTCAGTATTAATTGCACATATTTCTTCTGCAAATATTGTTTTGTCTCTCCTCGGCTCTTTTTAACTGTTCTGTGTGAATTCGTTTCAAAGCAGCTTTATTGCACAAAAAGAAAAGGAAGCTCCTGAAGTTTTGTAAACTCAAGCTCAGTTTCCAATTTTTTATTATCTTCTGTTTCATTAGTTCCGTCTTAAATAGTTTCTTTTAGTGGACTGAGTAGGGTCTAACAGGGAAATGGTGGTCGCATGCAGCCAACCTCCCTGGAGACTTTATGGTTATCTGGTAGCTTAAACCACCGGTCCATTGCGACGCTGACACCAACAGCAAGAAGCCCAGCATCTGTCTTTCAGCCTTTTATTTCACCAAGCTCTCGCCAATTACTAAAAGTCAGTCTGAGATTTAGTCTTGTCTGGCAGCCTCTCACTCTCTTTTACACTTTTTAGCTTCTTCCGTCGTCCTCTTCAGTCTCTTCGCCTCTGCCATGCTGCCATGACTCTGCTTAGCCCGGTTATGTTTTCCTGTTTGCTGTACTCTGTTTCCGGTGCATTCCCCCTCCACAGACCTGAAAACTTCTTGTCACGGTGGTACAAATACTCCCTCCCTGGTGCTCTGAGCTCACAGTCCTTGCAGCATGCTAACAAACTGAACTAACAGCAGCTAACAGCAGCAAACGGGAATGACAGATTCACGCTATTATAAATCACTGTAGCATCAAAATGATCATCCAGTTGTTGTTTTTTTTCAAGGTAGAAAAATTATATAAGAATGCTTCAAACGTCGAATTTATTTATACTTAACCCCGTTTGTCTGTTGACCAAGTTATTCCAGGAAGTCTGGATATGATTTGGTCTTCAGGGCGCTCTCAGCTCGAGTATGTCTTGAATCTGCTGGGGCTGCAAGGATAGATTTAGTTACTAGATATTTTCTGCACAGCTATGATTGCTGGTGGGAAAGTTTTCCTCTGTGAATTCCTACTTGACAGTCGGCTAAACAGTGCTGCCCTTGCATGCTGTTTTTGTCAAGAAATCAATCCCAGAAGACAAATGACAGGAAACATGAACCGTTCCAGGGGCTATAGCTCTGCAAGTTGGAGAAACATTTTGCGTCGGTGGAGGTTTCCGCTCCGCCGAGTGCCTTCTGGTTCATTCATGTTGTCTCTCTTTGTTTTCTGTCTTTTTTGTTGTTGTTTTTTTTTTTCTTCTCCACCTCCCTCACTTGTTCTCACCTTGCCTCCACATTTTATATGTCTAGTATTATTATATTTTTTTATTCTCACTTCATGGCTGAAAGACAAGCTCAGATGCACTTAGAGGCCCTGACACAGACACACACACTCGATGAAGTGCTGAGATGTATTTGGGGTTAAATTGCTATTAATGTTTTTTTTTTTTCTCTCTCTGACCAGTCAATACTCTTTTGTACTGACTGTCATTCACAATGACAGCTGACCTCCAGTGTTCTGCCGTGTGTGTGTCCATGTGTGCAGTCATTTGTGCAGTGTGGAAACTTGCCAGCAGCAACATTACAACAGACATTGACAGTTCTTTTAACAGAAGAACTATTGAAGTGCTTCTGCCAGTTTAGTGACCATGGGTCAATTTGCTCAATTTGTTCCAGTCTCAAAGTGGAGATCATGTGGAGAAACACAGACCTGTAGTAAAGAGCCAACATCACTGACTCCAAAATTGATTCGTGCGGCGTTCAACAGACAAAAAGACGTGGTCGATTTGTTGGATCTGCTGTGATGTGACAGTGGAAGCGGTTGGAGAGTCAAACTTTAAATCTAGTCTTTAATCAGTAACAATATCTGAACGTCAGAAATCTTCCTTTTGGAATAAAAACATTTACACACAAAAGCGTTTCAAATTCAAAATGTTCTCGAGATTTTGAGTAACGAAACTGACACAAAAAGTGTCATATCTCTTGGAATTGGACTTCATGAACTGGAGATGATGAAATAAAAGTTGCACTATTTTTTTATATGAATCGATCAAATGATTGCAAAATGGGTTGCTTTGAGCATTTTAGCATCTTTAAGCTTTTTGTTTTGGTTCCCTCCCAACGCTCTCATCTTAGTTGAACATTTCGAGCACAAAGTATTTCGTCCATTGACAGTCAAAGGTCAGAGTGAAGCTAAAACAATCTCGTCTGCTTCCAGATTACCTACAAGGCCCTGAGCTCCTTAGACCCCAGCGCTGATCTGACAACACAGAGGGGACGGGTGTTCAAGCTGAGGAACGAGACCCATCACCTCTTCGTTGGTCTCTACCCAGGAACCACCTACTTCTTCACCCTCAAAGCCTCCACGAACAAAGGCTTCGGCCCACCCGTCACCACCCGCATCACCACCAAGATCGCAGGTAACAATCTTTAGTCGTATTTTGAAGTGCTAATAGTTTTGAGATGACACCAACTTAGAGAGACTTTTATTTCTGGTGACACTGGTTTGATTTTTGCTCCAAACATACAAACAATGTGTCAAACTTATTGCTTATTATTAGCAGGTAAGGAGAGGAGACATTGACTCCTTTTTTGTTGGCCACTTGAAGTGCTGACATGTCAGTCACTTTCTTTCTTTCTTTCTTTGTGCGTGTCTTTGTTTGTCTGTCTGAGTGACCGTCTTCACGTCTATCTGACTTTCTCTTTCCATTTGTAACCCTCTGTTTATGCCATCCGCCTGGGCCCATAGAAAATGTCAATAGCACCAAAAAACAACTAAAACAATCATCTTTTGTGGCGAGAACTATGAAATGCCCTCACATGTTAATGCACTTCTTTATTCTGGAACAAGAGGATTTCTCGACTCTTCTTCCGTCTGTTTTGTGAAGGCTGTCCTTTGTTGTTCAAATGACAGAATGACTGATGCAAAATAAAAACCCGTGCATCTCTTTGCCCTTTATCTCTCTGACTCACCCGTTCTCTCTCCCCAAATTAACTGCTGTGCATCCTCACCCTTCCCTTTTCCTCTTTCAATATCCTTTCTTCCTTTCTGTCTTTCTGCTCCTACCTTTTCTCTATTTTTTTACCTTCCTCTAATAATCCATCCCCAAACGGCATATCTCTCATTCACAGGATGTTGCTATCTCTATTTCCTCCTCATTAGGAGAGTTGTGACCTTTAGCTGTTTTCTGTGGAGACGCTCATTGTAAGCGTGGGCCAAAAGTACTGTAGTACTTCTTACAATCCCCAAGTCCAGCTTGAAGGCACGCTGAATGCCACTTGTGGAGGAGTTATTTTTGAGGGCAAAAAGAAAAAGAAATCACAAGTTGTGTGGTGGATATAGCTTACAATGGATGATGCGATGAACTTTGTTGATGATGAATCGTCTGCTGTACAAATAACGACGAATTGAGGATAAATTCACAGTACGCAAGTTGCACATTCCGGACTGCAAAAGGCCAATGAGGTGTTTTTTAACATACTTATCCACCAGAGCAACATTTATCTTCACAGTTCAACCCTGGATATGATATTCAAATCCTTGCACAGTCTGTATAGAGATTTGTTCCAGACTTTGACATTTGAAGCTAGATTGCACCTACTTGTCTTGTTGTACAACCTTATTTGAGTTGTTAATTCCTTTTAATGAGTATTAAAATGCCAGAAATCTATAGCCCTAGGTGATCCAAACATAGCTTATTACATCCTATCTGTTTATTAATATCATTACATAATTAATGAGTGTCATTAGTGACTCAATCCACATGTGATATGAAGCAGAGATTATGGCATAAGCTTTCCTTGTAGGTTTAAGTATACCCATAGAGGCTATGCTGAGCACACATCTTTTCATATTTATGCAGTTGTACACATTCAGTCCTGGTAACAGTTCAGTGCCACAGCAAGTGGCCACTTCTCATTTGTTACAGGAGGCTCTGAGGTTTATTGGAAATGTGGAATAAGATCACTTCATTATAATCATACCAATGCGAACTTAAGATAAAATGGTCCACGTATCATATTTAACCCCCCCAGGGGAATACATTTTCAATCTAATAATGACTCCCAGATTTTCAGTCTGCAAATATTTCATTGCACTGAAATAGAACAGAACAATATCACTGTCGCTGTGCACAGGAGGGCCCAGCAGTGCCTCTTTCTGCTGAGGAGGGTTCTAACGTTGGAAAAGACCATTTAACGCCCGTCTACAAAATCACTCATCGAGTCAGTCCTTTCAATATCGCGTCTCGGTACAACTTCCTTCCTGTTAGAAACAAATCAGAACTTTCTGGGGTCATCAAGCATGCCCACACAGTACTCGCTAGCAGATCTCTGCACAGAGTTAGACCCTCATTACACAGGACCCATCACACGACCTCCACGACTCCAGTCTGCCGTTACAGAAACCCTCTGATCAGGACATGTCATACCAACTGCCACTGGCACGATAAGTTTTTCTGATTCTGAACTAAATCCAAAATATGGGCAGTAGGCAAACCTTCCTCTACCCACTGACCATGCTGAGCGCTGATTGAACTACAGAAGGCTGCGATATCTAAATCTGTCATCAGCGTGTTATTAGCATTGTCCTATCTGTCAACACTTACACTGATTTTATGTTGACCTTTCCACTGAGCCTCTCAAATCTTAACAGCATGTTGTTAAAAAACACAGCGTTCCCGAACAGAGACGTCTCCGTCTAAATGTCACGCCATCCCCAATCTTCATTATCTCATTCAGGGACCAAAGGATAAAGAGATTTAAATTGAATGACGCAGACAGATGGAGATGGATGGACATAGGAGGAGGGATTGGACTTGTGTTAATAACCTAGATGTCACACCAATCAGGGAAGAAAGTGTTGATGTTTTACTCAGATGGGCACAGACGCTGAACCTCCAATATGAGGGCATGACAGATGTGAAATTAAAAACTGTGAAGCCTTTCGTATTGAAGCACACATCCATCTTTCTGTTGCTCTTAATAACACCTGAGAAGATGGCTGTCATGTCAAGATCTGACATGAAAATATCAGAAAAAAAAGGACAGGACAGATTAGATGATCTGATTTGTTTTTAAGCTTTACATAATATGTTTACCGGCGCTTTTATCTTTCACAACTCCAACTTTTAACTTTCTAAAGTAAACCAATCTGAAGAAGAAAGTCGACCTCATGTTGTGTTCTGAGATCAGTTTCCGTTTCCTTTCTCTCCTTTCCATTGTTTTATTGCCCTTTGACATCAGGCTCATTTTACAAATTGAAACTCATGTTTCATCGTGTCTGTGCGTACGACACAATCCATTTGGAGACTTATTGAGTTGAGGAAAATAAATAAGGGAGGAATGTGCAGGGTCAGTGTGTTTCTATTCCAGAGATTTGGGCTGGCATTAACTAATATTCATCATTATACAGTGCAGAATGTGTGAAAAAAGTTCTACAGTTTTTTTTAATGCTGGTCAATAATGCTTTCACTTTTCTTACCATCAGCTCCCATGATGCCAGAGTACGAGTCTGAGGCTCCACTGAACGAGACGGAGACCACCATCACCATCCTGCTAAAGCCCGCCCAATCACGTGGCGCGCCAATCAGGTAATTTCTGATCTGTCACACTTTTTGGCAGTGAAACATATCGCCATTAGTCACTTTAGCATCTTGTAGCTTTTTAGTCACCGCCTCATGGAGATGCAACTTCAAGCTGACTTGACAGGCCTAAATGTTTAATGGTAATTTGGCAATCAATGTCTGGTCACTTGAGACTTCACTGCTTTAATTGAAACGCCCTGCCAAAAGCTTGTTGACATAAAAGGATAAAAAAAAAGCTTTTAAGGACAGGGATTTTTTTTTTTTTTTACATTATGCACAAAAAACGTGCAATCAGTCATGTGAACACATAGTTGGCATATAGTGGCACAATAAAAGAAAAATCAACTCTGAAAACGTTTTATGAAAGCATTTCATGGAAAGCCACTGACATTCGTTCGTTCGAGACATGTTGTAACCTCTCTCACCGGAAGAGCGACACGTTTCAGAAGCAGCTCTCCATCGAGTATACGCACTGTTTTTGACAGACGCCGCGACCAGCCATGTCAATCAGCACAGAGCAGATGGAGCTGGCTGGAGGTCAGACACATAAACGTGGAGGGAGTCCAGTCGGTTCAAAATAAAACACCAATTTACCTATATAGCATATTAACTCATAGTAGAAGCACATAAAGCGAAGAAGAAAATCACCAAATCTAGTCTAGGGGGTGAAACGCTTTCAAAACACTCCTGGTGGGATATAAAGCTGCGTGAAAAATGGGCCCATCACAGAGACGTGTCCGGTGGGGTCCAGGTGTGTTTATGTTTTGCAAGGTTGCATTAGACTGCAAATATTAATTCATGAACATTAACTTTACCTTTAACAGTTCTACAGCTGGTTGTGTATTTTTCTATAATGTAAGTAAAATTAAAACTAACAAACAAAAAGAAATTCGATAAAAGAACTCACACTGGAGTTTCCGTCTTCAGGTCCAGGTCCACTGCTCTCGCTGGTTTTGTTTTAAAATGGACACGCAGCTAATTTATTCCTTTTCCTTTCTCATTTTCTCAGCCAGCGTGTTTTTTAATTAAAAGTTCACTTTGAACATGTGATCTCATCCATTTAATTGGTGTAGGAGAGAACATTATTCTGCAGTTGCCTTGAGGGAAATACAGTTTCGACAAGAGTGCGTGGAGAATATATATCACTTCAATTTGGACTTGGGGAAATGGACTTTGTGAAATGTGAGCGTGGGTCAGTGGTTTAGTGTTAATTTCTGTAAATCCCATACCATATCTCGCCATTTATCACCCACACATGGCAAATATATCATTTTGAATTAGGCTGCACTCCAACCGCTCACATCTTTATGTGTTTATCAACCCCAGATAAGCCTCTTTGCATGTTTGCTTAGCATTACATGTTTTAAGTGCCAACAGATGTACGTGGGGTGGCGGAGGAAAATGCATCTGCCGGTTAATGTTCACGCTGATGTTTAGTGGTGTTCTTTTATATTTATTTTGAGGAGATAAGAGCACCTCAGGTTCAGGAGCTTAGATGAGGAATGCTTACTGAGATACAGCTGTTGGTGGTGGTGCACACACACACACACATGCATGCACATCAATGGACACAGCGAAAGGCAGTTTTTAAAGGCTAACAGTGGACACGTCTGCACTCGTGAACACACACTGCACACCTGCCCACAGTCTCGACCGCCAAACAGGCTTATGAAGAATCAGCGGAAACGTCCTCACGTTACAAAATGTTGATTTACTGAAAGGTGAGAGAGAGCTACAGCAACACATGCGAATATAGAAACACCTGTAAAAAAAAAAAAAGACATGCACGCACATATTTCACACACACACACACACGAGTCTATATTCGCCCATGTGCCAGGACTCTGCTTCATCCCTTGTGCAGCCTCTGAAAGCCATTAGTTTGAAATAGATATTTCACCAGAAAGGCAGAAACGGCACAGAGAGTGTGTGTGTTTGAGTGAGAGAGAGAGAGAGAGAGAGAGAGAGAGAGAGAGAGAGACTCATCTTTGGTCATCAGCAATTATCTTTTATGAAAGCTGCCAAACGGGAGCTGGGGATAATTGGCCACGGCCCCCTTCACAGAAACATACATTTCCCTAATTGCGTATAATTGTGAAGTGAGTTCTTGGCGTGGAGGACGGAGGTAATTGCGGAGGGCCGCTGCGTTTGTCCTGACCGCTAAAGGAGCCCTCAGCCATTCATGAAGCCTCTCAGAGCAAGATGGAAGCACACACACACACACACACATAAAAGAGCCCACACAGACTTAGACACAGTATAGTATATAAACACACGTCAATACACCCGGTAGATAATTACACCTGTTAGATATCACACACACACACACACACACACACACTACTAAAGCACATACAGGCACATGCACCACACACACACACACACATGCATGCATATGCAAAGAGGATGTAATTTTATATCTGTTACTCTCACACACAGACACACACACACACACTCTCTCTCACTTTTCTCACACACACTTTTAATTCACACTTTGCTGCTGAGTCAGCACAGGAAATGATCTGCCAGCTACTTTGTTAAGTTCGCTGAAGTTCGCTTCCAAAGTATATCCACCATTTGGAAAAAGAAAGTGACCCCTGGAACAAATTATATTCCTTTTTAAAGGATAGTCTGCATTTTCCTGAGAATTCTTTGCAGACTTCGGCCGCCTTAATGCTTTAATTGCCAAAATGGATATAAAGCACTCAGGATATTAAAGCTTTTTAATGGATGGGTGCTCTATAGTGATGGAGAAATGGGAATAAGTATCAAACAAATCACTGTTTTAGCTAAGTTAGGCTTTAAAAGTGCACCTGTTTTAAGACTGATTGTTTCATTAGCAGGTATTAATGTGACTTTATTTGTGTCTCTAGCTCCTACCAGCTCGTTGTGAAAGAGGAGCGAAAGTCCAAGACCCGCCGCGCCGCCTCCGAAGCCCCCGAGTGTTTCTCCGCTCCCGTCAGCTTCCGCAACGCCTCCATCTTGGACTCGTCCTATTACATCGCCGCCGAGCTGCCCCCGTCCAGCCTCACGGTTGTGCAGCCGTTCACGGTGGGAGACAACAAGAGCTACGGCGGTTTCTGGAATCCTCCGCTGTCGCCGGCCAAGAGCTACAGCATCTACTACCAAGCCATGAGCAGAGCCAATGGGGTGAGTGTCAAAACTCAACGGCACTTTTGCCAAAATGAGATCAGTTGGAAATTATTTTTTCAAAGGGTGTCGCAGATATATGAAAGCCACAATAAGCCTCACTCTGAAATGAATGGAGGTATTCAGTATTCCCTCCAAACCTGGACGTGTCGAATCTTCATTTATAGAGCACTTTCTAAATCCAACAATGCAACAACTTCATAACAAGCTGATCTTATTCAACAGTTTGAAACAAATAAAACAAATAAAAGCAGCAGAAGGGCAGCCGATCAGCAGGAACTTTTTTACAATTCTTCATATGGAGGCTTTAAAACTGGAAACAGGAAAACCTAGAAAAACAAAATGGAACATTAAAGCAACATTGCTTACAAATTGGTATTTTTGGAATTTAGCGCCCCCAGTCTGCACATCCTCCTCTTCCTGATGCTTCAAAACACCCACGGTACAAACACTAACACTCTCCCGGTGCTCTGAGCTCAAGGTCCAGGCAGCCTGGCTAACAAACTGAAATGACATTAGCTAACAGCAGCTACATTTTACTTATACTGTCCATCAGGAAACTCTGCAAATCACAGAGAGTTAAGACAGGAGCAGCCAGAGGACATGAAACATTTCTGAAATACCGTAATTTTCGGACTATTGAGCACACCTGAATATAAAGCTGCACCAGCTAAATTAAAAGAAATTTAGCTGGTGCTAAAAGAAAATACATTTTGTACATATATAGGCCGCACTTGAATACAAACCACAGATTTTCATGTTGTAATATGAGATTTTTACACAGAAAGACAGTACACGGAAGATTTTTTTTTGTTTTAATTTAAGACACGCTTTTTTTAAGACAAACTGTGCCTGAAAATCGGCAGTACGGCACCAACACGGCACCAACACGGGATGCCAAGATTACGTGCAGTAGCTCTGTTTCCGTCTTTGACGGCCAGATCGATTGTCTTTAACTTAAAAGCTGCATCATATGCATTTCTTCGATGAGGGTGTGTGCATGATGCGCAAAATGACAGTTCAAAATCAAAACTAGTGTCTTCTTCGGCGCATAATCTTTCCCCACGTCTGTCTCACTTTAGCGTTTATTGCTAGAGAGTGCCCACCGGTTGCCGTTGGCCAGTAAAAATATAAATTAGCCGCACCGTTGTATAAGCCGCAGGGTTCAAAGCGTGTGAAAAAAGCAGCGGCTTATAGTCCGAAAATTACGGTAGTTGGTGGTGTGTGACATAGTGCTGTAAGGCGTTACGTACTTCTCACAGCTGATCCACCATGACACCATTCACCTGATTACACGTCAAGTAGCGTCCAAATGATTTAAAACCTGTTATGTCATGGTAAAAAAAAAAAAAAGTTCTTGCTTGCTCAGAACTCCGTGTAATCGTCTGAAAGGATGAAAACGGGCTTTTTAATCACAAAGCTGTTTAACGCCTCTCAAAGATGAGACTGCTTTTGGCCACACCCTAATCAGTGATGTCACGGCAGGTGTCATAGCGTCAAGAGATGAGATGAGGGCATTGCAGGAACAGTTTAAATGACTCTCTCAGCTTCAGTAAAGTAAATGTTACTTTTTTATCAGAGAATCAACTAAAGAGTTTTCACTCCCAGAATCCATCTGTCTGTTTGCTTTCCCCTTTTTGCCTGGCAATTATACCGTCCGCAAATGTAACAGCAGCCCGCCCACCTCCGCCACCTCTCTCCTTCTCATAACTCATTCACAACTTGAACTTGGCTTTTGAATTTCCATAATACTCTGAACCCCTGTGAGGGTTGTTTTAATTTTCCACTGCCGTAACCACGGTAACTCGGTTTGGCGAGCGGGGCCGGGAAAGCTGGCTGATGCCGTGATGTAATATCCTCCTTCAGAAGGCAGATTTCCCACAATGCACTCACACGGAGGGAGATTGTGTGTGAGTCTGAGGAGGAGGAGGAGGAGGAGGAGGAGGAGGGTGGTGGTGGTTCTTGCATGATTGAACAAGCATGCGTGTGACTGGATGAGTACGTGTTTTAAAAGTGTGTGTGTGTGTGTGTGCGTGCAGACCTCGAATCACATAAGAATTCCTTATTTGATTGGATCTCAGTCAATCCAATCAGTGTGAGATTTGTTTGGGTCATGGATTTGCAGCGTTGTGGGGGGCGCTGGTGAGGAGGTTGGTGGCAGTCACAATAACCCAGATGATTTGATAAAGAAGTGAGGCATGAAAAATGGACAAACATTCATGAAATTCGTGAAGTTCTGCCAATAAACACATTATTTTCTGCACGGGTCATCCATCCCAAAGAGAAAATGATGCATGAAATAATTATTGTTTTTCTAACTTACCAGCTACTGCAACTAACAGAATGCTCCACTTAACAGTTTTATTTTCTTCTTTGAGAAAGAGACATTAGAGATTTGAGTGTCTTCATTTATTTGTGTGTGTGTGTAACATTTAAAAAAGATATTTGCAGTGGAAAAAAAAAAGCAATCACACACAGGAGGGAGTGCTGCTGTACTGAATATTAGCACGGCTGTGTTTCGGTTATAGGCACGGTATATATCTGATGCACCAGCCAGTGCATATTTTAGTGAGAAATTGTAATTCCTACGGCCATCTCCCACCAAAGGGCTAAACCCAAACCCAAAATGTGAAGTCTGCGGTTATGTAAGGTTCATGTTTATGTATTAAATTGATACCGAATTAGCAAGGGGACTGTCGACGTTTGACATCCTTCATCTTGTGTTTGTAGAGTGACGTGTTCTTACGGACACGTAGGAAATTGTTAATCATATTTCTTAAAGGGAGTTTGGAGTAATATTTTCCACAGTATGTTGCTTATATGTTTATGTTTGAACGTTTCATCAACACTACAGAAACACTAGGCAACTCTTAAGTATGATAAGGTGCTAGTTATCAGTTTGATTAACGGTTGTTTATTGATTACTGATGACTTATTATTAGCTTGTATTCAGTTTCCTCGGCAGTTAGCAGTAAATATTTGCCATTTAATAGATGATGACTGTTAATCTCTTAATGTAACTTTAATGTAATGGTCTGAGTGATACATGTCGTTAAAGTCCCAGTGCTGTTATTCTCTGTATCAGCACTCAGACTCTTGTCCAATCAAATGACTCGAACAGAATGAACAATGAAACAAATACGCACTTTCTGATCTGATGCTCGTATTGGCAGACCAACATTATTTGTTAGTACTTCACAAAACTTTTCAAAGTTTAGCACCACATCTTTATGTCTTCACACTCGTACCTCAATGGCCACCCGAAAAGTCAAACTACCAAATTAAACCAATTTTATTGTCGAACGGACGGATGCTCGAACGAGACGTGATACACACTGTGATTTCTGTAAAAGTTTTGGGGTGATATAGCGTTTGTACTGTGTTATTATCCTGACTCAAAGTGTGTGAAGAAAAAAATACCTGCGCCGTCAGTTTTCTGCTGAGGAAATCAATGGTACGGGGTCAGGTACACAACAGCTGCCCTGGAGCTAGAGTGCCTTCCTCAAGGACTCGTCAGCAGGGTGAATGTCTGTTGACAACAGCTTGAACCCGGCCTGTGTGGTTGAAGGACGTGTCTCCTTTAACACGAGCTGACAATAAGGGTCTTGCTTCAGCCCTTTTTTTTTTATATATATATATTTGGAAAGTTGCGCTGGCTACGGAGAAATGAAATTGGCCAGCGAATCCACTGCGCCCAGTTGTGGATTTGAATAGACAGCTCTGCACAAAGGAGAATGTCAGCATTTGAATAATTCCTTCTCTAAATTCAATATCTCCATTATATACTGTTTCAGTGAGGATGTGTGAAAGTGATATTTGTCAATCAAGGATTTAAGTTATCTGCAGTTCTCACAAAGTACTGTAATTTGTTTAATTTCTCTGCTGTCAGTCATTTTGCGAGAGTAGGTGTCACTTTTTCTTTTTTCCGTCTTCCCAGGCGGTGGATGTCTCATATTGGATAGAAGCTCCTCATTTACATTTTAGAGGACTTGGCTGGTTTGCTGTAGTTTGATCTCATGGATGAAAGTCTGTTTCTCATTCTCTGCCTTTCTTGGATAATCCTGCTCGTTTTTTTTTTTTTCTCTCTCTCCATCTCTGAGCTCCACCTGTCCATCAAGGAGAACGTCTCTCCTCCTCTCATTCTCTTTTATTTTCTGTCCCTGTCTCTCTTGAGAACATTTAGAAGAAATTGTTCTCTCAATCCACCCACTCTCCTTCTCTTCATTGCTCACTGCTGTTGCCTCTGTCTCCCTAATAGGAAAAAAAAATATCCTGCTACATATTTCCATGTCTCACCCTCTTTGCTCAAATTCTTTCTCTCTCTGTTTTCTGTCCATCTTCTTGTCCTCCATTCCATTTCCCTCTGTGTTTCTTTCCCTCATCTCTTGCCCACTCCTTCCTTCTCCAGTTATTTTCCCCTTATTTTCTTCTTTCCTTTCCTTTCACAGTGCCTCCTTTCCTTGTTACCTTTCCATTTCCATTCTCTCTTATCCTCCCACCTTGTCGATTTCTTCTCTCCCCCCACTCTTTTTCTCTTTCTGTTTCATCATCATCTTATCTCACTCTTTCTTTCACCCCTCCATGTCTCCCTTTGCTTGTCTCCTTTCATTCCCACCTGTTTCTCTTAACTCAACCTCAACTTTTTTCCTCCCTTTATTTCCTTTCCTCCCCTCTCCTTTCATTCCCTCTTTCTCCACATCTTTATTTTTCCTTTCAAACACCTCTCCCTCCCTTCTCTTCTTCCCTTTTCTTCTCTCTCTCCCTCTCTCTCTCTCTCTCTCTCTCTCTCTCTCCCCCTCTGGGGTGACATCAGTCTGATGCCAGTCTCTCATCTCCCATCATTGTGCCAATTAGTCGACGCTCTGCACATTAATACTGCTCGCCAACGGCAATCTTGATTTCTCCCTCGATGTCGTGTGATGTCACACACACACACACACACACACATACACACACATGCCACCCACATTAAAGGAAAACACACACACAGTCGAGAATAAAGTGCCTGGGGCTGTAAGTAAGAGAAGTAAGAGCAGGAGTGATCGGGGACTTTGGGATGAGGAACGATGGAGGGAGGGGGAGTAAAAGTCTAAAAAGAGTGAAAGAGACATTAAAGAAGATATAATACTAGAGGCAAAGATGGAGGCCGGCACGGCTGAAGAGAAATAGTGGGAGAGAAGAGAGTGAAATGGACCCAAGAAAGACAGAACAGTGAGAGCATCTCAAATGATGCCATTCACGTCGAGTCCTCCAGACAATAGAAGTTGTCCTGCAGCCCCCTCAGTTCCAGTTAAGGGAAATCACCAGGCTGCAGCATACAGTTATATTTTAGAGACCATTGTGCCACCAGCTTTGTGGCAACGGTTGCAAAGGCCCTTTACTGTTTCATTTATGACAAAGGCAGGTCCGTAAAGAAATGGTTTCCACTTTGGTGTGGAAGAACTTGCCTGGAGAGAGCCCTGACCGCTTCCCCATCACCCAGCGCCTTAAAGGAGGAAGTTGAATGCCGACTGTCTTACAGTATAACCCCAAAAGATTGGGAGAAAACCCCTGCAGACAGATTCATATTAGACATATTTTCCATAGACGTCTTCAAACTACTTGGTGAGCCTGACCAACAGTCTAAAGCTTTGTCTGTTCAGTTCAGACCCGAAGAAGTCTCTTGGATACGTTTTCATGGATCTACAACCAAGTCCGGTTCCCCCGGCTTTACCTCTTCACAAAGAGCTCACAAAACAGTCTAAAACTTCTAAAACTTTGCATTCAAGAATATGAAAAATAGATAAAAGCCACAAATTCTCCCATTTCATGACCCATTCCACTTTAAATACTCGTAAGCGTATACTCAAGTTAACGCTTGTCTTGATGCTTCGAGAGTGGCACAAGGACACAAAATAAGAAAAAGAAAAAGAAATAAAAATCGGTGAGACATTCTGGACCGACTTTCTCACTCTACGTAGATAAGAGCATCAGTCAAATGGATAAAATACAGCATGTGGATGAACGGATGATTAAGTTGAAAAAAAAAACAATGGAGGAGGAGGAGGGAGCAAAAACACAAATGCAAGAGAGGAAAGGTAGAATTGTTGGAGGAGAAACAGAGGAGGAGGAGGAGGAGGAGGAAGACGAGGAGAAATGGGGCGAGAAATGGCACGAAACAAAAGGAAGCGGTGGCACACGGAAAAAAAAAAAAAAAAACATGCCCTCCCGCGCTGTGAAAAATGCAGCCAGACACCTTTCTTGACAAGTAAAAAGCCTCAGGGGTTGGCCAAGGTACTACTGACAATCAACGTCATTCACGCACACACACATGCACACACACACATTCACCCACACATCCACCACGCCAAGCAAGCAAGCCTCAGAGTGCAGATTTTGGAGGTTGTAGGAGAGAAGACATAGAGAGAGACTTTACCAGCTGACAGTCCATGTCAATCAAGATGCATTCAGCTGACTCCGAAATCCTTAAATGGACTTTTATTCAGTGTGTGTGTGTGTGTGTGTGTGTGTGTGTGTGTGTGAAAACACAGTATGTAGGCATACATGCATATAAGTGTGTGTGACAGACGAACTTTACCAGCTGAAGCCATCAGTCATCTAAAAATATGTGTGTATGGATAATGTATGGAAACCTTTCACACTTGTATGTGTGTGTGTGTGTGTGCATGTCAAACAGATAGATGAGATGGATATTAGGAAAGAGTGTAAAAAGTTGTTACCCTGGCTACCCTGGGTTGCCTGGGAACCCCAACAGCCAATCACAATATCCAGAAGTCAGACAAAAAACACACACGGTTGGAAATCTCGCCCGTCAGTCAGAACACCGACCCAACCAACTGTTCGATGTTAGGAAAGATAGAGGGAGGAGAGAAGGGAAGATGGAAAGATAGACAGATGAAGAGAGAGAGAGAACTCACCCACACAGCAGCTGCATCTCCTATACACACTTAGTATTCTTGTCAGGCTCGACAAAGTTAACTACTACACACACAGAAACACACACACTCTCCAGTGTCTCCATCGTAAACAACCCCCCCCCCCATATCGTCTCCCAGCCTCTCAGGATAAAGGCAGGGCAATAAATTGGCCTTACATTTATTAACTTTGCTTCTTGCAACCTCCCGAGGTTTAGCCCATTAGCATGAGTGAAGACGAGGCAAACGCTCTTATTCACAGCAACTGTGAATCCACAACAGCCGGGTCTCTAAATGGAACCGTAAATAGGCACGGTAGGGCCAATTTCTCGAAAACACAAGTCACCGGCGCTCAGTGAGCTGATCTTATTCCCATGGTGGCCATTTGTAGGATATACGCCACACTTTGGATGGGAAGCTCTGCCCTTTTGATAGGCAGGTAAGTAGAAGTTTCAGATATACTGCTGAGGCCGTGTGACACTTTATCCCAATGGGTTTTCATTACACATTCAAAGATATGTGTGTTCTACAGATGTATTGATGGAATGCACAGAAATGTCTCATTAGCAGGGCACAAACATTAACTCCTCTGGATCAGCTGTCTTTACATGTTATCTTTGCATATTTACTGAAGCACAAAACACACTGTTTGAAGCCATGCATGTGCACTTTCAGCATGCTCATCAAAAATTTGCATGTGCAGGACTCTGTCGGCCAAGTTAGTAACAATTAATATGCAATGTCCAGTTAGACTTTCAAAATAAAGCCCTGTGAAAGACTTGAGATTTCACATTCTGAGTTTAGACCGTCGCAGTGGTTCGGTTTAGGCTCTATAGCAAGCTGCTTTGTGTTGAAATGGGTACGCAATGTAACACGCACAATGATATAGACTATGCAAATTAGATTATGTAATATAAGTAACACAACTTAGAGTATATAGAAGTTCAAAATAAGTGTTTCACACAGGACATAATGGTGCAGTTGAGCTCAGCACAGTGGTCCCTGGGAGAAAAATCAGTTTATCCATCCATCACCTTCATATGCAAACTTTTTTCACTCTTTCTAATCAAACACAGCTTATCAAAACATTACACCAGATGGCAGTCAGCATCCTAGCTCAAAGCGTATAGGATCTCAGTCACGTTAGCAAGAATAAATATGCAACATGTGGTCTAGCAAGTAATGATAAATAACTTCTGAGTTGAGACTTTCAAAATAAAGTTTGCGTAGGTAATGTTGGGGTTTGACAAAAAAAAACATCCCTGCTAGGGTCAGGAAAATATCAGTTACCTACGTAACATGAATACATTACGCAGGTTACGTAGCCTACATCATTTAAAAGTAACTTAAAAGACGTTGACATTTACTTTTGGTTTCACACGGGACGTGAGACCGATGAGAGAACCAGATACAGAAGACAATAAAGCAGATAGACAGCCAGACATTTAGTCAGTCATTCAGACAGACGGAAAGCAGACAGAGATGCAGTAGAAGCAGGTGTGTTTAGTCTTATGGAGAGATCCAGCTGAGAAGCTAACACCATCCATCATCCACTAACATTCATCTTCCTTGCTCTTTAACTTCATGAGGTCCCAGCACGTACGCACACGCGCATACACACTATCACGCACACAAACAGTGACACACACACAGACAGGTGCATCAGTATGCAGACACAAGCGCACAAACGTGACAAAAACAAACATTCGGCATATGAACAAAAATGTTCCTTTCTCCTGTTTTGCTCTCTATTATATCTTTTCCCTTTTGCTGTGACTGATTGATTGCACAAAGTGAAAAAATAAAAATAAAAATCCAGTGTCACATAATGCAGCCGCAATATTTTAGGAACACTGAATGTAGAACTTCATGTATGTCTCTCAGTTTGCTTCTGTGCCATCTTTTCCCATCATATTCTGACAGTGACGAGATGTCACATTGCAGTGACACCGTTCATCAATCAACACGATCAGATTTGAGCATTGCAAGATGATTTTCTGGCTACCTTATCCCTGCGTATCTATATATATATATATATGTGTGTGTGTGTGTGTGTGTGTGTGTGGCAGCTGTTATTTAGTCCCAGAAATAACAGTTCCCCACCATGTGCGTTTCTGCCTTTAATGGAACTCGCGATGTTGAATTTTCCATATCTGAAGTGTTGAAGGTTGCTACAATCACACAGCTAAAATTAGCTCTTCTGAAGGTCAGCAACATTAACAAAAGAATAGTCCGAGAAGGTTTTAACGTGCAGCAAACAGTCTTGTATTACGTCCAAGTGTCTACTTTATTACACCGAGCTGTAGCTGAAGAGTCAGCTCGCTTTACCTGAGCACCTTCATTCACATACAACCTAAACTCTGTATCTCAAAATACCCGGGAGGCTACGCAAAGCAACTGCCAATCACTAGCCGTGAAATTACTTATTATGCAAATGAAATGTCTTAAACCATACATATAAAGATAGAGGGTGGGAAGCCAAAATATATCATACACCTGACCGACTCAATCGTGAGCAGGGCTCAGCAGAAAGCCTGGAAGCAAACTTCACCCGCATGCATAAACAACCAGTACAAATCTGGGTTTCCTAGACCCGGGCGGGGTTTATGACATATACTGCAGCCAGCCACCAGGGGGCCAATCGAGATTTAGCTTCACTTTTTGGGTGCTGTTATGTTGTCCTTCTTTATATACAATCAACGCAGTCTATGTGTTAAACCGGTCGTCAAAAGGGCATGTTTTCGTGAGTAGCAGCACCGTCACCAGTTATCACAGAGAATCACCAGAATACATCTGAAACATAAGCCATGTAGAGGTTGTGTGCAGAGGTATATTGTTTCCAGGTTTCAGTTGTCAAAAAAAAAAAAAAAAATGTTAACATGACCTGAAAATGCCAAATTTAGAAGAAAATAAAGGTACATGGGCAGTACCTTGGGAGTGATTTTGTTCAAATGCTAAAGTGACAGGCGTCAGCGTCGGCAGCTGCTGTAGTCGTCTTTGATGAAGACAAATGGGCCAACATGTGAAGGAGGCCAATCTCTGCGTGACAAGTGGGTTACGTACGTACGCTTACTGACGACAGCACATTATGGAGGGAAGAAAAGAGGAGAAGACAGGAGCAGTGAAGGAATGAAGAAGAGCCGAATAAAGTAAAAAGCACACGTCTCTTCAAGCGGTGACAGCCCGTCAGAAAGAGAATGACAGGAACGGTGGAACCACGGGGACATAAATTGCGAGGAAGAGAAAAAAAGGAGGGCATGGGAAGTGTAGGTTCAACAGAAGGAACGACAGGATAGAGAGAGAGAGGAGGCAGAGGTTGGGAAAGATGGTGCGACCTGCCCTGTTAGCACTGATTTACAGAAAGGTCAAAGTCAAACGACATCAGGGCAAGATTGATTGTAATCTCTGAAACACATTTTTACAAACGTGTTCTGAGATTGGCGATAATTTACATTTTAATATGAGAGAAAACTGAAAAACAAGACGAAGTGACAGTGAAGGATGCTGAGGAGTGTCAGTGTGTGTGTGTACTTCTGTGCTTGTACTTGTACAAGGTGCGCGGTGTGGGCGACCGTGCTTCGATTATGATTGCATGTATGAACTGAGGATGATGGATCTAATCAGCTCCAACACAATAACTTATCGATCCTGACATTAATAACGTGTACGCGTGTTTTGAGAGTAATCAAGCTGGTCACTGTATTGCAAACTAGGACAAAATAAGAAACTAATAACATGGTCTAATGATCTCATTGATCATCCTTAAAGACTAATGGCACCATGGAGCGTATGCTGTATGTGTAAGAGCAAGGTATGAGCGTTCTCCTTTAATCGACATAATGCAGGTTTTAACTTGTTTTACCCCATTAACTACAAATTGAATACATTTTTTGATTATTGACGACCATTTTCTGAACTAGGACACATCAATTTTTTTCATTAATTTCACTTAAACATAAGAATGTGGTTCACTTCTTCACCTATATGCAGCGGTGAGCGTCTTTTTGAAGGTGGTCACTGTTGCATTCAGGGGTTTTTCCTCAACCTAACCAAACCAGCACTGTTTCACATCATCAACCACGTTCATTATTGTCATCATGACACCGAAGTGACTCCGTCCTTTCTTGCACGTCCAATCCACACACGTATAATGGCTGCTTTAAATGAAACTCATATTATGTTTCTGGAAAATGTTTAGCAATCATAAAGTTCTGATGTTTTAGCGTCATTGTCCTTCCTTTGTGCTCCTTCAATCAAAGATGGCTGACCCTGCTGACTCTTCAAACAGCCGTTTAAGTAATGAACGCTTAACATTTACCACACGTTACCTAAACAGTCTGTCTGTCTCTCTCCTCTCTCTCTCTGCAGGAAACCAAAATCAACTGTGTCCGCCTGGCTAACAAAGGTATGAGCACCCTTCCATTGATACAGTAGACAATATTATTTGATTTTAACTTGAAGATTAGTGTGTTACATGACCCCCCCTAGACTAGTGTTACAAGTTAGATGAGATGAACACACACTCACACACACACACAAGTCTTGAAACAGGTGATCCTAGGCAACCCCACATCCTAACCATGTTATCCTGCATGATTTCGTTGCATAGCATTCTCTCTCTCTCTCTCTCCATTTCTTCTCACCTAATCTTTCTCTTTTATTGCACTGTTCTGTCTCACATTCTCCCTTATAATTTTCCTCTATCCTGCTCTCTCTTTTTCCATTTCATACCGCATCCATGTTGCTCATCAGTGTATAAAGTGGAACATCAGGGCCATTACATACCGATTGACCGCCTTCATTAAACCCGATGGATGGAGGCTAAAGCGTTAGCCCCAGAACCCATTTCATCCTATTCTGTTTTGCTTTCCCCATGTCTCCCATCTTTATTTGCTGCTCATCTCCGGCAAATACACCCATTTGTGTGCCAGGCAATGTGCTTTGAAAGCTTTTCAGCTTGCTATTGATTTTCCTCACCTCTTTTTTTTTCTATTTTTTTTTTCATCTGCATCAAACATTGATTTGATTTTTCCACATCTCCTCTCTCTGTTCTCTGTCGCTCTCACTCTCTTATTATTTCTTGTCTGCGTCAAACATTTATTGCTCATTTGTGTACATTTTTCTCTTTTATATCATTCTTTTTTTTCTTGCTCTATCCATTTCCAGGCTGTGTTTTTTTTTTTTTCGAGTGGAAAGTACTGTGGGTGGAGGTCTACAGTGCATAGACACTGCTCTCTGTCTGTCTGCATGTGTGTGTGTGCTTGGTAAAAGACATGCTTTTAACTTTGTGGCTGTCTTTCATGTGACAAAATTATATATATATATATATATATATATATATATATATATATATATATATATTCGATATGTAGAATGATCAGTGTTCCAAATCTACATTAGATGTACTTTTTGGAAGTTTTTCATATGTGGGCAGTGCAGATGGCACGCCTATGACTAATTTATTTGCAATACCTGTTAGCCACTCACAAGAGTAGCTGCTTTTCAAAGATAAATGCCACTTGTCTGGTTCAGTGTGTTCTAATCAGTGTGATCAGTTAGTGTACTTTTTTTGGTTAAGATAAAAAAGCTTACAGACAGTATCGAGGCAGAGCCGCTGTCAGAGCCAAAGAACCAATTTTTTGGCCAGATTATGGAAGCATTCAGGTAAAGAGAAAAAAAAAACAGCAGAGAGATGGTGTGCAATAATCATGACGCTGTAGTTACCCCTTAGCATCATGCTTGGACACACCTGTGTAGCTTAATGGTTTGATGTGTCGTTGAAGTCAGGTGACATGGTATAAAGAATGAGGAAGTCTACGTATGGGGGAATTGGGGAGATGGATGGGTCCATCAGGACTTTCACCACAGAGGATGCTTCTTATGTGAAACCAAAAGGAAACGTTTACTTTTTTACTTTAAATTATGTAAATTTCATTACTTACTTAAGTTACGGCAGGTATGTAACAAGACTTATGATGTCTTTGAAAGTTCTTATACATCCAGATCATCTTTGTTTAAGGAGAGATTCATGATTATTCATGCTAACATGACAGAGGAGGGTGCGTGTCCAGAAATTACACCAGAAGGGGGAAATACAGCGTCATATCTTGAAGTGTAGGGGTGCAGACAAAACATCAGCAGTAAAGTTGTGCTAATGCTAGGTATCCATTAATATTAGCAAAAGAATGTGGTCCTAAAGGTTTTGTACCATAGTTCTGTGTACAATATGCGATAATAGGTTTTCTTACCTATGTTGCCTTGTTGCTATTTGAAAACTTGGTTCTTTGGCTTAATCAGTGAGATTCCTTCATTCTGCCTCCTAGAAATGTAGATTAGAAAGATGAAACTTTCTTTTTTGAGTCGCATTTGACGACCACCTTGTTACCATGAAACCCAATCAGTGTTTAAGGGCCAACTAAAGCTAGCTGGTAGTTGCTCTAAACAAACTGTCACAAATGTTCCACTGTTAACCCTGAATGAAAGTTGTAACGGATCTGATTGTGTCTCTGGGTAAACTAAACACTTGCAGCAGAACCCGGAGGCCAGATTGTGTCTTTGCACCAACTTTGCCACGCCACAAAGTTCATACTTTTTTTGTTTTTGTTTTTGTTGGTTTGTTTGTTTTTTAAAACACCACTTCATTTCTTTTCTCTTCCATTTCCTACTTCCTTTATTTTTATTAACCCGTCAAGCCAAGCTGACAGAGTCAACAGACTCAAATGTTAACCCCCAGCACCATATCTGCATTCACTGACTCACCAAACAACAACACATCTGTTGGCCTTTCCTGGTAATGGGCCAGTCAAGATGCTCGTTGACACTTACTTCCTTGGCTATACGACCAATCATACCCAAGTTCACATCTTGAGTGCTAGTTGTCCTATTGATCGTAATGTTCGAGTGCTATCTCTCACCACTGCAATTTCTCTCCTCTAAGACAGATTGTGCAATTGAAAACCAGGGAGATCTAAACCTTGATGAAATGGATAAAGAAAACTATACGTCTTTTTTTCTTAGACTTTTTTCTTCTTTCTTTTTTCTTTTTTGTTGTTGTTTGTTTTCTCTCTTCCCTCTCTCTTTCTCATGCTTTCCGGCGGGGACGTGCGGCCCTTGGCCTTAGTGGTAATAGGTAGGGGACAAATAACAACGCCGTACATTCTAGTCATCCCAAGCGAAGGTGATTATTGCTTTATAGGCAGAATATTTTCTTCCCTATGTTATATTTTTTTCCATCACAGTACAACCATAAACACGACACGAACCCCTGTTTCATTTTGGTTGTCCCCTTGCCCTCCCCCCCTCCCTCCTTTTCCTCCTCCCTTTTTTTGTTTCTTGACTTTTCTCTGTTTTTGTTTGTTTTTTTTGTCTTTCCTTCTCATCGCCATCTTACTGCATATGTTTGCATGTCTGCTCTGCTTCGAGTGTCGCTGGCTGTGTTTGAACCTCCTCTCTCTCTGTCTTGCATCCACACACACACACACACAAACACACAGCAGTGAAACCATGCTGCTTTCGTTCACAGTCAATAGCCTGAGTATTGGGACAGAAGTAGAGTTTGTTTGTCTTGGCTTCTAATCGACAATGCAGTAGATTTTTTATATGAATAGGAAAGGAACAAAAAAAGGAAGGAATGAGGGCTATGAGCTAAATTTTCATGAGGATCTTTATTGCTGTGTCAATTAAAAGCCAATTTAAGTTAGAACACATAAGCTCTTTCCTCTAAGTATGGTTTCATTCCTGCATGTGTGAAAACCAGAACAGGACATGGTTGGACGTGGTGAAAATGTCAGGCTTACCCTAGCATACCCAACCCTTTCAGCACAAGTTAGCCTAGTCCACTGCTGTCTATCGTTTTAAAACTATTCCACACCTCATATCAATATTCCAGTTACAGACCATAACCCTCTGAAACAATACATTGATTGATCTCAAAGATGTTTGGTTTGGGTTGAGCCCCAAACTGAGCTCTATCAATCTACCCAACACTGATGCCACTTCCCTCAAACACAACACACAAACTCATCGCATACCGTCATGCTTTCATTTACGACGAGTCCCTGACATTCGTGGCGAATACTGAACATACTTACAATTCAACTGTATGTCACACTCACAGACTTAGCGAAGTATTTGAACTGTTGTTGACGACAGGACAAGGACACAGAACCATCTGTTTGCTGCCATTGTGTTCATTTTCGAAGAAGCGGCCTTACGTGTGAAAGAAGTTACACTTTAGTATACTTATATTTATGATTAATCGTGATTATCAGCAGACTATTTCAAAAGTGCAGACCTTCTACAATAAATAAGCCTTTTAAATGCTGTACATAAACGGGCTGCATTCCAAAACGAGAAATTCAAGCCCTGACACCAATAATGGTGTCACCAATACTTGAAATAAAATCTTATATTTCATATTATGAAAGTTGATAGCTAACATGAGCCTTTATGAAAATGACACTTATTACAACAGGAATTGTTCATATTAAAAGCGTTTCATATATGACTGTTGTTTTCAGTCCAGTTCTTTAAAATCCACGATATCCAGTCCTCTAATAATATGAATGCAATGCAATAAAAAAACACGAGTTAAGTCATTGTTTACTGGATTGGATTTCATTTTGCAATGCAGAGGCGTGACAGCAGAATACAAATGTCATTCAGCGATACAACAATCAAAATGTTGACTTCAACAATGGGACACAACAGGGAATCGGTCAACAGC
The DNA here is from genome assembly GCA_036365135.1 of Miichthys miiuy. Taxonomy (NCBI): domain Eukaryota; kingdom Metazoa; phylum Chordata; class Actinopteri; family Sciaenidae; genus Miichthys; species Miichthys miiuy. The sequence goes on from CM071604.1 coordinate 28,305,322, forward strand.
AAGCACAGTCGGAAAAAAAACTGCTGTCACAGTTCTTTGTCAAGAATATGAGATGACTTCACATGAATACAATAACACTTATTGTCCTGAGGGAAATTGAGGTTTCAAGGCCCAGCACAAAGAATTATGCACATCATGCACAACGGCGGACACTAGTGAAATCATAATTGAATAAATATAGATTGCATTCATGTAAAGTGTGGTCGCTCGCCTCAGTGCAAATGAAAGCAGAAAAGCTCTGCGTGCATTAAGATGGCATTTCATTTCAGTGCTGAACGTTGCACAGTAACTTATTAAACATTTATTACATTCATAAACAACATGTCCTATATTATCTTTAATAAATGAACATGTAATATAAAGAACAGAAGCACAGTTCGAGATACCAAACTACAATAAGTCTGTGAGCAACATACAACGATTTGTTTTACAATGTCATCTTTTTACCCTCATCCACTCCACCTGTGTTCAGCATTCTCATTCAGCACTACAGCTTAGCCAGTGACAGCAAGCTAACTCACTGTTTAACCCTGAAACTCGATGTCGTCTAACCCTAAGAGGACTGAAACATAATATTAATGGGTCTACTCTGACATTGTGTCTGGGCTGAGAGCGACTCACTTTCAGTTCAATCAGTTTAAACAGCGAGATGAGGAAGTGGAATCAGTTGGAGCTTGTTTCTTCCCTCAGCAGTCTGTCAGCTCTTGTTTTGCTTCCATCAAATTTAAAATCCAAATGTTTAAAATGGAAATTAACTTTTTTAACTTAAAAAAAAAAAGTATCTGTTGACGGTCTGGTAAAGATGACCCCTTCAGATTTTCAGTCCACTTTGTTGAACAGATTGATTTGATTGTGAAGCGAACGCAGCCCTTGGTTTTATATCACACCCACTCTGTGCTGCACCCGCCAAGTGGCAGAAGTCCCACTTGGTTCATCTGTCCTGTTCAGTCCTTTTAGAAATGTATATTTTAACTGTTACGCAATACAAACAAGTCTAAGGCTGACTTTGCACTGCATCTCAATTACTGTCCTTCTGCACGAGGCACGAATGTGATCTTTTTCATGTCCAAACTCACTCCCAACTTGTCAAATACAGCACGATCAGTGTCCCTATGCTTCAAACGACATAGGTACACCTCTAGCATATCTGGATATGCCCTCTAGTGTAATGTTTTGATGGGCAGTTGAAGTCAGGTGATGTAGTATAAAGTTGAGGTGGGTGGATGGGGCAAAATGGCACTGGCCTTTAATCCAGGAAAGCCATGTTTGCATCCTGTGTGCCAGCAAAGGTCGATATTGTCCTTTAAAGTCCGTGTAAAGGCAATTCTGAGATGTCTTTCAAAACACATTAAATATGTTGGAAAATAGTTGCTGAAAACGTGAAAAGACTTATGATATATTACTGAAATGTGGAGGTTCAAACAGTTTTTCACCAGTTTTCAGTCTCAGGATTTTGTGGGCGGTCCTTAAAGGGTGGCTCGATGACACGCTGAGGCCACCCTGAGCGGAGAGATAGAGATGAATTCATCTCAGCTCAGAGTGTTTCAAAGTTAGTCAGGTGATTTTCTGAACTCATCCGACACGTTTCAGTCGCTTCAAAATGGCCGCTGGACTGCTCCCATGAGTGGGCGTGGCTTCAGCACATTCAGAGACACGCCCCCACAGTCCTGGAGCTGAGAATTCATTTTTACCTGATTTTGACACCTTATTTCATCATTTTGTTGATATTTTTAATCATTCAAATCTGGCTGGGTGATTAATAACACTTTCTTCTTTGGTCTGAAAAACTCAGAACACATATTTATTCTGACTTTACACTTTTTCTAAACCTAACCACATCATTTTTATGCCTAAACCTAACCAAACTGCAATAGTCAGTCAGTAAGCTTTATTTTGAAAGTCTGGGTGTTGCGCAAACTGACATTAGAGGGTACTTACAGCATCATAGTTTGAAGCGAATAAGGCGACTGATCATGCTGCTGCTTTCGACAAGTTGGGAGCTTTTATGGCTTCCGGTCTAAATGCAGTTTCAATATCTCTTCGCCAGCTACGAGATCATGTTTTATTTTTGAATAATTTGATTGGCTGAAAGTGCTGCCTTTTCGCTCACTGTGGCAAAAGTGCAGCAGAAAACATGCACCGATAAAGTGGGACTTCGACACTGGCAGCACCCGTATGCCCTGCACCCGTTTAGGCCGTGCAGCTCACAGGAGCATCAAACCAACCCCTTGTCATCCATACACTGGTATCACATGTCAGCTTCGATTCCCATTACCATTAGTCCCGAGGTCGATTATAATTGGTGGTGTGCAGAGTCGTGTTGTAACTGACTGTGGCGCTGTGCAATACTGATGCAACATGTGGCTTACTATTTGTGTATGTGTGTGTGTGTGATGCGAGTGTGCATGACTGAACTGCAAAAGTTAAACGCTGAAGGATTCATATCTGAATTGTCTTCGTCATTGACCTACACTGTGACACACACACACAAACACATGCTATTCTTTACAACCCACCCTCCCCCTGTTTTCCTGTCATCACGAGCGCTGCCTGCTTGCTGCTTAGTGAGTCAGTTTGCTTTCTGAATTTGCAACAGATTGAGTCAGACTCTTAAAAGAAAGAAAAAAAAAAACTCCTCAGGGGTGTTTTTAGGTGAATATCTGGCAATGATGTGACATTTTAAGGGCACAATACCAGTCAGCAATGGATGAAATGCTGTTCAAGCTGTACTGGGAGCAAGCAGGGTTTCAACTGCAACTACAGCTGACAGAGAAATAGAGGAGAGAAAACTGAGAGCAAAAGAGAAAGAGACCACATTCCAGGGAGGAAAATAAATAAATCCCAAGAGAGAAGGAGAGGATCAAAAACTGAGAGAGACGGAGAGTGACAGAAAGTGACTTGAAGAAAGTCAGAGAAAAAGAAAAAGACAAATCCAACAGTGGAGACAGAATCAGGCTCAAGGATTCTTCTGTTTTTTTTTTGTTTTGTTTTTTTTATCGCAGCATTGTGTATGCAGACAGGTGTACCTGCCTCGCTCCCTCCACCAGACAGACATTGTGGAGAATTGTTGTCTTATGCTAAATTCGCCCTTCCTAACTCCGTCATGAATTTTCCATCTGCTCCACAGCACAGCGACAAAATGTTCAATTGTCCCTGCGTAAATCTTAGGGGCCAGGCCGTAAAGTACTCACCAGAATCTGGGGATAAAGAGGAGGAACGAGGGAGGGAGGGAAGAAAAAACAGAGCAGAAAGGAAAGGAGTGAATACTAACTTTAAAATACTTCACATTTGGCTCTTTATAGTTGTAATATAGTTCATAAACTGTATATTTGAGTTAGAATGCAAGCTTGTGGTGATTAGTGTTTCATTAACAAGCCTTTTTTTTCCCCACCTGAGTAACCTTTAATATTCTGCTTCGTCTTTTACCTCCAAATTAATGCTCATAATTCTCGAGTTACCTGGACTAATTAGGCTCTATTGTTGTTATAATGTTCCAACTTTTGCAAAGTTATGCTCACCCAAATGTCGCTCAGTAATTGAGACACAGTGTGCTGAGCCTTTCAGAAGAAAAATCTCCATAGAACAAAAAAAAAAAACCCACCGCCTACACCTACGGATTTATGTGAGAGATATTTAACTTAATGTTTTAGCAAACGTCAAGAGAACTCCTGAATTAACTAATTATTTAAAAGCAGTGCACTTTTTTCATGAAGTTCTTTCTTCATCAAATTGCAGATTGCACTGTCTCACGGACGTTGCACAGCAATCTGTAGCTTTAGATTAACTGCAGCCTCGAACTCGTGCGTTTGGATTCATAAAGCTCTGAACAGCTGTTTTGGTCTTGCATTTATGATAACATATGGTTATGCATCAACTTTGAGCGCGTTCATACGTTTTTTTTTTTTTTAAAAGCTGTATTTTGCATAGTCATGTGTGCTGTTGAATACACTTTGCACGCTCGGCGTTTATGGAGAAAGCGATGAGTCGCTCTGAGTTAAATGAGGTTTTAATATGAATTCACTGTTCTGATGGCGGCGCCGTAACATTTCTTCCTGTGCGTTTACTTCAAGTCTCTCCTGAAGGAGGTAGACTTGTGTGATTTGTCACTTTTTGCTTCGTGGTTGTGTTTTCATAATTTCAAGGCCGTGCCTCGCTGCCAGCCTTCCTGCTTTTGTGGCTGTCAGCTTACAGCAGCTGTGTCCTAACATGCAATTCACTTTGGCCTTTGGCTGTGTTACCTTGTCAGAAACAAAATTCCCTTCAAGGGGGAATAAAAAGTTCTATTCCAACGCGTCATGTTTGTGTATCCCTGTAATTGATTCGGTCATCATACGACGATGTTGCATTGCATTTTGGGATTGTTTTCAAGAAATGGGTACATCGGGGATATAGGAGCTGTCATGTAGCTGTCAACAGATTTGGATTGGAGAGAGGTTGGATAACACAGTCAGTATAACACACACACGCTGTACATACGCTCACTACATTAACCTCTTTATATTCACTGTTTGTGGTGAAACCGGGATAAGAAGTGGAGCTTACTTCCTAAAAATATATCATATTTATAAATAAGTAAGTAAGTTTTGCAGCATTCAATACGAGTAACATATTTTTAAATTGTGTAATATTTGGGGAATAAATGCTGCCACACATTTTTGGATTTAGAGGATGCAAATTGTCAATAAAATACACAGAGATACATTTATTAATGTCAACAACCTCTCACGACTCTGAGCTGGACTCAAGGTTGGCTCTGCGGAGACCACATGACGGAGCTTTTAAGTCATTTTAGTTCTTAAAAGCTCTAAAGTCCAGAGTAAACCGTGTCCCGATGACCTTAGCATCGATGGCAACTGGTGTTTGTGTGTGTGTGTGTGTGCACAGGAGAGAGAGAGAGGCAACCGGTAGCATTGTCCATTGTTTACTAAATTATTGAGACTATAAAATATGCTAATCCATCATCTCAATACACACACACACACACACAGAGCTTGACAGAAACACATTTACAAAGGCACCCAGGTGCACACATGTATACACAGGTGCATTGTTACACACACATGCACACAAATACTCAGATTCACAATCAAAGGCACATTTAAGAATAGATATGCACACACACACACACACACACACAGAGTGCTGCAGCAGCATAGTTCCGATTAGTAATCCTGTTAAACACACTCAGCCATGCTAACGCTAATCCACAGAGCTCCCTGCAGATGCTGACAAACAACCTAAACCACAAATCAACCCTCATCTAAGACGCACATACGTACACACTCACAGTACGCAACCTGTGTGTAACATGCATGCAGTTTGATTTAATTTCATTATTTCCATTTATTTATTTATCTATTTTTAAAGTTAGGACACACACACACACACACACACACACATTAACACTGAGCAAAGGTTAAAAGTTAACTTATTTGTATACACACACACACACACACACATACACAAAAGCTGCACCCACGCTCAAACAGCGATTTGCACTCTACCAGCTACATGTAGACACATGCGCGCACACACACACACACACACACATACAGAGTCAAAGAAAAGCAGCGTTTAATATGCCGTTCAGGGCTGCTGCAGTGCGTTGGTAGCTAGGAGAATCAATCTTCTCTCCATTTGGATGAGATTATGTTTTTAATATCTCTGGTTTTACCCATAATTCCTCCCTGATAATTTTATCATGCTCTCCAAGTAGGAGAAATAAAAAGATGGAGGAAAGAAAAATGTGTAAATGAAAAGGATATTACACACACACACACACACAGGCGCTCACACTCACGGCTTGTGTGCATTCAGGAAAGAAAATTCTGGGGATTAATGCTTTTTGGAAGCAATCAATATCATGACTAACCTGATGTTGTCACAGTTATAATGGCTAACACTGAGGTAGTCTCCTTTAATGCATTTATCCTTTTTTTGTCCTGCAGTAATACTGAAGGCAGCTCTCTTAGACATGACACGCTACGACCAAATTAGTATATTCCAACATAATACTTCACTTTCTCTCGTCGGGATTTATGTGAAGGGAATGCCATCCTGCACAAAATAACCTCTCGAGGTAATAAAAAAATAAAAACACCTCATGGCTGATTATTAAATAACGCTTTAATCACACCATTGTTACCGGTGAGAGGAAACATTTAACCAATCCATGTTCCCTAAAACTCACCTCAGTGGTGCTGAACCGGAAGGACACAGATTCATCTCTCTCCTTTTGTACACCGACTGTGCCAAATACTTGATGCTATTCTAAGACGCCATTCTAACAATAGAACGTTTCTGTGAAAAGACAACCAAATGTTTTCTCCTCAACTATTTTTTTTCTTCCCACCATAATTATGAACTATAGAGCTGCTATCTGTGTGTTTATATTCCCCCCGTGGCCACCAGTGAAATATGCTGTTGTCCAGGCTTACAGTATTCTCCTGGTAGGACAGCCTATCATTGTGAAGGCCAAGTGTGAACTCTGGTGTGTACGGAGACAGTCAGAGTGTTTTTTTGTTTGTTTGTTTTTTTACCCCGTGGATCGATATTTCACGTCTTTCTCCTGGGAGGATTTTACAGGAAAAATAAAGAATTTAAGACCCCGTTTTCTGGCCATTACCATGCAGGCAGCTCTCTCTAAGAACTCTGACAGCACAAATACAGACGAGCAGTGTTGTAATTGTCAAGAATAGCAAACAGCTCGATTGCAGATGTAAGTAAACGATGAAGATGTTTATTATCTATTATTACAGATGCGGTGAAAGCACATCTGTGAAACCACATTTGATCTATTAATAGATTTACTAGACTATTTATGAAGACAAAGACATTCTCGGGGTGTCCTGGTCCCCCCACGGCCTGGATTTAATTCCAACCAGCGGCTCTTTGGTGTCTATCATCCCCCCCCTCTATCACCGCTGTCTCCTGTCAGTCTGCAGCTGTCACTATTAAAAATAAAACCGTGAAAAAACATAATTAATACAACAACAAAACACATTCTGCACGCTCTGTCTCTGGTCACACATTTGGTTGCCCGTGGCAACGGAGTCAATAAGGGAAAGTGTCAGAGAAGACCTTTTCAACTAGTGATGTGTAAAGAAGTAATGATCTTGGGTAATTTTGCAGACTTTGTGATCATTGGAGAAATGAAAAAAATGGCTGTAACTGCATGCATATCCAAACCTTTTAATCTGACAGTTTTTCAGTCTTGTCTTTTTTTTCATAAGCACACTGTGGCTGACAGCTAATGTCCACTGCTGACACTTTTTTTTTGCTTGGTATAAATTCAATTCACCAAATTAAATATAGTTGACTCTTCAACCTCCACCACACGTACGTTCACTCCATGTGATGTAAAATATTCTGAAAGACATCAAGTAGTTCTATAATTCTTTTGATTGGACATCAAAGCTGCTGTTTGACCTTAAAGTAACAACATTTGAAATATTTTTGATGCCACGCCGACTTGTAATTGAATGGTGCCTCTATTATTCTCACTCTGTGCCCCTTGGACCTCTTCTCATAGATTTATAAAGGACAGGTAGTAAATAAATTGCTAAGCTAGTTGTCTCAATCCATGCCACGCCAAATTGGAGCTGCGCGATGGGAGGGGAAACGACTGGGGAATGCTGAATGGGAGTGGTGCCGGTGCAGTGTTGTGCCGTGACTGGAGCCCGGTCCATGGACATGGAAGAGACCCACGAAGGAAGCTAAGAAGAAAAAGGAGTGTGACAGGAGTAAATCTGGGACCTAGTTTTAGTTTTTGGTGGGAACTTTGTGACGTAAAACACTGCAAGACAGATGCTGAGCTGAGCTTCTGGCTTGTTGGACTAGTAAGTAATATTAGCTGGCTGTGCTGTTGCACTTAGTTGACGTTTGGCTGCTTTAGCAAAATGGTGAAATAATGCATGTGTACAGCAGATATGTGTGACAGAATTTTACTTAAAAACTAGTCGTACAGGGTACTTAACTGTCATTTGTAGGACCATTGTGAGATGTTTGAGTAACCTCCTGATGGACATCCATTTGAAACAAGTTCACCTGGCTAAACAGCATACTGTTGAGGTATGAGTCTCTCTACAGGCTCTCCAACTGTCTTTTTTAGAGACCTGATGTGTGCCAAGGAAGTAATACCCACACCACCTGCCAGTACCGGTGGCAAGACAGCAGGATGGAGCCATAAATTGTACATATTACGAGCCACCTGTTAGCTGACAGTGACAATACAGTAATAAATGAGGCCATGGTGTCCTCCATATTGTGTTTGCACCGGTTGTCAAACAATCCTATTTTGCTTTGTCTCAACTTTTACCCCCCTCCCAGTAATGGACACAGTTGCATTAGATCACTTCTCCTCTGCTACGGTCAGAACCCTGTCAGAGTTCGTCCGATTGGCTGAACGACTGCCGAGCTGGCCAATCACAATGTTAAATGGAGCTGAACCCGTCGCCAGATGGGGGTCCTCTGCTGTTACATCATGAACTGTTGAACCCAATCAGCACGTGGGCTGGTGAGGTGTGAACAAATGAGGTCATACTGTAATGTGTCAGGTGATACATATCGTGGATCGCTCATGGGGGAAATTGAGGTTTAATACACCTGTGGGGTGATTACCGGGGCATAGAGTACGGGGATATGTGTGAACTCGTCTCTTGCATGATCGCTAGAGGCTGTCATGTAACTATAATGTGCTTGACACACAGACAAACTGAAATTCGCACTTTTATACATTTCTGCTGATTACAGGGCCGCAGACTATCCCAAGGTGTCCTTCCAAGGTTATATTCTGATGGGTTAATGGGATAAAAACAGCAGGCCACAGCAGATGGTTATTTGAACTTTTGGGTTGAAATATGCAGGTTCAGATTTTTTCTATAGTCCGATCAAAGATCAACTGCGTCTTCCACAGTTAGTGCTGTAATTGTGCAACATATTTGCAGGATATTCATTCATACTGAGTAAAAGACATTCTGCGCTGATGGAACACTTAGAAAGTGTGCTGAAGTGTATTATTTTATTTCATTTATTGACATGACGTACTGCAGACAGAATTATTTCATGTATTGAGGCACTAAATATTAAATCAAAAAAGAGTATTGAGTTCTGAGTAGCAATGCTTGAACATCACGACACCTTTCTGCCATATAAAATGGCAAAATGTCTCATATGAAAAGTGATGTGCATACACTACTTTGTCCCATCTTGAAAGTAAATAATTGAAATCAAGCCAAAGCGGAAGTGCCAAAAACTGCAAACGTTCCTCAAACGTCCACTTGAGGCTGACTGCAGAACAAGTCAGTCTCCATAAGTCCCCATGTTAAAATGCCCAACTTCACAGCAGAGATAAACATGTTTACAGCCTGGTACCAAATCTCATGACAACTGTACTGAGGGTGAACTCACCTGTTCATAAAGGGTTAAAGTTACACATAATTTAGCACACTGCTGCTTTGACTGACAGGTGGGTGCCATCACAGGTGGCTTGTTTGAGCAACCAGGCATCATTCAGCCGTCCTCAGCTCCACCCATGCTTCATTTCTTAGCCCGTTTTTTAGATTAGCGACACACTCTGAGCTTCACAAACTCTGCCGAAATCTATTGGTGACATCCCGGTGACTACATCCAGGTTTTATACAGTCTATGGATGGGACCTGTTCTGGGTAGTTCAGAGCTAATAGAAATACTCTCCGTACTCCTTTTCTCAGTGTCTTTGAATCGAGATAGCAAATAAGCTATTTTTTCTGAGTATATGCAGCTGTAAGATATGGTAGTTACTCCAGAACTAAGAGTTCCAATCTTTTCTGGTAGGAAGCAACATAATTCATTCCGAATGCACTGAATATCCTGTTATTCATTAAGAAATATGCACTATGTGTGTTTGAGAATTCAGCGCTTTCAAAAAGTACAGCACTTAAAACTTAACGACACCATTAAAATGTCTATTTGACGTCTCATTTCCATTGAAAACATGCAGGGAGAAAAGGATGCTTTTTTTTTGGCATTAAAGAGTAGGATGGAGAGTGACAGGTGATTTTTTTATTATTTTTAATTTATGTTTTTTCAAGCATGACATAGCTTCGAGATGGGGACGCTGTCCGTGATCAGGTTACGGAGACGGTCATCACGTACTGAGTGAAGGCATTCAGGGTTTTTTTTAAAAAGAACATGTCATCACGACGACCATCGAGGACTGCGGCAGCTATTGCAGAGCGTGCCAAGGTTAGGTGTTTAAACCGTTAGCTCAGTGGATTCCACTGCCAACCTTGTGTTGTTATTGCAGAGGGGGCGAAGATGAGAGAGACAGGGGATTAAACTCAACTCCCACGCAGTGGTATTACTCTATTAATCGGCTGTCTTTGTCTATCAAGGTTATAACAAGAGGCTGCTCGGTGCATGTCTCTGAGAGAACAGGTGCATTCATGTGGAGGATTCCAGGGTCCTTCGCTCGAGGGGCTGTTGTCTTTGTCTTTCCAGTCTTCTTTTTGCTGTCATGTCATATTTTGTGTAATTCTCCCCCTTTATGTCTTTCTCACACATTCTTCCTTTTATCTATCCATCCCCACATTTATTCCTGTTTGTTTCCTGCCAAACATTTCCGACTTTTTAGAATTTCCTGATGTTTCTCTTAATTATCTTCTCCCACGCATTCTGTGTCAGGTTATTTCTCATGTATTTCTATTTTTTTAATTTCACCTCTGTTCATCTCTTCTAATACCACTGTCATAATTTCTTTAAGTTTGTGTTTCTGGGTTATGCGACCTTGCTTTCATTGATTCTCCCGCAGACAGCGGCAGTTATATTAATAGCAGGTCTGCTTTCGCTTCTCTTTTCTTTTCGCATCTCTTTGAGAGTTCAAAGTGTAACTTGGACTAGAGCTGGTGTTTGAGGAACACTTGACACTCCAGTGTTTCAACGAGATGCTACCTGAGAATATTAAAGGAATGTGACGAGTTGGCAGGTATTCAGTGGAGAGGCAGTTTTGTTCTGTTCTCACTATAAAGTCGGCAAATGTGACTTGGTCAGTGGTCCAATGGTTCAAACTATGACGTACCCTTCCAGCACCATTTCTGGATATGTCTGTCTGGCGTATTGTTTTGACGTGCCATTGCAATCAGGTGATGTAGTAAAAAGAGTGAGAAAGTCGACAAATAGAGGTGGTTGGATGGGTCAAGAAGACTCCTGTTTGTGTCCTATGTGAAACCAAAAGTCAGCGTTAAGTTCTTGTTGACTTACGTATATTGTTTTAAACCAAATCATGATCTTCTTCTAATCCGAATAGTTTTTGTGCCTAAACCTAACCAAACTGTGACCATTAAAAAAAAATAATATCTGAAATGTTTCTGACAAAACTACACATATTCACTCCACACCTCCAACAAACAAGCTCATCCTCAGGGGAGTTATGAAGTTCTGGAGGTTGAGGGTGGATGAATGGATGTGAGGAAGGGATTGAAAGGGAACAAGCAATCAGTATGGGGCAGTTTTCTCAGGAGTGGAGTCTCCTGAGCCATTTACTGGCCCTAGACAGAACCTAGAAAAGGGGAGATCGAAGAGGATGAATAAGAGGGAGTGTCAGCAGGGATGGGCAGAGGGAGGGAGGAGGAAGGGAGGTAAATGCTTGAAGGGGAGGGATAGGGAAAGTAAGTAAAGTCAGCATGTGATTAGAGGTGTGGTTGAGGCGTGGTCCTCGCTCCAGAACCAGAACAGAAAGAACTCCACCAAAAAGAAGAAGACATTTCAAAAGAAAACAAAACGTTTAAAAGCTCAAAAAGGTTAAAAGCTTGATTACGCATTATCCTGAAATGACTCCCAGTAGCCCAGTGTTTAAATGTGGAAGCCTAAGCAGCAAGCAGGAAGTAAAGCCCCTCTCTGCATTCAGAGGTGACACTCACTGACTGACTGTTCGTTCTCTCATTCAGTCTACTGAGAGTCACCTCCTGCCCTCTACATCAAACCGCACAGCGATAGCAGATGATGCTGTATATGTAACATGTATTGTCCTCCTGTAAAATCCACTCTGTACACCATGTTCGCGTTCACCTTGCCCGAGTTTTCTATCCACCGTGTTTGTTCATTTTGTTGTCCAGCCTTCCAGTCTATTTAATCCCCATTGATATCGTGCTGCTGAGTCCCGCATGTGTTGCATGTTCTATGTGCATGTGTGGAACTCAAACCTTGACGTTTGTGTAACTTATTCATTTGTGTGTTGTTTGTCCTTGGGCGGTTTTTCAATGTTTGTGACCTGGAAAGACTTCCAATGGTGTTCAAAGATGTACAACTTTTTGGCAGTGACACCTCCAAATAAATTTAATCCGCTAAATCTGAGGTGTTTGTTTGTATGTGTTTAACATGTTGCTCATTTTTCACCCCTCCCCCCCCAGCTTGATGTTTAGAAGTCGTGTTTATGCTCTTTGCATACGGATGTGTTTACATTATCTTCACCTTGGGATCAGCTGTGTCTTTGTTGTGGCTAACGTGTATGTTCAAGTGCCTGTGTAAGAGTATTTATCAAGGCTGGCCAGGACTTATCTTTGTTTGTTTGTGTGTTTATATCAGATGTATGCATGCATTTGTGTCCTTCCTTTGAGAGTGTACGTGCCTGGATATTTGTACGTTGTTGCCCACTGATGTGACTATGTGCATACCTTTGTGTGTGTGTGTGTATGCGTGTGTGTCAATGTGTGTAGGTGCGTCCACCCAGGACTCAGATGCCATGGAGCCAGAGAAGCAGGTGGACAGCACGGTGAAGATGGCCGGAGTGATCGCAGGGATCCTCATGTTCATCATCATCCTCCTCGGCGTTGTCCTCACCTTCAAACGCAGGTAAGTAATAAGCCCATCATCGGGACATAGCGGCAACTTAAAGGTGCTATATGTAGCGTTTTAACAATAATAAATCATCAACACATCCGTTTTATATCTATCCAATTCCCAGCCAAGACGGACGAGACAGTTGGTAGCCTCCATCGGACGTCATGCTGTGTTTTTTGGAGCCAAATTTGTACGGCCACGTTTGCTGTTGAGTTTCATTGCGGCACAAAACAGGAAGAGGGATGTTCCTCCACAGGAAACTTTTATAGTTTCTGGTGAGAGCAGATGGTGAACAGGGGCAACATAAAGAAGAAAAAAACAAATATTAAAAGACTCCAGCAATAAGAGCAGCATTGGTATTTAGATAGAGGCTACCAATCATCTTTACAAGCACCGTGTCACTTTGTAACAGTAACTGCTCGGATCTGTGTTGAATAAAATACTACATTTAGCATCTTTAAACCATATGAATATATAGACTGATAGACAGTTTGATAGACCTAATGTCAAGTCAAGTGTCCTCATAGTTGATAGAAGATAGGAATGGACAGATAGACATAGAGACAGGTAGTGACACATTTCTGGACAGGGGAGGAGGTAAATGTGTTGAGGTGAAGGTGGATGTTTAGTTAGTTAGTTAGTTTCAGTGTCAGTCAAAAGAAATCTTTCTCAGAGATTAGGATTTATCAAAAAATTGCAGGTTGCACACTATATGTTACGTTTATGAAGGCCACAAAGTTCTTTTCATTTCTTAAGGCGATGTAAAAGGTCAGAATTATGTATTAAATCTGGTGATTTGCTTAATCCTGTCTAACCCTTAAAGGCAAAATAAATAATAATGATAGATGTGCCCAGAGTTTAGATATCTAAAACCAAGATGAATTGTATTTTACTTTTTCTTTCAGCTAGCAGGCATACACAGCTTCCCGTGTCTGTGTTAACATGCACACTGGCTTGCCACCATCACCTGCCTTTCTTTCCTTTTACTTTCTCTAAATTCTCTAGATCGCCTCATCCATCCTTACATCCCTCTCTACTCCATCCGCAGCACGCTTATACGTTTTGTTTTGCATTTGTTTAAGTTTCTTTTGGCATTTTTATTGTTTTTGTTCGTATTGTTTCTTACTCACACCCAAAACTCATAAAACAAAAGGATTGCTGAGGAACAATGATTAAAGTGAAGGAATTCTTCAGGGTGCCGAGTACAAATAGAAAGTCAACACAATAACTTCACACAACCAGACTGTGGCACTTTTTTATGCCGATTTGCACTACAAAACTAAGACAGGAGCCACAGGGAGTTGAAATGTAAGGCGTGGGGATTACTTGGTCTGATTGCTCAAGGACTTAAATTGTAATACTTTTGTACAAGCAAACAGCAAAATAAATTATGGTGTGGACTCAGAAGTGAGTATAATCATTTTCAAAGGGAATTCAGCTGAATTTTGCTGCTTATTTAAATAAAATGTATCGTGAGAGCAAAGCGTTGAGGACTTCGTGTCACGTCAAGGTTTGGTACCGCCAACAGTTAGCAGAAAGCTTGGACGATTATCACATCAGCCAAGACAGGCAAATAAATATTGACTCAATTTTACATGTTTACTGCAAGTCATCATTAAGACTGCAGCCATCAAGTCCTTCCATTAACAACAGCCGCCCGTCCATTAACTGTAATTTTTATCTTCCAGAATGACTTCCAACACCGTGCATCTGTGGATGAACAATACTGATTCTGAATAGCTTAAAATTATTTGAAAGAAAAGCTGAATAGCTAAGACTGGCTTATCAACTGGTGTCATTCAACAACTGTCCAGTTCTAGCCAAATAAATGTCATCCTAAATGAAGTCATTTCGAGTGTTATCACATTACCCTTTTTTTTTTTTGCTTTCCACGTGTCATTTCACGTCTCTACTGACTTGTCTGGTGACATGGTACAAAGAGAAACAAAGTCAGCATATGGAGGTGGTTAGGGTGGATGGATGGGTCAAACGCAGGACGACTTTGACTGCCGCTAGTGTCCCGTGTGAGCCAAGAGTCTGCTTTGACTTACATCATGTTCGTAACAAAACTTATATAAATACTTATTTTAATACAAACCATAATCTTTTCCTTTACAAAACCAGGACGTTCGGGTGCCTATACCAAACTGAAACCATTCCACAATGTCAATATAACATACTTATTGTTGCCATGGCAACAAAGGTCACTTCATCCTGTCCTGTAAAGCTCAAAACTCATAAAACACGCCGTCTCTAACGGGCGTTAAATGACACGTGAAAAGCTTCAAAACGCGTTGAGATGACACACAAAATGTCTTGTCTTGGTACACTGTATGAAATCCACCACGTTCAGCACATAGTACACTTTTAACGACGACAGTTATTTATTAGTTATTAGTCTTTGTATACAGCCTATGGTGTAAACCAGCAGGGCCAAGAAAAGACGTGATAAAACAGGAGGAGGAAAAAAACAAAACAAAAAGTACACACGAATTTGCACAATCTTGGAAAACAGTATAGGTCCATGTCTTACCAGAAACAAGGTAGAGTGCATTCAGGTAGCATGACATTGAACATGTTTGCTGCATGGAAATAGTGAATCTTCCAGAATAAGATTCTTCTACATGTTTCAGGGAAAACACGCAAACAGAGGCCATAGGACAGCACTGTTATATGCTACTACATACTAGCAGTACAGTTAAAAGTCAAGTGTATTATTTTTTAGAGCACTGGAGCCAAGTCGAACACAACGCGGGGAACGTCAGGCTCTTGCACTGACAGTAATACATCGAGGGAAACGGGCAGATACCTTATTACCAGTCTGAACACAACATCACATCCATTTCAAGTGAGAGAAAGGAGGCTGGGGAGTCAGAGAGGGCACGAGGTCAGTTGGCAATCCTAATCAGAGGCTAACAGAGAATATCCCAAACACCAAGAGGCTAGAAATAGAGCCAGAGCTGAAAAATGCCAGGAGCAACAAGAAACATATAGTTAGAGACTTCAGAAGAACGTGCAGGTTCGGGACTATAGCAGATAATCAGAACGGGAAGGCAAAAAAGAAAAGTGAGCAGGAAGAGAATGTACAAGGTTTGAAGAATATGAAAAATGAAAACAAGACGCTACTGGTTAACCCGGGGGTCAAACGGATATGATAATCAGATGCTAACCAGCTTAGCAGGGCATAATATACATAAAAAGGCCAATTAGAGGGCAAATCCACCATGTAAAAGAATAGAAAGAAAAGAAAGAAGCAGTTAAGATGCCGCTCAGATGTTCTCATACGTTAACCCCGGAGTTAAAGGTCCCATACAGAGCAAATGGAGTCATGCGGCACATATGAATGTATGACATAAAGACGGAACAGCCAGGTAGATTCGGAGATGTTTATGGCAAAAAAAGTGAAGAGTAAAATGATGCTAAGAGTTAGTGAAGAGTCTTGGAGATGGAAGAGCTAAAATAATTGATAAAAGGAGTGCAGACAAATAGATCCGGACAGCGGGGGGTTTACCATATCATAGGCCGCTTTCTGAGGTCATCCATATTTCATTCCGCACACTTTAGCCAGTCGTCCGGGTGGCAGAAAAAGTGTTTTTTAAATCCAAAGTGTTTTACATGCCTTTCAGAGCCCATGAATTATTCCGTGACAAAACTTTGTCGGGAAGCGAGCGCGCACAACTGTCCAATTAATCTTTCAGAACGCCGTTACACGTGTTCAAAATGGACTTAATTTTTCAAGGAAAGGCGGGCGACGTTGCTGATAATGTAATGTAAAAGTGAATGTAGCTGGACATGGTTGAAGTCTTAATGGGGATTTGATGTTTCTACAGCCAGGTGGCCCCGGGGGCTCAAACAAGCAACACTGGAAGATACACTTTTCATAAAGAAGGCCGAGAGGAGGATGGATGAATAATTAATGTTCCTAAAGCTCCCTAAACACCGGCTGATTTTCTTTGTGTGATGCCCGAGAATCAGACCCCGACTAAGTAACTGAGAAAAAAGGTTACGTCTCTGAAAGTGCAAACTGATGGGAAAATATGTTATTCAAACTTTTTTCACCCTTACTTGCTTTCATCCAAGCTCTTTATAATTTCAGCCCTGCAGCAATCTTCTGTGATTTTATTTGTATTTAAGCCTTTGGTAACGCCGTCATGCCCAGGCCAAAGACTCATCCTTGATTAAACAAAAAGAGATAACTCTAAGATTGTAGATATGCAGGCAAACAAGAAAATGAACAACAGCTTTGGATATTACCTCTGGCTATATGACACATAGGTTTAATGTAATGCCTCTGCTGTCAGGCTTGACTCTGCCCTTTCACATTAGCTCTCGTGTTACGGCCTTAAAGATGCATTTGTGCAGAAATGTCTGAATTATTAATTCCAAACTTCACCTGAAGGGCTTCTGCGTATTTGAAAAGGTCCTGACAAGCGAGGCCAGGTCAGGTCGTATTGGAGCTGTCCATATTTTTTATGTTTATTTACATTTATACGCACGCCTGGATAGCCTGAACGCATGCTGATGCAGTGGACGCATCAGTAAAAGAGGGAAATACTGACATCCTTTCATATCGGATTTAATGTACCTAAATTTTAAAATTAACATTAAAGAGATTCTCCTGCTTTGTTCTAATACTGATACTAGTGACACACAGTGTGTGTGTTAAAGTCCATGATGTCGCATGGAGACTGTAGCAACAGGCCTGCCACAGCCTTACAGATGCTGCGAGACAGTAATAGTCCCCACGAGAGACGGGTGCTGTCTAGACACTCTCAAACGAAATCATAACAGAAGTTATCCCTTGACACTTTCCATATACAGCATGTCTAGACTGTACTTTTTATAATATTATTTACAGAGACCCATCAGTTCCCAGAAAAACTTCCTTTAAGAGGTAGAAACCTTGAGCGGAAGCCGGGCTCATTGAGGATGGAGAGGAGGAGGAGGAGGAGGAGGAGGGAGGAGGAGGGAGGGAGAGAGACAAAGATGAACAGCAGCAATGATAACTACAACCATAATTATAACAGAAATATGACTAATACTAATTGCTACAGTAAAGTATGGCTGCAGTAGAAGGGAGTGAGGCAGAGAGACAAAAAGATGAACGCGCACATGCAAATGTGTGCAAAGACAAAGATGAGACACACACACACACACTGCATGCAAACACACAAAGATGGATCCAATGCGTACACACAGCTACACACACACACACACACACACGGGCAAATCTAGCATAGAATGTGTGATATTTTAATAGTGCAGACAAACATTTTGATGGTGTATTTAGTGGAAGTGTGTGTGAGAGAGCGTGTGTGTAAAATGTGTGTTTCGTTGTGTGTGTCGGTCTGCGTTGTGTATGAATGTGTATCTCTCTGCCATGCAGCGATTGTTTTTTTATTTATTTTTTTCGCTTGTGTGGCTGGATATAAAAAGTGTCATCAAAGTCAATGTCTGTGTGTGTGTGTGTGTGTGTGTGTGTGTGTGTGTGTGTGTGTGTGTGTGTGTGTGTGTACTGTGGCCTGAAACTCCTCCTTAGGCATCTGAAGCCAATATTGACAGGGGCAGAGCCACGGATTGTTACACACATTGAGAGCGAGGGAGAACTCCAGATGGGACAAACACAGACACACACACACTGCTCTCGGCCAAACACACACCAAAATATTTCTCTCATATCTCTGACTCCTCAGCGTCCTTCATGGCAGCACTTCCTTTAAGGTTCCTAATAGTTCAGACTTCATGTTTTCATTAGCAGAGTCTAAATATTATCCCGAAAAAACGGTCCTAAACAGTTAAACTGTATAGATTAAGATCACTACGGTTGCATGAGGCTTAGATTGTTTGTGGTTATAGAAGAATGAAACGTTCTAGATAAGAGGCAGAGACATGCATAACAATACTTGCATAAGGTAGCTCCCAGTTATGAGCCACTGTGATGCCTCTTGAATAACCAGCCACACTCAGCGAAACTAAAAAGATTGTTCTTTTTGCTCGCATTTTTCACACGGTGAATTCTCTGCACACAAAAAAGTTCATTTCTCTCAAACTGTGTTCAGATTGTGAGTACTTCCCCTTTGCTAAGCCAAGGTGTGTCTAGGACTGGTCACAATAAAAGAGACACTGTTTTGACATGTGCCATATCACACCATATCTCTATACGTGTATGTATCTGAAAGTTTGTTTTAACATGCGTGTCACGCTGCTGCACGCGAATCAGTACAAACTGTACATGCATTGCTTTCCGCGCTTCCATTCCAGCTTACCAATCACTCTCCTCTTCTTCTAGCTCTTCACATTCACTCTCACACTCTTAAAAGCAGCGGTAAGAATGATAAGCAAACATCTCATTGTTACATTTGATATATTTTTTTGCCATAAACATCCTGTTGCTTAAATAATTATAAAGACTTTGTTGCCATTGTTCTGAAAGAATGAAAATCGATCATTAGGTTTGTGCCTACGACTGAATAGGCAAAGGAACTCGAAATGTGTCACCAGGGTTGGGTCAGATTATTTTAAAATGAATTACATGTCCTCAAAATCAACCATTGAACATACTACTTGAACATATTCTTTTTCTCTCTTTGAACATCTGAAAACACACATTATTATACATCATTCATATCCAGCGTTTACAACTGGTCAAATGGAAGTAGGGTTAGAAACATCTTCAAAAATCATAATAATTTTTAAAAAATGAATAGATCAAATAAAAAGCATGAAAAATTAAAAGTTGCTATATTCAAGTCAGCAACACATTTTTTCAAATGTAATCTGAGATTATCCTATTTCATGTAATCCATTACTACCCAACTCTGCGTAACAGAAAACTGTACGGCTAAAATAACTCACTTGTTCTCTCTCTGAAGTCTCGTCCACCGGCTTCAACAACAATAGAAATATAAGACAGTTTGACACATTAAATTTCACCATCGCTCCTCATGACGGGACGTCTTCAGATTCAGACACGGGGCTTTAAATGGATTTTCTTTTTCTCACAATGGCTTCACGTCTCCTCCAAGCTTCTGTCGACTGATACAGCCGAATGTTTCCGGCGTCTCCTGACTCTTGTTTTCTTTGTACCGTGTTTATGGAGCCCCTCTTTGAGAAATTGTTCATGTCACTTATGAAACTCTGGGACTTCTACCTGTTATAGTCACCATGTTTGAAACTTGTCACCTTGATAAATCCTTCCATCTTGATACATCACTTAACGGTACTCTTGCTGAAAAAAAAAAAAACCTACTACGTCCCACACACTGACACGCTGTGGTGATTTATGCTGCGAGAGAAAGTCTGCTTTCCAGCTCATATAGGGGCAGGTCTGATCTTTTCATGGCTGCCTAACCAGATAAAAATCAAATTAAATCTGTTTTCTCCCTCTTTAGTCTATCACGGCTCATTCATGTTCTCTGTTCTCCAGACACAGACACTATTTTGTGCCGCTATGTGCAACAGTTCAAAATTCATGTTAAAGGATTAGCTTTAAAAAAAAAAAGGGATTATGAAAGTCATGGGCATGCAAAACAGAGAGAATGGGAGTACAAATGTTTCAGCGTTCAGGTCATTGTCAGCATCAGACAGCCATGACGCTGGATCTGTGCCAGAAAATAACAAAAGTAAGAGGCAGAATTCAGCCTGACAACAAAATGCTGTAGTCATTTCAACAGAAAACAACAAGTGGAAAAAGGTGGAGCTGCAGCCTTTTTAGAGTCAGGTCTGCTTCTGTAGCTCAGTGTCAGCCGAGAAACCACAGATGAAACGCATGTCTCAGCTTTCTCACCGCAAACCTCTCTGACTCGAGGTCTCACACCCTTTAATGTCTCTCTATCTTCCTGTTTTTCCTGTCTTTGGCTCCACCCCTTCCTGTCCCGTCCTGTACCTGCCTTGCCCTTGCTCCGATAGAGAGATTCACACGTGGAGAACTCTGAGCGTGGGGTATTGTATGTTTACTTCTAGACATCAACGCATCCACTCCACTCCACTCCACTCCACTCCGCCCCTCACCTCCGCCTCTTTCAGTAGTTTTCCAAATGCATCTTATGACTAAGGCTGCACCTGGAAAATGGATGTGGTATTTCCAGTTCACAAAAGACACGGTCATTAAACAATGTAGCCATCTACAAATACTTCATATCTTTAAAACTATTTTCATCAAATTTTTCACTCATAATCTGGAACCTGGAGCTAGCGTTATTAGCGGATCTGCTTTGTTTTCCTTGATGGCTTCAAGGTGCAAAGTGCAGTAATATTTGAGAAAAGTGTTCAGGTGCAAATGGGATTTTTAGAATGGCTGACGTGATGTTCGATGTCATTATTAGTTAACGGTAACAAGTTAACTAATGTAAGATGCTTTTGGTACACCTCGCCCCGGTATCTCTGATCATTTATTTCAAGTCATCTGTGCATTTACGTCATTACTGCACGTCATCTGTGATTTATTTTCTTATTTCTTTTGTAAAACGTGCACGTTTAAAACAAACTTTCATTGCATCAAAACTGACTTCTCATTGTCCCTGTATGGTGAGAGATGGCTGGATTGTCTGTCCGATGCTTTCCTGGTCATTTGCTTGTGATGCATTGTCAGTGACTTTGGTATCTACACCTGCAGTCAGTTGCAAATGGAAAGTCAGAAAGTCAGACAGAGAAACAAAGAAAGTGTTCGGGGTTCTGTGGCTGCTTTCTATACTGGGAACAGGTCGGCATAATTGATTACATCTCACCATAAGGCAAGCAATCAAAGCGGGGTTTTTTCAGAAGCGAGAACCGAGGCAGACAGATGCCTGGTTAAATAATTAGAGCAACTCGGTAGGTCAGGAATGATGTGTTTGGCTTCAATAAATATAACAGAGGTGGGAGATTAAGAGGGAGATATGTGGTAATATCATGCCGAATGAATTTCGACGCTTCACAAATATCTCCACCCACATTGTTCTGGGCTCAAAGACAATCCACTCTGCGCCCGTCATGGTAGCGAGTCATTTTTCCTTTAATAAAACCTCCAGCCTGCGTTTGAAAACAAGATACATCTCTTTACTTCAATGCTCCAAAGATTTCAGTGAAATCTTACACTTACATTTGATTCGTAATTTAGACACAAACACAAGTTATCGGAGAAATATCATGTCACACTCAAATGTTGCGTTTAAAAATGCTGTTGTTAGGTTCACTTTAGTG
Organism: Miichthys miiuy; assembly: GCA_036365135.1. Classification (NCBI taxonomy): domain Eukaryota; kingdom Metazoa; phylum Chordata; class Actinopteri; family Sciaenidae; genus Miichthys; species Miichthys miiuy. The sequence goes on from CM071604.1 coordinate 28,327,318, forward strand.
AAAAATGAGTATTTACCAGAGGGGGAAGGGGACACGATTGGGTGGTCACACCGTCTAAAATTTTGGATAAAAAGGAACAACTTTTCCAAGTCCAAGACTAATTTGAGATGAAAGAAAGCAAGAAACTTCAGGCAGTTGTTTGACATTGTGTGTTTAAGGATGTGGAAGTCACGGTGGGTGGGTTTATATTAATCGATTACATCAATTCCCATTTTCCCAGAAGTCTCTTATTCAGGAAAGTTTAACGTTGATGGTCTAAAACCTCACCTCAGCTAACAAGGTTTTAGTTTCTGAAAGCCCGGCTTTACCTCTGACCGGACTTGTCAAACCTTGACCTGAACATATTTGTGTGACAAGTTCAGATTTTGATCCTCACTAAGTTATTGGGGTTTAAAAGGTAAAAGTTGTGCACAAAAGAGCGGCACCACAATGAGATTTTTGAGTGATTTTTATGAGCAACGTTCCTCCTGGAGGAAAGAGAACGTTTGAAAATGCACGTCTGCGGCAGCTGATTAATTAGGAAATCGCGGGAATGCCTTGACCCACAGATCTTAAATCACCCGCCCATCCACTCAACCCAGGCGAAGAAGTCTAGAAATAAATGATGGGTCCTCCACACGGAGAGAGCAAAAGGACACATCCTCTTTCAGGACAATATACTGCACCCTCAGGGGCTTAGTCTATGACAAGAGAATTGAGGCGATTAGTAGCTGGTGTCAGCCCAGGGAATGGACTCAGGCTGGATCCACTACACATGGCAGGCTCTTACAAGGCCAAGTGGTCTGAAGTGTGTATGTGTGTGTGTGTGTGTGTTTCCAGTGGACTTTCAGTCTCTGAACTTGGGCACATGCTGTGTAGAGACACACACACACACACATTAGAGAATCCTGCGTACCTCCATGCTGACAGAAGCTAAACTTATTCACAGATAATTTGGCGGTGTTAACACACACGCACACACACACACATGCACGCACACACACACACAGAGCTGGACTTGACCCCCATTCTGCAGATGTGACACATGGTTGAATAATGGACTCTGCTGCTTGCTGAGATAAATGCTTGATGGTCCACTTATGGCACTGTTATAATGGGTGATGGCTAGCAATTTTGCACACACACACACACACACTCACACTCACACAGAAGTACAAACTCTCATGCACTGCATGATCTGACATGCAAACAGGTACATGGAACAAGAATGCCTCATAGAACAACTTGTTACTCACAACCTGGCTCTTATTGTCACGGCTCCTTTTTCATTTCTGTTGCTTATGATAACATTTTACTCTCCGATTTAATTGCTTAAAAATACACCGCTAGACACAGAGCAATGCAGACTATTAGAGGAGGCAAGGCGAGCTGTCAGACTGTCAGACATGTTGTAAACAAATTTGCAGTTCAGCTAAAGCCAAATAATTTGGAGGTAAAAACCGAAGGTGGAAACACCTTTATCGTGTCCCTGCTTTGTAAAACTGCTGCTGTTTTACAGTACGGCACAAATCGTTGGTGATAACCTGTCAAAATAAATGCTTTAGATGGTATAAACTATGTGGATTTGTTTACAGCCTGTCTGGTCAGTCTGTAAGGACGTTCCTCTCCCCAAAGAACTCTATTACAAAGCGGTGTGTAATAGTGTCAGTCCACAGATCTCAGCAGAAAAAGCTGAATGTTTCCAGAAGCGACTGAAAAACTATTTAAATGCAGTCCAGGGCTGGACAGTAACTGTAAAAACGAATAAATACTATCATAAATCAATTTTCAAAGGACAGAATCAGTGACATCATTATGTAGTGAACATAAAAACTTCATCTGGATAGTCTGCCTTTAGATTATTTGTAACATTTCAACCGTTTTGCTTTGTCTGTAGATGTTCAACAAATCATCTTAGAGTATATTAGAACGGTTCATTCATTAAATAAGCTAAATAAAATGACAGAAGATGGCACCATAATTTGCCCAGAGAAACCAGCTTCAGCCGATCGCCCAACTATACAATATATGTAACAGTTCATGGACATACCCTAACCAAGAAGTCTCCATCAATATTTTATTAAAAGCTTTAACGAAAATTTGTGAGGTTTTGATGTGAAGGACAGGTGAACGGATGTAGATGTTGAGGGGAGAATGTGTCGGAGAGTTGTCATCCGGCTGGTCTGGAAGAGGAAGACTCAGAGTGGAGGTTTCGTCTAACTGTATTAACACCTGAGCTCCCCAGTGATACCCAGAATAAGATGTGGAAGAGTTATGCACTGGATTGGACAGGAAAAGGACGAGGGAATGAGGAATGAAAGGTTGAACAGAAGGGAAGGGAGGGTAGGTCGAGAATACTGAGGCAAGCGGGGCTCGACGGCTAAGCTGGGTCAAGAAGCCTGACAGGTGATTAGAGGTGTGGTTGAAGCGTGGCCCTGCTCCTGAACTTCAGTCGGCTAATTATCTGTTTTTTTTATGCCTAAATCTGAACCACAGTGGTACAATGTCAGAAATGAGTTTGTAGAATCTCTAATAAGCTGTTAAAATGTTACAAACTGTCTGTAGGCAGACTATCCAAATATAGTGTTACCGATATAATGAGACTTTAATAGATAAGAAATGTTCCCGCCACGGAGAACTAATTGGTTTTGACATTTATTCATAGGTTCATAATTTATTTTCTCTAGCGTTCATTTCAGAGTGTGTCCATATGCATATGGCGTGTTGACATCTGTCTTGTAACAGATCTAATTAACTACTGTAGATTTTAAATAGAGATGAAAACAAGTCACTCAAAGTTCTTCTTCTTCTTCCATTTGAAACCATATTTATTAATTCACACATCAACCCACAGATCCACACATTAAACATTCTGACTAACATACACGTACCGCTGCCCACTGAGCACCTGCTTTGCTAAAGAGCACGCTGACAATACCGATGGAGGAGAAGGCGGGTTTCCCCTCATTTAGCTGCTCTGCCACACCTCAGCGAGCTGCACTTCAGCTAGAGAGTGTGTGTGTGTGTGTGTGTGTAACATACTCTACCCATCATGTCTATGGAATTAGCTGTAATGGAGCGCTAATAAGCCACACTGACAGCATGCGCATGGAGCATGTGTCAGTAAAAAGCCTTATGTTCATGTTTGTCAACGTATGTGACTGTCTATACGTTACATGGCAGCCGGCGGGTATGTCAGCGCGTTGATGACAGATTGTAGGCGTAGATTGCGTGCATGTGGGTGTATGAGAGAGAGGAAGTGTGTTCATGCAGTAGGTGAGATATTTTTCATCCAACTCAGCCTTTAGAGAGAGGAAAATATCCCTTCAGGACAAACTATTCATATATATAGGTATGATAAATGTCATAGTTAAAATATACGTGTGCACAGTGGCGTGGTGGCCAATACAACCTGCAGAGATCCATGATAAGTTACACCTCACATCCATGTTGAAGTGTTTGTTGTGCGTGTATTTTTTTCAGCTGATAGTATTCATATAAGCCCGTGATAAACTATAGCCATCGGTGTGAAAATGGTTGCGTGTTTGCAGCAGAAACCATTCATACAAAAGCCGAGATAAGCCCCAGCCGTCGTATCGGAGTAGAAGAGAGCGTGTGTGTGTGACGGGTATATATGTATATATATGTATACAAATATGGTGGTCTCCATCTTTTTTTTTCCTTATTTCTTTCACCCATTTATGAACCCATGTCGCTTAAACCTATGACAAACTACCTTTCCCAAGTCACGTCTGACATTCAGCCACGTCAGGCTGTGATAACCGACAGGCTGGGTGGCACGTAACGGGCAGCAGGGGTGCATTGATGACGATACTTAAACGTCCGATGTTGCATTTTGGATCAAAATATGACGTTTTAATCTCACAATTTCCATACATGATATGAACGATGACGGAAATGTCCCCACGAGGTTTCTTATTTTCGATAATCCTAGCTCATTTTGAAACAGCAGGAACTAATGGATGCAAAAAAAAAAAAAGCACACAGTGAGAAGATACAGGGCAGAAATTAGGTTTCACTTTCATTTTTCGGTGAGGTTGTTATATCTGTGCACCACTGAAGAGGTGGACTGTGGAAAATATGACTCATTAAATGAGTGGTGATCGCAAGAAATCATTAAAAAGACAAAGAAGTCACAGCGTTTTGTAAGGCACCTCAAAAATAGTTCCCAACTGAACTATAAACGTGCACAAGTTCTACCTGATGCAGTTCTGACTGGATAGCTGATTCTAGCAGCTTCTACGTTAACCTCTTCAGCCGGCGTCATTGCTTTCAAGCAAGCAGTCACACACAGTAGCATTAGTTGCCATAGTTGCCAGTAGAACAACTGGTTGGTCCGAACAACTGCGATCCAAGATGGATTCTCGTGTGATCGTGTGAGCTGCCTCGCAAGCGTAGCCCAGCTTGACACTTGATGTTTCTACCCTCTAAGGGATCAATGACAAGTTTAGACATATTGGTTAAGACAAAACAGCCAGAAAGGAAACATTGTTGAGGTTATTGCTTGAACGTTTTAGTTTCGTTGCAGCGTGAGGTTGACGTCGGACATTTGCTGTCTTTGAAGGTGTTCAAGTGCTTTCCTTTCAAGCAGTACTTAAGATGATGGAAAGATTATTAAGTGAACATATTCCCCATGCGATATTTGACAAAATGTTGTGTTCACTTGAGGCAACACTGTGACAGTCCTGTACCTGCTAAATCCAAGAGCAAATGTTTGCTACCAAGTTTATTTGAGCTCAACTAATTTGCACTCATCTCTTTTATTAATTGCAAACACTTGGAAACAGCACAACGTTTAATAATAAACCAAGAGATGAAGACTCATGAAACATGTGCATATCAAGCACCATAGGTACAGTGCAGCAGAGGAGTTTCACTATCGGCTCACCACTTCTGTGTCCCTATGTGGAGTCCACTTATGAACAATGAAGTCATCTGCACTTTAAGTGCCTGCAGGACGAATGAGTCAGTGCTACTCTTCTTTTCCTAGACTCTAATTTCTTTATGTCAGCTTCCTGTAACAGATAGCCGCCCGTTTTGTGATCTGCATCACTTTGTTGTTCTGTCGCAGAGCTGCTGTGAAATCCATTCTTCACAAAAGTGCTAAATATACCCACAGCCATCAGTGGCTAACAATTAATCACTTTTTACACACATAAATACAAACACATTATCATCAATATCTTGTTACAAATACATCACCATCTCTCTCACACCCATACTTTCCCCCCCTCTCTCTCTCTGTCTCACACACACACACACACACACACCTGCTGGAGTGTTTTTTCTACGCTGTATTAATATTTATGACCAGTTTTAACGGCTGTGGCTTTTACAGCCGGGCTCCAGCGCTCTGCACTTTATTAATATCATAAGGACAATGTCAGCAGAGCCCTTAAAGAGGGTTATGGGTATGACAGAGTGTGTGTGTGTGTGTGTGCACGCATATGTGTGTGTGTATAGGTGGGTGAATGGTGGGGGCGGCATGTAAGTGCACAGGTGTGTAGTGAGGAGGAGATGCATATGTTTGACGTGTGTGTATGTGAGTGTGTTAATAATACGATCAGCCTTTCTCCATTATCTTTTCTCGATAGATGGACAGATGTATAGACAGATTATAGATAGATTATAGACAGATTATAGATAGATTATAGATAGATGGATAGATGCTGTGTGCAGTATAGTTTGTGTGAGGTCTGCCTTTCTTTAGATAGCAACATAAATATTGATCCCTTTGAGTCCTGCTTGACTCCCCCTTCGTACTGAAAGTCAGTCCGGTGCAGTGTGAGTGTGCCTAAGTCTGTGTGTGTGTGTATGTGCGTACCTTAGGTATTATGGGATCCCAATCTCTGGCCTCTTACCAGTTGAAGGGTGCATGCCAGGGAGAAAAGTTACCAACAAACCATTACAGAGGGAGCCCAGTATCTTACACACACACACACACACACACACACACACATGGATGAATGAGATATTGGTCAGACGTATTAGTTCTGGTGTGTTTATTTATTTTATTATATTTATCCACTTCTTCACAAACCTTAACATTTATTTAGCTGCTTTAATTGTTAACTATACTACTACTACTATTACTAATAATAATAATTGCTGCGTTTTCTGTGAATCAGCCCTTTAAAACAAGTCCAGTGTTAAACTGTCATGGCCCTGTAATCCTTACAGCAACAGCACACACTCTTCATCTGACTAAAGATTCATCTCTGCTTCCATTGATTCCTCTTCCAAACTTCCATCTTTTATCTTTTGCTCTTTTCTGTCATTCATCATTCCATATCTGTCTATCGAGCAGCCTTTGTGATGGAGGCATCAGATGTGCACCTTATTTATTTTTTTATTTTTATGTTTTTTTGTTTTTTTCCCCTTAAATACTTAACCAAAGCATTCATTTATTACGTTTTTATTAAGAAATGTTTAACCAGTGTAGAAAGTTCAGGATGACTGGCCTGTTTATCATCCGTGCCGTGATGAGAACGCAGACAGTGAAATGTCCATATATCGCTGCTCTATCAGTGCTCCATGCTAACACATTAGCATATATAATGTTGAGGAATAGGCAATAAACCAAAGTCCTGCTTTGCATCAGCTCTACAGCCACGTGCGCTTTAATATGAATATCATTATTATTGTTGTGTTTCAAATTTAGCATGTACTTTTGAACTATGTTAGATGATAAACACAGCTCAGTGGATGAATACATGATTCGTGTTTTTTTTTGTGGTAGCAGCACCAAAACAAATAATTAATCACTCATTAGTAGTTTAGTTTTCATTTCGGCTTTTTTTTCCATTTGCAGATTAAACTGTATTTAAAACAATTAATAATGTTCTGTTGCGGTGATGTTGTTTTTCTCATTTTAACTAACACAAGTTGTACTGCTATTACTTAACAGAGTTGTGATACAGCATTAGCATGGAGCACATGAGTGAACAGTAGATGAATATGATGTCTGTGTTTTCATCTCGAGTTAACGAACAGGCCGATCTGCTGTGGAAAGAAAATCCATAGATCCCTTCTACTGACCATGTCACAGCTGATACGGTGGAGTATTTCTGCTAGATGTTGCTATAGACGAGGGTAAAACCTTTCATAGATGATCAGCCCGTCTTCTTGTAAAGATAAAGTCAACTAATCACAGACAAACTTATTGACCCAACAAGGAAGGAGAGAAAAACTCAGCACATGGCGAGTCAACACGATGGACAGACTGTCAAACTGTCAGACTGACAAGCAAACATTCACTGTCCATGAAAGCTTCATGAAACAAATCCAGACAGAAAAAAAAAAAAAGTTGATAGACAGCAAAATATTTCACAAGTTTGAGGACACGTGGCAATTAGATGGACAGGTTGTATAGATGGATAAGAAGACAGATTTAAACAGAGGGAAGAAAAACATGTGTCAGTTTAAAGTGTCAGCCAGTCCTAAATATTATTTTTTTTTCATTCAAGCCATGAACTAATCCAATGTGTTTGTCCTTCTTCTGGGTTTTGCTCTGTTGTCATCATCGGCCTCACCTCACCATGCTTCAGAAGACATGCTTATTCCTACTCTTATTACCTGTAAGTAGAGATTTCACATCAGGAATAACTCCTTTGTCAGCCCATTATTTGTTCCTTATGACTAGCTTTTGATTTCTGCTAAAAAAAAAAAGTTTGTCTTGTTTTCTTGCATCCTGTTTGACTTGTGCCATATTTAATACATCTGAGGCCACGTTGTTTCTTTTTAAAATATCCAAAACCCTAAAGACATCCCGCCAAAAAAAAAGTCGTAGAAAGCAAATCTCACGTTTTTCTTTGCTGAAGAACTTTGCTGCATGATACGAGTTCTACAGGATTACCTGCCGAACACAAAGTTTGACGTGATGCTTGGTAAACAAAACTCAGCAGCCTGCAGGTACAATATGTCATTTGGCAGACTGCAAAAAATTCATAACCATAAAGGAATGTAAATTCAGTTATGACCCACACTGTTGTGTTGTAAAACCAGAAGCATCAACACTTTGAACGGCTTGCAAAACCCTTTTATTAGATAACCTGTCCGTCACGGACTTCATATAAACAAAGACAGGACCCACAATTGCAAAATTAATCAAATCAGTTTTATAGACTCCCAGATGGACATTTGAATCCATGCAGCCACTGTCAACACGGAAACGTGTAGAGAGAACCTCAACTTCACTCTTTTCAAGCTCAGACAATCCAACAAATAACTGTCAATTATATAAATGCAGATTCTCCATGGCGACCTAACTTTTAATAGCTTTGCTATGGATGTTAAGCAAACCTTGTAATAAGAAAATGTCCCTTATATTCAAAAAGTCACAATCTCAGTCCTTTCACTGCCGTCCTGCTTCACATTCACTAGTTACCGGATAAAAACCCCTCAAGGGAAATTTAGCAGCAGTCTCGAGGAAAGAGGACGGTGTTCCTTAATCGTCCCGTGCAGGTGTTTTCTTGGGATGTGACAATGAGACTGTACTTTATCAGACACCCTGTGGCAAAAACACTCTTCATTGGCGTGTGCACACATTATATTGGCCGTCTAGAAGTTCTCAGGACAGGGATTTGTGATTTAACTGCAGTATTAGTTTTGTGCTGAAGGGGGAATTTCAGTCAGTCGGACTTCATCTGCATTGTTTGCACGGTCCTGCTCTTAAAGTGTCTCACCCCAAAAGGTCAATGTAATTCACTGTTATCTTCTCCACCAAGTGGCCATTTCCTGCTTATTAACCAGTTCTAATGAGGTGCTATTATAGCTGCCTGTCCATACATGCACAAGCACGTACGTGCACACACGTTCCAAAACACGCATGCACACTTCGGCGGCACAAGTCCGCACAAACGCATGCCCCGATCTCGCCTACAAATCCCTGCAGAGAATTCCTGAAAAACCCCTTCTCCCATCCAGCTGTCTTCAAAGCATCTGGAAATTTCCTCCAAACGTGCAGCAGAGTTGTAACTGAGCGGAACAGTCATCACATGCCGACGCTTCTTCTTAAAGCAGCTACCCGGAGGCTGTTTGACCCAACCAAAAACTGCTCCTTTACACTGCTTTCCCACTCTCACTGCTGTGCTCGATTCGATGCAGCAGAAGCGATGGTTACATGCTATACTATACTATATTATATCATTTACATACTATACTATTATACTGTACTTTCCAATGCCAAAGAATACAAATTAACTCATAAAATCACATATACTAGTGAATCAGTACTAGAACACTGTTATGACACAACCAGTACAATGTTACACCAGAAATGCAGCATGTTACAGTAGAACCAGTACTAGAGCATGTTACCACCAGAGCTACAACATGTTAGAACCAGAGCTATGACATATTGGAACCACTACTAGAACATGCTAGTACCAGACATGCACATTAAACTGTCTTTGTATGTAACATTTGGATTTGAAGACCCTCACAGAGCCTGACCAATGTACTGGCATAGCTGCCTTTAATTACATTTCCACTGTTTCTAGGCAGATTTCAGGGTCCCTTTAAAAATACGTAATTTATGTCTTTTTATTTAACAATGAATATTGGCTGATGGCTCATATGTCATCATCCATTTTATTTTATTATTTGTTTTGCTTTCAAATAACAATATCGGTATCAGCCTCAACAGTCCAGCGTCATTTAGAAGACAAGGTTACAAAATGCATTACAGTGGTGTTAAACTAAAAAAATATGAGGCACAGACACAAACAAATATGATGTAATATAATAAGAAATATGTCATGAATTAATAAGAAAAGATTAAAGGCACAGATACAGTTCTACTAAAAACATATATATATATACATATATATATATATATATATATATATATATATACCAACACACGCAGCTATAGCCCAAGGATGTTTACTGATAGATGAGAGAGGGATTTAAAGCCTTGCAAGACTCCTGCAGTCCTGCAGTGTGTGTGTGTGTGTCTTTGTGCTCTCTCTCTCTCTCTCTCTCTCTCTCTCTCCCTCCTCGCCGGGTCCTCCTTTAAATCCTGTGATACGCAGATGAAAGTTTGTTTGGGCTTCGCCTGCAGCCTCCTCCGGAGCAAACGCTGTCATCCTGAAGTGACTGACTGCCTGTCTGACTGCAGCGCTGGCTGGGGATGGCTCGAGGATATCTGAGCTATCCAGCTGCCAGACGACTGGCCGGGGCCATTCTCGCCTTAATACAGGAGTTCTGTCAATTTGTCGACAAATGAAACAAATGCTGCTTCGCTCGTTTGAGGTCGGTCCTGTTGACCTGCCAGCCAGACTAAAATAAATGCAGCTTGCTCTGCGTACATCACTTTCTAGACAAATAAATTGTTGCATGTTTGGAAACCAATTAAATAATTAATGGCACAAATGTATTCTATGTTACAAAGGTCCTTGGTTGAGACTTTTACAGGTTGCATCATGAAATAAATTCATAATTTAAAAAATCCTTGAAAAGGAAAATGTTGAGTGTCAAACAGAATGTAGCCAAACTATTTTATAAATACTCAAAATTATTTGAAATATGTATTTAGTTCCAAAACCAAAAACACCGATACCTGCTTTACTTTTCTGTTTTGTTACATAATGCTACTGGCATCGACACAACTCACTTAGTTCATACTAAAATACAACCGAGAGCTGGAACCGAATAACACAAACATATTTTCAGCACTTACCAAGTCGTCCAACTTCCTCGTCTACTTTTCTCCAAGCGGCTTTTTTTGCACAACTTTTTAACCCCAAAAGAACCCCCCCCCACAAAGAAACTCCAAGGTTTCCTTCCACCAGTAAACAGCAGAATCCAGTTTAACTCCGAGAATTTATTCTTAAAGAAGCTCCCGCTCTGCCCTCTCGGTCTTTCCTTTACAGCTCTCCCAGGCTGCTGCTGAGGCCAGGGTCAGCTAACAGCATCTATCTGCCGCCACAGCTCACGGTTCTTTACTTCTTCATCGGATTGGAAGAGGGCAGACTGAACGCTACAGCGACTCGCTGTCGCCTCTCGAGGCACGGGTCATATTACAAGAAAGTACAGGCCAAAGCTAGTCGGTTAGCATGCTAATTAAACAATATACGTACATGCATTCGACCTAACATCTCTTTTGATGATAATTTGTTCTTTGAATGTGAACATTCATGAACTACAATTTTGGCAATATATTTCACATTTCCACTTTAATGTCTGTCGTGGGGAAATGTCTATAAATCCATTTCAAACCAGTGAAAAACTGATTTTAAAAAAACAGCTTTCAGACGACAATAGTGACACACATTTATTTAACAGACATTTAAAGCAATGTTGGTACTTTTGACAAAGAGTTAACCTCATGGAAAACTTCTTCGACAGCACAAAAATTCACAAAACTGCGTCCTCTACATTTCCGAAATACTGAACGATGAACTTCAGTGATGAATTTTTTCTAAATGGATATGCAGCATTTGGGAAATGAACCCTTCAAGTCTTCATGACACCTAATATATCAAATGAGTAACAATTAAAAAGCAGTTTTTTTTCTTGCTCAAAGAGTTCACCAGAAGTGCCGCTGCTTCGTCTCACTCCATTCGTCTCGTCTCGTGTCCCCCAGTAATAACGTCTCCTCTCAGAGCCATCAGGGGAAGCTCTCTTCTCCCCCTCGCCTCCTTTAAAAAAAAAACAACGTACTCACCACGCATCGCTCATTATCGACACATCAAACGGCCTGCAATTAACGTCGCCGGGGGGCACAAAGTAGTCCATGATTCTCGCCGCGGCAGGCGCCCGTCGAGGTAACCTTAGTGCTTAATGAACTGCGCTGTGACATTCATTAAAGAAGGATTATGTCGCGCTCATTGCCACTTACAATATGCAAGGTATTTGTCATTTAAACGAGTCCATTAAGGGGATGAATGTGTGATAGGTGGAGGTGTGGAGAAGGAGGGGGGAGGAGAAGGAGAAGGCCGTTCGCACGTTTCTGTCGGTGCTTCTCCTTTTACCTCTCCGCATTGTCCTCTCCTTTTGTCACCTCCTCCATCCTTCGTCTCCTACTCCCTCATCTCCCCTCCATTCTCTCACCGTTTCCCTTTTGACGCTTCTTGTTCTTCATGCTCTCGCCATCTCTTCATCTTTCCCATTTGGCTTTTCCTTTCTTCGCTCGCCTCCTTCCTGCCCACTTTCTGTCAAAGTGCAGTCAGGTAGCCAGGAATAGGGCCACTCTTAAGCTCCAATCACATGCAAGGTTCTGAGGCTCTGTCGCCTGTAAATTGGTGTGGAGTAGAGGAAGGTTGAATCTGGGGTTGATGGAAGGAAATGATTATGGGAGAACCTTTTCCTGCCTTTCCCTCTTGCACTTTGCTGTCTCTCTCCAACACCCTCATCTCGCTCTCTCTCTCTTGTTCCCCAGTTTTTCCACATTTCCTTGTTTATGCTTCCACCGTTTGTTTCCCAACTTCCGCTTGTCCTCTTCACCCTCTGGCTTCATAATCAGATTTTTCTTCATTCCTCCGTCTCTTGGCTGAATTGCTTAAGTACTCAAGAGCAGATACAGCTCGTCATCTGATCCCAGACACACTGACACACACACACAGATATGCAGCGATACTGCTTTAATTTCATACCTCTGCATATTTCTTTCAGTCGCACACAGAAACGCACATTATTGCCAGAATTCTGTGAGCCAGCGGAATGATAGCGATCAAAAGAGTTGTGGCCTCCACGTCCGACCTCTCGCTTATTGCTTTCTGACCTGCAGAGGGCTCAACAAATGTATGGCGCACACACACACACACACACACATTCACATGTATCAACACACAAAGATCGGAGATGAAAATGTGCACAGTAGGTGCAGAATATTACACGCCCTCATATTACATTAATGATTAAGGACAAGCTCAACATGCACACACACACACAGAACACACACATGCCTTGACACAAAGATGGCTACCAGCCCAGTCCCAGTGATCTGCAGTGGAGGGGAATTCATGCTTAACTCTGCTGCAGGAGACGGAGAGTTCAAGTCCCATCTCCCTCTAACCATCTTTGTTTTTACATTTGATCTGAGATTGACCTCATAGTGCGAGCTGTTACTATCTATCGACGTTTAGGCCTCATTATTTTTGTTTTTTACTTTAAATGTCAGGGACTTTATCAATATTTATCGCTTCAAGCATTCTCTGACCTGTCAACGCTGCAATATGCTCTCGTGTTTGCTGTAAAACGTCAAATCGGCGTGCTCTGACAGCAGAAGACAGAACTTTTTGGGGCGTGCAGTGGCATAAAATCTGATTTGAAAAACGTCTTTTTGGTATTAATTGCTACAATTAATCAGTGCAGTTGAATCATCATGAACTTGTGTGTGTCTGTGTGTGTTTAAAGTTCTAAAGTACAGAAAAGTACTTTTCTAAGACTCATGAATCCAGAAACTTTATTCATCAGTGATTTTAATTCTTTTATCTTATGTTTAACCATCTGCCTTTCTGCAATAGATGTCACTTTAAGAAATGTTCTGCAACTTCTTCACTTACCATTACCCTCTATCACTGAGTGCAGTGTAGTTTAACCTCTAAGTAGTTAATTAAAGACGTTTAGACCAGAGAAACTTGATAAGTCACTGTAGCGAAGAGATGATTAATGCTGTAAGTGTATGTACTGATCCTTTCAGGATGACTGTGCAGGATTGAGCAGTTTTTTTTTTCAGACACACACAAACAGGCGTATAGGCGGCTTCGTGATGGGTCACTGAGAAACACCCACTCACCGGCCAGCGTGCACCAACAGACACGTGTACAAGCACACGCAGGCGAAAACAGCGAACGTCCAGCACATGCCGTACTTACAGGGTCCTGGAGGAGATAAAGCGTTTGCTCACGCGCACATACGCGTGCCTGCATTATAAGCCAATGCTTGTGCGCGCACACATACAGCCTACTGTATGCCATTCGTGACTGGATGTCAGACGCTTAAGTGAGTTGAAGATTGTGTCGGTGGATTCTGGAGGAGGTTTTTTCTGTTGACTTCAGAGAAAGAAGCGTGCAGTGATCTTTATATGACTCAACTGGAGATAAATGTTAAAACGACGAGCTGCCGATACACGTATTAGTGATAGTGTCTGTTGTTAATTAGCAAAGCACAGCAGGCACTGACGAGAACAAACGCCGCTCGTGTGAGCTGTGAGAAACTTGGTTAATGGGTCGCTCTGTGCTGACAGCTTGTGGGCAGTGCAGGATCCTCAGATGTAGTGTTTTGTCACCACACATTTTTGAAAAGGCAAATCATCTCTCTGATAAGTGAACATAGCGTGCGTGTTAACAGAAAAATAAACAAAAATATTCAGCCCAAACCGTGAATAAAACTCCCTTTTTATGTCTGAAGATGTCCCAGGGGAACAATTTCCGTTCAGACCCAGAGGCCCATTAAACAAAAGTTGTAATTACATAAGGAGGCTCTGAATCAGCATCAAGTGGATAGTTTCATTTTGAATGTTTGACTGAAATAACACAGAGTTGTCCCCTGGAATGCTAACTGCATGGGGATGGATCTACTTTTTCTCTGTGTTGTAATGTCAGATCATAGTGAGGTCAAGCAAAATGTAGAACCGTGGGTCACACATATGACAATCCTTTGCATGGAATTGCTTTCTACATGCGTTTTCCTCTTACCGTATGGAGAGCTGAGCATTTGGTCCAACTCTCTTTGCACTGAATCGATTTGGACAGTGAAGTTAAGAGAGTCACAGTACCAGAACAGAGAGTTAGGTCCATATGGACAGACGTGCAGGACAGCAATGCATTACTGCATATCACTTTACATGAATAAACTCGATAGCTGTTCAGCAGCCACGGATGACAGTCCAGGAGTGAACTGGAACAACAATCCATTAGACGGTAACTCTGACCCTTTGTGCAGACATTTATGGCTAAAATGCGCCGCAAACCGCAGGTCAATGTCATCGTCGACCCTCAATTGAAATTCAAGAAAACACGCATAGTTCACAGTTTTGGCTTCCAGAGCTTTACTGCTTGACCTGTACTGCTGATGGCAGCTTTCTTTTCTTTGTATTGCATTACAGCGATGTGGCCAGCCAATCAAGATCCATGCTGTAACAGAATATGTGCTTGAGGTGACTAGAAGTGCATTTCAGCCACAAATATCTTCACTTATCTGTTAATAGTATCATGGTACTTTGCTGTTGATGGTCAGATAGCTTGATATCAAAGACACACACCAAGTTCAAGAGAGTGATTCACTGTCGGTTTATCGCTCGGTGACTGGTCAAGTCACAAACAAATCCATTGGGAATTTAGCACTTTGCATCCATTGTGCTGACCTACTGTATGTTAGACGGCTAACTAATGTGATGTAACTAATAAGGTATTACTTTGCGATCGGCTCTTCTTGCAACCCACAGATCAACGCAAAGCTTTGTGGGCTTTGTAATGTTCGTCAAGGTTACATCGTACCTTAGTCGTAAAAGACATTTCACATGTAAAAGGAAAACACTTGATTAAAAAAAGATTACCTGTGATCCCCTTGATCTACATTAATAACTCAGTCAGTAATTGTGAACATGAGCGCTTAAACCAAGAGGCCACAAAGTGCTCACATTGATTTTAGTTAGTTTAAAAGCCTCTCCACTGACAAAGAAAAAAGATATTATTATAAATATATTTAACTTATTTAAAATTGAATTTTGTTTTTCATTTTTCGGAACATCAGTCAGCCAATGTCATACCCATTGTCCTGTATTATTTTAATTAGTGGATTTTAATGATTAAAAACACAACAGATGAAGCACTACTTGAATCTGAGTCTTCCACCCAGGAGTACACTGGAGGACACTGAAGCAGTTTGCATGGAAATGTTTGGGGTAATACATTATACCCCGAAGATTTTAAATGATATTAGGATTTTATTCAATCGATACTGTCATAATAAGCTGTCAAAGGGGAAACTTACTTGTGAAATTTACCCTATGTTATCGTCGGACAATCTGATCTCTTCAATATGCATACAAATAACACAACTTTACACTTTCAAATGGTATGCAGTGCATATGCCAGTCCTTTCTGGGTCATGCAAATCATGCAGGTTGGGCTGAACATGTTTCTACTTCCCAAATAAAATGGTCCAACTTCAGACAAAAACTACTGGCAATACTCAACTTGTAAAGTCCAAAATGTCCATGTTTATCACCAGGGTGTTCCTCTCTAATGGCTGACAAAGTGTAAATACCAGTGGTGACGTTCCATTTATCTAACCCATCCTGTGATTAATAACATATCCAGTGCTTCCTTTATTCACATCCTGCAATGGCTTTTTCATTAGTCTACTTCTTGTGATAGATTTCCCCGTAGTTAATAGCAGTCTGAAGACAAATACTTGGTGAATTCAACAAGATCCATGTGATATTTCCTGAGTTAACAAGTTCATGAACATTGCCTGAATTCTCCATTAAAGAGAAGATCTATACTGAAGGACAGGCTAGTTTTTCTCCCTCTGACTTGGGCAAAATAAGGCTTCCTTTCCGAGCTGTCTCTAAGGGAAGCCTTTAAAATGTGACAAGCATTATTAACCTGGTACAACATACCTACTCTGAATAGTCTAGGTGATGTTCTTGCTGGTCTCCTTGTATAGACATGAAGCAGAACAGGGCATGTTTAGGTTGCACATATTTCCATTCTGTTGAAGTCATTTTTTTTTTTATGCAGTGAACAACAGAATCACACTCAAATTCAAATGAGGCACACTAATTATCACTTCCAGCATGCTCGGGTTCAAAGAACATTTCTGACTTCTGGAGGTTGTTTTTAGGAGATACATACGGGACAAGACAGTAAAAATCTGCGATATTGTTGTACTTCTGCAAGCTCTGGTGAACCGACTAGTTGATGTCAGATTGTAATGGCTTGCTGTCATTTCTGCCATCTGGTGCCTCGGTGGACTTGAAATTGAAGGTTTAGGTAGAACTCAAAATAGCCAATGCAAAATGGCCAACAGATGGGAGTTGAGACATGAGAACAGTGAATGGATGTAAAAAAAAAAACACACTCAAGGGACATCTCATCAGCAGTCACACAATTACATTTACCATTATATATAGGCGCGGTAGAAGCCCCATGTTACCAAAGTACTGAATGTCAACCTGTCCCTACAGAGTCATTGCCTGACCTTTGTGCTATGGTGCTATGGAGAGAAAAATATATAATAAATAATAATTTCTAACTCTAAAGCCGTACAACAATCAATTAGGGTGTCTCGCCATTAGTTACTCAGAATGTGTCACCTTGCAAATAAAGCATCTTTCTTCTTTCGAAGGCAAACATATGGTAAAGTTACTGCTTTTACTGAACAAGTGACATTTATGTTTGCCGTTTAATTTCAAATGACTTGTTTTTAGTGTTCTAATGTCTGAATTTGATACCACAACACAGAAGGACTGTCTGAAGAGGTTAGGATGTTTAAATGGGGTTTTTTCACTGGTTGAAGTTCGACTGGCGCATTTTAAATTATGTCATGAAAAATTGTGCTGCCTACAGCTTCTCTCGTGAACCCAAACATGTTTTTGCACTACATTTGGATGTGGATTTGGATAGCTTGTTAGTTAACTGACTGGTGATAGATAAAAAAAAAATGACACTTTGGTCTTTACTTTAGTTTTATGTCGATAATTCCATTTGGTCATAGCAACGATAAATGGGTGCCAACACTGAAGTGTGACGACTAAGCAAAAAAATGTTTTGGATACTGCAATGCATAAAACACTGTACTCATCCTCATGTGGCCATTTTGTGTCTTCTGTTTATAAGTCACTGCATGTCATAAGGAAATATAATTCTCTGCTGTTCTCACCTTAAATCATCTCCCTGACAGTATTTTTTTTTTTTTTTGGTTTTGTGGTTTTACATGTTTGATTGTTAACGTATGATGTGTGCTGAACGTGGGTTTACACACTTGTCTGTGTATGTGAATATACCTGTTTTGTGTGCGTGTGTGTCCATTTGTGCTTCTGTATGTGCCTTTACGTGTATGCTTGTTTGTATGTACATGTTCATAACACTATAGGAAGTTGGCAAAGAAGCAGAAGGAGACTGCCAGCAGCTCCACCCAGCAGAGGGAGATGGGTCCGGTCACCACAGCTGATAAGAGCACCACTAAAGTCAGTACCCTGCACAAAGACGACCCCTTCTCCACCTCCAACCAGGACCTCAACGGATTCAGTAAGTAAAAAGCCTCTGTGGTTCTGGCCTGAATGTGCATCCTAAATCTTGCAGCTGGCACCATCATGGAGGTCCATTAGAGAATATACTGCCCCAGTCTAATCTCTCTCTCTATATAACCAAGATAGAATACAGCAAATAAAATATTGTTGTGCTGTTGAATCATTCAAGAACAATTTAGCTAAAAGAATTCGTCTTGTGTAATGAACTTAGCTGTGAGTTAACTTTTGCTTCACATAGTGGAGTTTCTTTTGCCCTTGTCTCTACTTGAAAAGACACATATACATTGTCTCTGTGCCCATTAATCATTTTGTCAGATTCATTTACTCAAATAGTGGACATCTCATTTTTATAATGAAACTCTCCATATGTTCCTCTTTAACCAATATCAGCAGAGTGCTGTACTGCTTCACTAGCCTCCATCTTACTTAGTGCAGTTGTAATCATTCTCAGCTTACAAACATGCACATATGCATATTGTGTTCGGTATGCATCTGTGTGTATCTTCAACTGGAATCTTATGAAAGTCAACCTGGCTGCTTGGCCATGCGAGTGCACGTTCCCATCCTCTTTTTGTGAAATGTGTGTGCGTATGTGTCCAGGGCAATTAGACGGGGCCTCTCAGCAGGGCATTTTTCTCTTGAAAATGTCAGGCTGGCCTTTTGGGAGTGCTTGGTCACTGAAAGCCAGGGGTGCTGGAGAGGGACTAAGTAGCAAGTTAATGCCGGCCGTAATTGCCTGCACTCTTCTTCAAACTGCCCATGCTGCAGTTCTGACGTGCAATAATGTTTTTGCATTGAAATCACTTAGAGGAGACCACTTTTATCTGGACCTTGGACATATGATAAAGCTGTGATGTGAACATTGTCTTTGCTTTCAAACAGACAATTGGGCAATTGTAATATAGAAAATTAGCTTATTTTCCCAAGAGCTTGGGAAAAAAACAAACATTTTTTTTCTTCCATCTAGATCTAACTAACTTTGGCTGAGTCTATGAATGAAGGCGTTGGTGTTTGTGGCATTAAAAAGTTACTGTCTTCTGGGACAGATATATGATGAAGTCATGGATATTTTATACATTCCGGGTTGTTATTTACTTCAAGCCAAACTTAACTGGACCTTGCTTGGGGCCAAATATAGAGTTTTGGTATTCAGATTAGATTTTTGGACCAAAGGTGACAGACTTTTCACCTCTTCAAGTAAACTTAAAAAAAATAAAACATCTGTGTGTCCTGGTCCATGTGACGTAGTCGGTAAATCGGCAGTGTTCCGTTGCATCAGTCTGTGCAGATTGTTTGGACAGACTGTGACACAAATTGTGACTTTTGCTGTGTCACTTTCTAAACTTTGCGTTAGCTTGTTGTTTAAAGCTAGGGTGGTAATCTATTTCAGAAGCATTTGTTGTTATATTCCTTCTTCTCTTCTTTTCTACAAGAGCAATCAATAAATCAAATGCAGCTGAAAGGGGAAAGAAAATAAAAGCCACAAAATCTGTGACTGTCGCAGGCCCGTAATAAACCCATCCAATCATTTCATTTGGCCCAAAAAGTGGTCGAAAACAACGTTTCCTAGAAATTGCATTTGTATATTACCAATCACGATAATTTCTATGAGACGGGCTTTTAAAATCCTGCACAAAATCTCTTGCCAGTTTCTCCAATGTTACCTACATAGCTTAAAGATTCACGGACATTAGTTGTCAGATTTATCAAACTTGGTGCCGTTAAATAGTCTCTCTCTCTAACTGTCTCTCTTTCACAGTTGGTGTCTATTTTATCACATGAACATTTGAAAAAGAAATAAAGCACACGCACACACACACACACACAGTCATCGATCCTAGCTCAGCCCTAATGAGACAGAGAAAAAACGCTGACACAAGGTAGGGGACCCAATAATATTTCCACGGATGGACCCTCGCAGAGCAAATAACCTTTTTGTGTTATTGCATTCTCACCCAGTCACCAGTTATCTTCACAGGACATTGCTGTCAAAGCAGATTTCTTTTGGTATGCAGGTACACTCCTCACTGTATTAAAGTTGCGGCTTCTTTTTTTTTGTGGTGCATTAGCATACAGTGTCGGTATGCATGAGACGAGAGGGATTTTATCACAGAAGAGGAGAAAATATGTTGTGTTTGGAGGTATTAGGAGAGGGAAGCAGAGGGGAGAGAGATGAGGGGGGGAGAAAGAGAGGACAACAGAGAGGAGGAGAAGATAAAAATTTAAATTATCCGCTGTAGGGAAATTGGGCTATTGTACCAGAAAACAGTAGCAAACAGAATATGAATAAGAATTAGGCAAGAGGGCTCCAACATGGATCATTTTCATATCAGGAAATGATCACATCACTTTCATTTTTAAGACATTAGTGAAATTACACACTAAACACTAGTCAGCCATTATACTGCCATTTATTTTGTTTATATCTTATTTGGAGGTGGTTTTATGGTAAGAAACAGGAAACTGAGTTAAAGTCTTTGAGGTTACTGCTGAGAAAATTAATTCCAGTCCTTAAAGTTAAAATCTTTGATCCGCAACACAGAATGTACCGGAAATGGATCATTTTCAGGAGCGCTAAGGCCGCGTTAGTTTAGCATTTCTTACACCTAATGCAAATCTTTGTAGGTTATTCAGTTCAGAGGCTGTTTGATGGTGGCTGAAGGAGTTTATTAGTAGCTCAAACATGTCAAAAGAATAACCCAACAACTCTCGTACTAACAGGAAGGCATGATGGGCCATTAGCGAGATGAAAGTTTTGCCCACCATCATAAGCACTCATTCATGTCGCTCTCTTACATGCCTGTTACATATCTCCAAAGCCGCCATCTTCCCATCGCTTTAATGTGACAGCGAGAATGACGGCTAATTTCAGTGTCACCTCAGCCACCATTATTACCAGGAGAAGACAAGTAAGTGCCTACTTCTACAGATCACTTAGTGGCGTAGTTACACTTGGGAGTAACGTACGCTCCGAGAGGGTTCTCAGCATCGGCTGTCAGCTGTCTGAGACCTTCTCCCATAATGCTAAATGTTTTGAAATCTCCCTGGATTACCCATCGGTTGGGTTTTCACTTTGATTTTTGATTGATTCAGACAACACGGTTTGGCCAAAAGACACATTAATTAACAGACTACCCTACAGATAGGATGCAATGCAAAACGGCAGCAGAATCTGCAGTATAATTACTCCTAGTGAGACCTTAAAGAAAATCCCATGAATGCTCTGCCATGGAAGAAGCGGAAGGAAAGTAGAGCTGAGGCAAGACGAGGAGCAACTGGATGGGGAGGAAACAAAGAAGCTGGAAAGGCAGGGGTAGGAGAGGGGAGGCATATCATGTCATCTGCTCAGTGAGTAACTATGAAGGGAGGAGGAGGAGGAGGAGAGATTTCTTTAGTGGGAGAGCTTCAACTAATGGCCACCAGCTTGGACCATCAGGCTCATGCAAAACATGCAAAAACACTGTATATGCTGACATGCATGAGTACTAATTGGCTGCCGAAAGCCTATAGATAAATGACAATTACTTAAAGGTGAGCGCACACCTACACACACCAACTAGCTGCAGGTCCTATAGATAAATGTGTGTAGGCTAGCTGTGATATCTAGTGTGGATTATTGAACAGGATGAGCTACCATATAATATGTCACAGTCAGTCTCCCAGCAATCCCCCAAGGTTTTATCTTATTGTGTGTGTGTGTGTGTGTGTGTGTGTGTGTGTGTGTGTGTGATGTGTCTATCCTACATATCATTTATTAATAGACGCTAGCAGCCTGTGTGTGTATGTGGGAGATAGAGTGTATCTGCGTGGACGTGGTAGCCATCAGTCACTGTCTAAGAAAGCAAGACCGGATGGTGAATCACATTTATAAGCAGTGATATATCAGCTCACTTCTACTGTAACTGTTTCCCATTTTGTTCTGTTGACTTTATTCCCAAAGTTGCCCTTTTTTTAAAACTGGCAAGAACAATTTGATCAACCGAAGAACCAAACAACAAAAAGGGGTGCACAGAAATAACTTTTCATGTGCAACAATGATGCCCATCACACTGACCACAGCTGTCATGGGAATTTATTCCATCACTAGAACTGCACTAGAATATTCCAATACCCCTGAGAACCACAGACGGGTGTCATTTTTACCTCTTCTACCTCTAATTTCTTAAATATTTGCATCATTCCATTACAGGTAAAAAAAAAAAAGGTCAAACATTTTTACATGCATCCCATGATGTCAGTCTGAAATGACAACGTCCCATCCACATGATCCACCATTAAGTGTTGGAAAATTGTAACCAACGAGTACTGAACCTGTTTTTGGAGGGCAAACATCTTACAGGCGACTTTTTTTTCCCCGAGAAAGAAGTCATCGTTACAGCGATCGACACTTTTCAGGAACACGCAAACCAAAGTCATGTTAAGTTCTCTCTGTAACTTAACTGCTCAAGAGTTATTGGGACACATTCACATAACTCCTGCATTGAATGACTGAAATCCATGGATCCATTGTGTCTTTGTTGCTTGCGTTCAGTGTAATGATTGAGCACTTACGGCTGGAAAACGCTAATATTTCATGTTCTCCACTTTTTTTATCATGCTCTGTTCATTCTTCATACGAGCTATAAATTCACGGACTCGTGTGTATTGAGCAACGTTGAGCGTTTGTCATATTTGAGTGCGCGCTCATTGAGACGGAACCACTTTTATGCTTCAAAATTCAATATCAGTAACATTGATGGTGCCATTAGTGTTACTGGATTGTTCCTTGTGCTGTTGAATATGGAGTATTGATTTTTCGTTTGTGTATGTTTTCATTGTTAATTGTGTCCGGCGATGATTGATTGTTGTTTCTTTCGATGAGTTCACTGACCTCCTCCTCTTCTTCTTCTCTTCTCTCCCTTGGGCTTCTTCCTCTTGTCCTTTACCTGATTTGTACTTTACTTTCTGTCTCGCTTGTCCACTTCACTTTATTGTCTTTTTTGCTCATATTCCCTCGTTCCCTTCTCATCTTCTGCATGTTTTCCTGTCCATTCTCTCTGTCTCAATTCATTTTTTGCTCATCTTACTTCCCTACATTGTCCCACACATCCTTTTCTCCCTTCCTCACCTCCTTATTTTCACATCGTCTCCCCTTTTTCCACGTTTCCTCGTCCCCGTATTCACCTTCCTGTCACCTATCCTCCCTCCTGTCCTCTCCCCAGCCTCCCCCTCTCCCTGCTCCTTCTCTGTGCAGGGAAGCAAGACACTGCAGAGCAAATCCCTGCTGAATTCCTACTACTCGGGTACGCACTTGTATATACACACAAACACACTTTCACACTACACACACACACACACACTCTTTATCTATCCCTATAAATGACAGTGCAGAAAACAGCTCTTTAATGCTTTTACCAATACTAAGAATAACAAGCCTTTCTCACTCGTGACTCATCAAATTCAGTGGCCCTAGACTCTGAACTAGGGTGCTGGAGGTCGGCCTCCAGCATTTGATGTAATATTTTGACTTTTGTTCTTGTCTCGTGTGAAACCAAATGTCAGCTCTGGCTTCTTTTTCACTTAAGTTATGTAACCTGAACCATAATCTTTTCTGAAAGTGTGAAATATTTTTTTAAGATATCCTTTATTTTGGAAAGTCTAAGCAGACGTAGCATTTTAATTGTTGTTAAATTGACCGCAGAGCCACTTACAAGACACTTAAAGGGTGCCCACAGCATCCTAGTTTAAAGCATTAAGCCACTGACCAAACTGCGGTTTGGGACGAGTTAGGGGTGTTGGCATAAGAATCAACGAAATAAAGCCAATGTTTTGACTGTAACCATATTGATCGCTGTTATTAATTAAGCATGTGTGCTTTTCCTGTGTGTGATGTTGCGTGAGCAGTGTCCAAGGAGCCGGTTCCAGCCACAACCTCTATAGGTGAGTAAAAACGGGTTCTCGCATCATTTTTTTTCTAAACCTTTATTTTCTTGTTCACATCTCTCTCAGTTTTCATCTGACAAAGCGTAACAGCTGCGGTTAATAACAGTCTGCGTGCACGTGTCTGTGTGCATGTGTTGATGTGTGTGCCTGATGTGTGCCTGCAGAGTTAACAAAAGGGCAGTTTAACACACGTTCAGGTGTGTGCAATGTTCGCAACACATATGGGAGGCGATGCTTTATGTGCACACACAAACACATTCCTACGCTACCAACAGTGGACTGCCAGTGGGTACTGACCAAGTGTGGACCTCTTTCTGATTGTTTTGAAAAATAAAATAAAAATAAAAACAGAATAGAAAATTTACTTTTCAGGTCTTTTTCCATAATATTACTGCTTTTCAGATTTATTTTAAAATAAATTGCCAAGTGGGGACTTCTGTGATTTATATACTGGAACTGTCTGTATCCATTCTTTCACTTTGTTAGTGTGTGTTTACCGCAAACACTTTCTTTGTTTCTTTCAGAAATGGACAATTTAACTTTAATGTTTTCAAAATTTAAACATTTACCTGCTTTAAAAATATGATTAAAACTTTTAATTGAGAACATGTTTTACCTGCATTTCAGAAGTAACTCCACTGCATTCACTATTATCAAGGAATGCAGTGTTAGAAACAAAATCTAGACATAAAGGGGACCTCCAAAAACGTCCACTGTTGGATAGGACCGCCAGTGCACACACACAGAGTTTACACATGGGCAAAATGAAATGTCAAAACCATTTTCCAGTACCTTCTTTCTGTCTTTTTCTCTTCATTTTTCCTCCCTCTTTCCCCTTCTGTTGGCCAGATTGACCAGTTCTTTGCCAAGGAGATTGGCTCCAGCCCCTGCCAAAGTGTGTGTGTGTGTGTGTATGTATGTGTGCGTGTGGCCAGTCTTTGCACGACTAGACTATTTCAGACAGTCACACATGTGCACACACACACACACACACACAGGCATAAGTGCTGTAGTGACATTTGTCTGCTGCTCTCCCTTTACAGGAGAGTTTCTGTTTTATGTGATAATACTTATCAGCCAGCTGCCACCTCGTTGTCTTCCTGCCACACCTCTTCCCATCCATCCTTCCCCTTTTCACTCCTTTATTCTTACCTCCTGCGCTCTGCCCGTTATTTCCCTATCCCTGTCATGATGTCTAACGTCACAGCATCCCCTCTATCGTTCCCTCTGAATCTCTTCCTTCCTTTATTTATTTTAAACACTTATTTCAATTCCTTTTTCTTTTCATCTACAATTTTTGTTATTTTAATGCAGCCATGCCTGAAGAATGCCTGTCCATTTCCTGCCACTTGTTTTCTTCTTCGCCTCCTCTTTTTCTTCTTGTTTTTTTTCATTTCTTCTTCTTCTGTGCTTTGCATGTAATTTTCAAAGTGTCCATTTTGGGAGGACAGCCTTAAAATGAAGACTTTGAAAATTGTTTGAACATTTGAAAAATACACTCTTTCAATCCTTCTCAATTTATTTGTATTATTCTTATTTTTTTCTCTCTTTAAATTCTCAATTCTTACCTTTTTAAAGTTCAAGTTCCCCAGCTGTCTGCCCTTCTTCTCTTTTATCTGTGCTTTCTCCTTATTTTCTGATCATCAGGTGTTTTTTCAACATGTCCTCATTTGCATACTTGACTGTTCACTCCTCATTTTCTTTCATTTGATCATTTTCTGTCCTCTCCTCTCTCTCTCCAGAGAGGAGAAATGTGCATCATCTCTCTGCTGTTAATCAGCTGAAACAGTCAGTTTGTTGCAGAGCCCATGTGTTTACTGCCCAGGAAACACAAATCTGGACAGGCAGGCATTCAGAAAAAGACAGACAAGTTACTGTGACAGACACCCACTGCATCTTATCTACTCTTGAAAACCTGACTGACCAAACAAAGAGGAGAAAATATATATATCTGCATTTTCCGCGTGTCCATATTTCAATGTGTCAGCCTCGCATATTTAAGCTGGTTTACTGTAATCTACATAACCGGCTACGCAGGTTTCTGTGCCGTTTGCTGATGCACATCAAGGCATGATGGAGCAGAATGCAAAAGAGCGCTCGAGTGATTTTAGCAATGGCACAAATTTGCTGTCATACATCTTCACAGAATGACGTTAGTGTTTTGTGGAACCATCTGTTCTCCGTACAATTAGAAAGACGAGAGATGTAAAACAAAACTTTCATCATTACTGTGAAGAAAAATCTGGCCCTCATAACAAATACGGAACATATCGAAAATAAGCTATAAACATTAATGTGGCGTGATAAAAGTTCGACATACAGCAGCAAAACTGTAAGAAAGGAATAATTCACTTTTCATCCATTGTTTTATACGTCCATCCATCCATCCATTTCTGCCTCCATACACTCAGCACACAATCACATTTCCTTCAATCTTTCCGTTCACTCATCCATCCCTGTTTCGTTATATCTCATTTTATTGTCCTTTATCCATCCATCATCCCTCTCTTCATCTATTGTCCCACCATCCATCCTCCTATCTCTTCAACTCATTCAACTATCCCCCATGACTTTTTTTTCACATTTGTCCACTCCACCCAGTCATCTGTCTATCTCCATCCACTCATCCATAATCCTTCTATTTCCCATTTGTTCATTTCCTCATAATCCATACATCCACTCCTCTATCCCTCCATCGCTGCCCACATCCATCTCTTCTTTTCTAGTGTAATTGATTCAGTTAACGCTCCTTCCATTCATCCATCCACCCAGTTGTACATATCCCGAACCTCCCTGCAGCCCTCATTTCATTTGCTCATCCCTCCCTCCCTTCATCCATCCATCCATACATTATATAGCAGCATGCTGAGCATCGCAATTATTTTATTGATCGAAGCAGTAAATTAGTGGATGGAGGACCTGCAAATTGACCACCAAACATGTTTCCATCGTCATCATCTTCATCATAATCATCATCCAAGGCTGGAAAAAGAGCGGTAGAGGAATGGAATACCAATGGACGGTAAAGTGAGGATGAGACAGGGGTGAAGGGAGACTAAATGGAAAGGGTTGGAAGAGAGTGCAAGCTAAGGGAAGAGGGAATTAAGAAGTTAAGGAGCAAATTCTATTTCATTCTGTTCTGTTTTGCAACAATTTTCTTCGTTGGATGTGAGCAGATTTCATCAAACGTATTGCTTTAATTATTTTCCGTCTAGCATAACAATACCCCAGCTAGTTGTATAATTAAAAAAAGAGACAGCATTTAGTTGGTTTCCTCAAAAATAAAACAGAACAGCTTCTGCTTTGCCTCAAGACAGGAAAACAAATGAAAGTCCCAGCTGATAAATCTTCTGACAAAAATAGATACAGGTAGAAAACCAACAAAAAAAAAAAGTACGACTAACTTGGAATATTGTCAAAATAATTTTCATCTGATCTCAGAAGCCTCATTTGTTGCTACATTTTACCACCATAACACTCCCATTGAGTCCATTAGTTTGTCCGTTTTATGCAAGGTGGCCTCCTGGGCTGGCTGAGTATAATCACTTCATCAATGGGTAGAAAACAGTTAATTTTTTAAAGTAAGAATCCAACAGTTAGACACGTCCCGATACCTTTCAGGTGTTTGAAAAAGGATAATGGTACCAGGAGCCTGAATGGTGCCAGTGAGGATCGTTTTTTTTTTTTTAATAGCTTGAGGAAAGAGGTGCAGAGACAGCGAGAAGGAAGTTATTAAGATGACAGTGAAAGAGACATACAGATTGAGGGATCAAAGACAGGGAGAAGGAGCTTGGGTAAATCCTGTATGCAATGCAGAGCAGGGTTTAACTCTGCCTGCATGTGTGCGTGAGAGAGCGTGTGATTCTTTTTGAACTAGCTGTATAGCTTTCTTCATAGTTCAGGCATATTTTCAGCAGACAACACACTCTCTTTGACGAAATCTCACATGCATCCATAGAAAAAACCAATATTTTCACACATAGCATAGCAGAAATATACAGATATATGCATGAAGAGACAAGGGCACATCAGAAGGTTGCAAATATGCACAGAACAACACACTCGCTCACTCACCCACCCAAGTCCATATGCACACACACCCAGCACAGTGTTAACATTGATGCGACGTAAATCCACTGGATCAGTGGAAAGCCACCGCGGTAGCGTACATTTCATGTGCAAACACGTTTTCCTCTAAAAATCAATTTGCCAGACACTGATGTATGTTAAAAGGTTCCGCAACACTGTTCTCTGTCAGTTCACAAAGCGAGGCGTCAGCCTTTTGTGCCCGGCCAAGGACAGCCCTTCTCTGCTGTTAGCACAGAAGTCATGTTTTCCATGGATCAGGAGCTTTTTGTGGTTAATTAGGTACACACAGTTAGACAAATACAATGACACAAACACAGGCCCGTGCAAAGGCGTCCTACCCGATCCTATAGGACAGCGAGAATAGAACTAAAGAGCAAGAGGTGAAAACTAAAATTCCCACATGCACAATCCTGTTTCCCTTTTTAAGGGCATAAAAAACTATGTAGATTAGGCAAATTAGACCAATAATGGATTCAAAATGCGACGACTTTTGAAGGTTGCTGTGGTCAGAAAGGGCCAATAGATACATCACATCGCATCGCATCACATCTGGTGTTCACGTCCCACGGAGCTGCAAAAAAAAAAGTGTAAAAGCACTGCTTCAACAATCCGTGTACAGAATTAGTATTTAATAAAAGTATAAGACTAGAAGATGCAGAAACATTCCCCTTCTTCCTGTGTCGATTAGAATCAAGCAGTTATTTTCAGAGATGCATGGAACAGCGAAAGTATGAATATAGAGAAAAGGTGGTGAAAGAAGGTCCGTATACATATGCATACATATAGAGTACAATACAAAGAGGCACAACTTTGATTTTTTCAATGCATATTTTACCGAAGCAAAAGATTAAATCCAGCAGACAGCAGTGAAGTAAATGTCTACGTTTGGTGGCTATTTTGAAGATTTACTGCACTTGAAACACTTCGGCAACAACCGTGCTACCGCACAGCGGAAGCAGAGGATGGTCCAGCGTCGCCTCCTGTGTAGAAAGCTCATAATTTCTATCCACAGCCCCGCTTGTACTGGAAGTAGTTTTTCCACAGCATTACTGAAGGGCAATTATTTTCCCCAGACTAGTTCAGCATAGCATTAGGCTGCATGTAAGGTGATTATGGCTAATGGTAGTCATTTTGTTTGGCCATAATGTGGCAGTGCTGGGTAATTGAAGGTGAGAGCAGGGTTGAGAGATAGCAATTTTTAACCTTTATGTGCTCAGGGAAGATTGAGCCTCTGTGCTCTTTTCCAGCCACGTCTCGACTGCCTGCTTACACAGTCAGTCAGTCAGTCAGTCAGTCTGTCTTTGGCAATCTTCTGTATCCCCTTGGGTGTTCTTTTTTATCATATATATCTACATATCTGTATATATGACCAAAGTTCATTTCTGTTGTGGTCCTCTTTGGAAAGAACAGAACTTTTCTAGAAATTTGAAAGTCCTCTCATACCTGGATGTTGTTGCAACAACCAGAATATAATAATAATAAAAAAAAAATAGAGATATTAAATGTTAAAGAAGTAAACAGTTTATGTGTTGCTACCCAATTCTCTTTATTCCAAACAATCCAGGGCCATGTCAGAAATCACTCCCTGTTAACCTTGAAGTGCGGTATACTGTATTTACTTTTAATGAATTTCCTTCCGTAGCGTTTCTATTGTTTGCGGCAAAGACTGGATTGCTTCACTTTCGCGAAATACTCGACAAAACTTTGGAAATAAAGGAAGAGAATAAGCATGTTCACTAAGGAGGTCGATTGAAACTGGCATATTGAATTTGAGGACAGGCAAAATCTGCTGTAATGATGTACGTTGCATAGTGATGAATATAGTCTGAGTAACACTTTTGCTTCACACAAACAAGGGTGAAGGGCGGGGACATTAACACCAGAAGAAAGCAGGAGATATTGTGTACATATGTACATATAAGTCTCATAAATCAAGGCTTTATGTGATGGTGCCCTGTGGCAGACAAAACTGCATTGTGAAAACGAGGCGTATGGGAACCAATCTCAACCACTATTTCCACTTTAATATCCAACGCAACGGAAAAGCTAGTGTCCAGTACTTTCATTGCACGTACAATACTTTCTCACAGAGCAGTATGTAGCGTTATAGATTAAAAAAATGACCACTGGAGGACTCTCGATGATTCTCGATGATTCGCCCATATAAAGAACAGCAAGTGTAAAAAAAAAACTGGATGATCAAAAGAAAACAAAAAACCATGAATCACTTTTGAGTTTCATTTGGTCGTTCACAGTAACGAAGCAGACATTTCTTTGTACGAAAATATTGCATATTATTACTTTAATCCTTCGCAGCTCTGTTAATTATCTCCACGCATGCAGTCGCGTATACGAACATACTGAGCAGCAGGAGGCAAACAGTGCCTCCCTGCCCGACTGGGATATGAAGTTAATCCTCCTTTCTTAGCAGAGAGAAATAGCGGAGGTTTCTATCTGTCTGTGAGTCTGTCCAACAGTCTCTCCCCCTCTCTCTGGTTCTTACTTGCAAGATAAGACTCCATTTTTTTTTTTTTAGTCAAATGAGAAACTCTGTGAAGCAGATTCGTCTGTCTGCTGTGCAGCTGCTCGGCGGCTTCACAGATCACGGTGTAGGTAACTTACGTGCAAACACACACCTACGCATACACTCGCGTATCTCTAGTTCGACTCCTGTAAGTTCCAAAGGAAGCGGCTTCAGACGCGCTTGTAGCCATTACACATGCACACAGACGGCCTTGCGCACACACACACACACACACACACACACACACACTCTGGGCTGGACTTTGTGAGTCAGTGTTGCAGTTCCTCGTGTCAGGAGATGGGAGGTGAAATGAGGTAAAGCGCTGGGACACCGTCTAGACCAGTTGACCTGTGTGACCTGCAGTCCAGTTATATATTCTGCTGCCTCTCTGTCTCTTCCTCCACTTATCACTTCAGCTGCTGCTGCTGCTCTTTTTCTCCGGCTTGCCTTTGCCTCCGCCGTCTTTTGCGTCTTGTGTTTTTTTTGCCTTTCATTCCATCTGTCCTCTCCTTTGGCTTTGTCGAGTAAAATTCAAATTATGTAACCACTTGAGAAAAACAAAAACAACAGCAACAAGGGGAAACAGAACAGTTCAGTACACTGCTAGGGAGTAATTAATTTCACGCTGTGCATCTTATTGGTCTACCGCAGACCCCTTTCTGTGTTTCACAAACTCTTTCTATTCATACCTTGTTCCTTTTTTACTCTATCCATCCCTGATCGTAACCTCCAACTCCCCCTTTTGTCCTGATATTTGCCCCATTACTTCTTATGTTTCATAAAGTCTGGAATAAAGAAAGACAAAGTGCCTAATGCTGTTAAACGGTGTGCATGGTATGCCTCCGTGCACACGTACAACACGGTGAAAACATAGTTGATAGAACATTGAAACATTGAGGAAAGAGTATGAAATAAATACCCCTTCTAGTATTGCCCATTATCTTTTAACGCACTGCTATAATTCCTTGTGATGCCATGACAACACCGCGAACAACTCTTTTGTTTGTTTGTTCTTGTGAAAAACTTTTTTTTCAAATCAAGGCCTTAATTTTTTTTTTCACCTGCAGTCCCCGCTGGGCTCAAGGATGTTTTTATTTCCTTTTTTCATACTGCACTCCTTCTGTCCACATTTCCTTCATTCTCTAGCTCCCCTCCTCCTCCTCCTCCGGACAACAGCTCAGCTACTGCACTTTGATTTTTTTCCGTCTTTTATGCTAGCTGCTCACTGTTCCACTGCAGGCTGTAATGTCTTTTAAATATCAGAGTGATTTTTCACCCATGCCGAAGAGAATTCCACCATCTCGGCTCCGTGGCAATAAAACAAAGTTGAACTTGACCCTTGTGCTTCAGAGAAAGACAGAAAGAGAGAGAGGAAGAGAGATGAACTCACCAACCACAGCTTTTCCAGCTCTTAAGATTTCAGTCTTTCATCGGAATGCGTGTATCCAGCTCTTAACCTTTAATGCTGAAAGGTTTGCAGAGAATGTTGCACTTGAAGACGACATGTAAAATCAAGCAAGGTTGGTTAAAACAGATTCTCCTAATAGATGTACATTTGTTGAGGGAGTGATGTACATGCAATGGTTTAACTTAATCAGACTGTAGAGGTGACAGCCGACATAAAATGAAGTTTTTAATAAGTTCTCTGCTGTATTGTTGCATATTTACCCTCAAAGTATGCATCAGTGGCTTTTCTTGATGATTAGCGTAACATAATCACATTTTATTGTCGCTTTCACCCAAGTATGTCGATGATAACGGTTATACTTTAATATTGTGCAGTGTTTAACATAATTTCAATTTCAGTTTCAATCATTTTCTGACTATTTGGGACGTAATTACTGTGTGTGTGTGTGTGTGTGTGTGCCGGCTGATGCATACTGTAATGAATAAGAGCAGCGTCTGTACAGTAGATGACGTCTTCCTCTGTAAGGACGTCCACTCGCTACTGTAATGAAGTCATTTCTTTAGTA
The DNA here is from genome assembly GCA_036365135.1 of Miichthys miiuy. Lineage (NCBI taxonomy): Eukaryota > Metazoa > Chordata > Actinopteri > Sciaenidae > Miichthys > Miichthys miiuy. Next base: position 28,360,028 of record CM071604.1, read on the forward strand.
TGATTGGATTTAACAGTAATTGCCAGTTGGGAGTATCAAAGATTTTTAGTCATTTATACAGAATTCTGCAGCGGCTGCAGAAAACACTCACTTCTAATTGGCCGGCAGCTGTCTATTAAAGTCATATACGATTATATATTGAACATAGTGCTGATTAACAGTTTAACTGTGTTGTTTTTTTGTGTATGAGAACATCCTGTGCTGTCTTAATGCTTATGTATCAGAATTCATAAAATATGATGCGGGAATATTCGATAAAACGAAACAGAATTTCAGGGTTGTTGAAAGGTGCGCCGCGAGTCAAGGCCACGGAAAGACATTCTACCTGGAACTTTGGAGGATTTTCTAAACTCACATAATGTATAAACACAGGCAGACAGACGGGCTGCGGTTGTGTTGCAGGAGTGAAGCGTTAACGCCGGGATACTCCGAGTCGAAGCCATCCATAACTGAGTCTTAATAGAGTCGCAGGGTGGGAGGAAGGAACTTTATATAGCACACTGCCAAGCATGAAGGACTGCATTAACATACACACTTGCTGACAGTGTAAACGGCCTTCATACAGACACACACATACACACACCAAAAAACTCCCAACACCCTCTCTCGCTCAATCAATGCCTCTCTCTTACAGTCACACACTCTCCAGCGCTCTCCATATGTCTCTGTGGCACACACACGTGCGCACACACACCCTTGTGACTGTGGGGTCAATAAATCTCCCCATTAGCATTGAGATGTCTTCATCATAGTCAGTGTTGTGGAGCTGCCGCCGTGACTCCATTTCATGCCTGGCTTAATGCATATTTGACCTTGGTGTGACTTAACACACACACACACACACACACACACATCTCTATACAAAACCCCACATATTGAAAAGTCTGCATGCAAACGCACACAATTGTATACAAAGCAGGAACACAAACACACACACACACATCTATGGATATATGAACTCACTCATTTGCATTCAAACACACACCTGTGACCTTGGAGGCAGATGCAGGGAGCCTTGGGAATTTTTCAGAGTTTCGGAGACAAAGGAAGCGTGTGTGTGTGTGTGTGTGTGTGTGTGTGATGGCTGTACACTGTGTGCGACCCCTGTGGTCTGTGGTTTGTGATTTTGTGTGTCTGTTTATTGCATTTTTGCATTAATCTGTGCATTCTCGTTCACAAATGTTTGTATAGGTTTGTCGTGGCAGTGATATCGTCGGTGGCCCAAAAACCAGCGACTAACTCGGCTAAACTAAGACACAATACAAACACATTAATTATATCTACAGAGAGTAGACCGTGCAATAGCACGGCGTCTCCTGCTGGTAGTCATAGAGTAAATGTCAGTGAGTTTGAAAAATGCTTTTGGGAGGTTCAGGAAACAACAGGCCAGTTCACAGACAAGTAGTTTTCAGCTCAGCTGGAGTGTAAACCTGACTGCGCAAATAACATTAACCAAACAAGGAACAATGTAACTTAGTAAGACTTTTAGATCCAGCCAGACACAGCGCCAGGACCGATACGTGGAGGTGCTAAGAAAATAATAGCTTTTCATGACTTCAGTTACTTTATAAGGAGGTTCTCGTTTTTTCAATAAAAGCAGCTATCATAAACAGCACGAGCATGTTCGATATGAAAGTTTGAACTGAATTTGGCCAAAGAATATTCAACAAAACAGTTAAGCCTAATACAAGTGACCACAAGGCAATGGAAAAAATGTTTCACGTGCAAAGGTGACAGATTCAGCACCGGACAGCGCCGATGCGCCTGCCAATAACCGGACAACACATCCAAACTGCGACAAGTGTACTGTCTTTATTCCATAAAACACACAACTATGCATTGGCAACATTGTTTCGGATCACAACATCATAAGGTCAAAAATGGAATTAATAATTAAATGAATTAATTAAAAATACGTTGAAAGTGGCGGCATGCAAAGCAGAAAACACGGCCCTTTGAAATAGAACATTCCAGCCATTTGTAATCCTCGTACCATCTACGATTGAAGTAGCGCTCCTGCTGTCCAACTTTCGTGGCTGGATAACGCCGAAGAAGAGGCCGCCTTGGTTCATCAACAGGTGACTGGCTTAAATCAGAGGGAGCGGTGTCTGTGTCAGCAGTGTAGAGCAGCTAGCAGCGATGGACTACTCTGGTGCTCCTTCCGGTCCTGGCTCACGAGTTCCTCTCTCAGATTCATTCTTCTTCTTTGTCCCCCTTCGGAGACTGGGTCTTCATTTTCATTCATCTTCATTTACTTTTTTTTCTTGATCACAAAACGATCCATTGCAACGGACTGTAGGCTAGCTAGCCTTAGCCTAACGCGCGAGTATATACAAAAGGTTATAGGGTACACCAATCAATGGTGTACAGGCGCAGCACAAATACACAGTTGCTAGGATTGGATTGGAACGGCTACTTGTGAACTTTTTAATGTTTTTTAACTTAAAAAAAATCAAATCAAATATTTTAAAATATAAAATAAAATGCTTGAGGGGCTTAACTGGGGCTACACAGGTTTTTGACGGGGCTGTAGCACCCCCTAGCCCCGGTGCAGCGCCGTCCCTGGATCCAGCAACACAATCTACCAAATAATCATTCTATTACATTATATGTGTATTTTTTCATACAATACTAGCCACTAGCAACTAAAGCATTCATGTTTTGATGGTTTTGTTCAGGTAGCTCTTGAATAAGCTCGTGGGAAGATTGTGATGTTTGTGAGGTTCTCGGTTGTCCAGGTCATCTTTCTTTGTGAGGAGTTAAATCTGGGGCAGCTGGACTGGGAGGAAACCCAGGTATTTAGCCTGTGGGATCGTTCAAGGATCTACGTACAACCAAGTCAAGTTGTCCAAGATTGAACTCTTCTCAGAGTTTATCTTTGTATATCTACAGGCAAGAGACAAAGATTGACCGTCACATTTGAACGAGCTTTGCTTGCGACGCTCCCTGTGGAAAGAAAAAGAGGCCCATCAGAACCCATCAGCTGTCATCTGATGACAACGTTATCCTTTTTCTTTTGCGGATATCTGTTCATAGAGATGAGCAGAAATGTGTCTTGCCCTTAATATCCCTTACATCCATTTTCCGGATATCCGCTGGCTAAAAAAACACATTTGACAAAGTAAATTAGAAGTAAAAGATCGGGCTGCATCAGTACAAAGGAGAGTTTATAAAGATGTATGTGATGCGACGGAGTGAAGGAGTTCTCAGCTGAACTTTTCTTTTTGGAGGCAGTGTGAAGGAGGAATGTAAAGTACAGCCCGGTTCTGTTTCAGTGAGCACAGAGTTTGTGTTTGTCCTGACCTCTCCTTGCTGCTGCTTTTCTCCTCACCTCTTTACTCCTGTCTTCCCTTCACCTTTCACCCTCATCTGTCTGCTGTCCCGTGTCTCACTGCATCCTCTGTCTGCCTCCTATTATTCTGATTTTTCCCTATCTTCAGCTCTCTCTCTTCTTTTCCCTCCCCATCCTCATCTCCGTGCATCTCACTTCCTCCCATCGTACTCTTTCATCAATTCCTCCTCTCACACAACAGGACCTGTCAGCTGTTTTTAATCACTCAGCGTAACACCAATTAGATACCTGCCTTCCCTTTTCCTTTGTCTTGACCACACACACACGTAGGTGTCGGAGAGTGACCCATGTGGCCGACTCATTCTTCATTTGTTTAGGGAAGCCAATGTTTAGATTGGCTCATGGAGAAGCCACTTTAAGCCGCTAATGAATCCACAGCCATCATTAACATGCAAATAGCTCCATTAAAAAAAAAAAAAAACATAGAATCATGCAGTTTTATATTACAGCTCATTTTCCTCACACACACACACACACGCTCTCACACTTGAGTTATACAGGTCTGGCTGGCTGTCACATGAGAACATTACATCACACAAATGTCTAATAATATAAACGTATCTCTCCTCCTCCTCCTTCTTTCCTTTCACCTCTGTCTTGTCTTCCCATATTTTTCTACACTTTTTTTGTAAGCACATCCATTTTCCAAAGAAATTTGGGTTTTGCTTGATCGGTGAAGGTACAAAAAGGTGATCTACCAACAGCAGGAGGATACGTGTTGAACACTTTTTACAAGCTTCCTCCACAAAAAGGCTTCAGGCTTCTGACGCAGCTCTTGACATGTGACACTCCTTCATCAGTCCCTCCAGAAAGCTCCATCTATCCCTCCATCTGTCCTGACTAACAGAGCCCACACACTCGTCCAATCAGCCCGTCCATTCCTTAATTCAAGGAGAAACATTCTAATTACCTGTCCCAGCGACCAATCTGATCTCACTTCAGAGCGTGTCCGTACAGTGCACAGTGTATATGCGTGTGTGTGTGTGTGTGTACGGGACTGTCATAGAGGGGACGTCTGTTGTCATGGTAACATATTCGCTCTATCTCTGTTTTTTTTTTTCCCCCTCTCCGTTAACAGACAGTAGTCAGCCATCGCTCGCCCAGCCCTCTCTGACCCTGCAGAGTTTTCCCTACGGAGGCTGCGAGTCTGTGGAGCTCTCCTACCAGAGCGGTATGTGCACACAACTGTAACGGTAACGTTAGTAAGTCAGTTTGTTCCTGCAGCCGGTAAGTTAGTCGTCAGTCTGATTGTTACAGTATGTATTTAGATAAGCCAGTCAGTCCATGAGTCGGCAGGTAGTTGGTTATAGCTAGTAAGCTGGCTGAGCTTTGTTTGTCACATTGCAAGTTAGTTGGTTAGTTAGTCAGTTGTTTACATATGTAATTAATTAATTAGTCAGCCACTCTGTGAGACAGTCAGTTGGTTAGTTAACTGGTATGTTAGTTAGCTAGAGAGATAATCAGTCAGACAGTAGGTCAGTCTGTCAGTTACTGACTGTTTACATACTCATTAAGTTAGTTGTCCAGTTATCCATTCATATCAATGATTAGTCAGTCAGTTAGTTAAAGCTATGCTAATTAGGCCTCACACAGAAGACAACATGGAACTGAAGAACTTTTCTCGTTTTTATTTTAAAAAATTTGACTTCTCCTGCATCACAGCTGTAAACAGGAGCTATCAGACGTGCTGAGCAACTGTGTTTATGATTTATGCATCACTGTTAGGACATTAATTAGAGAGAAAGTAGCCCGGGAGGGACATATCAGTCTCACCACAGTGATGGAGTGAGTGTTTTAGGCTGCAGAGGTCAAAAAGCTCGATCTCAGTATGTTTCTGATTGAAGCATTTAGTGCCACTAAACACACACTTTAACGTGCCAAGTTGTATGTACAGTATTACTAGTGATAGTAATAGTTATTGTTCTTATATTATCAGGATCTTAGAACATGTCAGCCGCTCTGTAAAATGCTTCTGTGCCTGCAGGTCAGTTCCAGGCGGGCCAGTTCCAGCCGGCTATTCGAGTTGCCGACCTCCTCCAACACATCACCCAGATGAAATGTGGACAGGGCTATGGCTTCAAGGAGGAATATGAGGTGAATACACACACACACACACGGACGCAAGGAGGCTTATAATGAGAACAGCACCTTTGACCTTTTTTTTTTTAAAAAAAAAAAAGGTCAAAGGTCTGCTGCTACAACACTCAGATAATAGGTATTGTAAAATGTTTGCGTGACCCAAGAACGTCTAAATATAGCTCATGAGTCAGAGTGAGATGGATTTTCTTTTATAATAAGCACATGGGTGGTTACAAAGCCCCAAGCTTGACTGACTGACCGCCCCCCGCACAGTCACCTTTCAACTGCAGCTCAGTGCGATTGCATCCTTTGTATCAGAGGCTTTGTAACGCAGCCGTCTTTGTACAATAACAAATAAATAATGATAAATTCAGGACTGGATCCGGGCATCACAAGACCGCAGTCATGTGGTTATCGTCACTACCCTAGCCTGGGGATCTGACATGCTTCAGCTGCACTCCATGACCCCGAACAGAAGTCAGCAAAGAGCTGCAAAGTTTGAAAAACTCCAAAACAGTTTTGACTGAAAAAAAAAGTATTTTAATTGCACCATAATAAAGCGAATGTTTCCCAGAGGAACAGGTTAGATTCAGTGAATCGTTCATACATATTCCATGACCACCTCTCCTTATCCGGGTCATGGTGGGGGGGGGGCTAACATGAAGCGAGAGGCGGGGTACAAGCCTGGACAGTCTTTGGACTGTGGGAGGAAGCCACAGTGCCCGCAGAGAACCCATCCAGTTAATTATTTGAAAATAAAATGAATAAATGATGCGCCGGCACTACAGCTTTGTAATTAGATTCCTTTATTTTTATCCATTTCCTCCCTATTCTGTTGTCGCGTCCGAAGTTGTACAGCGTGCGTGTGTGTGTGTGTTTGTTGTGCGTCTCTGCGTGTGTTTGTGTGGGATTGGATTTGGTGTCACGAGAAAGAATGACTCTTATCAATTATTAACTATTTACTTCATCAATATTGATGATCAGAAAAACAAACATGCAGACAGTGAAAGAAACTTTGTGCCCTTCGCAGCTCCTCTTCTTCCTCTCTTTGTTCTTTCTTGGTTTCTTTTCTTTTGCTAATATCACCAGTTTTGTACTTTTTTTTCTCCATCAGTGCATCTTTTGCAAGTTTGTTTCTTCTCGTTCAGCATTTCCTTTGTCCTCTCCCCCTTCTTCCCTTCCCTAACTTCCATTTGCTCTTACCTTCGCTCTGCATAAATCTTTCTTCCTATTTGTGTATCTCTTCCGCTCATCACACCCCATGTGTCTGCCCCATCTTCGTCGTTACTGGTGTCTCACCCACCCTCTTTTCTCTTTGTATTTCCCCCTTCTTCTTCTTTTCTTTTTACTTTGTCTTCCTCTCTCTGCCTGACTGTTTGTTTTAGAGCACAGTTCATCACAGACAGACATTTTTACAATCACTCTTTGTCATGGGCGCTCTACCATGGGATCATTTTGCTTCCAAATCCTCATTCACTCTGCTTTCATCCCATTTATCCCCGTACCAAACCTTTTTTTTTTTCTCCCTCCCTGTCTTCACTTTATTCTTCCTTCATTTGCTTTGTCTGCCTGTCTGAAAATGAATCTTTGGAAAGACGCGAGAAAGAGTCTGCCTGCCTGCCTCTCTCTGTCTGCTTCTCCTCCCCTCTCACGAGAATGAATATTTTCTATTACCGACTCTGCATGCGTGTTGAAAATTGTCCCTCCGTGATGCCGTATGTTATATTTTCATTTGCTTGCTGTCATTTTGGTTTATACCCACTGATACGTTTCAGGGGAGAGCGAATGTGATTTATTCTCTAGAGTGTGTGTGTGTGTGTAAGAGAGGAAGAGAGACTGAGAATGGAGCTTTATTAGTAGTGCTGATAGCTGTCACCTGTCACCAACATCTAATGGAGAAAGACCTGCACTGGACACTATAGATAACACATACAAACAGTACATATAATGCCGAGCTCTATCTCTATTTATGAGTGTGTTTGTGTACATGTACATAAACGGATGCTTGTTTTTCTTCAGTCAGGTTAACGTACACGGCTTCTATCATGAATTGTTTGTCCAGTTATGTCCACAAGCATTGGATATGTGTGTGTGTGTGTGTGTGTGTGTGTGGACCACTCCATCCCATATGGTGTCTTCTTGTCTGTGTGTGATGTGACCTCCAGTGTTGAAGCCCATTAACCCCACTAACACTGACAGCAGCCACACTGTCAAAACGCCGCCCCCCGCTGGGACTCCACCTTTTGTATTAAAAAGGAATATTCTGCATGGTTTGAAGAGTGGCCAGCACGCTGTCCAACCCATAACATTCACTGTAATGTGACCTGTGAGGCTTTCATATGATAAACCTGGAGAAAACAATCCTCATTTTATTTTTTTACGTGGAAATGATGTAAAACGTTAAAATTATTTCACATAAACTGCTGTCAAAAAGTCGCCTAACTGCTAAGGTATTTAATTATCAAGCGTGCCTTCATTAATGGCCACACTGGATAATTGCAAACCAGTCTTGTCTGGTCTCCTGCTGGACACAGACCTCCAACATCGTACATGCTCGTCTCGATGTGCTCTCACTCTCAAGTCATCAGTTGCTGCAGCTTGGTCAGTGGTCCTGCACCTCAATCCCGGACACTGTAGCCTCATTTCAGGACATGCTCATGTAGCATGTTATGTCTTAGTGAAGTCGGGTGTCGGAAGAAGAGAGGGAGAGAGAGGGAGTCTGAACATGAAAATGGTTCGGGTAGTCGAACAAACACTGGACTTTGAGGAGGCCGCTGATCGTATCCAGAACCAAGCAAACCAAAAGTCAGTGTCGACTTCTTTCTAATTAACGTAATGTACGTTTCATAACAACCACACAATCCTTTTCCAAACCTAACCAAACTCCAAGCATTTGAATCTGAAATGTTTCTCAGCAAGCTTTATTTTGAAAGTCTTGCAGTAGAGGGGCACGTACAGCGTGCTAGTTTGAAGCACAGGGCCGCTGACCACTCGACGTTTTTTACAACATGGAAGTGAGAACATGTTTTTTGTAAGAACATCACATGATTAACATTAAAAAAATGCTTTTGTTTTATTGTAGGGGCAGTCTCAGTGATTTATTATTAACATTGACTTCCACTGTTTCTCCTTCTCTAATACTCGACTCACTGTGGAGAACAAACATGCTGTAATTCCAACATGTTTCGGTCCAGTTGTGAGTTTTTAAATAGATTCATTATAATAATTTTAACCATCACTGTAGGAAGGAAATATGAAGTACCCACTCACTGGTACAACAGTCAGTGTGTGTGTGTGTGTGTGTGTTTCTCGTCCTCTCTCCACCCACCACGCTGTGTGTTTTTATACAGTATATCGAATATTAATAATCCCAAAATGCGCCTGAATTCAGATGAGAGGAGCTTGATTACCGTCTTGGGTTTTATTTATTTATTTATTTTTCAGGTTGAAAAAGGGCAGCCAACCCACACCTTATGTGCGAATGTGCACACACACACACACACACGTACACACACATGCATGTATGCATAAGCCTCCTACAGACGCCTCCTACCTAAAATGTCCCAGAAAAAACCCAAAAAAATAAACAAAAAAAAACTTTCTGCCTTGTTTTTTTTGTAAATGAATGTATGCGATGGAGAAAATACACACATATAGTCTCCACACATACACACACACACACACACACACACACACACACACTCTCTCAGGGCCCATATGCCACTTTAAAAGAATCCATTTTCTGCTTGACTGAGCGATAAGTTTAGGTGTCTGTTCCTGTCACAGTGCATTTGTATAGTGTATGTGTGTGTGTGTGTGTGTGTGTGTGTATGTGTATGTAGGTCATATCACTGTCTGAAAGTGAAAGCTGTTGTCTGGTCTTCTTAAGCCATTAATGGACTCAAAAAAGACTGTTCACCCATCCCTATAGGGAGAATAACTGTGTGTGTGTGTGTGTGTGTGTGTGTGTGTGTGAGTGTGTTTGTGTGTGTGAGACCTCGTCCAGTGTGTTAGAATGGTTGTTCTAAAATAGTTCAGTGTCCATATGGCGACCTTTGAGAGTTGGGGTTTGGTTGCTTAGCACAAGCTTGACACACACACACACACACACACATAACAGGACGTGCACATATAGCGTCTGCATGCCAAACTGTACTACGTTCTTATCTACAGCCAAACGTGTGTATCGGGGAATTTGTACTGTATATGTGTGTTTTTTCATCGCACATAAAGTCCATGCATGCACACACATAAACACACACACATAAACACACACACATGCACATTTTGTCCTTGCTATGTGTGTAAGGCTTGCCACACAGGCCAGCATCACAGCAGGGAGACAGGACAATCTGTCTTCTCTCCTCCGACAAAGGACTGACAGAATATTCTCTTTCAGACCAAACCAACCGACCAGTGAACCCAAACTTTTCTTTCTGTAGTGTCTGCCTGAACTTTTTTTTTAGTTTCAGACGTGCAGGAATATGTTTTGTTTCATCCATTGTCAAGTCGCTCTTTGCTGCTGGTTGCTTTTCAATTCAGCGTAGGAAATTAAAATGCAATATTGTCCGCCAATGAAGTTGAAAGAAGGTCATGTTTTCATTGTGAGTATCCCGGAGTTGATGGAAATGAGTTACCTGGCCAGGACAAACTGACCTGACTCGGACTGGGAGTTCTGCCATTTGAATATTTCTACCCATGACTTCTGTACTGTCTGCCCGCACTATCTGGAAGGTGTGACATTTTGGATATTCAAACTGGCCAGAGAGCAGCACTTCTTTTATGCATTTTTTTAAAGCAGATTATCAGGGAAACTAACAATGAGTGAGGTAAGGGGAGCGTTCTGCTGTCTCCGTAGAGGAGAAGTGGCCTTAAGTGACCTCTAGCTGCTTTTGGTATTGCTTTGACAATGGACTAACATTAATACACTCTGAAAAACTTCAAACTTCAGTTTTAATACTTTGCAGTTGTTCACTTTTCAGTGAACAATAGCTCATAATTTAATCATAATTTGAATGTTTGAAACGCTTTCTACCACTTGTAAAAGGTAGAAGGAAGAAAAGGTTTATTAAAACGTCAGGAAGAAATCACAAAAGAGTTAACTTCCTGGGCATCGCTGAGGCACCTCTGAGCACAACACCAAACTTCTAACTGGATGTGGGATTGTATTTCTGACCTTTGTGTGTGGAAAAAATGAATTTCTACATTGGGGATTTAAAAAAAAAAAGGGAAGTCTTCTTTTATTTAGTTGTTTTAGTTTTGGAAGTTGAATCACATGTGACCTGCTTTGCTTTTGTCTGAAAACTCTGAGCTCTGTTATGTTTCTGCCATACCATGCCTCAATGCCCCGGGTGGTAAAGAGTACGGTCTGTCGCAAACTATCAGCTGATTGTCTTTTCATTAATATTCATGGTAATGTTTTAACTTCTGGCTGTCCATGTGTCAGTGTACAAGCTCAGGGCATCAGGCCATATGTGCATGCATATTTCTGTGCATTCATACTTCATTATGAACCAATTTCTGTCTGTGTGTGTGTGTGTGTGTGTGTGCATGTACACATGTATGTTCAGGCCCTGGCAGAGGGACAGACGGCGCCCTGGGAAACGGCCAAGAAGGACGAGAACCGCAACAAGAACCGCTATGGCAACATCATCGCTTGTGAGTACTGCAATGACATAGATGGACTGCTCCTGCGGTAGCTTTTGCTGAATGCGATTGTGGTATCGATTTCATTTAGCTCAGTAACAAGTTTAGTTTAGCTTGGCGAGGCTTGATGTGGTTTTAGTTCAGTCTGGGTTGGTTCAGCCATTTATTTTAGTACCTGTTGGTCTGGTCTGTTTTTGCTTTGGACTGATTAAGTTGGTGCAACTAGATTTTTTTTTTTTCCCTCCATTTGATGCAATTTTTCTCAGGCTGCAAACTCAAGAGTCAGGCTAGCAGGTTAGCATCAAATACTTGATTTACTTTATTTGTATATTTCCTGATTTAAATCAAAAGTTGCAAATTTAAAACTATGTTAGGAGAATTTTTTAAGAAAAACTGGATTCAAAGTATCAAAGTTTAAGTTGAATTTATTATTCTTGTACAAGAAGGAGCGTTTAACAGTGCAACACACAGAAGGAGTTACAGAGAAGAGGCTCCCCGAGGAGCTCTAACAGTTGGTTCTGATACATTTTTTTAAAACGGGCTGTCTCAGACACCTCCCAATGAACATTATGTATCAAAATGACACTTCTCAGGCCTGTTTCTCACGTCCTTGTCTTCCCTGTCCTTAAACTACTGATATCTCTCCCTGCCATCCTCAGCAAAACACAGTCCAAATAAGGGAAGTGCACGAGACATGCAAAAACAGGAAATACACATTATATGAGTTAAAACATCTGAACCCCAGTATAATCCTAATTTTTATAACAAACTACTTAATTTATGCCACACATATGTATGTATGTACACATATCCCTTAATGTGAGGTGTAAAGGAGAGTTGTCTGTCCATACAAACTCACTGTACTTATTATTGAGGAGAAACAAGTTACTGCTGGTCTAATACAACATGCTGAGGTCATGGGTAACGAGACCTCCCTTCCACTGGAGGACACAGGTCCAAACCTCTGTGCTGGCAACCATCTGCCCTGCTGAACTGTCCTTCAATGAGTCACTGACCGACTCCCTCCAGCTCTGGGTGTGTCCTACTGTTGACGTGACCGCCCGCTGAGAGCCAGATGCCAGCAGAGCAGTCTCTGGTAGATGAATCAGTAGGGACCAATATGCTTGCAGAACTCATTTTAGGAGATGACAGCTCGACACTAGACCAGTTCGATCAAAGCAAAAATAACAAAAAAAACAATGTGTTTAATAGAAAATAGGATAAGACACATGCATATTTAATGAGATCCCTTCTTTTTTGGAATATAATATCAAAGACCATTCAAACTAATTCCCTAAACTTCTCTAAAGTCTGACACAGGAAATACTATGGCAAAAAAAAAAATATCTTTCAGTTAGCAGAGGGATTTGATTTCAATCCTGCTTGATGATCAAAGCCTGCAGTCTGTATTTTATGCAGAGACTTTTGTCAAAATGAAGCTTCAGTATGGAGAAGAGACAGGTTTCTGTAATGATGTGCGGAGTGAGGAGCAGCACGAGCGTGCGCGCGCGTTGTGTTTGGCCATTAAAATGTGAATTAGCATGTGAATGTGACACTGTGTCAAGCGTTTGCTGTGATTTCACGTGCACTCGTGACGTCCGGCTGATTTGTGTGTTCTGGGTGCTTGTTATCTTGTTCAGGGCAACCTCGGGCCTCTATTAGAGAGGACAATAGCAGCGGATTGTTTGTTTGAAGTGTTATTCAACGGCTCAGGGATGTGTATGCGCGTATGCATTTTTCGTATCCGTGTCTACGGCATTAGACCCACATGCATTCTGTGAGTACGATCCAGAGGATTGCGCCTGTGTGTTCTCACGCACGGATCCATGTGCGTCTCATTACAAGGGGTTTAGATGTCATGGCAAAGACACTGCACTAACCTGAAGGCTTTAAAATGAAACATTGCGCTGAAATGAAATAGCCTGTCAAGGGCTTGATAGCCAACAGGAATTATGATAAATTTGCTATTAGTACAAATCCTTTAATTACAAGGACCTGGTAATGGAAACTGTCCATCTTGCTTCCTGTGATTGTACAAAGGCTCATTTTCTTGAGAAAATGTTTTAAAAGGCCCCCGGGGAAACGACTTTGTGCGCTGTCTTTATTAGAACAAGGAAATGTGGTGAGGCAGGCAAGGCCGAGCGGCTGCAGCTCAAACTTTAAATATGCGTAAAAAGGTCGTCTGTGATTTTTTTATTTTTTTTTTCTTCAGTCAGGTTGAACTTTGATTCCCCTTTTGAAGCAAATGGATTTACCTTCTGTTTCTGCTGCCACATAATGCGATAAATTCTCTTTTACACACAAGCTGCAGAGTTCTGCACATGAGACGATGTTCGCCATCTTCACTGCTTCTTTATTTATGCAGCACTTTTACTTCAACATTTACAAAGGTGACTATGCTGTAACTTAAATGTATGATAGAGCTGAAGTTATATTGATGTATATTCACTTTATATACAGTATATAACCTGTACAGTCTAATGTGATCCGATGAAACAGCTCCGGCATAAATTCTACTTTTACAAAGCTCATATTTCCATAACCTATATTCTTATAGGTAATAATTCTACTTTATGTTTATTAGTGAGATTGTTGTTGTGGATTCCACGTGGTTTAAAGACTGTGTAGGGGCAATAATTTAATTTTCAGAGATAATCATAAATGATAATGTTCATTAAATAAAATTTTCTCTGGGCACCACCCTTAAAGAAGAGAACATGACACGCAATTAATTGATCTCAGTCTCATAAAATACATTAACCTATTAATTTGGAGTCCTGATTAATATTTTAATTAACACTTACTGCAGTTAGCATATCAAGAAGCTAGTAGGTTGAAGGACTTGATGTTCAGCATAGAAGAGGCTGGCAGCGATCTTTAATCAGACCTGCGTGTTCGTACATGAGCATTTATTAAAGGACGATGACACACAATGTGAAATGTAGCTACATGTACTAACCAAAGGATAAAACTAGTCTGTAAAGAAAGGAAGAGAGTGGCAACCGCTGACCTATCATGACCTATTTTCCGCTTCAAGCTGACACAGTAACCGTTTTCAGTGACGGTTAAGGAGCAATTTCATGTTTCCTGAACATCCAACACAGTCCTCCAGTTTGAAAAAAGAACAGAAACACCATAAGTGGCAGCAGGAAGGTTCGTGTTTAAGTCCTACGAGAAGAAGAAGAGGTTCAAATGAAATCTGTGTTTACTGGTTAAAGTCTGATCTAGTCGCCTGAAAAGTCGTTTTTTGGTCTTTATCCACCGACAGCACCTCTAACACCAGCAAACGCTCAGTGAGCCGAGGCAGATCACGACAAGGGGGGAGTTAAATTTGAGGCCCGGCTTTGCGAGACTTAAACAAACACCCGAGTTCTGACCCGGAAAGAATCCCCTCAGAGGCAGCTGTAATCACCTTTCCATCTTTGTGAGGACTTTCTGTGACTTCTCTGTCACGTTCATCTGTCTCTTTCCAGCACACACACCGCCAACACACACTTTCACTACCTCTCTCTCTCTCTCTCTCTCTCTCTGAGAAAGGGTTGATTTGAGTTGAAGTGTTAACACACTCTTCCTCCGGCCATCTGCCAAACACAAACGGTGGATGCCATGTTTGAAATCCCTTCAGCACACTGAATAAATGTTAATCTACCAACCAGCCTGTCCTCCCATCTCCTCACAGCCTCCCCTTCTCTCCTCCTCCTCCTCCTCCTCCTACACCTCCCCACTTCCACTCCCAACTTGTTTGCACTTTCACTCTTCTCCCTTTCTGTTTTTTTTCCTCACTCCCCAACTCCTTTTCATCTCCGTTACCCTCCTGTTCTCTACAGTCTTATTTTTCTTTCTCCTTTTTCTCAACAGTCTGCTCTCCCATATCCTTACCTCACCTCTCATCCCTTGATCTCTCCTGTCCCCCACCTCCCTCTCCTTTTCTCTCACCGTGTCATCTTTTCATCTCAGCTGCCCCTCTTCTTGAATTTTTAACCTCTATTCTTCTTCACTTTAAGTCTCCCTCCCGCACGCGCCACTCTTCTCTTTTCCTCTTAAATTTTTCTCACCTTTCCTTCCCCTCTTTCCTCTCCGTTCCTCTCTATCCATCCATTCATCCTCTCTGATTACCTCTGACAGTATATGGATTGAGGCAAAGCGCGGTAGTGTTTCCTCATTAAAGGCATCTGTCTGCTTCTGTTTCTTCAAGCCTCTCTCCGCCTTTCACTTCTTCTTCTCACTCACTTTTTTTTTCTTCTTCTTCTTCTCAGCCCTCAGTTCATAGAACAACCTTCCCATATGGTCATTTATAATTCAACAGAAGCATGCCTTCAAAATAAACACAATTTATTGGCACGCATTTACATATGTGCAAAGAGGGCGGATGCGTGCTTGTCCATAACTCACTGAGTGTGTGTGTGTGTGTGTGTGTTCATGTGTGTTATCAAGAAGAACCGAGGTGAGAAAGAAGTGATGTGTTTTTATGTGTGTTCTTCTTCTATACTGGTCTTCATGTGCGCTCCTACACATCATATCTGTATGTTTATTCATGCATGTTATTGTGTCAGTTAAATCCTTGTGCATGTGCAAACTGAAGTGTATTTACCTGAACAGTCTTCTGCAGCACTGTAGTGAACAAGACGAACCCTTTGTCACACCTGCAGTGTCTCTTGCTTGTGTTCATTCTGTGTGTCAGGCTCTAAACCAAACCAAAGTGATACTGCGTGTCAAGGCGACTAAATAAGTAGATGCAACAAAAGAGGAAAAAAGGATTTGTTTCTCTGTTTGTGGAAGCTAGATGTTTTTTTCTTCCTGTCTCTAACCTTTGTCCCGAAGCTAACTGTCTGCAAACTGTTGCTGTTGGAGGTTAAAAAAAAAGTGAATGGTGCAACACAGCTCCCAAATTCCCATGACGACATTCACCGAAGTTAAAATCTATGCAGGACATTCGAGAATGACGGATGGACGGGACACCGCCCCACACCGTTTACCAGACAAATACAGTGTTAAAGACTGAACCTGTTAGGAGAGGAAGCAAATCTGCATGATTTTGATGTAGATGTGTTTATGGGTTGCCAGCATGAGCGTGTTAACCACGATGGCTAAAAAAAGACAAAGTAGTTGTTTGGTAAACTGATGTTGCGTAGGCGTCGGTACTGTAAAAAAAAAAAAAGTCTTCATATTTTACCTGACTGCTGCGATAAGCCAACATCTTGCCGTGGGTTGATTGTTGTGGGCACAACAGAAGGGTTTGACTTTAATCTGAAATGTTCCGATTTAAAACGATGCCGAAATCGAGCGGCGAAAGCAGTCACGTATCTCCTCTGCTGGTTTCTCATGGAAAAGGTCTGTAGATGTGTTTTACTCTCGCGTCGCTGATGCTCCTGCTTTTATTGCGATCGAGAAGAAGTCAGCGCCGAGTTTCTTTTCTTTCGTGCTGGGCAGAAAGAATAACACGCAGTCTGAAGTCACCGCAGTGTTTACTTAATACATCATTCAGAAACCGTCTGTCTAGCCTGCACATTTGTAATCATCATTGATTTGCTCATTGATTTCTTCACACTGCTTCTTTTTTTTTCTTCCCATCACCCTCCTGCACAATAAACCTCAGGAGAATCAAAGGGATTTTTACCGAACAGAACATATTTCTCTGACATTGTTTTAATGTCTTAAAGTCATTTAACTCGAGAGAATTTCGATTCCATTTTGCCCCCTCTGCCAAAAACAACGTGCCTTCCCTAATATACAGACAGACTCGTTACACATTCTTCTTTTGCATGCTTGAGCAAAAACTGCTGCAGCTTTCCTCTCCCCACGAGGAGCTGGTTGAAAACTCAAAAACTTGGCCGCAAGAAATATCTTATATAAAACATTCTAAGTTTGTTTGGGTTAGGGCTGTTTGAGAATCAGGTGTCTGTCTGTCTTCATTAGTTACTCCTCTCTCTTCCCCCTGTTGCCTCCACGCTCTTCCTCTGCCTCTCATTATGTTTGACTTGCTACAGTTATCTATAGAGTAAACACAAGCAGCGGAGAACACACAGGTTAGCTCTTGGCTACACAAATTGACACGAGGAGACGTCTCCGCGAGTTTGAAAAATTCTTGTTTATCCCCAAGATGTACGGCGTTTCCTTTCCTAACCTGCACAGATGAGAAGGAAAAGAGAGGTTTGCGGAGGGAAGCAGGAAAAACTACCTGATTTTCTGGTAATGAGAATTTGAGATTAATCAATAAAGAGTCAGAGAATTCATGTAAACACACACACACACACAGGCGGACAGCCTAGCAAACAGCTAATGTACAGCTAATGCCCATATAGTAAATGCACTGGTTGTTTGCATAGATTCAACACTAACCACAAAAAAATGCTATAATAGTCGAGCTACAGTCGACTTCATTTGTGGTCTCCGTGCCACTGTATGCTCTTCTCTCCTCCTGTGTTTTTCTTTTATCTTCTCTCCCCCTTTCTTATTCGTCATTTCTCTCCTGTCACCCCCTTTCTGTCTTTCCTCCCCTCTCTTCATCTCTCAGACTTCCTTTCTGAACTTAATCTATTCACCGGACCTATTTTTTATTGCACCTGTCACTCTGTCCTACCTCTCTCCCTTCTTTTCCTTTTCTTTTCATCTTTTCCTTCATTTCTTTGAGCTCCCGTTACGTTACTACTTCTTTCCCCCTCTTCTCTTCTGTCTTGAATTTCTTTGTCTCTCTAATGCACATGCACAAACTCACCCCAAAGCCCTCTTTCCATTCACTAATGTGCACCAGTGTTCAGGTGAGTGAAAATCATTGCACCGCCTGTCAGTCTTTGCCAGGCGGTGTTACTACACACACACCCTTCACCCAGTGTTACACCTCCAAACATCTCTGCTGTAATCAGTATCCCCTCCTGCGTCATGTTGCTTCTCATTACAGCGGAGGGTGTGTGTGTGTGTGTGTGTGTGTGTGTGTGTGTGTGAGAGAGAGAGAAAGCAAGAGAGGGTGACAAACAAAGAAACAAAGAAGAAAGCAAGTTTAACCCTGTGTGTTTTTGTGCATGTGTATGACTGATGAGTG
Organism: Miichthys miiuy; assembly: GCA_036365135.1. Classification (NCBI taxonomy): domain Eukaryota; kingdom Metazoa; phylum Chordata; class Actinopteri; family Sciaenidae; genus Miichthys; species Miichthys miiuy. The sequence goes on from CM071604.1 coordinate 28,378,144, forward strand.
CCTGTGTGTGTGTGTGTGTGTGTGTGTGTGTGTGTGTGCGTGCTTCATAATGCAGCTGACTCTGATTCTCAACACGTCTGCCGAGCTGCTCTGAAGTCAGAACACCAACGACTCCTCTGAAGTGTTTGACCAGAGAACCACAACAAATATCAGCATCCCCCAACAGACACACACACACACACACATACACACACACAGCACACATCCAGTTATACAAATAAACACTTGCTAATGGGAACACACACACACACATCCAGTTAATAAGAAAGTCATATACCTGCAGTCTACATGCACACACACACACACACACACACACACACTGTATACACACTCACACACAGGCTTGTACAGATCACAGCAGTCGAGTTTGCACTTGATTGCTCGAAGCCGTGCAGCAGTGCCGCTCCATAATTCCACCTGCAGACCTACAGTAAGAAGAATCTGTCGACTTTTCTTCGCTGACTTAATTCTCTCTCTTTTCTCACGGCGAAAATTTTGCAAACATTTTGCAAACGCACTTTCTCATTATGAAATAAATCTGTATCGCTGAATAATTAAAAGGTGAAGAGCGTACTGAAACAGATGGTACTTCATTGTGGCTAAGAGACCTAAACACTGTCAGTAAATTTAGTGCAGTCCTGCATCGTTGTTGTTTTATTTATTTTTTTTATCCAGTAAGGATTTTCTGAAAGAGGTGACACCATATGTTCTCGCCATTTGGTCAGTACGCATTCGCTTCAAACTGATGGCGCTGTACGTGCAACTCTGGCATCATGTCAAGTTAGCGAGTATAAATATGCACCGTCCAGGCGCTCAGCATGAAGCTTGCATGGTCAACATTGTGAAACACTCGCACTTCATAAGTAGATCGCCAGTTACCTGATGTAAATATGTAAGTTAACTTCCATTTACAATTGGTGGGACACCATTCGCCCTGTGTTTGTTTGACCCATCCATCCACTCCAACCACCTCCGTCTATCTGCTTTCTTACTTTTTATACAACAGCGCCTCACTTCCATGACACATCGAACCATTAAGCTCCAGGTGCAGCCAGACGCTAGGTGCTAGAGGGGGACCTGCAGTGTTTGATCTTAAAGCAAGAGAGTGAGAACTGGCTGGGTGACCATTATTTTACGTAGCAATACAAAGAAGGATTATGAGCAAACTGTTCTCAAAGTATCAGAAAGTATTCATTTTTGCAGTATGGCCTTTTTAAAAGTGCAATATTATATACGTACACGTGGAAAGTTGGAACCTGCCTGCAGGGATTTGCTGGAACTAGTTGAGTACACAGGGAATTGTTAATGTCGTAGGTAGGAAAAGGTCTTTCTCCAACTATTGCCACAAACTTCACCTGCCTATTCTGATGTGGTCGCTGACTGGGCATCCATTTTTCATCTCTTCTGTTGCTTCCGCCTCTGCTTTGAATAGAAATTCTACTTGCTGTAGTGTAAATAAACAAAAAAAAAAACAACCAAAGAAAAGACAAACAGGAAGAAAATCATTCTCAAGGAAAGACTGATTGCACTTTCCAGCCCCCCCACCACCAGATGATGAAACGGTGTTGGTTGCAGCACCCAGCAGGAGAGGAGCACGCAGATAATAGTGATAATGAGGCTGATTTTTAACGCCAGCCTCGGCATTATTGATACTGGTGACGGTGATTGCTTTTAATCATTGTTCCTCAGAAGCGGTCGGGGGGTAACAAAGACAGTAATAACACGCAGAACTTTGCTGCTGATTTTTAACTATTATTAATCATCACCTCAAAAAAAAATGGATCAGGTGGTGGATGGAGACGGTGAAATAATGATTTCAACCATGATTGTACTTTTTAATTAGAAAGTGGAGGATTATGAGTGATTATAGTTTATCGTCCTAAAACTTCAGGGGGTTGATAATTGGATATTGGTTGATAGCTGGTAATGATGAGCTAACAGTGTGTGATAATAGATTGTTGATGAATTAATCAGATATTCTGCTCTCTAGACATTTCTAAGATGCCAACAGAAGAAGGATTTGAACTTATTTTTCAGCCTCTAATCCAGTTTAAGTAGACTTGTGAGAGCACCCCTAAACTCCGGCGGAACCAGGCTGCTGTCGTGACAGTTTCACTTCAGGTTGCTATGTTTTTAGCGGGAGTATGACAGGCAGGAACAAGCCCGGCTCTGCTCGACTAATTCACTTCTCATATAGCTAATGAGTCGCTGTGTGCTGTCATACCACCACTTATATGCAGATGACTTTCCCTTCTCTGTCTGCCTTGTGAATGGCCTGCTGCAGGCGGACACTTAACCGCCACTAGACTGTAGAGAAGATGTTCCTCAGACAATCAGAAATGGGACACTAATGAGAAGGGAGTCAACTGGTCAGCGGAATGAAGATGATTTGCTTTAAGAAGGGCTAAGGAGATATATTTCTTAGGACCACAAGCCTTAGAAGTTTTTGTAGGTGAACATTTAGAGGTCTGAAAACATTTCTGCTTTTGTAGCGAAAGGAAGGAGTGGCTAAAGAGCAAAGGGAGTAATGCATCGAGTAAACCGTGAAAACGCGTTTCTGTCAGTGTATTTCGATCCTCGATTTGAGGTATCACAGTTTGATGACGGCAACAAAAATCCTCTTAATGAGAGATGAACCTCACATGACTGATCAGCTATTTGCTGATCATCAATGATTACATAACGCATTAAACAAAGAGATATGTGATTATGTCCATCAGGTTTTCTGAATTATTTTTCACTGTTCGAGGGTCGACTGGTAGTTTTATTTACGTCATACTGTTGCGCCCTCTTCTTCTGGTTGCAGAATTGGCGTCACCTGCTGCTCACCTGAACCAACTCGTAATATTTGCATAACTGTGGTGGATGGAAACGAGCATTCGTTCACATTTTTGTTTGCCAAATTACTCGAAATCAGAATAAATTCTGTAACGCCTTTGGAGAAAACACGACTGCTGTGATCGTGTCAAACTGTGGATGCAGGAGAGGGTGTGCCGCTTGTGACAGAAGTGGGCGGAGGGTCTAACAACGCAGGAATCTGTATGCTGTACAGATTGTAAAGTCTTCTGAGACAAAAAAAAAAAGGCAAAAAGCACATCTGGATAGTCGACATGACATTATGCAAACTAGGACCATATTTGCTGGAGTCTGATGGCAGTGGCTGTCATGTCTTCATGAGTATGTATGTCCTGAATCGGGCAGATGTTAGTGAACGTGTTATTCTGCTATTTTTCAAACTACAATAACCACAAAGAAAATATTTAAGATTGTTGGTGTGTTATCCGGTCAGATTTGTTCAAAAACTGCAGTTCCTCAAACGGCCACTTGAGGCTGGCTACAGAACGGTCAACCTCCATAATTTTCTCATTTGTATGGCCTTAGAGAAACCCACTTCGCTTTGGTGTTACGATACGATGCTGTGTGACCTAAAACTGTAGAGAAGCTGCTGCTCTTTCTCCCCTTCTCCCTCTCGTTCATCTCTCTCTCTCTCTCTCTCTGTCCACCTCCCTCTTTTACTCCCAGCAGCCTTCAAACAGCTGGAAACGGCATCCAGAGATGTGTGTTTGTGTGTACGAGTGTGTGCGTCACAGACAACATCCTGAGTTGTTTGACACATCAGCTGCAGGGAGCTCTGGTCTTAATAGGCTATTACACACTGTAATACCCTCCAACACACGCAGACACACACACACGCACTTGGCATGCCCATATGCAAACTGACACATAGGCACCACACACACATTCATACATAGTTGCTGACACTGGAACACACACATCACTTGAAACACTACTCGAATACTTTCAACACAAATCTTAAAGATGTTCCAGAACATAGGAGCATACGGGGAAGTGAAGAAAGACACACTTTAACACACTTTTACGCCACTCTGTCTCTCTCACACACACACACACACACTTAGGCTCAATCACACATGCTATTAAATTCCCTAATGCCTTGAGCCGGGCTGACGGCGGAGTGTATGCCGTGAGTGAGTTGAGCTCCATAGGGAGTTAACTGATTAAGTATATCTGTGACAGACACAATCCCTGCTTAGTGGCTACTGAAAAAAGGAGGCGAGAAGAGCAGGAGGAGGAGAAGAGAGGAGATGAGAGGGGAGGCGAGGATAGAAGAGTAAAACATCTTGTTCAGCAGTTTCATCTTGCTATTGTGAGCGTTTTCCCTTTGCTCCTCTGTAAAGTAGCAGCTCCATCTGTTTATCTGGACATTGAAGAGAGTTGTGCCTGTGCACAGCATTGCCCTTCTATTGTATTTCTGTTTCCTTTATTAGAACAAACAGCTACATGGAAAAAAAATGTCCAATGTACATGCGTAAAAGTCACTGTGACCTGGACGGCCGATTCTTCGGCAAACTTCCCATCCGGAAAACAGCCTTCGTCTCCGGTAGTGAGAGCCGGTTAAGTTATTTTGAAAACCCTTTTAACTCACAGTGTTGTCATCACTTTCCATTATGCAATGTGGGTCACAATCGCCTTCGCAACACAATCTTACAGCTTCGTGAGACTGTAAACCAGGGACACTTTACTTGTGAAGCCATTTTTGGATTTACAGTGGAAACCCACTGGTTTCGCTTATTGATGACAACTTAAGACTTTATAGTCAGTGTTTTGATACATTGAGAATGATTTCAATATGACAGGCTCTCCCTGGTGCTCTGGGGTCTAGAGGGTTAAATCCTTGAGTGACAAACAATGGAAGCAGCCACATTGTGTTTCTTATCCCAGATCCCCAAATGCTAATAACTCTTCAACCTCATAATGAAAAAAAAAAGCAAGAAGGGAAATCACTTATAAAGGCGGCGTGTTGGACAGTATTTTAGTAGCAGAAATTTCCCATCATGCATCTTGTCTGTATTAGTGCCACCGCATGATAGTATATTATCTACCCTAGACTCTCTCCGGCATTGTAAAATAAAACAAAATGGGCATATTGAAGCGTTAAATTCTTCTGTCTCCGACAGCAAGCTCTGTTCCACTTCCTTGCTCTTTTCAGGCAGCTGGAAAGACAATGGAATATAAAAAGAGGCAGTAAGTAGAGGCTTTAACTACGTCATAGCTCAAATGACCATAATATATCTGCAGTAGGAAGTTTTTTTTTTGTTCAATATCAATGACCCAGCAATTACTTTGTCCAGCTGCCAAGTTCTTTTTCCACGAACCACAAAGGCTTTGTCATACCGCTCTTTAGTGTAACGATACGTTTGAATTTCACATGACCTTTAAAATACGTTTCATAACAAAATTATATTGTGCTAAAATCAGGTTAAGTTACATACACCTGAATGAAATGTCCTCTTGTAGGAATAAGAATTCAATTCCCAGCTGAAAGCTGAGACAGAGTCTCTTTAGCCTCTAATACATAGTTCAGAAAAGGTCGTAGATCATTTAAATTTCCAAATATGATCCAAGTTTTGAGGGGAGAAGAATTTCAGCACTGTTTTCAGAGGAGGATTTCAGCATTATATAACCTAAAGTACTTCTTAAATGACTTTTTGCCTCATCAAGCGGGAACAATCTGAGGTAAAAAAAAAAGGCAGTATATTCATGGATCTAGAGCATAATAGCTCCATAGATTATCCCCTGCTCCAATTAAGATGTTTAAGTATATGATTTTTTTTGCTCAAACCTCACCACGACCTTTGATCTTCAAGAGCCACTAATACAGCCGCTCCTGTTTGCTGTTGGTATGACAGCGGTCATTAGGTGCTGGTGGCCCTTTCTCATTTTATTTGTGTGCAGCAGCAGCAGCAGCAGCAGCTGTGCGCAGCGTCTCTTAGTACACACAATCTGATCTGATGTCTCTAAATTACAGCTTTCTGCAGCATTCGGCTGCCCCTGCGAATCTCTGCAAGATAAAAAAACACAGAAGTCTATTTTGTTTGGCCTTTTCTGGAACCCTCAAGTTAACAACTTCTCCCCAACAAAACTTTTACAGTGGCTGCCGGGGTAATGACAAGACTTTGGAGAGAGGAAGATGAGACACAAAGAGAGAGAGAGAGAGAGAGAGAAAATGGAACCAAACCAAAACTTAGAGAGAGAGAGAGAGAGAGAGAGAGAGGAGAGGGTTGTGGGGGGAGTTGCAAGGTTATGAGGGGAGGGAGACTCAGCAGAGGAATGGAGCTCATTAATGAGTAATGGGTTCGTGACCCTACGCCCTTGGACACCACAGCTTCTGACGACTTTGTTGTTACTCCAGTACTGCAGACGCCAACATGAGCCCGTGTGCACGCATCTCCTCTATATATCTATATTCATATCCAGATCTAGGAGACAAGATTTAACATACATGATTCCAGTATATTGATTTTAGATCTGGCTTCTGGGAATTGAGGAGTTATTAAGATTCAAACACAGGATATGTTTGTAACAGTGTTACGAATGTGTGTGTATTTAAGGTCGTGGTTGGTCGGGTTTGACATCAAAATCTTGCATTCTTTGTTCACGCACATATGCACACATATGTTAATTAAAAATAAATCTTCAGTTCTGCTTTCCTCAGTCAGTCGCTCTCTCTCTCACACACACACACACACACACACTGTCAGCCTCTTCAAACTTGTGGCCTGTGTCCAGATCTGCAGTGTTTGCAAGCCAGTACCTCCTGCCATCTTAGCCCAATTAGAAGCTCCCCTCCCTGGGCAGAGAGAAGTGAAAAGGGCCCCTCCCTCCCTGCAGCCTCATATCTGTGGCTCTCGTGTTATGACAGCCTGACACTAGCCCCGTGTAATTACCGCCGTCTGAAGGAGCGAGACAGTATGGGGCAAGAGAGAGAGAGGCGGAGAGCAGGAGGGAAGGAAAAAAAAGAAAAGGTAAATGAAGTAAGACGAGGAAGGGAGGGAAAGAACCGAGGAGAAGGAGGAGAGGCGGGCAGGTATGGCAGACAGAATCGGTTGAGAAAAGGAGGAAGAAAAGAAATGGAAGAAGAGGGGATAGAAATCAGAAGTAGAAAGGTGGAGAGACAGAGAAAGAGCAGAAGGCTGGCAGACTACCCCCTGTTGTGTTTGTTTTTACATGCAGGGAATGTGTGTCTGTGTGTGTGTGTGCAAAAGAGAGTGAGATGGTCTGAGCGTGTGAGAGTTGTGAGTAAGAGTGTGGGTGAGCTGATAGCTGATGACAGTATCTTGTACCAGCAGAGTGGAGTCATGCTGCCATCATTGTTGCCGCTCAGCCAGAGCTAGAAAATTACTCTGATAGAAGCCGCACAAATAATTCTCCTCAAGGTGATCCCAGAAACGATAATCAAGGAGGGGATTTGTCACAAGACTCTGTATTATATGCAGCTATTCCTTATTAACGATTTATATCATGATATTACTCAGTGCCAGTGGAGCAAGTTATGTTCGCATAAAGCAGCAAAAAGTGAGGCTCTGATGGAGATGGAGCTAGTGGATGAGCCAATAAGGGATTTACTGCAACACCATTCTTGCAGGTTTTTGCCTCATGCTTATAGCGAGATTTGCTACTTGTCTGGGGTAATTCCTGGGAAAGGAATTGAAGGGTTGCCCCAGAGGGAATCAGACTACACCGTACGTCTTTCAAAAAATGTTCCTTATGTCACATTAGGTGGTCCCGGTGCCTGAAAATTGTGATTTAGCTCAAGAGACAAGTTGAACAATCCCAAACGAAAGACTCGAGAAGCAGGGGTCAGAGACAGACTTGAAACGTTTTGATCTGGTTTTAGGGCCAATCACAGCACTGAGACGGCACTAGTCAAAGTTGTAAATGATCTCAGATGCAATATGGACGTGAAAAAACCTTTTATCTTGGTGTTGCTTGATTTAACTGCAGCCTTCGATACAGTAGATCATTCAGTTCTTTTAGGTAGACTCCGCAGTTTGATTGGCATCACTGGGACTGTTTTTAACTGGTTCAAATACCTTAATGATAGAGAGAGATGTTTTGTAAGTATAGGTGACTGTCAAATAGATATAAAATCAATTGTGGTGTTCCCCAAGGCTCGATTTTAGGACCTACTCTTTTTAACCTCTACATGCTGCCGCTTGGGTGGAGGTGTTGGAGGGCTGGGGCGGGAGATGGGTGTTGGGGTGGAGGGTTGGGAGTGGATGGGGGTTTTATTGTGTGAAGCACTTTGTGTTACATATTTAGTATGAAAAGTGCTACACAAATAAAGTTTGATTGATTGGTTGATTGAGACTTCATCACACAGAACATCACAGACGTCTTCACAGAGGACAAAAGAATGAAAAAAAAAGAAGAAAGTTTGATGTGCTAGTCTTTTGTTGGGTCTTAGATGCAAAATATGGCGGTCAAAAATGAAAAAAAAAAAATTAGTGTTTGTCTCTCAAAACATGAAAGCTGGCAAACATATACGTTCTCACGTGTTGTTATTTTTACTCAGCAGGAAGCCTCATTTCATGCCAGCCGTGAGTAGAAAATTCACACATCTATTCTGAGATATTCAGCAAAAACAAACCAAAAAAAAAAATATCAACGCCTACTTGACAAAATGATTGCCCCCCCCAGCCCCCACTATACTATAAAAACAGAGGAAATGGGTTACAATTGACGGTATGAGTCATCGATCACACAATAGATCTGCTCACATAAAAGCTCCATTTTACTTGCTGATATATTTGAGCTTTGATTCAAAATGGATTAAAAAAAAATCCCTCCTGTACAAAATTATTATAGTTATATTGTGAAATGTGAAGCGGTGGGCCTGGCTGTTGTGTTGTTGCACATAAGCACAACTTTTCAAGACAGTTAGCTTTTTAAACCAACTTGTGAGGTGAAGTTCTTCAAAAGAAGAATACTCGGGGTCTTTAAAAAAAAAAAAAAAATGTTTAGAAGTCTTCCCTGCAGCTAACAGATTAGCTTGCAGGCTAACCACAGCAAGCTCGCTGTGTGCTTACCTTAAGCACTCCACCCCGCTGTAGCTTTGCATCAATCAGTGAAGTCGTGAGCATTAGCATTTCAATGACTTCAAAGAAACACAGTGGTGATACCTTTTCCCCCCTTTGTTGCCCCCCCGTCCCATTTTTCTTCCTTTCTCCCACATCCCACCTTGCCCGAACTTGTCCTGCACCTCTTCCTTTTACGTATCCACTTCCCTCATCTTCTTGTTTTCTTCATAATAGCTACCACTTACCTCCTCACCTCCTGTTCACACCATGCTCTTGTTTTACCCCCACCCAAAAAAAAAAAAAAAAAAGAAAATTAAACTATCAGAGAAATGATTCATATTTGTTGCAGCACTATCACTGTAATGCGGTCATATGTCTCCGAGAGCTGAAATAAGAGGGGTGAACAGGAGCACATCAACATAAGAAAGAAAAAAAGATGAGAGCGAGGGAGAAAAATAGAGATAATCAGGCTAAATCATGTCCGCTTCATCTGCAATTACCGTTGCCATGTTACAACTGAACAAAATCACTGCCTGCCCTGCCATTAGCCATAATCCCATATGTGTCCTAATACTATGGATGGCTATTAGCGCACAGAACAAAATAATTGACATCCAAGTAGAAAGGGGGGAAAAAAGGAGCTGATTTGGTTACTTGCAGCTCGCACCACTGAAAGATGGCGGTGCTGATGCGAATGGCTTCTAGAGATCATCTGATATTTAAAGCAGGCATACGGTGCTTGTTGCGTATTGTTTTAAAGCGTTGGTTTATTGTCATTGTTGTGGTAAGCTACATTTTTTTGTGTGTGCTCATTGTTCTAGTATTTCTGCTCCTCTTCAGTCACCTGACAAAAACCGTGAGCGATATACAGTGGCTGATAAAATCCATTGATGCAATCTGAGTTTCAACCAAATGACTGGTAATAGATTCTCTGCAGAAACCAATTGAGAGAGCCACTTTTTTTTTAAATAGAACAAACATAAAAAATAAAAGCAAATTTCCATAAAAATGGCACTTTGGATCATTCATTCAAAACACGAGCTGTAAACTAGAGGCAGCCAAAAGAATCAGTGTGTAATATCCTGTGAGAAAACACTTTTTATGGACCTGTATTTACAGAATATGGCAGACACTGAATATAGTATGCAGAACTATTTTCATTAGTGTGTAACGTTACTATAGTAGCCCAAAATGGACACATTCAACACTTCACACTAGGAAAGTGAGTGTGAGACAAGGGGGTTGCAATCAGAGGTAGGTGGAACGCATTGTTCCCACCTCCAATCACTAAGACGATGAGGCAGAGCGTTTCAAGCATTTAAGAGTAACCAGAAAGAAAATGGAGACATTAATCAAAGATTCTCCATTTTCCATCATCGCACTGTCGCGAGTTATTGAATCTGGATTATTTGGCAGTAAATAAGCGAGCGTTTGCTGATAGAGGCAGCTCATAATGGAAAAGACGATTGTCCCATCACCCCGACTTTTCTAAATAAAACTTGTTATGCTTGTCTGCGTCGTGGAGTCCTGTAATGTTTATTACTTTTAGGCTTTCATTCCTGTCATTTCCATTCAGTTCATCTGAACGGATCCGCACCAAGGCCAAATGAACTGAAGTGAAAACAATATTCAAAATGAAGCGGCTGAATAAAAGCATACAGAAACAAACCATGCATGTTTGTTCTCGCTGAAAGATTTCTTTTTTTTACATCGAGTGAATCAGCCAGACGTTGTGATTATGGGACTGGTGAATTGTTGCACAGCTTTGCCGTTCCAGTCTGTTTGTGAGATGGCGTTTCGATGCTTATGGTTATGGTTTGGATTGATTCTCCTTGGTTATTAGGGGAAGGTTCTCTTTATGGCTAACAGAAACTACTGCTGGTAGACGACCGGATGTGAACCTTGGTTGAGTTTCAAAGCGACATGCTGTGTATGCTCAGCCAACACAGGACGCTGCGGGCTGTTTGGTTGGTAAATGGTTCATTTAACAAACAACCAGTGGTGAATATATTCCTGAATGTGACTCCTGGTTCACACAGACTCATACATAACTTTGGGCCTGGTTAGTTAGTTAGCCCCCCCTCATCAGTTAGCTGCTCCGATCTGTGGGTAAATGTAACTTTAGGCCTGTTGTATTTTTTCTGCTATCTGATCCCACAGACGATCACACCAGAGTCCGACTGCAGCTGCTGGATGGAGACCCCCACTCTGACTACATCAACGCCAACTACATTGACGTGAGTCTTCACACACACTTGTTCTTCAATACTTTCTCTCCAATCATCAAGACTCCTGCTCTACCCTAACTCTAACGGTCTTACACAAGCCTAATTTCAGTCTATTGCTGTCTGGGGCCAAACTCATAAAGCCACGCCATGTGCTCATACTGCTGTCTGTCAAAGTGCCTTTGAGCAAGGCATCGAAGCTCAACCTGCTTCTTCCCTGACTGCCGTTTTAAAGGTCTTAAAGGAATATGATAGACTACTTGGATCATAAACACACACACGCACAGATTACTGCAGATGCAGACATTACACTGCACCTGAACAGAAATAGAAAGGCAGCATTAGCAAATGCATGAGCGCGCACAGACACATCACACGACACACACATTGAGGGTATTAGCCAAGATTGCCATAACAAATGGAGCCATCTGAGTCTCGTTTCTTTAAAAAAAAAAAAAAACAATTATCTGGAGGCTGGTATGATCGTCAGCATTGGAATTGATGATTACTCTCCTTTTCTACCACGATGCCTCGTCCCTTCTTCAATTTAATCTGTCCTTCACCTTACCACTGTTTTCATTTTTGTCACATATCCATCCATCCATCCATCCATCCATCCATCAATCCATTTGTTTCCCCATCCTTCTCTCTCTGCCCTGCGGGCTCTGTTTTTTGATGTAATCTCTCGCTCACAGCTGATTGCTGTAATAATAGTCTTAATGAATTTGGTTCATAATGTTTATTTCCAATCAAAGAGTCTCCACAGACACAAGTTTTTTTTTTTTGTTTTTTTGGGAGAATTGGAAAACTGAAATTGAAACAATGCAACCCCTCAGTGAAGATAACGCTACAGCATGGTCTTAATGACAATATGAGAGTGATGAATGTTTTTACCTCAACAAGGTTATCTGTCTCCCAGGGAGATGTTGGGGAGGGGTAAGAAAGGAGTGTGCAGGGACATGGGCAGGCTGGTAATCATTGGTCTGAGAGTCGTCGCTTTTCATCTCTCCCGTGGAGGGAAAATTAAGATCCCCTCTATTATTTAATTTGATGTTTATTCGGGCAATGACCTTGAGTTATGATTCTGGGGGGAAGTGGAGGGACCGGAGAGGCACAAGGGACGCATTAAAAGAGAGCAAAGGATGGGAGGAGTGGAGTGGAGTGGAGGAAGAAGGATGTAAACTGACTGATGAGAGGAATGGAGAGAATGAGAAGAAACAAGATAGAAGGGGAGGACTCAGAAAAGGAGATAGGAAGTTGTGGACAGAAAGAGACAGAAATTGGTCGAAAGGTTGAGTAAGAAGAAAAGCCTGAAAGGGGAAAGAGTTTCTAATCAGGAAATGAGACAAGTAACAAACTAAAAATCAAGAAAATGAGGACAATTTGGAGTAAAAAATGACTCCATATGTGGGAAGAAAAGGATGGAGATGACACCGGCACGGAGCTTTTATTATGCTTCACTTTTTTCTGTCTCACAGGGGTACCACAGACCCAGACATTACATCGCCACACAAGGTAATTAAACTGACGTGATGAGTGTGTGAGAGGACTGTATGTGTAATTCTACATTTGTGCAGATACCAAACGTCTATGCGTGTGTGTGTGTGTGTGTGTGTGTGTGTAGCAGCCACCTGGTAAATGTCGTCCTTTCAGGACTGGGAGGCTATTACCACAACCTCCTAAATCTAAACCGCCGTATAAAATCCCCCTGACAAATTTAAGACCCCATTACCTCAAACCCCGAACCACTATCTGGGATTGATAGTGTGTGAGTGCATGTGTGTGTGTGTGTGTGTGTGCACACGTGTGTTTGCGTGTTCATGCGTGTGCTTGTGTAAGTCAGTGCTGATGTATGTTTATGTGACGTTGGAGTGTGTGCTCTGTTTGTGTGTATCAGTATTTGTATATCTCTAATTTGTGTGTGTGTGTGTGTGTGTGTGTGTTTGTCAGGGCCCATGCAGGAGACAGTGAGGGATTTCTGGAGGATGGTCTGGCAGGAAAACTCGGCCTCTATCGTCATGGTTACCAATCTGGTGGAGGTGGGCAGGGTGAGTTCATCATCCAAAAGATTACAACATGTGTGTTTGATGAAGAGGCGCAGCACCTGTAGACGTACAAGGTCACAGAATTCATTCATTTAATGAATCAGGTTTTACTGTGTTCCATGGACTCTTGATTACAGGAACAATCAGAATCAATCAATAAAACCAAAATGGAATTAGGCCAGATGTTTGCCTATTGAGTAAAGCGGTAAACCTAGTTTATAAAATCATACCGCATAAACTTTTGCCGAGGTCAGTGTTTTCAGATCATTCTTATTTAACCAGAATCAGCGGTTGCATACCTGCGTTCAAAGCTGGCAAACAGAGAATTTTCAGCTCGCTATAACCTTGGTTTGTCTTTCCACTGTTGCAACAATCACCAACTGTGGTTTGGTTGAAACAGACCTTTATTTCGACGAGTTCGATACGAGTAAGAGGAAGGTCGAGCATCACAGAGGCACTAGGGACCTGCTAGATCTGCATAATTGCAATGCTCTTCCATGTTTCTGACATCTTTATGTCCGGATATTAAAACACATTGTTAGCACGGACTCATAGTTATGTTTAGGTAACGAAAGTTCTTGGTTTAAGTTAGGAAAGCTGGCTTTCATGCAGTGTGTTGACGTGCACTTAAAGGGTAATTAAAATAATATTTTCTCATATATTTGTATGGAAGTGATGGAGTACAGCATGTCCACTATAAGTGCTGTTTTGTTTGCCACCGACTGATCAGATTGTTAATAGAAAAGTGATCAAACAAGTGTCTGATAACATAATGGAAAGAATCCGAAAGAGTAAGATCAGTTTTGTTTAACCAGAATCAGCAGTTTTGACAAAAACAGTAAGTTTACCTTCTTCATTACAGCTCACCATAACCTTGGTTTGCCCAACAATCGCCAACTCTGGTTTGGTTGAAATAGACCGTTGAGTCAATAAGAACAAGAGGAAGGTCGGGCATCAGAGAGGCGAGCAGAGATACAATATTTTCATGTCTAACTGGAAGAAGTCAGGTTAGGCAGGTAATCTTTTTCATGCGGGATACTGTAAATCTCTGTATATGAGAAGTTGACACAAACTTCTCAGGAAGCATGACTCACTTTTAAAATCTGCAGCCTCTTAGTGATAAGATAAGATGCTGCATTGGTCCTCTGTGTACTTACAAAAAGCTGATTGGAAAACTGGTTGTCATGGTCAAGAAAATCGAGATTTTCCAGGAGAAATCTGTCTGAGGATTCTCTAATCCCTTATCCCGATTATGGAAAAGAAGTTTGGCCGTTTACACTAAATCAGCTTGCTGGAGGAAGCCGACTGTCACCCAGTTACGTAAAGGCATGTAAAGGAGAAATCATGGAAAACCAGAACGGACTGGGATGTAAACTTGAGTCAGTTTTAACAATATATTTACACCAAATAACTGTCATAGATCGCAGAACCCCAATCAAGAAATTGCAACAAAAGCCTTGTGTTGCTTTTCATGACTCCAGACATCTGTATCCAGATGTGTAGTCCAGTTACAAGTGGCGCTATCGCATCTGGTCCCGAACTGTTTCACAATGTCATCCAGTAATTTTAAATCGATATCTTTCAAATGTCAAACAAATACTGTGTTCTGAGTAGCCATTTGTTATGCAGAGCAAGCAGTAAGAATCTTGATATTATTCATCTATTATATTATTAATGGCGATCATCTTGACCTCGGCTTCATCCCGTTCTGTTAATGCTCATTAGGTGATAATGAGCGGCATGTAATACATATTTAACTTTACGGAATGAATGTAAATTGTCTTTTCCAGGTGAAGTGCGTGCGTTACTGGCCAGATGAGACGGAGGTTTACGGAGACATCAAGGTGACCCTGATAGAAACCGAACCACTGGCTGAATACGTCATACGGACATTTACCGTCCAAAAGGTAAACAAGTAATCATCGTCAGCAACAAAACTAACAAAGAAATTAGATTTTTAATGCTTTACTGCACAATAGAGGGTTCTTAACCCTGTGTGACATGCAAGAAACACAACCAATCCTCAGAATGTCACACAGTTTTGAATTAGGGTTTTATCCAGATTTTCTTTCCCTGATATCACAAAATGATGCAGTTGTTGTCATAGTATTTACACAGGCTTTTAAGCATGATGTCATCTCAATATATTGTGATTCAGGTTGACGGAATATTTCCCACAAGACCTCAGATTGTATTTGAATCCTCCCCATACTCTCTCAAGCTGCTACCCTCATTGTTTATTGCTTCCATTTTTTTTTTTTTCTGTAAATGCAAAACCTGGATTACCATTCTAGCCAATGAGTGATTGGGGATTTGAGGCAAGAGAGCAGCGTTACTTGTTTGTTTCTCGCTGTTTAAGGAGGCTTGAAATTGTAATTGGGGCCCTTGTAATCAGGCAGGAGGGATTTGATAGGAGGAAAAAAAAAAAAGAGACAAGTGGGACAATGTACCGTCATTGTTGTGATACTGTTCTCTGAGATTCAGCACAGTAAACTGGGGGAAACAGCGGAAACACACTTCACAACGAGCGAAAAAAGGCTCTGATCCAAATCCCTGATTTTCAAGACGACTGTGTTTACATCTTCTTCTGAGTCTCGTCTCTGTTGCTTTCCTTTCATCCATTTTTCTCTTATTTACCCCATAACTTACTGCTTATTTTTTCCTCCCTTCTGTTGACTTATTTGCAGGACTGTTAACAAAATAAAATATTGGCAGAGTCTACGAAATACTACCGCATTCAGATATATTAATAATTCCTAATTTTTAAAATCATGTAAAATACACATTCATCATCAGACGCCTCTCATAACTGAAGTCTTGCTCTCTTCTGCTGTCGTGCTTTTTCCCTCGCTCTTTCTGTACTTCTGTCTGTCTCCCTCTCTCTCTCTCTCTCTCTCTCTCTCACCCCCTTCACTCGTGCGAAAGCAGCTTATGAAGACAAGTCTTCAAGTCCTCGCTGTCAGCTCGTTTAGCAAACCATTAATCCGCACACCTCTGCATGTGTGCGAGCGTGCAAAAAGTACTCCAAATACTCTGATTTTTAAAATGCCTGTCATTTTGCAGGATGCATTAATACGTACAAACACACACCAGACACACACACACACACGCACACTCATTAACACAAAATTCTCCAGCTTTAAACCAGTCGGCTCTGTGAGCGTGAGTGACTGTGAAGAACAAAGAGAAGGCGAGACAGAGGAGGTATATACAGGTTCTGCGCCGCAGTTAAATAGCTATAATTGCAGGGAATAATGAAAACAGGATCGTAATGAAAAAGGTTTATTAATGGCACGTCCAAGGAGATTAACAGAGCACCGCAGAAGAGAGAGGACAGTGAGACTCAAAGAAAGAGGCAAATCTGAGTAAATGTGTGTTTGTGTGAAAGTAAGTGACAAAGATTCAGGATGAGAAGAGACAGGATGAACAAAAAACAGATCACAGAAGACATTCAGACATTCAGAATCAGTCGAACGGAGACAACTTTCACTTGAAAGTGTTCTTTCTGTGAAATATACAGAATCCGTAATTGGATGGTGCAACATTAAGCAAATAGAACCTCTTGCAAAGACCACAGTCAACATGAATATAAATTTTGGATAGTCTTGAGGCAAAAGTCCAACATATTCTCACTCTTTCCCAACTCCTCAAATACAACAGCCTGGTTAGTCACTGTCGGTGCGCCTTTAGCGTTGCACATGCAGGGCTCTGCTGTCAAATTAACAAGTAATGTACAATGTGGGTGAAGTTAGCAGTAATGAATATGCAATGCCTGGTTAGACTTTCAAAATAAGGCTTGCTGAGGAGCATTGTGCATTTTTATGACTTTAAACAGCCCCAGTTTGGTTAGGTTAAGGCATAAAAAACACTTGGTTTGAGTTAAAATAAGTAACGCACTGTGCACAATTCAAGTCAAAAAGAAGTCAACATAGACTTGAGAGAAAGTCCTGTTTTTATTTGGCCAACCTCCATTGCATGCGTTCTCGCTGTTTAAGGGCGCATCAAAGCATTATGCCAGGTAGGCATATCCAGAAATGACTGCAGAGGGCTACCAAGCTTCCATATTTGACAATTTGGGTGTGAGAATGGGCTGAAAAATCATATCTGCCGACACTAGATCCAAGGTTAGAGAAAGAAAAAGACTCAAATGTGTCTTTGTTGTTTGGACGATTGTTAATCTGAAAGTAGAAGTTCCAAGAACAACAAATCAGACAAACAACTGGCTCCAAACACGCAGCTTTGGGGTCTTATAGTTGGAGAAGAATTTATACTGAGCACAGTTTCTCAGGATAGAACACAACAAGAAACTCTGACAGGGCTTAGTTCGCCCAATGGACCACATCCAAAAACAGCAGAAGAGTAATCAGCTCTATGGCACTCAGATCTGAAGAAACCAAACAATTGTGCGCCACAGTGGACGCCAAACCGCACAGGAAATGACTCAGCAGTGTACACAAATCTACAGGCCAACAAACACCGCTTTGAGCACCAGCACGTACACGTATTAGACAGATAGGACAGATGGTATGAGAGATGTGCAAAACATTCGTGTCAAACTGGAGAAACCCTCCCTGAAGTGGGTGGAAACACCATTTGTCTACAATCGCGAAAACCCCCCAACCATGTCTGTGACTGCGTTCAGAAAGAGATGTGATGGAGAACTTCCTGTTTTTATCTCTGGGTGGACCTGCCCCATGGTGGGCGTGGTCGCCTCATGGGGATAATACCTGTATTATTTTCCACAAATCTTTGAAACATCTTCAATCAAAACCTCCGTTCAGTAATTTGGATTTTTTTTTGTAGACATTGCACCACTTAGATGATTGATCTGAACCTTCACAGAGAAAATGGTTGCACATAACTTTACAGCCAGTGGACATCCAGACAGGTGTTAGCCGTCTGGTCGGGTAGCAGGCGTTCAGAGCAAAATTATGACTGTATTACTTCTGCGTTGATGTCTGCATGTGCCAGTGAGAAGATGATTTACAAATGGAGAGTCCAGTTTGAGTAATACAACATGGTGCTCTCACCATCTATGCTCCCTCATTGTCCTCCCACTGGTACGTGCAAATATGAAAGAGGTTTCAGACAAAGGTCATAAATCCCAGATAATCATTGTGTTTTCTTTTGCTTTGTGTCTCCACCACAGCAATCAGTGCTGTTATATTCACTTCTATATCTGGATGGTCATCCAAGGCTCTTGTTCAATCATGTCTATTCTCACTTTTTCTGTTCATTTTTAATCTTTTAGTATCTTTTTTTTTTTGTCTTCCCACCAAATCTCTCCAGAGTCTAGAAAGTTGTTAACTTCTTGTGGTTTTTTAAGTAAACCTTCAAGATCATTTTATCCATTCTATATCATCTGTATGGTTTGGAATCAGAGAATCATGCCTAAGCTATTAGATGGGGGACATGACAACATACTGAAATGGGGATTTTGGTTGATTGCATCCACAACACAGTAAACTCTTACCAATGTCATGGTGAACTGTGCGTTTTGAGACACTCGTTCAGTCTTTACAGTAGAACGCCTAAGAGGTCGTCAAATTTATGACAATTAAAGAGTATAGATATCAGCAGCTTTATGACTAAACTTACTGCTTTGACTTAAAATGATCATTTTAAGAATGTCACTGCAGAACAATAAAATATAACAGTCTCGATAAGAAGTATAAAACTGAAGGTTGCAAAGCATGGCAGAGTTCGCTCTCTCGGCATGGTAAAGAGAGTCTTTGAAGAGTTTCTACATCCTCATCACCTCTTTCCAACATGTCGAGCACCGCATGTTGTTGTTGGGTTTTTTTTTAACAACCAGTCATGGCTTTGAGGCCCGGGCTGTGTTGGTCCACTGTCTATCGATTTAGAGAAGTAATTTCAACATCACAAGAGAGCAAATCAATGGGAAGTGGAGTTATCAAATCACCTCGTGATTTTCTGGGTTTTATTTTTCTCCTCTCTGCCTCCACGCCTTTCTCGCTCTCTTCATACGTCTGTGTTTTCTCTCTCTCTCTCTCTCTCCATCTTATCTCTCCCTTTCCTATTTCTTCTTTATCAAACCTCTCTCTTCATCCTTCCCCACACCACCACTCTCTTCACTGACCTCTACTCCTTCCCATTCACAGTCTGTTTCTTGACCTCTCCCCCTGCTGTCTCTCTCCTCCCGATGGTATCCCTGCTTCTCGGGTTATCGTAAGGCACTCTGCCAGAGCAAACAATTCACTACAACCTTGTCTTATCTGTCTAACGGAGCCAGAATGGGGAGCTGCAACAACAACAGTTTCTCTCTCAGTTCTATTCTTAGAGAGTAAACTGAACTGTGGAGGACATGGCTCTCTCCATTTAAGCCCCGTTTAGTTTAGAATAGTATAATGGAATCGATTGGTTTGAATTATTAAAGCAGGAGCATGCATTGTTGTGGAGAAAAATTGAACCCCTGGAAGCTGAAAAAAAGGGTCATACATTTCTTATACTGTGTTTCTGTGCTATAAAAAAAAAAAAAAATGTCTACATCCTGTGAGGAGAGACGCAGGTCAGAATTCAGAGCAGGGAACTAGAAGCAAGACCTCCCAGCCCTAAGGCTGCTGAGGTGCTGTTATCTGACATCAGCAAGGCGGTGTACTGTCAGAGATATCCAGAGCTACTGTTGACAGGTCTAAAATTGTCAGAATACACTGAGGTTGTTAGGCTGTCCTGGATACTTAGTTTCAAGGCGTGTGATGGCCTTGATTCAAATCCAGGCTGACACCTTTATAGCAAACCTGCGCGTCCTTTGTGTGATTTCACATGGAAGAAAGTTGAATTTATGCAGCTCCTCTATTATTAATGGGATATTTAATAATTTAGTTAAAGAGGAAAACTTGAAAATTGAACACAACATCTACCCGAGTCCAATCCATCTCCATTCCTTCCTTTGGATCAGTTAAGGATTCCTGACCTCCAACCACACCGTGCAGCTTTTCTGTACTGAACCAATGGATTCTGTGTCTTCATCTGAAAAGCTGGCATAACAGTTTTGAGTTTCATTATGTGTGTGTCCCAGGGAATCACTCTAATATGAGACTTAATTGTCGATTTATTAAGCATCAGAATGTCGTCTTTAATTTCTTAATAATATCCCCATTGTTAGACAAGAAATTATTCACCACTTCTTTATGTTTCTAGGAAGTTCGTCATTAAAATGTTAAGATGCTATCTCGCAGACACAGAGTGCATGCTTGTTGCCATTTAATTTCCCTATAATCTACTTGTTCTGTACCAAAATGTCACTTGCTGTATCTCTTTCGAAGAAGAGCCGTAATAAGTGCGAAGTCCAATTTATTTTTTTATCGCTGCCAGCACTTTTCTTGTCATAAAATTATACTTTTCTCTAAAACTTTGTTTAATAAAAGCATGTTCCATTAAACAGTTTGAGTTGTGGGGAAGTTTTCTGATATCTTTAAGCACTTGTGATGTTTTAAATTCATACAGAAAGGAGGCAAAGTGGCTGTTAGATGTTTAAAAAAATCTCTGCGTGAATTAGGCAGTCTAACTGAATCGTGGCATTTCCTCCTGTAAGTCTTTCCCAAAAGGGCCATCGTGAGCTTTGTGAAATCAATTAATCTTTTTTGTGGAGCCAAAATGGCCATCAGTTTCCTCAAATCTCTCCTGTAAATTAGGCAAATGAGGCACGATAAGTCTTCCTGTCTCTCATTCCCAGAAGTGGCCCAAAGTGCCACTGTGACATCCATGAGATCAATTTATTTTCCATCTGAAGCCAAAGAGGCCACGCAGCCCCCAGGTTCCTGAAATCCCTGCTGTAAATTAGTCTGCTGAACCATGATATGTCTTCTTGTCAGTCTTTCCCAAAAGGGCCATGATAAAATTTGTGAGATCCAAGCATTTGTCATCATCAGGAGACTAAATGGCAGAGAATCGTTTTCAGCCGTTGTAAAATATGCAACTCGGCTCTAACGTCTCGTCCCGTGTGTGTGTGTTTTTCAGAAGGGTCATCACGAGATCCGCGAACTCCGTCAGTTTCATTTCACCAGCTGGCCTGACCACGGCGTTCCCTGCTATGCCACCGGACTGCTTGGATTCATACGACAGGTCAAGTTCCTCAACCCGCCTGATGCTGGGCCTATAGTGGCACACTGCAGGTAAGAGCACAGACACACACACACACACTTCAAGTACACACACACCGGGTTTGTACAGAAGATAAACTTAATTCCCTGATGCTGTCGGTCAGGGTCTGCACAGACCAGAGGAGGACAAACAAAATACAGCCAGCCACTCACTTGTACACCTCTTGGCTCTTACCTTGTAGAGAGCAAATGGCTTTGCAGGGTCAGCGTAACACATTAATGAGCACAGGGTTTACCTACACGTTTACCTGGCAAGGACTTCTAGCAGCAGTGTGACAGACTTGTCTGTAAGGAGCAAAAGCACACGACGTACGACGTTATTTGCGCCACGGGAGGTCAGGGTTGGACGTACGGATCAACACATCACGTGACTTGGGACGAGTCAAGTTCTTCTCCTTTCCTTGAAGGCCATGACCGTGATGATTCTGCCACATCGACCGTGTAGTTCTTTCAGCTGTGACGACAACCTTAAACAGTTCTTATGGAGAAACTTCACCTCCTCAAACCTTCGTTTTGAAATGGCAGTGACAGATCAGAAAACAATAAAATGAATCTCTCTCTAACGGCCTCTTTTGTTGTGGAAGGCACTGACACTGACAAACATTGTTGGCAGATGCCATGAATTAAAAAATGCTCACAGTATATGTGCTGTTTTGGTAGGCAGTTGTTTTGTTGTTTGGTTTGGAGGACTTGTTGGTTAGATCAGCGAGAGTTGGAGATACTGGATATGGATGTTTAAGGAAAGGAAATAAGAAAATAAGAGAATGTTTAGAATATTGGATGAAGACAGACGGTTAATTTACATATCTCCACTTTCCTTCTCAGATAGCACGGGATATCAGTACCAATATGATCACACAAAAGCACACTCGCACCAATCTCCTTTGTCCATAAACTAGATCGATGGCGTTAACCTTTAAGAAAGTAGGCAGCAGAAAAAAAGATAAAGAAATTCACCTTCCACCCCACTCTCATCCCACCACCACCACCACCACCACCACCACCACCACCATCATCGACCAGGAAGAAAAAAAAAAAGTGACAGTTTTAAGATCCCCATGGCGACAGTATATTTAACCTCCATGTTCTGTTCTTTATGGGATGCAACAGTTCAACTCTGAGGCCACGTTGTCAGCAGGAACAAGCTTTAAAAAGGTCACCACTCTGACAAGCTATGGAAAAAAATGTTATGAGTGGATTCTTCATATCAGCTCGAGCACTTAAAATTAATGCATTCTGTTTGGTGGTCCACCTTAATACAACGCACATCTTGGAATGGGTGACAATTAAACCCCTAACCTGCCATATAGTGCTTGTCAGACACAAAGGACCCTCATACAGCACAGTCACTATACATATTCACCAATGAATATTGGCCTTTAAACCTAGAAACGAGATTTACGTAATACTAATTTGGAAAAGCTTCTTAATATCTGCTCTTACAATATCAAATCCTCTTGTTGCAACTAAAGCATGATTTCTGTTTTTTATTATACATTCAGGAACTCACAGCAGTTGTTTAATCTTTAGACAGTGTGCTGTTTAATTATTGAAAGGGTGATCAGTGAGACTTGACTTTACTACTCAAAACAACAATATTTTCCTAACCTTTACCAAATCACTAAGTATGCAGTACCCAGTCTCACAGGACTAATCTTGGTGCTTTGTTCAGCGCCCCATCCACCCTGACTGTTTCCCTACAACCTAAACACTTCCCACTTAACATGACCCAGGTATCTTGATCTTGTTCATTTTGATGTTCTTACCTATGCTGATTTGACGAATGAGTCATTTTACCTAAACAACAAAACTAGTTGTCAGCAACTTCCAAAATGACCTTTACAGAAATGAGCATTTTTAGCGCCCCATGTCGCTTCCAGCTTCAGATGGATCGTTCCCGGTTGCTCCTCAAAGTCAAAGATGATGGCCCCTTTGCAGTAAGAGGCTGTGCGATGGCTGGAGTGCAGATTCTGTAATGAAGTTTTGGACTGTGCACGATCAAGCAGCAGGAATTGAACGTTCCAGATCACTTCCACTGAGCAGTTGTGGGATTATTAAAGTTTATTTTAGTAAGTTATACAGTTATTTATTATTTTACTTATGAAAGCCTTCAAGAGCAAAGGACCTGTATTAGCTTGTCTGTCACGGACAGCTCATAAAACACACACTCGTGAGCTCGAGGTAAGCTATAGATTAACAAACAGAAGTGTAAACACAGGCAGAGAGAGTGGACAGACAAATGAGGCGAGCCGACACGTAAACAGACAGCTTTAGTAAAAGTATGTGGGCAGACAGGCAGGAAGTTATGGCAGTCACTTCCAATTTCCGGGGGCACTCTGACGCTATTGGCCTGTGTCATGAGGCTTTCTAACACACACATATACACACATACGCATGCACACAGAGGCCCAGCAGTATTCTGGTCTCAACATTAATCACAGAGGTTGACAGGTAATCTGCCGAGGCGCTCCCTCCTTTCTCTCTCTCTTTCTCCTTTCTACCTTTTCCTTCTTTCTATGCTCTTATCTCTCCGTTCTCTCTCTCCCTCTTTCTTCGCCGTCTCTGGGAACTGTCAGGGGGATTGCAAAGTGAAAGATAGGCTTCTCCCCTCCTTCTCGCCATCCCTCCATACTTCATCCCCCCCTTCAGTTCCCTCTCCATCCCCTCCATCCGTTCCTCCTTTCCTCCCTTGATCTCTCCCCTGTGACGACCGCTTCTATCACACCCAATCACTAAACTCTTTTCCGCCGCTCCCTTCCCTCTCTCCCTCGCTCATTCAATCCATCCGTCCATCTGTTCGTCTGTCCCTCCATCCGTTTGTTCCCAGCAGGCATTAGTGTTCAGGATGTGTCGCCTTAACGCCTGACACGGGGTATTAAAGTGTACATGTTTGTGTGTGTGTGTGTGAGAGAGAGACGCACACACTTAACTCCATGTGTATTTCAGGCATCACATAGGCCATCTGTTTTCTGAAGTCAGACTTTTTCACAACGCTTTCTGGACATAATATGACACTGAATATGAAAATGTGACACTTCTGATCTGTTCTGATCAGAAACAAGCGGCAGTTTGTTTGTGGGAACTCTGAAAACAACGTTTACATCACTGTTTGTTCAAGACAGCGAAGGTGGGAGTGGTGAAATGGTGTTATACCACCATTTAACTTAGACATAACTACATAAATAAACAGCCTTGATTATAAAGTGTGTTGTTTCTTTCCTCGCCCAGACCTCATTAAGTGTTCTTCCCCATCATTTAGCAGAGCACAGGGTCACTTACTGTGACACCGTGAGAATCTTTCTTCTCTGCTGCAGCTTCGAAACGAGCTTTGACCTGCAAAATCACTTCCACTGCGGCACAGCTAAACGTTTTGTTTTATATAGTTATGTTTTTTTTTTTTCTCAGCATAGAACAGGCTGTTTCAAAGACATGGATGTGATTACCAAAAGATTAATGTTTAGTTTTGTATCTATCGTGTTGAGTAAAAGTGTTTATGAAATGGAATGTAATATGTGTTACTATGTATTCATTGTTGAGTTTGTGTCCTTTTGGTCCTTTTTACCTGCCACCATGTTTGTACAGTAGCTCCAGAACAGACTAATTCTGGCTCTAGATGGGTTTTTTGAGGGTTTTGTTGCCACCACCGTTCTCCTGCATGCTTGGAAGAACAATTTGCAACCTCATGGCTATGCATGCCACACTGCACACTGGACCTTTAAAGTTTGAGCTTGAGACAGAAGTCATATACCAGTCGAATATCATTAAAATCATAGGCCCAGCGAAAGATTCAGAAGCTACAGATTTACTATTGGTATTTATGTTCTTTGTTTGTTTGTCTGTACAGTGCTGGTGCAGGGAGGACGGGCTGTTTCATTGCAGTGGACATTATGTTGGACATGGCAGAGAATGAAGGCGTGGTGGACATTTTCAACTGTATCCGGGAGCTGAGATCACAACGGGTCAACATGGTCCAGACGGAGGTCGGTGTGCATTTTTTGTTGGACAAGCATAGTTCAAATTCACTGCTGAGGAAATCTGAAAAAAAAAAAAAATGCACTCTTGTATCAATTGATTATTGATAGGAAGTGGTAGCAGGACTTAATGAGAAGTTCTACAGCAAGAAGCTTTTGCACAGAGTCTTACATTATCAATCTCTGTAATGCATCCAGAAATATTCCACCAAATGATAACCTGTATGTAAAAATAAAAACAGTAACTTCAGTTAGCTTCATTAACTAGTAGCATGCTAGCTCTGAGCATATAAACAGAGGCGGAGTTTCTCAGTAGTTCTTGGATCATCCATCACAATCAGCCTATCAATATTAAACATTGCCTCAATAATAGATGACACTAGTGCACACACACACATATAAAGTATACACAAACTCCCAAAATCAAACACAATGCACAGATGTTGGATTCTTTGTGTCAGTGTGTGTGTGTGGCAGCTGTCAGCTCATGGTAAAGAATATACACTCACACCTCCACATGAGCACAAACATGTAAGTGTTCCAAATAGTTAAATCCAGTTAAATTACTGTTGTTTCTTCAGGGCCGATGCATTTTTCTTTTCACTCTTTATCAGGTGTTGTAGAACTAACCAGAGCAAACTGTATGCGAACAGAATGATTCTCCCAACTAGAGCTAACTGGTACTTAAATCAGAGCTGGCTGATGCTGATCTGCACCATCAGGTCAAGAAGAGTTTAAAATTCTAACATTTTTACTCGATTTATCACTAAAAAAATGGAGGATCTATTTCCTAAAAGGTTATTTTTGTCTGCCGAGAACTCGGGTTACTCACCATCTTTTATACAGTGTCGTAATTTGTTATAATTTTGTACTATCAGTCATTTTTAAAGAGTCTGCGTCTTCAAATGTTGGGTGTTTCATTTTGGAACAGAAGTATTCATTTCTTCTCTAAGCTACCTTAAGCCGACCTAATCCATCCCGCCTCTGAATTCCATTTGTACTACTGATGAAAACCTTGCATATCCAAGAAGTCAACTTTACTAGGAATGGAGAAAAACAGCCTCGTTTTCAGAGTGACAGCTCGAGCTCGGAGCCTGAAAATGACTTCTGAATAAGTTTTTAGAAGTGCGAGGTTCAGTAAAGTTACCCAGGGCATCACTTTGAGTCTTTCCACGTGACAGCATTGGTACAAAAGCTAGTTTTGCATGTCTCTGTGTGTGTGTTTTGTGTGTGTGTGTGTGTGTGTGCCCTCACACTTGAAACCGAGCTAAATGCATCCGGCCCTGCCTTTTGAATATGTGTGGGAGCAATTTGTGTCAGTGAAGCCGCTCGACGCTAATGCAGCTCCGCACAACACAAAGCAATTAATCTTTTAAAAGGCACAGGGGAACGATGTGTGAGGTGTGTGTTTCTGTGTGTGTGTCTGTGTGTGAACCGGTGCTTGTCTGTGGGTTCCAATGTGTATGCGCATGCGTGCATACATGTGTTTTTTTTGCATGTGTGTCACTGGAGAGTAGGTAATGGCCAGGAGAGGACATTTCAGTGATGCTTTTGAAACTCTCCTGCCTGCTCCAAGGACAACAGTTAACATTTGACAGAGACAGAGATAAAAGTGAAAAAGCAACTTGAAAAAGCGAGAGATGGCAGGTGAACAGAAGTGTGAGAGGAAACAAGAGAAAGAGAGATAAAAAGTGAAAGAACTGTAGACAGAACTGGAAAAGAGAGCGTGAGAGAGCGAGGGAGAGGTAAATTAACATGCACAGCGGCTGCTGTAGCTCATGGTGACTGAGGCTTTTACCAGCGAGCTTGTTGGAACACAAAAAGGACACTTGATCCAGAGCACAGAGACACTGCAGGGCTAAGCACCTTCCCCTTTTGATTCACTATTAGGCTGCCAAGAGAGCATGAGCACAAAAAATTAACGAATTCACACACACAAATCAAATAAAGACTGTGTTTACAGTGGAATGTTTGAGTTTGATCCATATCCCAAACACATCTTCCATCCCAGAGGTGTCAGTGCCTACAGCAACACTGAGAAACTACAGTCAAGTCCAGGGACCACATGCAGGTTACAAACCTCTGTCTACTCACAAAGGACAGAGACGTGTTTGTCTTTCTTCCAACATTTCTTTGATCGACTGCTTCTGCTCACGTTCCAGGAGCAGTATGTGTTTGTTCACGATGCCATCTTGGAGGCGTGTCTATGTGGGAATACAGCCATACCAGTGTGCGAGTTCAGAGCCATTTACTACAACATCAGCAGACTGGACCCACAGACCAACTCCAGCCAGATTAAAGATGAGTTCCAGGTGAGCATGCGCGTTCATACTCTTAACTAACCTGACACTTCCAAACCATACAGGCCAGGTGATTGGATATGACTGGACACTGGTTTAACTGGAGACTAAAACTAAAGACTAAGACTAAATAACGTTCTGGGGACTACATTTTTGTCCCCATGTGAGTCTCCATAATGTGACTGTGGACGTCTTTGTCCTCACAATCCGAGGACCCAGTACTTCGGTCCCAGCTCTAATATCTTGTTCCATAAACAGGCTCTGAAGGATTAAAGTAGCGTTAATAATCTTTGCGTTTTTTCTGTCAGACACTGAACATAGTGACCCCTAGAGTCCGTCCAGAGGACTGCAGCGTGGGTTTGCTACCCAGGAACCACGACAAGAACCGCAGTTTGGATGTTTTATCAGCAGACCGATGCCTGCCTTTCCTCATATCTGTGGACGGAGAGAGCTCCAATTACATTAATGCTGCATTAATGGATGTGAGTGTATATATTTCAGGTTTATTGTCTCTTTTTACTTTCCAGTGCTGTAGAGATCTATTAGCACTGCTCTTTTTTTTTATTTTGTGCTAGCTGTGGTTGTTTAATTCTGGTCCATCTGAACACTCTAGAGCCACAAGCAGCCAGCGGCCTTCATTGTTACCCAGCATCCTTTGCCAAACACCATGGGCGACTTCTGGAGGCTTGTGTTCGACTACAACTGCTCCTCTATTGTAATGCTCAATGAGATGGACGCAGCACAGGTACAAACACACAAACAATACACATGTATTTCTCTGTTTTTCTGCTTCTGACTAACTCATTTTTGAACAAAAAAGACCAGACAGCCAGGAGCTGACACATCGGCTCTTACATCACGGGGCCTGATCAATACAACCAAAGACTATTTATGAATGTGAATGCGTATCGACAGACCTTGGAATTTAGCCCTGACAGCAGAGAAGGTTTTAGTTACAGTTTTGTACAATCATACCTGTGACCATGAGCATAATCTCCATGGATGATCCAAGGTCACATCCCCCAATGTACCCCCAAAATATCATAATCATATTTCCTAATCTATGTCATAATCAACCGCAGTTCAAGCTCATAGTTTTCTCTGTACAGACATTTGAATACAACTAGGAGCCAGTAAAAACACAGCCTCGCTGGCATTTTAAGTGAATAAAAACCTGTTTTTTAAACGGGTGTGTAGATGTTCTGTTTTCATCTGTTATTTTCCAACAGATCTGCTTTATCTCGTCGTGATCCTGTATTATAGTATTATATCCCACATTTACATAATTATTTTATCAACCCTCAGTGTGGCAGTATAAAAACTTGAAAGGGGGATTAGCATCCAGCCACAGAGGTGATAATCATCATCATCAAGGAAGTGAATTTATACAAGACTTTTTTCCTTTTCAGTTATTGCTTGTGCTATTTGAAAGAAAATCCACCTGGTAAATGATTCTCACTCTTTCTCCTCTTCATCGCATCTTTCTCTGTTTTCTACAGTTGTGTATGCAGTACTGGCCAGAAAAGAGTTCGTGTTGCTACGGTCCAATTCAAGTTGAATTCATATCGGCGGACATCGATGAAGACATCATCAACCGAATCTTCAGGATCTGCAACATGGCCAGGGTACGCACAAACTCAACGCCTTTACAGTTTCATGGTTAAAACAACAGGTTCAAGGTTTAAATGAGATATTTTAATAATAAAATGTCAAGAGCTGTGAAGTGCTGTGGAGTACAGGAGTCGATTCAAACCAGGACTTAGCTCTGTAGATATGTTAGCTACTGCAAAGTGTGGCTTTTAAATACACAACACAGTCCACATCCATAATCGCGTTCAGTCTTCTGTCTTCCCATTCAGACAGAAGAGCATTAGTGAGGTCCAACACCGACGTTGGCCGATAACGCCTGGCTCACACTCAGCCTTCCAGTTCATCCTAAAGACGTTGGCGGGGTTCAGATCTGAGCTCTGAGGGACAGTCGTGTTCTTCCACACCTCATTCTGTAATCCATTTCTTTACGGACCGGATTTTGTGCACGGTTGTTTCATCAAGAGAGAAGTGCACTTTCCCTTATCTTTCCAATAATCCAATGAGGAATAAGCCTGACAATGAGAATAAGCTACGAGGAGTTTAGATTATATTTTGTGATCCGTTCAGAGTGTCAGTGCCAAACAATTTTACAACAAAAGTCCCATAAATTTAGGAACTTTATAGACGTTATTTGGCGGTAACAAGATGGAGTAATTATCACTTGCCTGACACTTAATAGACGAAAAAATCGTTTGATTTTCCAGATAAAAATACTCAAGAATGCCATCTTTGCCCTTTATTTGACATATAACAATAGATAGTGAAACAATACACCCAGGAACACAGTGTAACAACACATAGAAGGCATTTCTCATTTCGTATGACCTTTCCTTCCCCCTAAGCAGCTGGCAAGATGATACCGTAGCAAACCGACTACACCGCTAACACACTACAGCAGCCGGAAAATGGCAGTGCGGTGGTAGAAGGTGGTGCAATAACAACAGAACATTTTGAACACTATCCGCCCTCCTCTCGGCTTCTCCCACCTGTCCTTTCCTTTCACTTTGTCACCTCACCTTCTTATCTCTCCTCCTAGCGTCTGAACTTTTCCTTCCTCCCCTCTTTGCCTCCTCTTGTTACTCCCTTCTCATCTCATTTTCTCACCCATCCATGACGGTACAACTCTAGTGGTGCTCTAATGTCTGCATGCTCCTATAGCGCTTAGTGAACTCCCCACTACCCTACCCTCTATATTCTACCTCTCCCTCTCTCTCAGACACATCACCAGTCTAGCGTGAAATGGCTCATATCATCGCCACAACAGCACATCTCACACTGTGAGAGCAGCTCCAACTCAGCAGAGTCGGTGCCACCGACCACTAAGCCATCAAATGAAGAGTAGAGAGTGAAAGAGCAGGAAGGAGAATTTGAGGTTTTAGTGAGGGGAAAGGAAAGAGTGATGAGGGGAAAGAGTAAGTGAGAGATCAGAGAAGGAAATAGGATGAAGGAAAAAAAAAAGTTTGAAATAGGAGTTGATTGGAAGGGGAAATGGAGGATGTCAAGGGAAAGATGAAACGGAGGAAACAGATTAAGGAGGAAAAGGAAGGGAAGAAGAGGAGAGATGAGGAAGCAGGTATCCTGGGAAGATACAGCCGTATCTGGTTGTGTGTAAATGTCGATGTGCATATGTGTGTGTTGCAAACCTAGCAGTAAATCAGTCTGACAGTGATGGCGGGTTTTGGTATTTTAGGTGGTGGATGCCAACGGCCTCAGGCCAGACGACAAAACATTTTGTCTGCTATGAAATTGAATTAAACATTATGAGACGGCCTCTTTGTTGAGTTCAATCCTATTTCTTTTGAAAGGGCGTTTTGTTCAGGAACAAGAGCCATTTGAAGCACAACAGTGTGTTAACACATGAAAAGTGCTTTATGTGTCCGTTAAATATATCGTTATCAAATGAGACCACCACTGAGAAGACCAGCAGCTCCTGCCTACCGATGCACGATGTTTGATATCTTATTTGTCCAGACAACTGCTGGAGATTCAAACCAGGAAAGAAGTACTGGTTAGCGAAAACTTTCCAATGGCCACTTTCCAAATTAGGTGACTGCACTGGCTTGGAGACACGTCAGACTACATGTTGAATCCTTTTGAATCACAGCTTGGTTCAAAAAGGCTGGAGCAGAATGGGACAGAGACCGGCTTTTAGATCGCACATGTCAACAATCATAGCATCTGAACCATTACAAAGAACCTTTTAGACTCAGTTTTGTGACATTCACATTCACACAGCCTTTACATTTAGGCCTAATGAGGCATTCTAGATGCAGAAATTGTCCTGAATTGATCCTGATGTCAGACTTGCAAACGTTTTTCTCAGCGTTTAATGATTTTGTGAGTGTTAAACTGTAGCACTTGGAAGCAAAGGTTGCGTTAGACTTTCTTGTTGTCTGTCATCGTGACACTTACGTGACACTATGCGTTTATAAGGACAGGGAGAGTAAAGATGAACAGGGACACTCAGCTCACCACCAATTGGACTGAATGAATTACAGTAGAAAATGACGAACAGCCTTCAGATTTCAGCCTGTACAAATATTCAGTTAACCTCGCTTGGAATGTTTCATTTGTTGATTCACTTTTACTACATGTTGACTGTAGTGGTGACAGCTGTGGAGATAAAAATCCTTTTTTTTTTTACACCGTTCTCTCCAGCCACAGGATGGTTACCGCCTGGTGCAGCACTTTCAGTTCATTGGCTGGCCGGCCTACAGGGACACGCCTCTGTCGAAACGATCCATCCTCCAGTTGGTCAGGAGGTTGGCTAAATGGCAGGAGCAGTACGACGGAGGAGACGGGAGGACTGTGGTACACTGCCTGTAAGTTCAACACACACACACACACACACGTAGATGCAAAAGTGAAAGATGTTGAGATATACTTAACAATGATAAACTATACTTCCTCTCAAAGAACACGCACACACCTTTGAAACAAAACCAATGTTCTCTTCACAAACAAAATCTCACATTCATACAAACACGTGCACACATGTAAGATGATATATGCAATATATGGCATTTGTGGACTCATCCATTTCTCTCTGTCAGGTCGTTCTTTCATACTTTATTTCCCCTCACTGATCTGTCAAATATACAGATGGTCTGAGCTCAGCATTTATCTCACTCCAGGCACCTCTGGAAGCCAAACATACACAGCACGGGTCTAAAAACTTTA
Organism: Miichthys miiuy; assembly: GCA_036365135.1. Taxonomy (NCBI): domain Eukaryota; kingdom Metazoa; phylum Chordata; class Actinopteri; family Sciaenidae; genus Miichthys; species Miichthys miiuy. Next base: position 28,410,460 of record CM071604.1, read on the forward strand.
AAAAGATGATTCATTGATGACATAAAATAAAGTATTCATTCATTATACTTTGATAACAATGTCAGCTCGGCTCGTAGTTTAAAATAGGATAAAATATGCCTCACATTCATTTATGAGTTGGACCTTACATCTCTTACATTTTGTATGATCTCGGATGATATATTACAGATCGCATGCACACCGAGACCTGCATACGTAAGTCTACATTATACACCCAGCCTTATTTAAAGCTAGAAATCATCAGTGCAGTTATGAAAACTGCATGCAGTAAAAGCCTCAGTCGGTAATAACAGCTGCAATTCTTCTCAGATTATAGCGAGATTTGTTCGAGCACTTAAGAGACCACTGGGCAATATCACTGTTAAGCTTATGTCGGCAATACATACAAATGAATTACCTCAGTGTGGTAAGAGGTTTTCCTACTTAACCACTGTATCTGTTTAAAATTTGGAAATCTCAGTCTGAAACTTTCACATCACAGATTCACTAATACATTTTGCACTGTGTATGGTAAGAAGCAACGCGTTCTCATGTCAACTCATCAAAAACGGCAGCTTGGTCAGTGGTATGCTTCAAACCAGGATGCTGTAACATCAGTTTTACATGTGCAGCGACAATTAACATGCAACATCAGGCGAAGTTAGCGATAACGATTATGCAACGGCCAGTTAGACTTTCAAAATAAAGCTTACTGAGAAACATTGGACATTTTATGAGTTGAAACAGTCGCAGTATGGTTTGGATCAATCCCCAAATCTACTTGTTTTGGTTAAAATAACTAGGTAACTGAAGTATCATATGGTAAGTCAGTGATGACTTTCAGTTTCACAACACAAACAGCGGCCTCCTCCTGTTTTTGATCTATCCACCTCCACATGTGGACTTTCTAACTCTTTATACATCACCTGACTTGAAAATGTCACACACAAACATTACACCAGGTGGGCAGATCCATAAATAATGCCAGAGCCTACAGGCCTGCATTGTCCTAGTTGGAAGCATAAAGCCTCTGACCATCCTGCCGTATTTGATGAGTTTGTAGTGAAATCGGACAAAAGGCGTACAAAGTTACAGCAGAAGTAACTAGTAGCTGCGGTGTCCTGAGTAGTGTACTAGTTTGTACATACACACGTGTGCATGTGTATGTACAAACTAACACTGCTCAGCTCCATACAGTTCCTGTCTGAGCAGAACAAATGAAGCTGATACGAGGGAGGGAAACGGAGGCTGTAAAATCTATAGACGAGAGATTACAGGGAACTCCACTAACAACAACAACACACAAACACTGACGTGCCCACACACTCCAAACATTGCCTCAAGCACATCATTGGTGCTCATCCAATCAGCTTCCTCTGTTGCAGCTCACTGGGCCAATCAGAATTGGCATTGATTTGTTTTTGGGCTGCTGTGAGGTTTTGTTTGCTGTCCGTGTGTTTTTTTTTTGTCTTGCTGTGAATGAGAACTTTGCTACATGTGGTAAAAAGTAAAAAATCTAAGTAACTTCATGTCCATTCGGTGGATTTTTGAAATCTCTTTTTTATCAAATCATCCATCTAGTAATAGTTTGTCAGCTGCTGAATCACTATCTTCCTACAAATAAAGAAAAGCCAGTAAAAGGAGCCAGTATGAATTCTGCTAGCCAAAAAAATAAAACGACTGCTGGATATTAAATCAATACTTAGTATAGACAGTGACAGATACATAGCCGATCTTTGACCCCCAGCTTAAATCAATAGCCATAGCTATTGATTCCACTGGCTTAAGTCTTCTGATATGTCCATCTGGCATTTTAAAATAAAGTGATGATGATGATAAATGTGAATGCTGGAAATTAAACACATAAATAAATCATTCAGGGGTAAAATTCTTGGGTTCTAGTTGCCCTCCCTCACCCCACCTGCAACCTTGACTGCTATGCTCAGCCACAAGTAAATGTGAGTGACGGGGATACAGGCTTTCTCTGCTTCTGGGTAAAGACAGATACACCGGCTAATCAGCCCCGGCTATTGATTCCACAGACAAAGTAATACCAGAGATAAGGGAAACATAATGGTTCAATCAGTATTGCGGTGAAAATGGATTATTTTTCCGCTCTTCACTTGTCCTGGAGGTTCGAGTCTGATTTGTCTTTAATGCTGAGTGCATGTCTCATTTTTAGAAAATCACACTCGCGGGGGGAAAGCTGTTAGGGAATTGTAAGGAGCAGCACGGTCAGTGCTGTATTTATTTAAATAGGTATATAGATGTATATTTTAGATAGAGGGCAATAACAAACATTGGGTGCTTTGTGTGTCTTGTCCCAAATCCATAAAATATTCCCATCATGTAGCACTTCATGACTGAAATAATGTAGTTTCAAGTATTTCATAAATACTGCGAATCAAACATCAACTATGACCATGGATTTCTCTCTAGCAGAGTATTCAACATTAATTCTCAGGCTGGTGAGCATAAAGAAGAACTGCGTGAACCGCATACGGAACACAATATTATAAAGCCATCTCATGACACCTCCCATGCAGAGCAGGTCTAGACCGCACACTTTATAATATTTCTTACAGAGACTCAACAATTCTCACCATGAGCACGCATGGTATTGGTAGTGGACGTCAAGCAGGACCACAGCAGCAGCCACAATCCCCGATCTAGCCGTGATCCATGAGATCCTGCAAGGAGAAAGCACAAAACTCTGAGGGGGAAGAAGCTAAATTAGTAACATGCATTGATGGAAAATGAATGTGTACAGATGGAGAGGGAGGGAGGTTCATGATAACATTTATGAAGATAAGAACTTGTGATGAACTGATTTCCTTTAACTATTTTGCAACACATCAAGTTTTAAGCGGAGGAGTGTGTCTCCATGTAACGTGTCCACAACACTTTGTACGCGTAAAGAGTTTTCGGTCATTTATTTTTCATAAAATGCAGACCAGTGTGTCTTTTTAGCGTTTGATCTGCACAACGTCGGCCAGCTGACTGCGAAAGGCGGAAATTCGATTTAACAAATGGCTTGCCAAATGAAATGTTCTGCGGCTTCTGTTGCTTCGCTTTTTTACAAGAAATGATTAAACGGGATGGGCGAGGTTAATAAACTACCCAACACACATCCTGTGAAAGTAACAGCCGCTCTGGCCCTGGGTATCACTTGAGTCTTGGCCTGTGTAGATTTTATTGGGTTTGCTGGTTGTTCTTCAGTAATTAGGTTTCATGCATTTTAGCCCTGAGATGTTATCCGTCAGCACTAATGTAAAATGTATTAGCTCAGTTTTTTTTTACCCTCACCTAGAAATTAACTTTTAGCGTCTAAAAAAGTGAAACTAACATGAAGGTGCATAAGAAATACCTTATTATTTTACAAATATTAAAATCCAAACTTGTGAGTCAGTTCATTGAAAATTTTATGAATAACATAAATGTTTTTTTTTGCACTTTGAAAGCATTACATTGTAGGACTTCAACAAGTACAATAAATTAATAAAATATGATAAATTACCCACTAATCTGACATATATGATCGAAGATCAAATTGCAGCAGTCCTGGCATTGCTAATGTAGACTAGTTTAGACGGTGGGTGATTTTTGTGACGGCTGCCACTCCACCTCTCAGCGGTTGAATGTTTTATTCAATCTGAATACTGAAGGGATTCATCTGGAACCGGTTGAGACGGCAAAGTCTGGAGCTCTTTTCATGGTGGACGGTCTGACTGCTGACTGGCAGAGAACGGGCTCCTGTTTGGGCCAAATATCCAGTAAACACACAACAGTTACACACAAATATATTTGCATCACTGCGTCTTTGGCCTCCAAACTAAGTCTAAAATATTCCAATTTAAGGTGAACAAATATATTCAGATGTCTTAAATCCATCAGCGGAGCTCATATTCTTTTAGCTCCATGCAGTGACGGGTTTCTTTGTGCTGCATGTTCAGTCTGTCACTTCCTGTCATTCTTTGTCTCATTTTAGCCTTTTATTATTGTACTTTTTTCACTTTGGGTAGAATTAAAAACATCTTCCAACAATGTCTCAAACTCGACTTAGTTACTGTAGCTTAGTTGGGCTTTGTGTACTGTTCTCTTTGTGTTACAGCTTTTGCACCATTTTACCCGTATACTGTACAGTTGAGGGGAAACAGACATGCTTACATTAGAACATTTTTTTTAGGAAATGCCGCAAAGTAATATGGATTTAGGAGCAGCTGAGATGGTTGGTATGACAGCACTCCATATTTATCAAAAACAGCAGTCTGGACACACCCATGTAGCTTAATGGTTTGATGTGAGTACAGTCTCCAAGCCTGTCCTTTTCTAAGGCTAGAAATGCCTTCTCTCAACAGAAAACCAGCCCTCCTACACACAAACAAACACGGGCCTACGCTTTAAACACCATAACAACAAAGCAACAAATCATGTTTCTCATAACCTGTTTTTTTTTTTCACATTAAAACCCACTGAAGGCTTTCTCAGTTTGGGGTTCAAAGGTTTCGAGGGTGTTTTTGAACGGTCGACGCGATCAAACTTCAACACAGCACCTGCAACAAAGCAGAGGCACGAGAATAGCTGTGAGGAAAAACGTGAAATTTCTGGAAGCAAACATTAAACTATGATAAACAGGTTTTAAAAAGCTCGGCTCCGTGGGTGATAAAAAGGGAAAAAGCAAGCCCTGCTGTTCTGTAATGGAGGGGAGTGAACATCTGTGACTTCAGAACAGCAGGTCTTTTTTGTTTTCCTTCCTTCACTTTTTATTAACTTCATCTTTCTTTCTCTGTCTATGACCAGCATGATCAGATGATTTTGGCCTCTGCACATTGGTTTTCAGGATGATATTGTTACCTGATAATGAAGCTCTTGTATCCTTCCTCCTCCTTCTCCCTTTGTCCTTCCTTCTGTCTTTCCTTCCTCCTCTGCAGTACTGGCGGAGGGCGTTCTGGAACATTCTGTGCCATCTGCAGCATCAATGAGATGATCCAGCAGCAGAACATTGTGGATGTTTTCCACACCGTCAAAACACTGAGGAACAACAAGACTAATATGGTGGAGACTATGGTGAGAACGAACACACACACAAGGGACATACAGGGGCTGGACAACGCATCAAATGTATTGCATTACCAACATTATTAATTTCTTACCGACTTAAATTTAATCTCAGTACTGCTTTCAATAAATATAGACTGAACACAGACAACAAGCAATGACATCTAACAAGAAATTAAACCAAGCATGTAGCATGAAGTCAAGTCTCTAAATGTTCAAACTTAGATTAAAGGCAAACATAAAAAAGTCTCTTGAAAATCTCCTGCACGAGTGCATTAAAGAGTTATCACGTATAATAATATATAAATGTGACACAAACTTTTAGATTGAGACTTCATTGCCTAGATGAGGAGTTTCCAAACTTTTTCATCTCAAGACCCAAAAAGAAAAGGAACTTACTTTTTCATATTTGTTGTGTAGCAAAAAAAAAAAAAATCGTCATTTTGCAGACGACTCACCGTTGTTCATTCTGCTCCCTCCACAGGAACAGTACAAGTTCTGCTATGAAGTGGCTTTGGAGGCTCTCAGCTCCTTCTGATTGGCCGTGAGCTGAAAACCTCCTTTCTGATTCGCCGTTGATGCTACCTGTCATTGTCAGCGCAACACTGGGACACACCAAGTGCAAAACTTGCTTCGTGTTGCCCCCTCACCACCACCATAACCCAACCTGTGAGCATGTGTGCCTGTGTGTGTGTGTGTGTGTGTGTTGAGAGTGTGTGCACTTGATTCTGTGTGAACAGAGGGCATGCTTGCGTGCTTGCATATTTGAGCGTGTGTATCTATATGTGTGTGTGTGTGTGACGAAACACACACCCACACACACAACCTGTACAGAACAGAAAAAAAAAAAAAAAAAGCGACAGACATACACACTGGTGATTTTCATGTGTGTGCTCGCTTCAGCAAGACTCGGACTTTACATGCTTGTACAAAGAAAAAGAAAAATGATATGTTGAAAAAACAAAATCAGATCTTAAAAAAAAAAAAAGCGCCACTTTTTCCTTCTCTATCTCTCTGTCCTCTGCTGGGCTGTGATGTGACTATTGTACAGTATTTCCTTTTTAGATATATTCTACGCCTTGAATGTTGTCTCCCTCTGAAGGCTGGATGCACACTGGAAGATTTTTATTTCTGGGGGACTTTGACATTTAGCTGAGGTTCAAAAGAAGCCTCGACTCTGTGTTTTGGACTCCAATATTCATCCACCCAGAGAGATTTGTATAGCGGCCTAAAATGTGGATGTTGTTGTCGATGATTCATTTAACTGGATCAAAGCAAAAAAAAAAACCAACAGACATGTGTTAATATTTCTTTGAAATCATAAGCTCATGAATCCCCTTGAGGCTATGGCCTCTAAATGCTAACGGTACTTGTTATTCATAAGTGGTTACAAAGAATTCTCAGTATGGTTTCCTTTCCTGCGTATTGCATCAAGTCAACAGTTTTGCTTCTACTGGGAAAAAGACGACAATTAAAACAGGAAAGAGTGCATGGAAGAGAAAAAAAAAAGCAAATGTTTGTGTGAAGTCAGGCATGTCAAGATCTTATAGTGTGCATCCACCCTTACTGTAAATAAGATAAGACAACCACAGTCAAACAAACAAACAGACAAACATCATGCACCAGACACATTCAGAATAAAGGTTATCATTTCAAACAGTATCGCTCTAAAAACCCGTCAGTGTCATTTTCAGCAACTTGGTGATTATACTTTGGCTCTTATGTTACCTTACTACAAACTGTCCATTTCGACACGTCGTCTAAAAGAATTTAAGATATATATTTTTGCATATTGCACATTCAGCTGACGCCCGCGTTCTGAGCGACTTACAGCGAGGAAGCAATTTTGCAATTTCGATGTATGTGTGTAGAAGACTTAAAACAATCAGGTCACCGTGCATATCTTACGTGGAATCAACTTTACTCACACATTGTATGTACTCGCTGCAAATGAAAAAAATCCAAACGGTCACTCGAGATGAAAAATACTAAAAGTGTAACTTATTCTTTTTTTTGTTCTGTTGGTTCATGTGGTTTTGGAGTACATGCCTTGACTTGAAACTGATGAAAGGAGAATGAACACACTGGGATAAATTATCAAGACTGGCCAAACGCAATCCATCAGTTAGCTTTCAGTACGTGTGCACTCTCCAAAATAAGATTTTAGAAATAAGTTGCAAATTAGAATTGGACATGGATGACTGCAGAGGAAACACTACCCACTGTGATAGACCTGTCAAGTTCCTTTCATTTAGATCAGACCCATAAGCCATGCATGTTATACATCGTGGATAAAATTCAGTGAAGAAGAAATGTGTCCCCCGGCCAGCCAGCTACCATTAAAGTGACAACACGAAGACAAAGAGACAGGTCACATTTACCTTTCCTCTGCAAACAAAGCTTCAAATTTGCTTCTTCCGCTGAGCCTGCTGAGGTGTGCACGTTTAAAAATTCATTTAACAAACTCACCTCCCGCTCTGATAGGAAATGATTTCAGCTGATGATTGACCCCAGGGTGAAAGAAGGTCAACGGGGCTGACGGTTCAGACACCAACGCAGCTCAAAAGACGTGTTGCACTGAGGATCATGCAGGATGTGATGCTGACTTCAGCTCACCATTGTCTCCTCGTTTGACGGGACTTTTAACGTTCATATTTCTCGAGAGACAAAAAACAGGCTAATTTTAAAGATATGCTCCCCATTTTTGTTTAGGACCCTCTGAACTGTGAAGGACTGTGATATTTAGGGATCTGTTGGCACATTTGGGGACTAAAGGATAGTCACAGTGTAGGACAGGACACCAGATTAAGCGATTTTATAAGCCCAAATCTTAAAACAAACTATAACCATACAACATATGTTACATACGTCATTTACTTTTGCCATCAGTTCATACCGACAGGTGTCGTATTTTGAGACAGTGGATCACCCAGTTTGGAGTAAAACTTCACATTTCACAAAAGGTGAAGGTGAACATTTGTTTTTTTTAATTTTTATTTTTTTATTAGCATTGTAGGTGTCAATGCTTTTGGCCAGTACTGGCATACTTGTGGCAAAATGTTGTGCGAAACTGTTCAGTCTGCGCTTTCTTTTTATTTGTTTGAGTCCAGTCAGGCTCGTTAATGGACCTATCAAGACAAAGACAGTAAGAGTGTTGTATTGAAGACAATGTGAATGCCAGAAATGTTGATTTTTTTTAAAACTTTTATTTCCACTAAGGCTTTATTTTATTGGCTTGATTCATGGAAGTTCATCTGTATTATATATTTTGTTTGTTTTCTTGAGTTTTTTTTTTTTTTGGCGTCCTGAATTTGTACATTTCTTTTGTATAATTATTATTCTGATGATTATTTGTCTAGCAATGTGTTGTTTAGATCTGGTGATGCCATTACCATTGGTTGTTTAGTTGTTTGAAATGTGGTTAACATGAAATAAAGGGACCAAAATGTTGAATGTGATCTCATTTCTCTCTTTACAGCCTCTAATTATGATTAACATTTCATTTAATGAGCATTCTCTTCAATTTAGCAAAATGTAAACAAATTTTGGGGTATTCAAATCGACTCTGCTTTTAGGGTCTTTGAATTTTTCCAGTTATTAAAATGCAATCTGTGTCTGAAAACATCATCAAGATAAGGAAAAATGCATGTTAATACAAGATGTAAATGCTTACCAGCTCGCGTTGAGTACTGATCTTAGGTAGGTGCCCATACAATGTGGTGGCATCTGTACGCAGGTGGGAAAAGAATGAATGACAATATTTTTATACAAAGAAAAGAAAAACAAGGAAAAAATATATTCATAGACCATGTTTTACAAAGTTTGTAAAGTAACACAACTTACAATTGTTGAAGGAAGTCTGGGCTGATTTGCTACAACCTCAAATCATTCACATGCGGGGTTTACTTTGAAGGCTTGAGATGTGATCTCAGTGAGAATAGCAAAAACTCAAAGGCAGGATTGAATTAATGCCAGGTGTAAATTACAGTCCGAAACTTTAGCAACAAACAAGATCAGTACAGTGATTGTCCAGACCAGACTGTGAACTTGGAAAACAGTAACCCTCCACCACTGTACCCTTCTGCTTGCACAAGTGATAGGTATTGATGGTAAGTGTTTTTTTTTTCTTTAACCATATTTTCAGGTCTACATTGGCGTTGCTGACCTTGTTCTTAGCTGAGCAGAAAAGTTTCCACCATGGATTCCAGTACGATGCAGGAGAAGATGGACGACACAGGAGAGACAGATGATGTGTCAGCTAAAAAAAGATTCAATCAATACGTCAACTCTTACAGCCTTGATTAAGTACAGAATGTAGTAAGCAAAACATAAAGTCAGTCTGAAAAATATGTAGAGAATTAGACAGACTACTACTATGTGTAGCAATACACTTAAGGTTACACTAAAGGAATGCTCGCTTCATTTTAGGCCAGGATCTTTAGATTACTACAGAGAAAACAATTCTGAGATGTACTTTGGGTTTATTATGTAGTGCCTGGTGTGAGTCGAAGTAGATGCCTGCAGAAATAGTGTTTTAATCACTGGTATGAAACATCCATCCAGTCATCTGGCGTCTGGTCAGAGTGGCAACAGGTTTAGCAAGGTGTTGCAGACATTCCTCTCCCAACACATTCCAGCTCCTTCCTGGAAGATCCCGAGGCGTTCCCTGGCCAGATGTGGTACATGGTCCCTGCAACAAGTTCTGGGTATCCCCCCGGGGTCTCCTGCCAGTTGGATGTGCCCAGAACACCTCCAAAGGCCCAGGAGGCATCCTAATCAGATGCCCAAACCACCTCAGTTGTCTCTTTTTGACATAAAGGAGCAGCAACTCTACTCTGAGCTCCTCAGCCTATCTCTACTGCTGAGGCCAGCCAGCCTACGGAGAAAACTCATTTTAGCTGCTTGTATCTGCAAATTCATTCTTTTGGTCACTACCCAAGGCTCATGACCATAGGTGAGGGTAGGAACATAGATAGACTGGAAAATTGAGAGCTTTTGCCTTCCGGCTCAGCTCCAACCCGCACTCCATTTTCCCATAACTTGTGAATAAGACCCCACGATATTTAAACTCCTACACTTGGTGCAGCAACTTACACCTTATTGGGATGTAGCATTCCACCCAGATGACTTGGAGGTGCTCCCTCTCATCCCGGCCGATTCACAAACCGCCCAGGTGCAATGCCGAACGTCACAGTCTGATGAAGGCAATAGAACCACATCATCTGCAAAAAGCAGTGGCACAATTTAGAAGTCCTGAAACTGGACCTTCTATACGTACGCTGTCATCATCTTTCCAAAAAAATATTCATGGCACAAAGTCGGTAAGAAACAACTAATAAAAATCATGGTTAAAAGTGAACCTAACACTCACAGCACACAGGGACTGACAGCAATGTTTCGCAGACTTTATTCTAACTGTAATCTTGAGAGCTCCATGTTTTGTTTACTCTCCTCCAAAGTCTTGCGCTCTCCTTATGATCCCTGAGCTGAAAAGAAGCAAAAAACTCAGGTCTTTATAGGCTGATCTTTTTTTTTTCCTCTCTCTAATCAATCAGAGTCAGTGATGAACGCAGCTCCAAGCCAACGGCCTCATCCTTTATTTAGCTGGTTGATTCCCAAGGAGCTCATAAATATGCATGAGCTTGCGATTAGCATAGGCACCAAGGACAGGGCCTGTACCTTGGCATTATGACGATCAATCAGAAACACTAAGGGGCTCCTCAGAGAGAAGCTGTCTGTCAGCTTGGCTTTGGGCTGAGTTGATGCACGCGCACACACACACACATGAAAAAAAAGGTATGCTCAAAGCATACATAACGCACAAACACACACATCACACAAAAGTCTGCAGAAAGCATGTATCTTCAGCCACACACAAACACACACACACACACAGAGGTAGACAAAAATCACACAAAGCATGTACACACCAGACTGCATATATAAAACCCACACAGTCTCTCACAGATACACACAAAAACAAACCACACAGATACAAAGCTAATGTCAATGTTTATCATTTCTCTCATATTCTTTCCTTTCTGTCCTTCTCTTTCCTTCTTTTTTTCCAGTCCTTTTCAGAACTGAGTTTGTAATGAGTTTGAAAATTGGCCCATTTCATTTGCTCTCACTGAAATGTCATTATCTGGGGGAAGGAGGAGGGGTTCCTGGTGGCACTGCAATATATTTTTTCTACATAACAAGGTTATTAATATATTTTCTCCCGGAGAACTTGTAACAAGGTTATCTGGTGTCCGCAGCAGATCTCATGCATCTCCATGAGCTGCATTTTACACTGATTCAGAAAATATGATTCATCCACATTTTATTCTACATCTGTACTGAATCAATGGCGAGCTACAGTAAGGTCCATTTTCTTCTTTCTCCTGTAACAGCTCTGCAGCTGTGCAGTCCCATGATTTTTTTTTAAGGCTCTCATTTACCTGATAAACTATAAAAAAGAAAATGTTGATGGCTCATCCTTTACTTGGGGGCTTATAGTAATTTTGCATACAATGAAACGTTTTCCCGCTCATGAGGTTCCCAGAGTAAAATAATTCCACTTTGATACAGTGTATGAGTGATTCCGAGGCTGCTACATGCATCTATGGCCGGGCTTCACTGATTACTGTATGAAAACTCAACTTTATTCACCGATTTTGGTGAAACTGGATCTTATTTTATACAGAATATTTGCTGGTTTTCACTCTGATGTCCTCCGGCTGCTCAGCTTATGTTCTGTAATATTTTGCCTCGTAGGTGGTCACTTTCATGCACGTAGCTTGCACAGCCAGCAAGATAGTAAGTGGAGGTGAAATAAGTAGTTTGAAAACGCATGTTAGGAAGGGAAGTGCAGATGAGGAGTAGTGTTTTTCCACCAATTTACCTCTGGTTCTTGATCTAGTTCAGGTCAGATTCCAACAGCAAACTCTTCTAAAATCCTTATTTGATATAAATCTCCCTCGTGTATGAGCTGTCTGTAGCTGAATAGGGACAGCCTTTGCCTTTCTTTTCATTACCAGGTGTAATAAGTGGTGGAACGGGCAGGTGTACTGATAGGCAAAAGGGTTCCACAATGATTAAGATTCGTAAAACCAGAGCTAACTGTGCTTTATACTTGATGTTTGTGCATACACGTGGTTTAGTCATTGATCACATAATCGTATGCGTTTAGCTCCATTTGTTTTGACAGGCATGTTGGAACATTTGATGGTAAATGTGACAGAACTGCCAAACATCCATGAGTTAAATTAGTTGAATAGCAAAGAAGTAAAAAAAAAACCTTTTCATCAGCCAGTACTTGACTTGTCTGATGCCTTTGTAAATACTGACAACTTTTAACACATAAAATCCACAATAACACTAATTATCACTCATCAGAATTCAGAGTATCAGAGTATTTCACCCTTTCTGCATTAACATATTTGTACGAAATGAACAGCTGGCATCAAAGTGAAGCACATCATCTGTTATCACCGAAGATATAAAACCCGGTCACCTCCAAAGAAAAAAGCTGTGACCTCAACAGAAACAGTCAGCTCATTTACCTTTCTGTGTCTGCGTAAATCCTGCCGTTGTTCCACTCTCTCTGCTAGCCGGGCGGAAGCAAACGAGATGCTAAGTCAGTCATGCGTGACCCAGGGTGCAATCCATCAGCTCCACTCTCATTCACTTCTGCTCGGTTTCCGTGGAGTTGGACACAAAATGAAGACATATGGGAAATCTCACCTATGCTGCGGAACAGAAAGGGACGAGTTCTGAGATTGCCGCAGTGCCTCTGTAGCGGCACGGGCCTAAAGAAAAAAGCCACAGTTTTCATGTTGGGTTACATTTCACTATATTTGATACATGTGCCTAAAAGAAGCAGGGATGCCTGCGGCGAAGATTTGTCCGAAAAGTTACAGGCATCTAGTTTGCTTACTTTTGAAGCATTTTTATCTATTTAGTGGTCTTATTTTACAAGTTTCTAGCTATTGGCCCAATCGGTTCATTTCAAAAACGGTTTTACAAATTCCAATCATGCCTTTGGCTACAAAACAGTGGGTTACACACTGACTGAATAAAAGTTATAAGCAGTGTTCCCAAAAGTGCAAATTACGGCAAATTAGGACAAGTATGTTTTTATTTAAGGGGATCGAACCTCCTGACCTGCTGGTTTAATTATAAGAATTCAAAGACACCATTTTCTTCAGCCTGCAGCGATCTATACCGTCTGCCAACTGTTACTGTTTGTTTGTTTTATGCATTTTTTTTTTAAATGGGATTTCATCATGTATAAAGTACTTTCGTGACGAATAAGGATGAAACTTAATGTACTGATCACAAAGATCCTCATTCTGGGTTGGAAGGTTAAAATATGACTAAAGAGAATATGATCGCCTGCTTTGATTGCTGGGCCTGTTGTCAGGTGCAAAACCCTGGAAAGAGATATAAATAATTCAAAGAGCAATTCAGCAGTAAGGTAAGAATAATCATGTGAAAAGTAGTTATTCCATTACTGGCCTGCCCTGTGATGAACCGGTGACCTTTCCAGAGTCCACCTCTCGCCCAATGTCAGCTGGGATCGGCTCCAATGGCCCTGCAACCCTGCGAAAAATAAGCAGTTATATATTATGGATGGATGGTTGGATTGATTACTGGGCTGCTAGTATGTATGGTTTTGTGGGCTTTCCACGTTCAGTAGGGTTAGGGTCTACATCAATAAGTGCTACATCAAGTGGACCAAGTTAAACTGCATTTTATATAAATGTTTTGTTGGTATCAAACGCAGAATTGTGACAGTAACAAAATATAGTAGCACACGGGAGCAGACAAAAGAAGAAGTGAAGAAGAAATAAAATGATGCTGTTAATTCCAAACTCGAGGCAGCTGCTTAGTCCCACACCTATTCCCCACTCTGAACTCTGCTGAAAGACAAGGCACCTAATTAGACATAATGAAGTTAAAGTGAAGAGCACAGTCTCTCAGAGTCTTTTTGCTGACTAGCCTTCAGAAATCACCAAGGGCGGTTAAAAAGGGAGGGGAGGTGAGGACAGCGAGTTGGAAGGGCAATGGGGAGAGGCGTTAAGGAACAGAAAAGACGGAACTGGAAACCACAGGAGGAAAGAGAATAAGATTAAAAAGAAGCTAAAAGCCTACATCTACAAGGATGAAAGGCAGATTGTAGTCACAAAGAAAATTGCTTCAAAGCTTGAAAAGTTAAAAATTGGTTTCAGTGGATCATTTGCTGTGATGTTGAACACTGATGGCAAATAATCCGCTGTCTGACTACCCCAAAAATAAAGCAACATTTCGTTTTCAATCAACTTTTCAATCATAAAATAACTGGTTTAAAATCATGTTGATGCTATATGATGATATAATCAGGTGTCTCTGTCATTCCCGCTCTTGACAGAGTGCTGCAAACTGTAGCCGCTGTTAGCTAATAAATGGCTCAGTTTGTCAGCCGGGTTGCCTGGACTGTGAGCTTAGTGCACTGGGGGAGTGTTAGCGTTACCACCACACCAAGAAGCAAACGTGTTCAGGCGAGTGTTTACGGTGGGCGGAGCCAGTGTCATGCCAGAACCTGAGCTGGACAAGCAGGCGCTCAGCAGCGTCAGTGGACATAATGATAGAGGTGAAGAGGCCGAGGAGGATGTTGGCGGAGGAAGACAAGAGATAAATCTAGGACTAAATTTTAGCTTGGTGAAATAAATTTTGAAAGACAGACTAGTTTTTCATCGCCAGTAATGTAATCATAACAGATATATACAACATGCACAATATGTGTACAACTGTCCATATTAAACTCTGAAACTGGAGGCGGTAAATCACAAAAAAATCTTGCTTGACTTTTGAGCTCTTCAGATTATTGTCAGCATGCAGAAAGTAATGTGACAATAAGGCAGCAGTCTTCACTATAGTGACACAAAACATATCTTCAGTGATGACTAAGCTTGATACTCTTTTGATTGTCTGTTATGCAGTTATAGTGAGTAAACTGAACTCCAGTCTTGCACCTTTTTAGTTTTCTAAATGCCATCCAGCAGTCTCCTGTTTTAGAGTGCAACATTTTGTCGAACCATCCACCCACCCCGACCTCCAGTGACGGTGCTTTGTAGTATGGAGCTTTTTCCTTTGACAGCAACACACTGGTATTACATCCCGTCTAATACACACGTTGACAGGTATAACTTATTTATTCATTCATTCATTCTTCTCTATTATTTAACCGTGACCACAATCTTTGCCCAACCATACAACAATACTGAAATTGCTACACAGCGATATTAAATAATTAAAGTCCTAAAAGCCTTAGGAATAGTACAGTCTTTGTAATTGAGTGAAAAACAATTTTGTGAATCATTCATGTGTGAAGTGCATTAATAAAAAAACGGCTGTTTAAAGTGCATTAACATGAAAGAACTTTGTAAATATTTTTTACTTGACTTACACTCTGTCTCCGGCTGCTTCCAGTCATCCACCATTACAATGGACTTGTTAACAGAATAACAGTAATTAAACTGCAGACACAGTGTCTGATGTTTTTACTCAATACTGTCATTATAATACTGGATGTGTCTGCTCTGGTCAAGCGCAAACATCCCCCCCTCCAGGACGGTAATTAAAAGAAAAAGATAGTCAAAATGAAGAAATTATAAACTCTAATATAGCACGAGTAAAGAGTTTTTCAGATGCCTAGAAACAGGGACTATTTTCAGTGCGTCCAGTGTGTCTCTTTTCAGCTATTAGACATCCCATGGAGTGATTTGGTGTGCATAACCACTGACAGAACAAAATAAATATAATCCTTTTGAGATGTGTAAAATTGAGAAAATATGACATCTCCAGGCCCTCTTCTCGTTCTTCAAAGGACATCTACGTAAAAGTTAACGTTCAAGTTTATACACGTTAGAGTAGTGAGTAGCGTACGTAGCGTAACGTTAGCGTAACGAGTAGCGTAGCTCCTCATGGCAGTGTCCAACAAGTGGGCGGGCAGAAAAAGTGACGGTGAAGTGGTAAAAGTGAACAGAGCAGCAACAGTACAGAGAGAGAGATTAGCAGAAAATGTCAGTTAATAAATGCTACAGCTTCTCAAGCTAACGTTAACAGTACGTTTTTTTTAGCTGCTAAGTAGCGTTAGCTACATTAATTAGCTGCTTGTCATTACTATCTGTGTGAGTCCAGAGGAGCAGGGACACGTTTTCTTAACATACATACATTTTGCTGTACTGTTGACCGTGTTGACTCTACATATGGCAAATAAAACCGAACTTTTTCATTTTGCAATGCCTATCTGAAAGTCTATAAACTCTCTAAATCTCTGAAAGAGGTATGATTAACACGGTCAGTCACAAGTTCAGTTTAAGTTGTATCTGGTAATATTGGTATTTTTCATGTGATAACATGAGTGCAGAAGTCACAGCAGGGGATAACTATAGCTGCTCCGCTCTGTTAGCTTCATGAATGTGAGAAGAGCCAGCAGGTGCATTTGTAAACAGATGATTAAATGTGATCTTTCTCCACTTCCAGCCTGAATGCCGAGGGTTCACAGGTTCACTCGACTCTGCGATCTTTTTTTTCCCCTCCATTCTCTCCTCCGTCAGACTGCATTCAGTTTAAAACTATCAATTTATACCTTTACATATTTTAGTCATCACTCACACACAGATTAGATTGCATTTCTAAAATATGACACCCTGCATTGTGGGATTGTTATCAGAAAGTACATTTACACGCAGTCGTGACATGATGGCTTCTTATCGGGTCATTGCTACTGTTTGTTGTCGCTCGTGTCTGGGCAGAAGAGTATCTGCTGAAATATTAGTACTTGCATGCTTGCTACTTAAGGTTAATTTCAGGAGAACATGCAGTGTTTGTACCAGCGCTCCGATTTCACAAATGAGTACAAAACTTAACACAAAAATTAAATGGTGCGACACAGCTAATACAATAGTTTTCTCCCTTTTTGGACTCTGCTGCTCTCTGCTCCTCAAAGGTATGAACATGGTTTGCAATTAATCAGCAGCAGAAAGTCAACATTTTTTACACAACAAACATAGTCGGGTTCTGCTGAAGGATCCAATCAAATCAACTGATTTCAGTCTGAAACTTGGCTGTTGGAAATGTGATGCTGACCCTGAGGCTGCGGAAATGTGCAGAGACATGAAAAAATGTACAAAATATAATATAAAAATATAATAGAACTACTGCTGGATGGTAGTTGTACTATTAGTTTGAGCGTCTTCACTCTGTAGTTATCTGCATTGTTAGAAACTGACAGCAGTGATGATTATTATTCAGGCAAACTGTCTGAATATGGAGTTTCTCAACAGGGCTTTGGGCAGAGTTCATTGACTCCTATTAAGGAGCTCAGTATCACAGGGCACATGCAGCCAGATTTATTCAGTGTCAGACGGCTGAAAGTGAAGCTTTTGTATGCTGCAGATGAGTGCGACTGACTCCAACACTAATTTCAGAGTGCTTACTTAGCCTCGCAAAGCTTAACGGAGTATATTAGCCTATGGAGGAATCTCTTCATGGTAAATATGGCTTATGAAGGCAGTGTGTGTGTTTCGGTGCACACAGGAGTATGTCTGTGTGTGAGGAGGAGTTGGGGTTATGAGTCTGAGAAAGGGTGAAAGAAAGAGATCACTGGGAAGTAAAAGAAACGGGAGAGATTTATGAGATGAAGACAAGCAGAACAAGAGAAACTGAGAAAGAAAGCAGCAGCAATAAAGTCAAAATACGGCCGTCTAGCTCTGCAACCCAAAACTAAATGTGTCAGTTTGTCCTTGGTGACCACAATACGCACACTCCTCCAGGTAAATCAGCTTTCACACAGCTTTATCCCCTAAAACTGATAAATAAAGCTAAATTTCTCAGTTTTCCCTTGTCAGATGTGTTTTCCTACGCTTTATACTAAGAGAATCAGATTAAGGGCCGGTTTGCCGCCTTTAATAAGCCTCTATATGCAGGATTTTGTAATTCTAAACAAAAGCAACCTCTGTGTGCACCGTTAGTTTAAGTAAGTAAGAAAGTTTTCTCTTTTGGATAAACACATTGGAGGTGATTTTTTTTCCATCTGCCTCTCACACTGCACCACATAAGACCTTTAAAAAAATCATGAGCTCCATTTGTTGTGAAGGAACACTGCAAAACAATGCAATAGATTTACCTCTAAATCTCCTCTGGTGTTGCACAGTGTGTGCCATAAAGACTCTTTAAATGCTATATACACTATTTTAAACAAAAGAATGCCAATTATTGTGCACAGCCTGTAAATAAACAGATTTTTCACCATCATACAGTGAGACATGGGATATGAACGACTAGACAGAATTTAGTTGAAAGCCTTTTACAGCCTAACGAAAAGAATACAAACACAGCAGGAGTAAAGATACACCTTTTGTCTTTGTTTCTCTCTTTCTCTCCTGGTGTTGGCTGTCAAGATGTATTTTTAATCTGAGAAAGTAAGTAGAGACTGTAGCAAAGATCTCCCGCTCTCCTGTATTGGTTAGTGTGTGTGTGTGTGTGCATGTGCATGAGCATATGTGTGCATATCTACACACCTATGCGCATGCGCATACACACAAAAACACACAAAGAAGTTGCTGCAGAGAGATCTGACATTTAATATAACCCTGATCTTGAACATTGAAAAAACACAAAAAAGAAAAGATAGAATATATATATATATATATATTCATGTACACATACGCAGCTTAATCTTTCGCCATCTGTGCAAAAGGTATATCCATTTTCTCAACAGCATGCAGCTAAAGTGTTAGCATGGAGCGCCAAATCTACTGAAGGTCTTCGTCTTAACTCTACGAGCTGTGATATTTAACCTGAATTCTCTATTTGCAGTTACGGTCCTTACCATGACATGATTTGTCTTGTCGTTTTTGTACACAAAATGCACTGGTATGATCATAACCTTTTCCACACACATACCCAGAGGGGGAAAAAAAAAAAAAGTGTATGCTCACTGCAGTGAGTGCAGTAGAAAGAACCAAACATCAGAGGGCCCGTTAATGCGCCGAGCATCGTTTTGTCTCCTCAGACGACTCGCAGAATACCAGACAAAATGACTCAGACTCTGCTCAAAAAGCAGCCGGAGAAAGGAGACGCCGCCGAGCGCAGACGACATCGCTTTAGAGGGAATTTTATATCAGATAAAGCTAATCTAATGCTCCGCTCTTGTTTCAAAACTTCAAACTAGATGGCAACTCGTTCTGATGAGGCTGGATCTGAGTGAAAGCATGGGAACGAGACAGAAAATAAAGAAAGAGAGTATCACAGAAGCTTACTGTTACTTTCTTCGGGGTGACTGCTTCCATCTTAAACAGGCATCTGTGTGTGTGTGTGCGTGTGTGTGTGTGTGTGTGTGTGTGTGTGTGAGAGAGACAAATGTACAGAGTAAAATTGTGTAAAATTAAGTGAAACAGCTGTAATAAGCTGAATTGCTCAAATCAAGTCGTGGTGGTTTTCAAGAGCAATTTTACCAGACAATAAAGAAATAAATTGCAGGGATTTATATAGATATAGACAGAGAGTGCGAGCAGCAACGCCAATTTATTATTTGACAACCTCAAAAAAAAAAAAAAAAAAAAAAACACACCACTTTCCTTCACAGAAGACTAAGGCATGAGGAAAGACAGACAACAAGGAGGAGGAAACTTTGTGCTACTGCTGCAGTGTAACGAGCTCTGCTGCTCAAATGACGGTCGGACATGGAGAGGCAGTGACAGTGTAACCTGCAAACTGGTCCGATGCATGGAGGTAAAGAAAACAAGCTCTGACTGGCAGAGCGAGAGGAACGCTGAGACAAACTGATAGAGAGGTGTGCTGGGCTGGCGTGATAAAAATCCACTCGTAAACAACCCTGTCAGCGCACTAACATATCCGCACGAGGAGGAAGAGGTCTTGATACTCAGTGTTCTCAACAGGTTTGCAGTTTAGTTTGGCAGTAGAGAGAGGGATGAAGTGGAGGAGATGCTTCTTAATACCCTTTTCAGTTTGTGGCTTTAGAGTCAGTTCACCCAAATTACAAAAAAAAAACAACACATCAGATTGTTTGGGTTTATGTGCCCAAAGTCCACTTGACTGGAGGATTAGTGCCACCAGCCAGGAATTTCAAATCACTTCATGTTTGTAAATAGAAACAAATACAAATCATTGTGTTTCAGATAGATTCTGAATAATCCACAGAGAACGCAAATGGACAGAGATGACAAAGATATGATATAACTTTGGCTCCTGTAATCTTTTAAGAGATGATCCCAGAAAAGCTCCCACTTATGTTACAACCCTGCTTGTGTAAGGAAAAGCTAGCAACACAAAAACCAGCCACCCAGACTGTCCAAACTTAGATAAGTTAGTCCACCGAGGTTACAAGTTACAATTCCACACTGCAGTGAAACTTTTTTAACTGATTTACATCCTATCTTAGTGTCAGAGAATGTTCTCCAAGCTACAAATTTCATCGTGGTGTTCCACAAGGTTCAATTTTAGGTCCTACTCTTTTTTAACCTTTACATGCTGCGACACGGCATAGGTTTCCATAGCTATGCTGATGACACGCCGCTTTGCGCTGTCACGTCTCCTGATGACTCAGAGCCAACAGATGCCCCCTTTAACTGCATTTCAGACATCACTTTATGGATGCCAGAGACATTTCTACGGCTCAATAAGGAGAAAAATATCAGGTTTATTGTGTAAAGCACTTTGTCTTATATTATGTTTGTATGAAAGGTGCTTTACAAATGCAAATGTGTGCCCTTCCAGTAAAATCACTAGAAGATGCCACCTACATTTGATGATTGGTATGGAAAACTTTGAAAATATCTAAAATAGAAAAGTTTACTTTTTTTTCTTTGAGGATTCAAAACAAATTCTACCAAATTTGGAAAAAAAAAATGCTGCAATAATAAGTGCAACAACAATTGCCATGGCAACGCTCGTTGCCGTGTTCTGCACTCCGGTGCTCCACTTGACCAGTGATGATAATCTGAGCACCTATAAAAAGACATTGTGCTGCTTTTTTGCCACTGATGGCCTTCAGGCTCTCATTCCCACCTGATGTTCTTCTCTCTCTCTCTTTTTCTGTCTTTCTTTCTTTAAGCTGAAGTGTGTATGTGTGTGTACCTTTCTGTGCATCTGGTTGTGTAGTTTATAAAGGTGTGTATGCATGTAAAAATGCCAGCATCAGGCAATGGAGAGAATACATGTCTGTGCGACATGTATGCTAGTTTTCTAATGTGTGTGTGTGTGTGTGTGTGTGTGGATCATTAACTCAGTCAGGTTGTCTATAAAAATGACAAAGATGAATTATTGCTCTGTAAGTCCCATATGTGCCTGTGGCAGCCATAGGTAATGGAGTGTGTGTGTCGTTTTCTGTGTTATTAAAGCAGAGAACAGAAGAGGGAAAGAAAGTTGTAGTGTGTATCACAACATTTGATCTTGTGCGTCCATGCGTGTCTCTTTCCTGCCCCTTTCTTTTTGTTTTTCCCACAAATATTTCTTCCCAGTTTTGTCTCATCTCTTCGACCCCTTCTCCATCCTCTTATCTTTCAGGTTTTGTTTGTGGGGGGGGGCAGGCAGAGCCAATAATTCAACTTGCCCAACACGTGCACACAAACACACACAAGGTCACACTTTGGGATCAGGGGTTATGCAATATTGATATTGTTAATAAATATGATGATTATTTTACAGCCTTCAGTCCAGTATAACAGCCTGAGGCAATCTTCTGTGTGTATGTGTCTGTGTGTGCGTATGTTTAAAACCCTTTGAACGTCCAGCTGGTTTTGAAGTCATCGCTGAGAAAATAATATGAATATGAATGAATTAACTGGTGTTAAGTTTGATTTTGTCTAACAGACAGCTGTACATAGTTCAATTTGTATCAAGGCTCAGACTTTTACTTTGAAAGACGCAGGGTTAGCATTCCCGCCATTGCAATGCGTGTGCGTTTTTCTTTTATAAATGTGTATATGAGTGTTATGCTTCATGTTAAGCTTTAATGGCTTCCCATAAAATGGAAATGTTGGAGGTCATTCATCTTTATTTTTGGACTTTTCATGCTTCTCTTCTCTCTCTATTTTTTAAACCGGTCTTCGTTGTAATTATGAAGTTAAGTGACTTAAAATCACATTCCATGCTACCTTAGTAACATTGCTACGTTTCAGGGTAGTCATTTTATGTCTTTTCATGTGTACATTTGCTATTTGGTGGAGAAGGGGCTGCGCTCGAACGGTAGAGTTTACTGTTGACACTGTGTTTGCAAGCCTGCAGCATGTGGTGACTTTACTCGTGATGCTACACACAGGTGTTAAGAGCACGCACGTGAGAGAAATCAAACCTGTGAACGATTCGTTTTTCCACAATTACAGAACTGCTTACTGCTGGTTGGCAGACCATCGCTCAGAGACCATCACAGACAGACTGCGTCACTGTCGGATACAAGGACACAAACGTGTGGGTGTGGGGACTAGGAACAAACAGTTAAGGGTGATGTCAGCTTAGACATACGACACACACACACACACACACACACACATAAATGAGTCAGTTCTGAGTTTCTTGTAACTCTATTCATCTTCCAGCAGGATCAAGGCCACAGAATATTTCTACAATATCTACACTACAACAAATGCAAACCATTTTCTCGGTTGTCTCCCAGGCTGAAAAATGTCACCAAGAACCTGCACAGTGAAAAAGAAAAATGTGGAAGCACAAACTTAAAAGAAACTAAATGGTTTAAAAAGGTTCGACGAGACACAAAAAGGGACGAACTAGGACACTGCAAGTACCTGTCTTGTGTCAGTTTTGCTCGTGCATGGCACCTCAGTGAAGTTGGCAATAATACACATGCACTGCCCACTTAGATTTTCAAAATAAAGCACGCTGAGAAACATTTCGTATTTGACAAGTTTAAATGGCCGCTGTTAGGTTGAGGCACAACTCTATTTGCTTTAAATAAGTGAAGTTGAAAGTGAGGACATTTTGGGTTTTACACAGGACACAAACAGCAGTCTCGTGGGTGAACGTCCTGTGTTTGACTGAACCATCCATCCACCAATCCAATCTCCTGCATATGTAGACAGTCTCACTCTTTATGCCATCGGGGAACCTTTTTTTTTTCCTGTTCTGCAAGGAACTTTTTTATCTATTGGTCTTTCAAAGAACCATTTATTATAAAGTACTATAAAGAACCTTTACTTCAGATTCACAATAAAGGCTGTTCAAAGGTGTTCAGCTGTCAATCTGTCCTTCTGTTGGTTAAGCGCGTCACCTAACTTCAATACCACATCAAAACATTACACCAGACAGGCGTATCCAGAAATGATGCTGGATGGGGGTGCCTACAGAGTCTCTTAGTTTGGCCACTGACCAAGTTTCCATGTTTGACAAGGTCCAGTTTTTTACAAATATCACGTTCTTTTGAGTTCATTTGTAGTTTTGCCTGTGATTTATGAACCCAAATTTCATTTCTGAAGCTCTTAATTGTTCAGATGAATGTTCAGCTTTTCTGCATAATTATATTGTTCCCAAACCTGAAAGTCAAACTGTGTTATACATGCATTCATAATTTTAGGGGACAACATGTCAAGCAATATCAGTGAGACTTAACTGGGAAGTCCACTGCTTGCGTGTGTGTGTGTGTGTGACTACGTATGGGGGTCCTGGCTGTAATGTCTTAGCTTGACACTTTGATGACCTGATCAAATTGTAGAGGATGATTGCCAGCGCTGTTCTGACTCAGTGGGTTCATCATCTTCACTCATCTCCTCTGCGGACTGTCATCCCCGTCTTCCACCCAGGACCGGTGAAACGTCCGTCTCTCTGTCTCTGCCTCTCTCTCACTCGCTCACGCTCACAAAAGCGAGCGCGCGCTAACATAATGGGGTTCATTTCACAGCACATTGCCGCCATTATTTGCCATTTCTACCGATGGCCGTGATCATGGAGACTGAGATGAGTGTATGGTGAAACCATTCCCTCTCCCAGTCAGATCAGCCTGCCCTCAGCATTTGTGTGTGTGTGTGTGTGTGTGTGTGTGTGTGTGAGAGACAAAGTACTGATCTCAATACCTTCTTATGGGATGATATTTAGGTGTCCAGTGACAGAGGCACAATTGGATAAGTGATAATTGTCTCTGTTTAACGGAGCAAAAAATCACCTGTAACAGCCTTTTGTGTGTGTGTGTGTGTGTGAGACACAGTGTTTACATATATATTTTTGCATGAAAAGGAGTCCAATCCTGTTATTTTCATGTCAAACTGTGATGAAGTTATAATACACATTATAGCAGGTTATTTTTTCTGTGCCCAAGTCAAGAGGTTATGCACGTTGTTCAGACTTTAAACAGGTAATGGCTTTGCCTCCACTTAGCCAGCGCGCATCAGTGGAGGTTTCCCTGAAGGAGAACATTTCTCACACACACATTTGTTCTCAAAATTAAACAAGGAACACAGTGACTGGTCAGCTTCTGTTGGCTCGAAAGCATCACAGCTTTGACATATAAGATATAAAGGAGACAAACAAAGCAGTAAACGAATGAGCAGATAGAGGAGATAGTGCATGAGAAGGATGAGGACTGCAAAAGAAAACTCGAAGAGAAGGAAAGACCGTGCAGAGATTCAGGAGAGAACATGAACGGAGACGGACAATAGGTTATCAGAAAAGGTCCCTTTTTATAAAACTATGTTTAGGTGGAATAGAGGGGTTGAATCTTCCCTCTGGCTTCCTTGCAGTGTTATTGCAGGACTAAATAGAGATACAATTTTTTTTTTCCCCCAAGAGAGACAATTTTCTCTCCGATGCTCTTTGCTCGATGTGAAGGTTGCTGTAATTTAGCTCGTCGCCCGGGGAGGAACACGGTGCCACAGCTAGGTCATCAAAAAAGCATCGGTTCACTAAAATGCCAAGGAGATTATTCCTCGTTTCAGGCTGTTAAAAAGTCGTCCGGGAGAGGTGGAGAAGAAGTCGTCGGGGTGGACAGGTAAGTGAGAAGGGACGAGAAAAGCATGGGAAAGGAGGAGACGAGATGAGACGAGAGGGTGGAAGGAGGTAAAAAAAAAAAAATCGTGAGAGGTTAGAAGGAGACAAGAGTGGATAAAAGGTGAGTTTAAAGAAGGCGTGGAGACAAAGTAGAGAGGAGAGTGAGAATGGAGGAAAGACGTGAGATGAGAGCGACGAGAAGAAGATGAGATGAGGATACGAAGGGGGGAAGAGCCCTGCCTAAAGAACTTAGGCAGTGTAACTTATTTTTATGGGTTTCATCCCTTCAACGTATATGTACCTATTATTGCTAACTCAGGTGGATGTAAGTCTGTCAGTCTTAAAGCTCCAGTGTGGAGTATTTATCTTTATCTAGCGTTGAGGTTGCAGGAGGCCGTGAATCTCTCCATGGTTTGTCCATTCCAGGCAACTGCAGAAACATAGCAGACCCCATGGAAAGCCAAAACTTTTCAGGTGATGAACAGACACTTATGATCGACGACTAAAGGTCAGTCCCAGATTTACTCTTGTCTGGCAGCTTTGCTTGGTCACTCTCCTTTTCTGTCTTAGCTTCCTCCTGAACGTCCCCTCAGGTCTTCTTGCCTCTGTCATTAAATCTATAGAGGCTGCTGAGCCGGGTTACATCGCCTGCATGTCCAGCTCTGGTTCTGGCTTTAAATCCAGCTCCGCTCCCTGTCTGCATTTGCCTGCACCCCAAGCCTGAAAACCCTTTTAAAACACCTGTGTTCTGAACCCTTACCCCTGAATTGCACCAGGTGCGCAGCGTTGCGTGTCGCAGTGATACGCAGCCGTTCTAGTCAATGTTTTAAACCCCACCGGCTCCGCCGTAGTCCGGTTCGGAAGCGTCCCAGGACCGGGCCTCTGCTTGGCTCCGTGTGAAATACATAGCAGCTTGCGTGAATTCACACAGAGCACCTCGAGCTGGCCAGAAGCCAGACACGGAAAAAGCATAGAGAAGCCGGTGGATTTTCAAAATAAAATACCCCGGTCGTAAAAAACAGACAAAAGCGAAACAAACTAACTACGTAGCATATTTACACATGCAGAAGCATGTTTAGAAGCACATAAACCAGGAAAATGACCAAATCTGAGCAAGTAAACAAAGTCTGGTGGGCTAAACACTTCTGAAACGCTCCCGTGGGGTTTGAAGTCGCGTGCAGGATGGGCCAAAACAGCGTCGCATCCGCGACATGACAGAGACGTGCCTAGCAGGGTTTCGGCGTAACACTCTCCGAGTGCTCTGACCTCAAAGTCAGGGCAGCCCTGCTAACAAACTGAGCTAATATTAGCTAACAGCAGCTATAGTTTGCAGCAGTTTGTCCATCACAAAACTCTGTAAATCACCGTGAGATGAGGACATCAGGAAACGTTTTCTCCATAAAATATGATCCAGTTTCACCAAAAATCAGTCAAATAGTTGGTGATGAGCAACTTCTCGCGGGAGATCGTACCTGTGAGTTCAAATTGTCATTGGTTGCCATAAAGAAGCTCTTGAGTTTATAATAATTCATCACAGATATGCGCTCCAAAGGTCGAGATTCACCCTGCATGGGTGCCTTTATTTTTCTGGCCATAGAAGATTCTCGAAGAAGAAAGTGAAACTTGATTTTTGAAAAACTTTCCCATGTGGAAGATGGAGCAGCAGAGCAGCAGAGCTACAACAAGAGTGTAGTTAAAAATAGTGCAACTACTACAAAGTGTGTGAGTGTGTGTGTGTGTGTGTGTGTTCAGGTGGGGTTTTGTACAGTAAAAGATGCAGCTGTAGAGGGAGGGAGGGTGTCCAGCAGGGAACCGGAGCAGAGCAGCGGACATCATTATAATTCTAGGTAGAAGGCTGACTTATCACCTCCTCGTCCCCCGCCGTGCGCTCTGCGCCCCATACTAATGCACACACACAAACACACACACACACACACACACACACCCTCAGCATCATAACGCTGGGTGGAAACATGACCCCTGGTCCTGCTGTGTGAATCACAACACGCATGCGGTACACAAATATGCAAATATATGCATCATTCTTCACGTGTGCGTACATGTCACTACGCAGATGATTACTCTATTCTACAAAGGTGAAAACACACACAAACACACACATTTAAAAAAAAAAAAACACTCTGGAAAGACTGGGAATGACTTTTGACCGGTTCTGCTGTGATGATGTTTTTGTAGGAGGGCAGCAGTGTCCTGGTGTTCTTTTCATTGGCCTGTCGCTTGGTGGTAGGTCACACAAACACACACACACACACACACACACCAAACACATGTGCACACATCCGATGTTGTTGTCTTTCTCACAGTACTTCTGTACACACACACAAGTTTTCTTCCTGTCTCATACACCCACACGCGTTCAGTCTCCCCATGTTCACGTCTGCGCTCTTACAGATCCAGGGAGTGACACCATGGTGACCCCTCTGCTCTCCTTGCTGAGGCTCCCTGTAGCTCCTGGTAATAGAAAAATAAGACAGAAGGAGAACAGACCTCGGAGCCTCCCTGTAGGATCGGCAGGCTGTGTACCTGACAGGTATTCCTAAAGGTTGGGGTTGAATCCTGCTGGCAGAATACTGTTACTTACACTTTCTCTGCTACTGTTCCATTTCTGTTTCATCCCAGCATTCAGATCTTATTTTATGTAGCAGTATGCAGAGGCATCCTGCCCCATACCGACTGGGCATGTGCTCCACCAGATTCTTGATATGTAAATTTTTATATGCAGTCATGATCATTTTATATTCAGGCCTGGCTCTACAAGGGCGCAAAAGCATGCATTGAACCCTCAGTTTAATATTTTTAAGTGCGTGGTGTTATAGACGCATGTGGCATCTCCATTGGCGCCTTTATTTTCTGCAGCAGCGCATTGTGCAAAGGGGCTGTGTGAAGGTGTATTAAATACTCTCTCAGCCAGTCACATCACTCACATGTCAGCTCTGAAACAGTTGTACCAATCACAGAGGGCATGGCTCCGTGACATCGTATCCATGACGCTGGTTTGGGCCGTCCTCCACACGGCTTCATGCTCCACCAGGAGTGTTTAAGAAGCATTTTACCCAGCAGATTTTAGTAACCAGCTCAGGTTCTGTCATTTGCCCTTGATTTATGTGGGTAAGTATACGGCTATTTGTTAAATTGTTTCTTTGTCGTCTCTTTTGTCTGCATTAGGACATGAATACACATCACCACAAACCTGCGACAGCATCAGTTTCCATCAGGTAGTTAAAATATAATAAATATTTTTGTGAAACCGTTCACTAGACGCTGAATCATGTTACGCCAGACACACGAGGAAGGACTTTCAACACAAAACAGGAAATAACAAACAATGTTATTGAATGATATGACTCTATGACAGCATGCAAGTCTGTTGCACAAAACTGTGACTAAATGTAACTGTGATGTCAGTCCCAACTAGGGCTGCAGCTATCGAATGTTTTGGTAATCGAGTATTCTGTCAAATATTCTATCGATTAATCGAGTAATCATATAAAATTATCATTCTTATCACTTTCGCTTTGCTGCGTTTGCTCATTTTCACTGTTTCGCTGTTTTCGGTCCCGGCGTCTGCCGTTCTGTACATCAACACTGTCCACACACGGTACCAAAAGCGTCTTCTTCCGCTTTGCAGGGCACGCATAGCCTGTAACGTAAGCACGTTGTGTCACACTAAAAAGAATCCGTGCGAAACGAGGCTTCGAGGAAGAGGAAATTCCTCGATCATTTTTTGTAATCGAGTCACTCGAGGTACTCGAAGAATCGTTGCAGCCCTAATCCCAACTGACTTTGCACAAGAATAGGAGTGAAAACACAAGCCAAAGACGGAGTCAGGACAGAAAACATGACGTAAGATGCACAATATCCGGTATATATTTTATAAAGTTTGAGTCTTCATTGATAGTAATGTGGGATTTCATTCGCAGAGGTGAGGCACTCTTCTGGGCTGAGCCCAATCCCATACAGTAAATACACTGCGCTGTGCAATGGCAGCCATCAAGTTTGTTCACCTTTGAATTACACTTTTAGCCTCTTAAATACGGTCACCAGTCGATAGACTGGAACAGTTCAGCTCAAGAGGCTGTTGTCGAGCAGACGTGGGCCTCTGATTGCGTTCTAATGACAGACTAAAATACCACGGTGGTGGTGGTGTTGTGTCTGTCTTATCTATATGGTAACTAGCTGTGTTGCAAAAAAAAAAAAACATTGTTATTCTGAACACAGCTCACTTTGTAACCGCTGATTACATGGATCTATCAGCTAGAGAGGCGTTTCCAATTGTTTTTCCATCCGACTGCAATCAACAGACGCTCAGGCAAGTGTGTAACACCCCCCCCTCCTCCAACTCCAGCACACACACACAAAAACATACAAAATCACATGCCTGTGCACATGTTCACACATCACAAATCTTCAGAAATATACCATAGACTTGGAGACAGCGGGGTACTTTTTTAGATTGTTGGTATGAGGTTACATTTGTGTTTTCCTTTCAGAGTAGATTTTTTAGTTCATGATCAGACTGACAGCACATTCATAAACTACAAAATGACTGCACAGGAGTCCAGCAAAAAAAAAAGTTCATCCAAACATTTTGTGTCATGAGTGCCATCAAACGTTGGCCAGTGAAGTACATGTCAGTGTACCTTGTTTCACGTAACTTGTAGCATTGTAGCCAAGTCTGTTTGCATCACAATTATCAAAGAAAATATTACTAATAACTTCCTATAATTATGAAATCCTGCTGTCTCTGTGTCCCATAGCCGTCAAACTCATTCACGTACCACCTTTGCACCTTCTTGGTGTGGATCTTACTGCACATACAGGGACTATAGCAGCTTACCTGTGCTACTTTTATCACATTTTATACGTTTTGTTAATATTATTTATTTAGCAGCTGGAACTAGAATTTCCCTCCTGGGACAATAAAGATTTAATGAATTTAATGAACATTAAGAACACCCCTACAGTTTTTTCAGGTTTTCCCTGCTTGTGTACATTATCTCGACATTATCTCGACATACATGGCTTCTGTTTAATTTTGTCTTTCTCGGTAGCATGACTTTGTACATCCATTCATACATCACTCATGTCGTTTGCATTTACTCATAGCTCCAAATGAAACTACAACACGTCATTTCAAATTTAGGACGTCAACGCAGACACAGATACAAATTAGATTGAATCGGACTCCATTTGAAATGGAAATTGAAATTAAAATTAAAATTAAAATTAAACAATCAGTATCATGTACTAGCTCCATATTGGCTGAACAATTTAGGCCACGTTGTCATTGTTACCGCCTGAGAATTTGCATTAACAGGGCGATGGTTTCTGCACTGTCCAGCTATACAATTTCAGTTCATTTAATTGAATTGAATTTATTTATATAGCAGCAAATCATAACCCCCGACCCTTTCCATATGTAGCAGGTATAGACCATAGTCTTAATAAAAATGTTTACAGCGACTCAACAACTCACTGAGCACTTGCTGACGGTAGCAAGGACAAACTTCATTGGTGGCCAGGTGGATATAAATACATCTCAAAGTAACTCCAACAGTCCAATAATTATACATTAAATTCTATAAAACAAACAGGCACAACAACAATACCTTGGCACGAACTGAATCTCCTGTGTGGGAGTTGAAAAAGGACATACTGTATCAGTCAATGGCATAAAGACTAACTGCCCTGAAAAACCACCCCCTGTACAGCAAGTTTCAAAATGAAGCAAAAACATCAACCTATGAATACTATTAGCGTTGACTTGTCGACTGCCAAGCACTTATGTTTTGACATGCTGCTCCGCACAAAACGGGCAGCTGTAAAATAAAACTTAATTTTCTCTGTAAGTTGTTTAAGAGGACGATTGTTAGAATTCACATGCGAGCGATTACGTTTCCATTTGCTATGACAGGCCTTTTCTAACCACTCGTGATGATGATGTTTCTTGCTAGCTGTCATTTTCACTGTCAGTTGTTAAAGCTTGTTGCTTCACAAATACGTCCTCTAAAAGTGCTGTCATTTTGTCAGCCAAAGACCGCAGATTTGTTTCTCATCCATTATCCTGTAAGTAGAATAATTTGTCAAGTTTTTCTTAACAATTTAAATCAGTCTGCCTGCTAATCAACGGCTCACGAAACAATGAAACTTATTTTCTTCCCTGACAGTTCCGACATAAACAAACACTTTGTCACAAGGTTATGTGCATTGTCTCTAAAATAACCTTTTCTGGGAGGGCAGTTGGATGATTATTGACTCTGTATTTACTGTGACTGTGACTAAAGCGCTGCCATCTCAGCAGCAAAAATGGCACATTTGATTGCTGCTTTTTATGTAGAAACTGTATTTTTTTTTTTTCTTTTTCCTGTCACGGCTGAAAATAGCCACATCAGACGTGTAATCCATAGTCACTCTGTCAGTGTGATGGTTGCGAAAAAAAAGATGAAAATGATTTCGGTGGCTTTGAAAAGCAGATAAGTGTAAATAATTACACACTGAAATGGAAAACGGAAAAATTTCTTCTTGTGATTTACAAAGTTAAAATCTATGTTGTCCAAAAAAAAACCCCAATTCATTCATTAACGGCTGTTTTGGTGTTAAGTTATGCATATTTCAGAGTGTGGTCGCTTTGATTGACAGGTGGATGACATCACAGGTGGCTTTGTTTGACCACCCAGGCTTCATTCGGCCTATCTCAGATCCACCCATGCTCCGCGTCTGCCAATTTTTGGATTAGTGGGGAACCGGCGGAAGCAGGGCTGCCAAGATGGCGGCCACTAACTACAGCCACTGCAGGCAGGCGGCAGCGAAGGGCCGCAAGGTTGCTGGGGGTGTGTCTACATGTGTTGGATGTGAAATAACTTTCTATTTCCCTGATTAACCGGCTTTATGGGGGTCGGCGTTCACTCACTCTCATTGACTGTCTATGTCGCTCAACCTCTTTCTCAAACCATGGGACACAAATCAAATTAAACTTCTTCGTGTCTCTATTTTGCAGCGTAAATTCCAAATCTGACACAGATTGTGAAATAAACAAAGCCAGAACACAACAGGTAGAGTTTAGTCCATGAATACACCTGGATAAGGTCAGCTTTAGAGACATTTCAGGCCGACTTTGGAGGTTTGACCCGTCTCATCGCCAAAATTTGGATCTGGCTCAACTTCTCCACCACAGGATGCTGCGTTTTTTGGTTTTTTTTTGTGGACAACCCTGCCTCACAGACCGCCTCAGCCAATACAGACGACCCCCACCACTCAAATAAATGGAAAAACCTGCTGGAGTCTAACGACATATAATTAACAAAATAATTCTAATGGAACTTGATCAATGCAACAAAAGCCTTGAGCCTAAATTTATTTCAACATTATCGGCGCACAAACCTTTAATCCTTTTGGAGATGAATACGGTTTATGAAAGAGACAGAAAACATAAACCTTCATCACGGAAGGTCAACAGGATTCATACAGAGGAAGAACTCATAGTGCAGAAACAAGCTGCCGGTGTCACACACACACACACACACACACACATGTGCACCAGTGCACAAGTCCATTTTCTCATTCAACTTTTTGTCTTTATCTGTGACACACACACAAACCTTGTCTGGTGCTTGTAATGCATTTGATGATGAGGGTCAGTGGCCTTTTAGATCTTCACTGAAGTGAAGGGAATGAATACAGCAAAAGGAGTAGAGGAGAAAAGGGAGGGAGAGAAAGAAATGGAGAAATGAAATAAATTTCAGAGCGAGGAAGGGAGAGAAGATCCTTGCTCTGCTCTTTATTTAACTCTGAGTTACATCCTAGTTTTGTACACTCTCTCCCAAACTCTCATCTTGGTATTATTACAGATTACCTAACATGCAGTGACACATAACGCTGAATTTGCCATGTTCAAATCAAGATTTAAAAACAGTCCAGCATGTGCAGTCAGCGCTCAAGTCGGTAAATTCAAAATAAAGTGTATTCCCTCTTAAATTCCTTTCTTTCACCATCTGTCGTTGCCGGATTTCCAGTGCAACCCGATTTAATGTTGCAAATGGAGACCTTGCTATCGCATGATGGAGCCACATCTGTCCACTTATTTTCCAAAGAAAGACTAATTTCACGTAGCTTCAAGGAGCTCCGGTCTCATGCTTTTATAAGACTCTAGTGTGTCTGACTTCCGGCCAGCTCGATCTGCTCTGTGCTGCTTGATGTGGCATCCATCAGCAGGAGCAGAGTGAAGAGCATCTCTAGGACGCTTCTGAAATACGTCTGGTGGAATCACAACCATTGCCAAGATTAGATGCCATCTGATCCGCCGGCCGCAGCGCAGTCGAAACGTGGCACAGCCATAACTGGCGGATGTCAACAGTTCACAGAGGTCCATCCAAAGGACCAGCGTGTAGAACTTAGTGCTCGCAGTGTAGCTGCTGATCACAACTCCCTCCATGGACCTCCATGGAAGAAGACCCGTGGTATCTGTAGATAAAAGGCTCATTCTAACATTATGATTCTTATTTCCAGGTGATTATACTCTAATGAAAACATAGTTATTATGTTCTATTTCTGCTATTTCTATATCTGACACACTGGACCTTTAAAGCTGAAATAAAGTGTTAAATCTGCCAAAACACACCCCTCATCAGGATTAGGTTACATGGACAAGGGCCTGTTTCACTAAATTTACAATAGGATCATAGTTTTACATATTTAACACCATAGTTGCAACTCACGTGATTGATTAGGACAGTTTTATCACCCTGAATGTCCTCCTATGTAATGTCTGTTGTAGTTTAATACCCCTCACCAAAAACACGTAAAAAGACATGCTTGGTTTTATTTTTAATAGTGTAATTTCATGTTTACTGTGTGTGTGTGTAACCTCAAACTTCGTTTCTAAGCGGCTATTTCAAAAAAGGTCTTAAAAATGCTAATTTGGCATTTGCAAACCTGCAGATTTATCCAATAGCTGCAGATCTCCGTCGGCACCCTCCTCCCTCCACCCGTCCCACCCCCTCCGTCCGCTGTCTGCTGATGACAGCGGGCAGATCAAGCAGTCGTCGTTGTGACGGACTTTCCTTTGAAAATCTGCAGCTGAAAGAATATTAAAAAAACATGGAAGAGAGATCAGGCTCCAGCCGGATACCTGCCTGGATGTGTGTGTGTGTGTGTGTGTGTGTGTGTGTGTGTGTGTGTGTAGGTATGTGAAGGGTTCCTTTGAAAATAGATGAAAAGTGCTGACATCCACAGTCATTCTGGCCTTCTATACTCTCCTTCACACACTCAAATATGCAATGCAGATACACACACACACACTACTACAAACTGCTACTCACACACTCTCTCTCTCTCTCTCTCCTGGAGCCAAACCATATTAATTCACAGCTCTTGTTCTGTCTAAATTGTAACCCTGTCTATCAGTCACACTCTTCCCTATCATTTGTTCTCTCTCACAAACACATTGCAGACACCGGCGGGGACCATACTAATCATATTCATTCAACATTTCTCTCTCTGACACTCTCACACACACACACACACACTCATCAGAATCTGACAAGAGCCATGCTAATCATATTAATTCAGTCAATGGCCCAAATCAATGGTTTCCTCCCCCTGGACTGCGGAGTGTATTCAGGTTCAGACATGAGTGGGGATCTGTTATCGTTTCCTTTGTGTTTCTCTCCAAAATGTATTTAGTCAAAGGGTTCAGTGAGCAATAAGCAAGTGTCTGCTATGGAACAGATGACCCGACCTTCACATCCTTACTTTCTAAGGACGCACTACTTCCTGCACTCGCACTAAACGTTGGCGTTGGAAGTAAATCGTGAGGCGTAGAATTAAATATAGATGTGATTTGTGTTTTACAGATGTGCATTATGCACGACTTAAAGGTCCCATATTTTAGAAAGTGAGATTTATTTCATTTTTCTTATGAAGCAGGTATGTGTGTCATATAAATACTGCCAAGGTTTAAACATTCAGGCAATTGTATCTGAAAAAACTGCCTTCAAACAAGCAGTCAGGACTTCTGTAAGATTCTGATGTCACAGAGGTTGAGGTTGGTTCTGGTCCAATCAGTATGTCACTGCCTGGTAATATAAATACAAGCCTATATACTCAAGCAGCAGTTCAGACCTGCAGATACAGTCGTGCTGATGTTTATATTCATCGTCTGTAAGAGTAGCAGTAAGAGCTGCTGCAATCTGAACAATTTCTGTAATTAAGCTGTCATGAAATGCAACGTGCATCATTCGATATTCACGGCACACAGCAGACGCACTGTACAGTGAAAAGATTGAGTCATGCTGGCTCTGCACAAAACCCCACCGTGATCTGAACAGTACAGATTGTTGCAGGTAATCACTGTCAAGTCAAAAACATCACTGACACTAGTGACAGGATGCATTTTCACACCAAAACTGCAATAAAATGACATAATTCTCTTCACGATCTTGTTTCTGTATTTCTATGAACTAATATCAGCCGTTCTCCTTTTGATCACTGCAGTGGTTATAGTAACCTGGCAGCCTCACACATACACACCAACAAGCATTTTGTCCAGAGTCTAGTCTACACTTCGTCCACTGGCTGAACCGTTAAAAAAAAAAAAATAGGAGGATTTGATTGGGATGACTGAGCCAGAGGACAGATGACCTCTTACCTCTGCAACATCTGGTGAGGAGAAGATAACACACACTTCTCTCTCCTGGTTTCTCTTTCTTTTGCCACCTCCTCGTATCTCTGTCTCAATCTTTGTTTTTTTTTTTTCTTTTACACGCTCTTCTTCTTACTCTTGCTCTCCACTTCTAAAGGTACTTGATTTCCTTTTCTCTCTCCAGGTTATTCTCCCTCATGGCTCTGGTATGATTCTTGTATGATTCTCTCTTAAAGTATGTGCTTTCTTTCCTTCGTCAGCCGCCCCCCTCTCTGTCTCCGCTGCTTTGCTGAGATTTAATCAATTTCTCAGTTGCTGTGACTTCCATTGTGAAGCCAGAGCCCGCTAATTTAAATGTGAAGCATTTAAAATGTCAATTACAAGCTAATTAAATTAATGGCACAATGTGATTTAGCCATTTCGCTCCTCTCGCCCTGAGCAATGGATAAATTGTCTTGGCTCAGGAGAGGAAAAAAAAGGCTAAGTGTTTAATACAGCTGCCGCTTGACTCGCATAAACACACACACACACACACACACACACAAAGAGACCCCACACGACCTGTGGGGAAATTGGTTTTAGGAGAGGAGAGAAGGATGAGGGAGGACTGGAGAGGAAACGTCAAACAGAAGGGATGAGAAAGAAGACGAGGTTAAAGTAACGACAGAGGGAGGAAGGGATACAGAGAGATCTGTGAAAGGAAAGACAAAAGAGAGAGAAGGAGAAAAATGAGAGGCGAGAAGAGGAGAGGAATCAGAGACGGGGAGACGAGATTAGGAAGCAAAATGTCAGAGAGGAGGCAAGACAATGGAGGGGTGTGAAAGAGTAGGTGCAGGTAGAGAAAAGGGTGGAAGAAGAAGAGGAGAGAGGAAAGAAAAGTGAAAATGAAAGAGTAAAAGTCACGAAGGAAAAAAGCCTGAAGTGATGACATAGGAAAAAAGAGGGAGGAAACGAGGTAGAAGGAGACAAGTATGTGAAGAAGGGAAGACGACAAAGGTGGATGTTAGATTCGAGAGGAGAGCAGAGAAGAGGACGATGAAGGTAGAGAATGAGTGGGGATAGCCGGATGGAGAGAACGACAGAGGAAAAGGAGAATGAAAGGAAACACAATGCATGAGGCGGAGTGAGAAGTGGGGACAGCGGCAGGACGGAGGAGCACAGCACTCCTTACTCAGCTAGAGTCTTGTGGGCTCGTGGTAAATGGAGTATTGATTCAGAGGAGATGAGATTTTCAGAGTAAACACATAACCAAACTCTGTGCTCTGCTGTGAGCCCAGTACACTCACTGGAGACTCGCAGTTAGTGTACAAAACATTACTAACGCCGCTCATGTGGGGGCCCACTCCACTGCTGTGCACAGTACACGTCTCAATTGTCTCGGGGCTCAAAACTCTTTTTTTAATCTGTGGCCGCACCTTCGAGTAGACCCTCCTGTTATGACTGGAGGGAAGTGGAAGGCAAACGTTAATGAAAAATGACTTTCACTTTGTTAATCAAACTTTCACGTCTATCCATCTCTCTCAGTATCTGAAACAGAAATGAAAGTCCTTCACGATATACTATCCGTTTATGGATTTGGTTTATACACTATTTGTCATGATAGAGGTTCTTTATCTGTTATGTGTTCCCTGTTGTTTAACACCTCCCTACCTTTCTGTCTCTCTGGTGTCCGATCTTCATCCAACCATTCTCTTCCAGTCAACCACAGCTGTATAAAAGACTGGATCCTTTGAATATTTGTTGGTGAGTCCTGCTTCCTATCACCCCCCTGTCATGTCCATCTCCACCTCGTCCTAACACCAGCTCCCAAGTATTCTTCCACCACCAGCCCTGCACCGTTCTGGATCTCCTCCCTTCAAGATGGTCGCCTTTGGGATCATCGCCTTTCAATAAACTGATTCTGGTCTTCGTTTGGTGTTTGCATTTTGGGTCTGTTACCGTTCAGCATAGCGCTGTGTGACCAAAAGTATGCCTACACCCAAACTTCACCCATATGTGATCACAAGAACACATAACCATGGGCGTTACTCTGCTGCTACAACAAGCCCCATGACCCTGTTTTCTTGCATTGAGGACACAAAGAGATCCGATCACTCAGACCACGTTTCAAGGTGGCTGGCATCATTGTAGGCCGTAGCGTTTAAACTTTCCCTCATTCAAACTTGGCACAATGCATAAAAAAAAAACAGTCTCAATCATCTGTCATCATGCGTATCATTTCTATTGTTGAATTTTGCCGTGATATACTGTAGATGATTACAAATTGATAGTGCTTTCATTGAGAGATTGGATGTAAAAGAAGACCTTATTTGATTTTTTTTTTTTCTCACCAATCATTCTGTCAGTGTGGGAGTTCCAAAGAAAGTACAGCTGTTTATGTAATGAAGCTCTCTCCGATTTATTTTCCCAGACAACACAGCAGCTCATATCGAGTTTGTTACCCAACATGTAATTAGCCTGCGTACAGATTTCTGCACAATGTACAGCTTTCTAACCAGCTGCTCGGGCCAAGCGCACAGCGATCGATGCGCACA
The DNA here is from genome assembly GCA_036365135.1 of Miichthys miiuy. NCBI lineage: Eukaryota > Metazoa > Chordata > Actinopteri > Sciaenidae > Miichthys > Miichthys miiuy. The sequence continues at coordinate 28,448,677 of CM071604.1, forward strand.
GATCATAAAGTGAAACAGTGGTTAGGAAATCAAAATGAGGTACGGCCTCGGGCAGTGTGATAATTACGTTTGGCTGCAGTGGGGGGACGAGAACAGCTCGTGAGAGCCTTTATTGACATTTTGCCCTCGCTGGGTTAACGTTAAAATAATGTCTTCACCCTCTAACAGACCTGCAAAGAAGTGGGGACAAGATGTTTTCACTTCATATAAATCTGTCTCAAAACTGGCCCTCACAAACACACACACACACACACAAACCCCCTGCTGGTGCCCAGTTATTAGCCTGAACCTTTTCATGTTTTATTGATTCAGAACACTAATGTACAGCGGGTGTTACAAGAACACCGAAACAGAAATCTCAACAAATAGCTCTAGAATGGAAGCACGAAGCACTTGCTTCTGTTTGCACTGACTGGAGCAGATTCCAGCTGGCACTGGTCGAGAGGCGGGGTACGCCCCGGACAGGTCGCCAGTTCATCTCCGGGCCGACACATAGAGACAAACAGTTCACACATTCACACCTACGGGCAGCTCGGTCTACGCTTTCTCACTCTTCGAGCATCAGTTTTACAAATGCGAGGACTTTCTCACTCGTCACACTACCTGACGTTTTGGAGTTGTGGCCACGTGTAATTTGTGCAGCTCTCAATTAACCCTGAACGTAGCACTTTCTCAACTTGTGTGTAATCATCGGCGCTAAAGACAGCTGAGCGTTGAGTGATGTCGCCTCCAGACACAAAAACCTTGAGATTTCAAACTGTTGAATAAAAAACTGTTTCTCAGACGGCCTTTTATGCTGAGCAGGATTCATCGTGACGTTTCTTATTCATGCCATTGTCTTACGATTATTTCTTTTACCTTTAAAGGATGACACCTGAAATAAATTAATTTGACTCAATCCAGTTACAAACGTATTACAAATTGCGGAGTACATTACGAGTATTAGGAACTTTATGTCCTGTGTCTCTACGAGGAAAGAACATTTGAATGTTGACAACTGGATGAATATCTACACAGACCCAAATACAGAACTTAATTTAAATCTTGGCACACGACAGCAGAGCTGCTCCGTGCTCCTTAGCGTAGTGTGTGTGTGAATGTAAAAAGAGATTAGTGTGTGTGTGAGAGTGTGTGTGTGTGTGTGAAATAAGTATGACAAAAGTAGAAAAACAAAGTGTCAAAGACACATTTAGGGTCACACACACGCAACATAACAGGCAAAAAAATGAACCGACACACACATTAACACGCATACAGTTCAGTATCCATTTATAGACGGATGAGCTCATCTAAATGAACACACACACACAGAGCCAAATGCACCTTAAGGCATTACACTGAAATACACTCACACATAACCTACACACACACACACGCACGAGCTGAAGACAATTGTGTGTGTGACATGCTAACAGATATCTTTCCACGGCAAAGGCGAGACAGTAATTACCACCATCTTCAATCGGCCTATTAGCATTCAGTTGCCGCCGTTCCCTTATCGCACTGAAACACTGTGATTCACCACAACGACAACAGCAGCAGCAGCAGGCCCAAGTTGTGGCACCGACAAAAATGGAGCTCCATCACTGAAATCCTACAACATCACATTAGAGACGTGTTTCCATTCTAAATTAGTTAGACTGAGAACTTGGCGCCAGTTCGCAGGACTAATTTTGACAAATACACAGCAGCTGTGTTTTCTTTTTTTTTTAAATGACAGTTATTGCTCTTAATATCGTTCCCGTTCTGTTTGCTCCGTTTATGTCTCAATTTGTCTCTCTTACAGCTTCGTGTAAACCGATTTTAGCTGTATCTGGTTTTCACATCGCACCAGGACAGTCGACCATCATCCACCTGCTGTTTCCTCTCACCCACCACCATCAAGCAACGCTGAGCTCCACCGTAAATAATAAAAAATGTAAATCTATTGAAAATAGCTCTGAAATTTGACAGTAGTTTTCTGTTTGTTTGTTTGTTTGTTTAATAGTTTACAATGCTTTTTACGGTCATCATTTATGATCCCAATTCATAACTTTGGAATCAAAACACTTTTAAGTGAAGCAGATAAACTAAAATTGAATATATAAATGCAACATTTGCACACAAACCATGCACACGTACGAAAGCTACAGCTTTTCTCTGCTAATTTCTGACCTTTTGTTTGCCAGTACAAAGCCCTGGCTGCTCCATTATTTAAATAAATGGTGATAGTGATCAGTAATTGTTGTTTCTCTGCACCACAGAGCCTAATGCTAATCAGCCAGACACAGGCTAATGAGGTTAAGACAGTCCCACCAGTAAACAATGTGTTGACATAAGAGAACATGCACCCCGAGCCCACGACGGAGTCATCCAAGTTCAGTACCGATGTTTATTTCTTTGCATGTTGAAAAGTTCAAAAGGTCACCCGTGGAAACAAATTGGCATCCGAGTAATTACATTTATTTCAAACTTATTGTTTCCTGCCCACAAAGCCCTGTCAATACCAAACAAACACACACACACACACACCTTTCTCTCATATTCTTTCCTATTGACTTCCTATGCCCTTGCTCATTGACGTCTACCTTCTCTCACGGGGACCCTCTTTTTGGGTATTCCAATGCACCAGGCTGTAATGTTTACAAATTCTTATTTTTTCTCCTCCAAAAGCTCTGAAGTATTTTATTCAACCTCAACTTGCCACATCCATTTGAACTTACATTTATGAATACAGAGATTTCCCACAGAGAAAAGTGTGAAGAGTATCTCAACATGAGGAAGAGGGGGCCTTTGTTCTCGTGCACAGACACACCTGCAAAGCTTCAGCTGGAATTTCTGACCCAGACTCAACCCACCACACCTTCCAGAGAACACGACGTAATGTTAGTTACAGGGAACGTTTCTCTTTCTCGTGCTCGTGTTCCCACCTTCCCCACGGGGAACCACACGTGCCAGACAAAATGATGAAAGGACTACATTTTCTTGCCGTTTTTTCAAGGCCTTGCTCGTATTTTACTTATTTGAGCGTCGACAGTCTGTTTTTAGAATCTACTGTATGTTTTTGGGATATATGTTCATTTAGAAGTTGTGCTGATTGTTCTTTCAGAATAAAATCAGTCAGTTTTGACCATATATAGCATAAAAACGTGGACAGCGTATCCGTGACATCACCCACAGGTTTCTGAAGAGCCGCAGTCTTGCCAGTTCTGCCTCAGCTGCCTCCGGGCTAATCTAAAAATGGGCAAAGACGTTTAGCGCGGGCGGACCTGAGGCAGGCTGAATTACCTCTGGGTGCTTAAATGAGACACCTGTAATGGCACCCACCTGGAAATCAAAGCAGCCGTGCTGTTAATCATCCCTAACTTTAAGCCTTAATATAATCTGAACAGGTGAGTTGTATATAAATTCACCCTCAGTACAGTTGTCATGAACGGGGAAATTAGCTACAGAGACCAAAACTATTTTTTGTACCAGGCTGTAAACATGTTTATTTCTGCTGTGAAGTTGGACATTTGAACATGGGGACTTATGGGAGACTGACTCACTTCTGGAGGCAGCCTCAAGTGGACGTTTGAGGAACTGCAGTTTTTGCTTTGGCTTCATGTCACAGCCACGGAGGCTGCCGCTTGGTTTAGGCCTGAAACAGATGTGGTAAAAGATGTGGTAGCCACCAGATCTAGTCTTAAATATAGCCAAAATATTACATAAATGATATATACTTAGGCCCTTCACCAGGATGACGTGACTGAAGAAGTGTTAAAAACTGTGAAGGGCATATTTTTTTTATGATTAATGAACGTGTCAAAATCAGCAGGTGGAGGTGCGTAGAAACATCTCAGAAACGACAACTCAGCAGTATTTTTTTTTTCCTTTTTTTGCCATTTTTCTATCTATGCTTGAAGCGTAAAAGGCCCCCTTAAGACTGCACCGTGGCTTTTGGCTCATCTATACATCATAAATTCCAAGAAAAAGTGCAGAAGAAGGTAAGTTAAAAGATGTCGTGCATCACCTGGTGATCATTTTTGCTTTATGTTTGATTTATGAAGAGTTAAAACAGAGCGGCCAAGTGCTTTAAAGTGGTCAAAGGTAACTCACAAATAACAATCAACATATTCCACTGTGAAGCTTATATCGGGGTTTACAGGTTTCCCGAAGGGCTCTCTTCTTTAGCAGCAGTGATTTACTCAACTTTAAATCAGTTTTATTCCTTTAAGTGTCACGTTCAGCTGGCAGTATTCAAACTGTTTCCACCACTAGGCATCAAAAAGCCACAGCAACAGCTAACACCTGTGTTCTCTTTGTATTTGTGTGTATGTGTTCAGGTATATGGATCTGTATACGTGCTCAAATGTGTGTGTGTGTGTGTTACAGTGATTTATTTCTTGTTTAATCGGGTTTGGCAGAGCGGACTGAGCTCAAGCTCAGCGTCAAGGTGTATTTATGGTGTGTGTGTGTGTGTCTCAGAGAGAGTATTTATAGCTCTGGTCCAATCTGTGTTCTATCCAGCTGCAGTGAGGTGATAACAGTTTCAAACACAACACAGAGCACCTGTACCGATATATTTCACAACCACGCGTACATGCACCGTATACGGTACAAACCTGAATGCTCACAAAAATCAACAGAAACATCGAGAACACATGATCGCAGTAAGGTAAGGTCCGAATAAACGCTGCTGCGCAAAACAACTGATTTGTGACTCGTTTAATTAGCAGAATTCAGTCCAATAACATTTGGAAAGTCTAGAAGAGCTGCGAAATTAAATATTTTTTATCCCCATTCTAGTTAGCGGACGTTAGCGGCTCAGCTGTTGGAAGCCTCTCGTGTGCTTGCTCCCCAATGTGGAAGCATATGTGGGTAATTTTATGCCTGGGAATCAAACCTTTTTTTTTTGTGCTTCATGCTCCGCTGAGCAGAATGAACTCTGCATGCAGTTCTCCTAAAACACATCCGTGCATTTTGACAGGGATCTGTGGGAGCATTGCACTCACAGGGGTTTTATTAACAACCCGTGTGTCACCAAAGTATCATAGCAATCCAGTGGAAAGCATGGATTTCCATGTTTCATTGAAATGGTTTCAGATGATTCTCATATTTCGTAGACTAAACAAACCTCTAACACTCTAAAGGTGCATTGTAATAAAGCTGAACAGCTGAAAGTATTTAGGTTGGTCAAAACTTTCTAAAGGTTGTGTGCAGAACTCAATCGTGGCATTTCTAAAATCTTGGCTGCGGTCCAAAAATCTCAGGAATGACGTTCAGTAAAATGTTTTCTAAACCATCAATATGAAGACAGAAATGTCACACCGAAGATACAAATATAGAAGTCCGGTTTAAAAATGATAAAAGAGTTCTTTTATTTTGGAAATTGCCTCCACTCTTTGTGTCTCCAAACTCTGACTCGCTGAGCTCCATCTGTGCCCTCCATCCCTCTTTCCCTCCCTGCTCCGTCACTCCCAATCTGCCTGAGCGATGCCCACCGCGACCCTCATCACAAATCAAAAGAATTCATAATAAAACCCAACCTAAGACAGTGTGTGTGTGTGTGTGTGTGTGAGAGAGAGAAAAAGGTCCTTCGTGTGTGTGCGCGTCTGCAGCTTTCATTCCTGATTAGCAGATGTCATTAAACTACAAGGTGTCGTCAGTGCTTTGCTCCTCGTTAAGGCTGATGCATTTCCCTCGTTAGTTGGCATCACATCGGCACACGTGTGCGTGTGTGTGTTCGTCGATTCATACAGGCGTGTGTGTGTGTGTGTGTTTAACTGGGTAATTCAGCGTGACGCCTGCGAGGCCTGAATCTGCACACTGTCATTACAAGAGTCCTTCAGGAGCAGAAATACCAAAGAGAGAGAGAGAGAGAGAAGAGGGAGAGGAGGATGCGAGAACAACTGTGGGAGGAGGAAGAGGGTAAAGTAAGTCAATGACGGCGTAAAGAGGGTGACGAGAAAAGATGAGAGAGGGGGTAAGAGGGTGAAGGTAAAGAGGGAGGGAAAGGATGAGGATGAAAGGAGGTGAGAAGAGGAAGGGAGAGGTTAAATGAAAACACAGAGGAATGATGGAGGGGAAAAAGGGGACACCGGGCGGGGGGGTGAAGAGTGAAAAGACAAGAATGAGAGAAGGAGCGATGAGGGAATTTGCTCTCCCACTCCTTTCCCTCCTCTCTTTGTTCAAGGCTCTGTAAAGGTCAGAGATTACTTAATACTCCTTAAAATATCTCCAATTTAATGATGAACCCTGCAGATCCCCTGCTCTTAATTATCTTGCTGTCTCTCATCATGAGCAGCAGGACAGAAAACCTTGTTCCCCTCCCTCTCCCCGTCTTCGTCTCTCTTCACCCTCACAGCTGGGTTCTTTTTTCTCTTAAATTCGCGGATTTGTCCCATCGTTTCGCTGGCCGTCTTTCTTTTCTCGTGCCTCTTCCTTCTTTGCGCGGGCACCTTTTTAACATTTCATCGTTTTTCTTTTGTCTCTTTTTCCACGTCGATCCGTCTGTTTTCCACGAGAGGCGGAGAGCAAGGAGGTAATTCAAGGATAATTTTATTCTTCGGATTTGCGGTCAGCTTCTCTTTCGGTCACTTTTTCTTTCCTCGCGCTTCCGCTCACGTTTGATCGTTGTTTCTCTCAGACAGACTCAGAGAGGCGCTGGATTGAGTCGTGTGTGCCTGTTTTTGATGTTTGAATGTGGACTGTGCTGGGCTGAGCTGATCTGGACTGGTTGTGTGTCCCTGTGAGCACGATCCTACAGTAAAAGCATCACTGAGCTAAAAAAAGGAATTTCTGATATATTATTAGGCCATGTTGATCATACCTTTGACATAACTGGACCATGCGGCACCAGCCCAGAACGGACAAACACTAGATAAAAAAGACTTGTGTTTTTCTTCCCATGATGCACTGAGCTCTTCTCTCCCTTTCCACCTGTACATATTCATTGTGATTACTATTATTGCTACAGTACATCTCTGTCCCGTAAGCAAAAATTGAAATGAAATCATCTGCGCCCCCATGAGATCACATCGCTCCCTGTGTCAAGTCTGTGACCTAATTTATAAAGTATATATCTTTGAATCTGATGACTCATCCTTATTACGCTGTTACTTTTAGCGAAGATCATGACTGACGCAGTCGGCATATGGAAGAAAATCTGCTGTTCAGCATGAGAGACACTCAAACATTCGTTCATTAGCTGCTCCTCTTCCAGAGCAATAACAGAACATCAGAGTCTTTACTGTATGCACCAAAGCCATAATAATAATCTAATATGATCAGTGAATACCACGTTTCTTCTCTTCATCAGGGTCACAGAGACAGACTAATGAATTAGCTAATTAAATGAACTCATTGCAACCCGTGTGTTTATTCATGACTAAACCACAAGAAGCATGTTATTAAATGAAAATAAACAACAATATATATATAGGCAAATCCAGAAAATAGAAAATAAGCATAGCTTGATGATACCTCACCAGATGAGGTCATGCTTGCACAATTCCTTTGTGATCGGGGAAATATGTTTTAGGCCAGTGCTGAACGCCTTCTGCAGCTCTTAGTCCTTACCCTAGAGCAAAAGTTCAACACTGACTTGCTTTAAGCATGATTATGATGAAGTAGTTTTAGTTACCCAAACAGACAAAAAACACCAGAAAAAGTTCCAAAAGATTTTTGGTATTGGTACGACGCACAAAGGAAACAGATCAGCTGCTGTTGGACACGTTGCTTTTTGAGACTGAAGCTGCAGCATCTCATTGATTACACAATCTCTTAAACCGCTGCATCTCAATGCACGTCAAGGCAGCCCTGTAGACGACTCACTCCCAAGCGACACTTCAAACGATGACCCTGTAGGTACTCCTCTAGCGTCACATCTGGATGTGCTCATCTGGCATACTGTCTGATGTGGTCTGGAAAGTCTGCATATGGAGGAATCCTGACTTCTTCTGGACTGTTATATGTACAGTATGTAAAATAAATATGTAACATAGCATTATGTACATTACGTACTTATTTTAAACAAACTGAGTTCATTTTGTTCATAAACTCAAACACACAGTGACTGTTTCAACTGTGAAATCTTTCCCGCTGTGCTTTTATTTTGAAAGTCTCACTGAACAGAGACACTACAGGACACCTCCAAGGTGTAGAGCCACTGACCAAGCAGGTGAACATACACATATTACAGCATAACTGAACATAACCGTGTCAGTGCTTTGCGTAGAAGCTTCCTCAAGCCTCTCTCTATAGCATCTTGACATACCACAAAACTCCTTAGCAGCAGATCCAGAATATGCACGGGGATGTTTTTTTTTATGCAGCAGCACCAGAGATTCTCATCCCAGTAAATCTGACATGTAAACAAAACAGTTTTTGTTTCATAACGGATTTTCTGAGGCAAAACAAAAGAGCCAACAAAACTCTTTAAGCAGCATGAATTTTGTCTTCCCTGAGGGGGGTACTTTGAACGGAGCTCAGATGGATTGGGCGAGCTTATGTTCTCATTAAAATAATTGGTAGAACAGCCAACTCACTCGCTAGCTGCTCTGACGAGTGATTTATCTAAAAGGCTGTCAACCCGACTGAAGAGGAGGAGAAGTCTGCAGGGATGCACTGCCATGGGTGTGTGTGTGTTTGTTTGTGTGGGAATGTGTTTCTGCATATAGGCACATGTTCTGTGTTTTCTCTTTATATGTGCACTCTTACAATTACACAATTACTGTGTGTGTGTGTGTGTGTGTGTGTGCACAGTGCATGCCTGTTTGTTCCCGCTGTTAAGCCGAGCAGCTGTTTGAGCAGCACTGATTTCTTTCTCTCTTTCTTTTCTTAATTTCTTGCTCTCCTCTTTCCTCCCTCACCCGCCTCGTCACCTACCAAAACACACTTCTACTCCGTGGAGCCGTTTAGCCTAAATTATCAAACCCTAACTTGCCATCTCTTTGTCTCCGTTTGTCTGCATGAATGACATCGATCGGAGCCGAGCTAATCAGAAGCAGACCTGCTGCGATCATCATAACAAGGTTTGAGGGGGGAAATATATAAATATATATATATATATATATATAATTCACATTAGCTCAGATGAATTTGAAAGCTTGCGTGCGTCTCTCTGTGTGTGAGCGACATCAGTCGGATTTGTGAGACGAAACAAAGCTCACCTGCTGTACACTCCAAGTCTGCGAGATAATCAAATGTACTCTAGTGGAAAAAGGTAATTGTCTGGCTGTCTCCTTGTCAGAGTCGCCGTCTGCTCGCCGACATATGCGGAAGGAAAGAAGAATGGAGAGGAAGAGAGAGACAGAGAGATAACAGGTGGAAGGGAGAACAACAGAGGAAAAAATGTTGAAGGGAAAATAAGCAAAAGAAGAAAAAAAGTGGAGACAAAATAAGAGCAAAAGGGTTAGAAAGAGATCCGACGAGAGTGTATGTGTGTAAATGATGAGAAACGTTGTACCAGCTGGGTCGGGTTTATTTCAACGCCAGGCTGTCTTGGCGCCCGATGAGCTCACTCTGACTCCAGCCAATCACAAAAACATATTCTGTGTGCATGTCTTTAGATTCTGTTGGGTCCACTGTGTCTCAGCATACTGTGTGTGTGTGTGTGTGTGCAGCTTGAAATGTATACAGCAAGAATGTATAACCAAGAGACGCTGATACTTTATACTGTGTGCAAATACATAAATAAATACACTGATATAAGAAAAGATGTTTAGCGTTATATAAGCACCTCCTGCCAACGGCCCATGTTGATTGCGTGATGTCAATTTAAGATTGTTGTTGTTGTTGTTGCATTAACATGTAACTGCAGCCGTCAAACAATATAGTGGAGTAGAAATATGATGTAGCATTAAACAGAATTTGTCATGGAAAGTATGAATGGCTTAAAATTGTGGAGACCCTCTCGGTGGCAGGTAGAGTCAAGAACAAGTACTCCCATAAAAAAAAAAAAAAGTGAAAATTGCCATTTAAGAAAAAGTAATGGGTAATAAATTACAAGTTACTTTCCATTTTTAGATGTTAGGGTGTGTGTTAAGACTGAGACGACACCCCATCCCCCTTTCTCACTCACCCTTTCCCCATTTTCCTATGTGCCCCTCCAAACAAAACAGAACTGCCCTCCCAGCTACTAAATCAGATCACCTGGTGAATTATTTCACACACTGCCTCCCTGAGCTGTTAGAGCAGGCACACAGGCATGTCAAAATAAAAGCCCTGTAGCGTTTCTGTGAACAGAATACTTGACTTGTTCGCGTTTGTCACCACTGGAAGCACATTAAAATGAGAACTGACTTCTTTTCTTGTTGTTGTTTTCACGATGGCAGTTTACACAGGTCATGCATTTTTTTTTTTTTTTTTTTAAATATATGAACAGAACTGCCATATTATGTTCATTATATCAAGTTCACTGCTGCTTACTGGGGATAAAATAACACTTTAAGAATATATTTTGATTTATGACTCTTCAGCTTTCTTCTTTCATTTTTTTTTCTGTCCGTCTACTTTACTCATCCCTCTCACTCTTCCTTCCATTTCTCCTTACTTCCTTCTATCCTAGTCCCACGACCCTCCCTCCCTCCCTCCCAACACTCATCTTAATTCTTTCTTCATCACAGCTGTACGGAGAAATTATGTGAGCCAACTGAGCCAACAGCTGTGTCTTAAAAGTCTGACAACACCAGCAGGTACCTCTGTGTGTGTGTGTGTGTGTGTGTGCGAGGCTAACATCATGCTGAGCAGGTAAACAACTGAGGTTGCTTGTTATGCATATGTATCCGCTATCAAAAACCAATCATCGCTGCAATGAGAGAACTAACGGCACAGCAGCAGTGACAGAAATATCAACCATACTAAACGCTCGGCATCCCGCGGGTTCGCTTGGCTGAGGTAAACACCAGGTACACGTACCATAACTCCTCGAAGAACGGCACAAACAGTCTTCATTAACATGTCGCTCCTCCCGTCACTCACCATATAAAAGAAATAACTAAAAATATAGACAGGTGAAGGTTCGCGCATACAGAAAGAGTCAGAATAAACTGAAATGCTATATGTGGTGTTTTATTTATTATCCGTTACTAACTGTGATACACAACAAGTGTGTGGCACGGCTGATAGCAGCCATCATTCTGTGCTTGGCCTATGAGAATATGTAAGAATCAATAAACAAGGTGTCCTGACATATGACATGTAATAGACAAGATGGGCATAACAACTGCATAGGCACACCAGCTCATTGAATAACATGGACTGAGCATGGGCTGGGAGTTGGGCCAGTTGACCTCCTTGGCGATCGCCTGAGGTTCCCTTGAGCAAGGTACTGAAACCCTAACTGCTCCCTGGGTACCGCTATGTGGCTGCATCCCAACATTTCCAAGTATTATTGTTTTGCCACTGTCACAACAATCAGATTTCCCCAGAAAAGATTGTGTAAGGCTCATAATAGACCAATGTAAACATGCTACATCTGTAGCAATTGCAATGTTGCTCATGGTGTGAATCTCTGGAAATAACACTAGAAAGAATGATGATTTGGTGCAATATAAATCAACACCGACTTAGCTTGCACAGATGTATGCATCCATCCGTTTCCTATGGCCACCTGTCTTTATCAGGGTCGCACAGGGCTAGAGCTAATCCAAGCTGACATTGGACGCGAGGCGGGGTACACCCTGGACAAGTCTCCAGTTCATCGCAGGGCTACAGATGTATGCATTCTCTGTTTGACCATATGTCAGTGTTTCATCATCTTGACTGCAAATTTTAAAGAGGGATTTTTGGATTCTTGGAAAATTATGTAAAGAAATGTATTAACTAACTTATGTAGGTCTTAAATAGGTCAAGTGCTGATACTCTTGGACCGATTATGTCCTGATTGGTCAAGGGGATTTTACTATATACAATGCTACTCGACCACAACCAACAATGGCTAAGTGCTGTGAAGGCTGTTTGAGACTTTCGATGACATTGACATCGACGGTCTGAAGATTCCTCAGAGGTAGAATTGAGACTGGAGTTTTCCTTCACCTTTAGAATATGTGCAACCCTTTGTGCCAGTTGTTATATTATTAAACCTTTCAGTCCATTTTCTGTTGTTTCATTAAACGTGTTCCTCAAACTCTGTCCTTGACTTTCTGTAGTAGGTGAACGTTAAGTGTTTATATCAGTTTTGCTGTATATTCGGCAGACCATTTACTTCTCTTTTAACCTTTCCTACCCTGTGTTCCCATCTTTCTTCTAATCAGCCGCTTCTCTTCTTTCTTTCTTTCTTACATTTCTTTCCCCTGACCTGTGCTCTCTCACACATTCATATTACCTTCTCTCTCATTTTACCCTCCCCACTGGAATTTTACATCCTGTGTTGTGGTGCTCAGCATTCAGCATTCAACAGTCAGGTCCGTTTCATTTATGTGCTTTAAAAGCAAACAGGTTTCTGCTTCACAAAGACAGACACATCTTTGACACAGCACTGAGTTGAATGGTAATTAACGAGTGCGGGGAGGTCATATCAAAAGCCCAAAATCCAAAACACAAGAGAGCTGAACACATGACAGCAGGTAGACTAAATCACAAACATGGTGGACGCTGGTTTTAAGGCATTCATCAATGTGAGTGATGGTGTTGGGGCATGAGCTGAGTCAACTCCAAGCAGAGGAGGACAGGACCAGAAACCCTTAACCTTAAGGTTATCAGCCTGAATACATTACATTTGATTTAATCCTTCAATGTCAGCACCTTGAATTATTTAGCCTGGCGTGCATCAAGATATGTCCCGTCCAGAACAAAGGAATCATAAATCCAAGTGGACCACAATGGAAATAGTGGTCTGTCTGTCTCTGTATCTGCAGCTGGCACGTTGGTGCTTTGGGTAAGTGGCATCAGCATGCTAACATGCTAGAATGACAATGTTGACAGTCTGATACCATTTGCCATGTTCTCCATTGCAGTTAAATGTGTTAGCAAATGGCCAGTTTGTGCCCTTGAGCGATGAATCATAGGAATCTATGGAAATATATCTCACTATGATTGCACCTGTATGATCCTGTATGACAATCAAACTGAACTTTTTTTCTTCTTTTTGTAGGCATTTGTTCTGTTCCGGATGTCTGTAAGAACTCTCTCACCAATCCATCCAACAGTTGTTAAGGCATTTCTATAAAATGTGTCAAACCTATGGTGGTGAAAGAGAAAAGTCAGGATCAACAGTCTGTACGATAGAAACATGTCAATATATTTTGCCCTGAACTACAAATGTCAACCTCATTCTCATGAGGAAAAGTCGGGGGACCACAGTCAGTTTGATTCATCTTCTGGCAAACCATAAATGTCCGTGAAATATTTTCTGGCAGTCCATTCACTAGTTGTTGTGATATTTAAGTCAGAACCTGAAAGCGCGAGGCTGACAGGCCGACAATGTCTATGCAAGGTGCAGGGTCACCACGGCTGTCAGAATAAAGTCAATAGATTCTTCACAAGTCTCAGAGTTTGAGTTCGTGGATCTTTTTGATGGTGGTGGAGAGCGCTGTCAAACAGGTCACTCCAAAATGTCCAAATGGGTTGAGCTGTGGTGACTTTGAAGGCCATGTCACATCATTTTCACATAATATGTCCCACCACACTAAAGAATGAACAAATAATTGATTGAACCTGATCACCTAAAATCAACATGACAACAACATCTGAAAGATGAAACACTTAAGGTTAGCGTCCAACCAGGACAGAGCTCCATCCTGGACTACTAGTGACACACAGTGGTTGACACATCAGGTGTCACTAACATTCATGGTTTTATAAGCAAGCAGTGAGCCCCCTCACCCTTTCTGGACATCCAGAATCATGTCACCATCTTACATTAAATCCATGGAAAGGTCAGGCCACTAATGGCATAATTCCTTTCTCTCTTTAATACAATAATTCCTTCCTGTGCTTGAATGGATTCATATAAGCTTCTGTCCTGATGCTGTGCGTGTCTTTGATGACTACTGTTTGAAAGCATCTGTGCTATTGTATAACTATAGCCGATTTCTCTCAAATCCAATTTGGTTGCTATGATGATGAACCGGATCACTGAGAAGTTCAATTTTGTGTCAGCTGCAAAAAACGCGGTGTTTTCATCAAGGTGAGAAGAACTCACGGCCACCGCTGAAGATTCAATGTAACGTTTTAGTTCTGGGTGTTAAAATACTTCAGCTTTTTTCTTTCTTTTTATGCGTGCATCTTTTATACATGACGTTTGTAACACAGAGCCGCATCACACTGCTTTCCCTCAGTGCTAATGTTTAGAGGGCAGACTTTGCTCTGCATGTTTGATACAGCGATAAAGACAACTGAGATAAAACTTCTCTTCTCAGACGATAATTAAACATGACAGTCATCCTAAGTGTGATGTTTATGGGTACAGGTCCACTGGGTCTTACAAACAGAATCTTCACAACACTGCCCTCGTTTTCTTATTTTCGCTGAAAATGATATTCTGCTGTGCTTTCTCAACAGCCTGGCAAAGTGAAAGTGAAAAATATGTCCATTTTTGTTGTCCTTCGCAGTGCAGCGCGAGTAACAACAGAAACGACAATCAGCATTTCCCAAAAGAGCACTGTGAAGTGCTACAAGCCCAACAGGGACACACATAGTCCAGGCTCACAGACACACAAAGCAGCCTACACAGCTGAGCAGTACTCATGACAGACGGGGAGTCAATGATCCTGAGTCTGAGCGAATGGAGCGGCGCGAGATTGTGTTACTTTCTGGATTAATCATGGTCTTTTCTGTGGAAACTGTGTTCATTTAGAGCAAACATGGAATTAGAAAAGTACTTCATTAAACTTCATTCAATGCTATTGAATTTGAGGGAAACACCTTCAGAATGGCACCAGAAGCCAACGTGTAAGTATCAAAAACTGCAGTTCCTCAAACATCCACTTGAGGCTGGCTACAGAACAAGTCAATCTCCTTATCCTCCTGTTCATGACAGCTGTACTGAGGCTGATTTTTTTATATAACGTATCCATTCAAAGAGTTATGCATGATTAACAGCATGGCCGCTTTGACTGACAGGTGTGTGCCGTCACAGGTGGATTGTCGGAGTATACCTAGGCTTCATTCAGCCCACCTCAGCTCCACCCTGCGGAGGTAGCAAGAGCAAGAGCAAGAGACACCACATTCTCACAACAGTTCTTCACAAACCTGTGGATCACGTCACCGATTTGGCGTCCATGTTGCATACTGTTTATGATATGTACAGACTATCACCAGCAGCTTCCCAGTAAGCACTGCTTCATTGATTTGCAGGTCAGAAGCTGTCTAGTCATCTACAACATGTTTGACTTTTAACATTTAACTCAATAGTTGAAGTCTTTTAATCGTCTAGGTCAGATACAACAATTGTTTACAACATTCAAGTCTTATATTTCAGTGTGAAGCAGTGTAACCAAAATATATACATATAAACATATAAACATCTGACAACTTCACGTCAGAGTGTTAAACTCATGCAGGGGTTCGCGTTGCCCATCTCCACCTGACCAACCAGGTATCATGACTCATCACTAACCTGTACGAACTCTGTCGGTTCCGTTCAGTGGCGTGTCGAGACAAATCGTTTACATACACTGTGCAGATTTCACAAAAAAGACCAAAGAATACATTTGTTTTGGATTGTGAAGCACATATCGACCGCCCGTCTAATACACGAGCAACAACGTGGAGTCCAATACAGGGAGATCGTGACCGATCTACTTCTAAACCATCACATACCAATTGGCCGTTTGCTCTGCTATTGAACTGTCATTACGATAAGTGAGAGAGATAGATAAGGTCCATTTATGTGTGTCTAATCCTAAAACAGCAAGTGACTTCTTTAACACCAGAGGGAATATTGTGAAAGTCAAGATTGATGGCGAGTTGTTTAGAAAAGTACAAAAGTTTAGAGTGTACAGTTTTATTTTAATTTATAGGGAAACTAAAAAAAAGGGAAGGAAGGGCCATCACATCACTGATTATTACACTGGTTGATGGAGGTATCTTGGCGTGTTTTTAACTCATGTTTCTTGTGTTTTAAAAGGTACATTTTGTTTAATTTGTATGTTAATTCAATCATTTATTTACACTACATGCAGGTTACATTAATGTTATACTAAATTTCTAATGGACTAGAGCTCCTAGCATAGGCTGATAGAGGTTAGTACCGTTAGTAACTTACGCTAACGTTAAACTGATAACCATAAGAGAAATACTTCATAGCCTAAAAAAAATGCACAATTAATAATCAGAGAAGGATTGCAAATGTTTGATTTAAACATAATACAATTTAACTTGAACTACTGTTAGCTGCGTCAAACACTGTAAATCATCGTAGGGATTGAATTCAAAAGGAAGATAGAAGAGCTGGATAAGACTGATTTTATTCATCCTAAACTCCGGATTTTTGAGGCGCGCATCGCTTTAACTTTTTATTTTCCATGGTGAGCTTTGCCATGAGCTTGGAGGCCAACAGCAAATAAAAAAACAGTGCTATCTTTCATTTGGTATTTTTTTTCCACATCAAAGTTAATTCAACGCTGACTTTTGGTGTGTTTCTCCATGCATCTTCCACAGGCTTTATAAGAACTGGCATCAAAGTCTGGCAGCAGGCAGAGCGTTGAAACACTGGTATCATGATGTCATCACATGTTCTTCCTTTTTAGTTTCCATGTTGTTTAACATACAAATGTGCTCACGGAGGCTGCTGGATTGGACTTTCAAATAAGCTTTATTATTAGAATTCATTTTGGCTTGATGTCGCTCTACCTGTGTGACAGTTCTTGTAATTTTCACTAATTCTCATGATCCGTGTCGTCAGTGTTTTAAACCTGCAGTAATACAGATGTGTCACCCCAGTACCTCGGGTTTAAATAACCCCACAGAACCGCGAGCCTTCTGTTAAGATACTGCGGAAACAAAGTTTTTGTTTGAATACGCCAGCATGGCAGACGCAGGAGACACGGGGAGACGAAGAAGGTTGGATTACATCCGTTCACTCTCGCGGACTTAAATTAATCTGTGCTCTAACGAGAAGTGCAGAAAGAAAGAAAGAAAGAAAAAAAAAATGCGGGCTTTGTCTCTTTCACCAAAACAATAAGCGTCTTAGAAACATGCTGACTCATCACTTCTGCCTTGACTTCCCTGCGTAGTTTGTATTCGAGCCTTGTCAGCAAACTGGGAGGTAAAACAATAGCGACAGTTGTCTGTTGTGTGTATCATTTGAAAGAAAGGGAAAAAAAAAAAAAGCAGAGAATCCCCACAAGGGATGCAGTGACATTTACAACCGCAATCCCCTCCATGATTTTAGCTTAGCTCGTTGTTCCGAAACCTCGCTTTAAAACCCGAGCAGCACAGGCTGATCCTTTAAAACAGATCGGAGCATTTGGAGGAAGACAAAGTACCGCAAAGTGGATAATTGTACAGAGAAAGAGAGAGAGAGAGTGGAAGAAAAAGGAGGGAGAAAGTGAAAATCCTCCACTTAGCTTTGTTTACAGTGCGTCAAAAACCTTATGACCGTTTAATCTGTTAAGCGCGTGGCTATTGTCTGGCTATCATCTAAAGAGGATGGCGTAATTTCTGTCCCCCCTTTTTACCATATACGGCTCTTTTTCGGCGCCACAAAGGAGCTTAATCTAAGCATTTAAAAAGGCCGCTTTAAGCCGTAAAGTGTGCCCGCAGCCTCCATTATATGTTGTCGTTAAAGGGATATTGTGTCAGTGAAGCGTCTCCCTCAGCCATGCTAAGGGACAGCTGACCCAAAAACACTTCCATTGTGCTAAGCTGTGTTTAACCTCATCTGCTGCCCGAGTGATTGTGTGTGTGTGTGTACATATTAAAGTTTGCTGTGTGTGTAGAAGTCTGCTGTTGTCTTTAAGCTATTCTTAAGAGCTTAGAGTTTGTGTGTGCATGTGTTCAAGCCCCTTAAACCCCCTTTGGCTTTGTAGGTTTTTGTTTTGTGTTGGGGTCTTTACATGTTAATGTGTGTACATGCTATAGTGCATGCCAGCTTGCACATCCGTGCTTAAATTTGCATGCAACTGTTGTGAGTTAATGTTTTTTTTTTTTTGGTTGTTGTCTGCATGCTCTATTTCAAGTATTTGTGCGCTTGCAGTATTTATTCACGTTACAGCTGCGGTTGTGTTTGTGTGCGCATCTAAGCCCTTTTCCTCATTGTAAGACTGCTTCTTAAGAGTTGAGAGTTAAGAGTGGCCCATTTGTCACCTCGCCAAGTATGTTAGGAGCAGATTGGCACTGAAAACACCTCCGTGTCTGGCAGATAACTCTGTCTAGGGCACTGCTGTAGATTTAGCAGGTATGTAGCGTCAGCACAGATGTGACAAACTGTGAATATGAAGGAGCTTTAAACCTGTAATAACAGATTTTCTTTTGGCCAGCTGGGGGCAGTGGAAACGAGCTGCGAACACAACAATGACATATCATCACCTCTTAAAACCTTTTATGACGGTTAGTCCAGTATTTACACTGTTTCAGCTCTGTTTTTGGTCTCTACCAACTCCTGAAGGAAACAGCTGGCTCGTTTGTTGCTGAATGTTCCACCAGCTAGAAGCCAACTAAGTGAGCTTTACAAGCTTTTTCGCTGCTTGTTGTGGCTCAAAAGCAAGACACTTTAAGATCAGAAGTGTGCAACAGATGTCGACCTGCCAGGCTAAAATAGACTTTAAGAGAGTAACACATTTTACATGACATTAGACCAACGCAGATCTATAAGGAACAAGAGCTGGACGTAGTCAGAAGTTGCACACACGGTGACATAAGATGCATGCAACACTGGCATCAGGACCACATGGAAAATCTACCTAAACAAACATATGCACTAGTCTACCGAGAGCCCAGACTGACTCATGATATTAGACATATTGACACGCAGACCAGAGACCTGTTGCAGTAAAATAAGACGCTACCTGATCCGATAATCGATGAAAATAAAATAAAACATGGACCTGGTTTGATGGGCCATGAAGACATTTGACACACTTTTTATTTATTTATTTTTAGGTTACCCAGCATAGCATAATATAAAGTTGTTACCTTAAATCCATGAGTTTTTATTTACAGTATAACTGAATGTCATAATAGGATAATTAAAGTTCTTTAATTTTGTCTGTTTTACTCATTTGTGGTGCTTCATTTAATTAACCAGCAAATTATAAGTTAGTAATTCTGACTTTCCTGCACACACTAGCTGCACCCCATGACACAATGGCACTCGTTTTTGCATTCTGTACCTACATTTGATATGACTTTATTTCTGTAGCGATGTTTCTCATGGGGATCCTTAATATATTCACAAATAACGTTCGTTTTTTAAAGAAGAGCACAGGGACCATCGTATTTTAATTTAATTCAGGAAAACTATTGAACATTTATTCTGGAGGGTTCCATAATTTGTTTTGAGTAATATCAGTCAAACTGTATGAGAGCTCATCGTAATTTTAAATGGAAGTTACTGATTATGGAATATAACCCTTTATTGAATCAGCTGTATGTTTTTAATAAACTGAGCAGTTAGCTGAAAGAGAGTTTTGTCTCGTACTGTTCTGGATATTATTAGTCTTTAGAAACAAACCCTTGTACCTGTGGCAGGTCCCAAACTGTCTTTTCAAAATGCACCAAAACAAATACGTCTAATCTGCGGAGCAAAGTGGGACATTAGCAGACGCTACCGGCTTGTCGTAATTGAGCGCAATACATCACACTTGGAGTGGAATGGATGGGTTGTTGAGGAAAACACACCTATCTCACCTCTACAGGAGACCTGCAGTAATGAGTCTGCTTTGATTTTATTATACCATTGCTCTTTCTCTTCACCTCTGTCCCGCTCATTTTATCCGTCTGAGACAGAGGGCGTCAGGGCGGGCGGGCGGGCGTTGCGGGAGGAAACAAGCGAAGGAGGGGTGGAGTGAGAGGAGATAAAGAAAGGAGACTGGTGGGCAGAGTGGAAGGATTAGAAAAAGCAGAAAGAGAAGGCACGGTGAAGGAGTATCTCAGCTGCTAATGCATGGCTTACCACATTTACGCCAGTTTGGATACTTTATCTGCATTACCACATCTGATCACAACTCTTTGCATTTACTCTCCGCCCGGTATCGATAAGCAACCCCCCCTTATCTCTATTCTGCCTGCCCTGTGCCTGAAACTCACTATGCAAATGCAAACATAGAGAGCCGGTTCATGTGTCTAAAAACACGGTCATTACCAGGGAAGGGACCAGATGATGCAGCACGGGTTCCACTTATTTTTCATTAGCGGAAGGAAGGACTCATTTACCACCTGTTTTGCTCTGTTTTTTTCTTCCCTTTATAAGACATCCAGTTCAAATTAGCTGCGAATGGAGGCAAAAAAAAAAAAAAGAAAAGTAGAGGCAGGGAACAAAAATCATAAGCTGAGCAGGAATACAAGAAACTAGTAGAGCATGTAGAGTCTTGTCTTTTGTGAAAAATATGAACAGTAAAGGGCTCTCATATTGCACATTTTCTTTTATATGCGTATATGAATGCAGCACAAAGAGGCTGTTTCTCACCGTTTGCACAATCTGAGAGTAGATCCACGCGGCAGCCATTGAGGATTTCCTTTTTAATGTAATGCTTCAATCAAATGTGATGCAATGCACATGTAATGCAGCGAAGGAGCAGCCGTCATTGATTTTGGTAGTTTTCCCCTCTAATGACTGATGGCCACATACCTGATGACCACTGCAGCTCGCGTGAGGTTCAAAGAGGATAAAATGTCCGATAAAAAGGGATGTGACGCATTTGTAAAAATGAGATTTTGGAAGTTAATACTAATGCTGTAGGTGTTCAGCATGCTTGATTGATATCTGCAGGAAATAATGAGATAAACAGACATTTTAATTAAAAGATGTCCTCGATTCTTTAAAATAAAAATAAGGAAAGGACAGAAACTGGGTTAGGAGGTGAGGATACAAGAAAAGAGAGAGGTGGGGACGGGCTGGAAAACATCCGTGAATATTATGATATTAAAAGTGGAGTTCATTAACGAGAAAAAAAAAAAAAAGCAGCAGATTTCAAGAATAATACATGTTACCAGTTCACGTTTTTTCTTTGTTATGCCAATGACACAGACCTAGATTACACACTAGCGTTTGAAGACATGCCAAGGAAGTACGAAGGTACAAAGAAGCCAGATTTTCATTCACACACACACACATATGTGCGCACTCACACAGAAATTGTTGGCAGTCAGTCATTTTGGCTTGGATCCTCTCAGAGGGGAGAAAATAAGCCAAACCTTTCATCTCAGTAAACATTTGCTATTTTAGAAGTCTTGCGTAGTGTGTGTGTATGCATGCATGCGCGTGTGTGTATGTGTGTGTGTGTTAGAGAGAGAGAGAGAGCATATTGTGTCAGGCGGTTTAAAGAGAATGATATTCAGGGTGGAAAAGTTAATCCCAACCTCAACTGTATTAGTCACACTCCTTGCTTTTTATCCACAGACACACATGCGCAAACACACACACACACGGTGCACAGCACAGGTGACTCTTGGTTGCCCCCTCCTGATCAGCTCCGTGGCAGTGTCACTGTTGTAGTCTGTCAGGAACAAGCTGCTCCAACTGGAGGGCTTACCCACTTCTGTCTCTCTCAGTGTAAAGACATCTTCATTATGCATAAAAAGCACAAAAAAAAAAAAGACCCCAAATTGTCATCCAGACTGAACACGAGACACTGAATGTTGGTCATTTCTAAGTAAGCTTGCTGTGATATCCTCTCGTTGTCCAGAACACGCATTAATGCTTTCTTTCTGTTTGCGAAACAGCATATTTCTTAATATTTCCAGGTTGAAGCGAGATGAAGGACAAAACATGTTGCAAAAAAAAGTCTGAATATTAAAAAAAAAACAAAAAACAGGTACTCACAAAATATCTAGAAACAAGATTTTCTTACAAAACTAAACAAATGAACTCAACAACTGAGACCTTGGTTGCCACGTTGGGTGAGGGGCTTCTGGTAATAATGAAACATTCTCTTGACACTACAAGATGTACAGACACAATGTACTTCCTGTAAGTGATTGCTGTTGTGGCCTTGTACCTGACACGTCTCCTCCTTCCAGCTGTGGACCGTTCAGAGTTATAGATGGAGCTGCCCGTCAACCTCTGCTTTGGGGCACATGGGAGGTCCTTGGGAAGATAGATCCTATGTAATCATGTGTTTGAGGCCAAGAGATTCCCCTGCTGCTGCTGCAGAACTGTTGGGACTCGATCAATGATGAACCGTAAATGGTAGAGTAAAGTAAAGATATCTAGAAAGATGGAAACCCTGCAATGTTGGTGTCATTGTCCCTTACAGAGGAAAGGATAGTGCCATCAACCCTTTTATCCTTCCACATCATCGTTATGAATTAATAGAAAACTGAGGCATGTTTATCCCGTGAGTACTATGGTGCATATTGATCAATGGAAACATCCCACGTGCAGGCACGGCCAATCAGATTTCACCCTTTTATTGAGAATAATTGCAGCAAAACTGACACGGCTGAACATAAAACCTATAACAAAACCGCCATTTATATTATTATTCACACAGGAGGGCTTAGTCTTCCATTGGTAACAGAGATAATCAATGGGGATGGTGAAAATACATTAATCAGGCTGCGTTGTAACCATACATGAACAAGTAACTACTGAAACTGCTTCCTCAGGAGACTTTGAACGATAAAAATCTACTATTGTGTCATATTCAAGTGCAAACCTTATTATAAATACCCTCATGCTCCGCCGGACCTCGCACATCATCATATCTGCTCTTATCTACTCCGAAAACAATCTCGGCTTGTCTCGATTCATTGGCATTTGTATTAATCAGCACCTCTACTATCTCTGGGACAATGGAAACAGTTCATGAGCATGTTGTGCTTTTAGAGCAGAAGAACAACGATTTATGTTTCACGTCACATATACAATGTAGAAATGAAATGTTCAGACATCCCCAAACTTGAGCATTGATTTAAGAGGTGAAACAAAGTTTGCTGTGGAATTGTCCAACAATACTTCGACTCATAGATTGATTGGGATGGGTTTAAACTATATTATCAAAGGAGGATAGTGACGTCCAAGCAAGTTTCAGTCACTTGCAGATTTATTTTCATATTGAATTCAATGGAAACACGCAGAAAATGAAAGGCGGGGAAACACATCTCTAAATTTGACAATTTGTGATATGCTTCACATCACAGCAGCAGTAATGTCGAATATATACATGTGTGTTTAATGCAAAACATTGATATGGATAAGTTTGAATGTTTTCTTTGGTTAAACTTGTGTGAGATTTATGTGCAACTTTTCTTTTCCCCTGCCAACCAAAACCAAAAAGAAAACAAACAGTGTTAAAATTAATAGGTAAGTTGTTTTTCACTGCTGTGAAAGACCAAATGATCTAAAGATCACCTCAGGCTATAACCCGTCTCTCTCTCTCACACACACACACACATACAGACATCTGTAGAAAACAGAAAACAAAAAAAAACTGAGTTATGACCCCATTAATGGGCCATACAGGCCAATACACACAAAAATAATCAAACAGATGCACACAACACACACACTGTTGGCTGACGCAGGATGAAAATAATTCTTTTGTTTGTTTAATTATCACACCATCAAATTACCACTATGGGGACCATTCATCTGTCACTGGCTTTAAATTATGGGTGTGTGTTTTCACCAAAGAACGTGTATGTGTGTGCCGAGTTATCATCTGGCCTGGCAGCGCTGCAGGCTGACAGATAAGAAAGCATTCCTCCATTCCCTTTGCTTACAAACCCGTCGTTCCCACATGGTTTTACTGCCGCATAGGTGTGTAAAAAACGATCATATGGGTGATAACCCAGTTACCAGAACTTATCTCTGTGTTTCTGTTCTGTGATGAAAGCAGGACTACAGATTCTCAGAGATCAACACGATCTGTCGTTAGCCTTGATGAGCCACTTCTACATTCAAATCAACTCATCCAGGTGCCTGACATCAGAAATCGGAAGACGCGTCGATGGAAATGTGTTAAATATAACACAACAGTTGTTGTCACAGCCGTGGGTTAAGTCGACAGGGACAAACAAACACGGACAACATGAGCAAATGCCATGAAAACACCAAAAAACATCAGTGAATTGACCGTGCAGCGGTGCAGCCAATGCTTGATATACAGACAGGTGAGAAATTAAAGGAAAAATCTGAATAAATGAGTGGAGAAACATAACAAATGCAGATGCTTCCACACAGTTT
The DNA here is from genome assembly GCA_036365135.1 of Miichthys miiuy. Lineage (NCBI taxonomy): Eukaryota > Metazoa > Chordata > Actinopteri > Sciaenidae > Miichthys > Miichthys miiuy. The sequence continues at coordinate 28,472,927 of CM071604.1, forward strand.
CAGCAATTAGCATCCTAATATGCTCTGTGACATGACCGAAAATGCTCGGCAGGCCCGGTTGATTCTGATTTTGTATCAAGATGTCAAGATGAAAAGCTATAAATGAATTTGGAAGGGTTCATTGTTGGGGCACGGATGTTAGGAGCTTCAGTCACAAAGAGTGCTCAATTGGCTAACCGTGACATCTGCGTTTAGATCTATGGGAAAGACTTCAGTGAATAAGGTTGGAAACTGCGGTCAACAGTGCAGATTTGATGACTGCGATGCTCATGCATTAGCGTGATATGTAAGGAAAAACAGAAGGGCAACTCTTCCTCTGGAGAAGGACAAGAACAGTCCGTCAACAGTTACATAGAGACGATACTAGTGGAGGGCTGCAGTCCATAAACCGCTCATTACAAAGATGGACTTACATTTGAGAGTTTAGAGGTGCAAAAGCCATCCGCGCTGGTTCAGAGACATGTGGAACAAGTAGCTCTGTTATGCTGTTGGGGGTGTGATTACTGGCATGGCTTGGGTCCACTTTGGATCACTACAAAATCAATACAAAGTTGTGCTGAGAGATCACCTTTATCCTGTGATGAAACATGTTTATCCTGATGGGAGTGGTATCTTCTAGGATGATAATCCTCCCTATCCATAGGGCCTGAAGGGCCGTTGAATGGTTGATCCTGATCATGATGTCAGTCATGTGCTATGGCACATTTCAACCCAACTGTGGATACATTAAAAAGCAGTGCTTGGTGAAAAAATGTTCAATGTCCAAAACCTATTACACACATGTCAACGGACTGTACTTATATATAGTGTTCAAACCACTTTTACACTGCATATCTCATTCACCACTTCACACACACATTCATTCATGGTTCTTGGGAGCTAACCATTCATTCACTGATGGCGCAGCAGTGGTTGAGTATCTTGCCCAAGGACAGGCTCTGTAGTTCATACATACATAATTGTGCTTTGAATAGACCAGACGTGTCTTAATTTGCAAATGAAAATAGTCAACAAGATATTATTTACTATTACTTTTATTAACGTACTAATAATTAAATTCAACATTCAGCAACATTGTGTGTCCATATGTCTGAAATCAACTGACTGTAAATATTTTCTACAGTTTAAGGGGTGATGGTGGGGTTTAGCAACAAAAAAACAATACATAAAAAGTAGTAGACTTATTACTTATCCACAGATTTCATCATTTTCGTATCATTTAGGTTTTTGCGACTAACAAGACTATAATTTGTAAAATTACAGTAAAGGCTGCAAACAATGTGACAAATATTTTAAGCCAATATTTCAGAGATTTCAGAGCTAAGTAATTTCAGCCACCTATATTTGCTTCCAGAGGTCAGTAATTTTGAGGCCTGAAATTGCAGCCTCTAGCTAAGACTTCCTCTGCTTCACATCACTTCCCCTCTATGCACGGCCAACAATCATCTGCTTCCTCCCAAGGCCTACAATAAAAAGGCGGCAACATCAATTAGCCTCCTTTTAGCACAGAGACCGTCTGGGACGCTTAACAATGGCCAGTGCTGAGAGATTAGTGCTTCTCTGGCTTAGCTTTCCCAGTCGATCCTGTTGGGGAGATACTAACTGGATGCTAAAAAGGCAGCTAGCCCCAGATGGCTGATCATATGAGGGCAATGCAAGCCCCATTACAGTAATCCAAATGCTGACAATGTTGTGGTCAGAACAGCAAAAGGCAGGCCATTAGAGAGAGAGAGAGAGCTGCAAACAGAGAAAAGTTAAGGAAGATTCTCAGGACTAAGTTACAAGAGAAGAGGAAGTGAAGGAAAACAAGGGACTGGATTGAAAAGAAATGCGAATAATGGCAGGAAGCTAAATGGAAGGACAAAGGAGGTGATGAGAAAAGAAAGAAAAATGAATGTGGGGAGATGAGAGGATAAAGAAAGACGGCAGACAGATTGAGAAAAGGAACCACAGGTATCAGAGAGACAAAACAAGGAGGGAGACTTTGGGAAGAGGATGGGACAAGGATCATTAGGTAAAGACAGAGACAAACCACAGAGGATGTAAACAAAGAGAGGACAAAAGAGGACAAAGGCGTTGGGATGAGGAGAGATCATCAAAACAGGGGAATAAAAACCAAGGAAGGAAAACAAAGAGGAAAAAGAGGGCAAGGAAGAGGAGGGCAGATCAAGGATCATTAGACAGAGTGAAAGATGATGATATGGAGAGAAAAGTACGAGGTGATTTGGGGGGAAAGGCGCAGGGAGGGAGGAAGAGATCAAGAATGTCCAGAAGAACAAATGTAAAGAATTAGAAATGGACTTATTTCATACCGCATACGTCAGCAGATCCTGAGTCTGTTGACTCTGACGGGACATGAGAACGTGAGCACAGACGATGAGTGATAGTTGAGACATTTTTAAGTGGGGTTGACTGCTGACTCGGTCCATAGCAGCTCTGCTTCTTCAAACTGGGGTTGGCTCATCCATCCATCCATCCATCCATTTCCTGTAACTGCTTATCCTAATTGGGAGGTGGGGGCTGGAGCCTATCTCAGCTGACATTGGATGAGAGGCGGGGTACACGTTGGACAAGTCGGCAGTTCATCACAGGGCTGACACACAAGCATCCACACTCACATTCACGCCTACAGGCAGAGTCACCAGTTAAACCAGCCGAGGTTTGAGCCAAGAACCTTCTTGCTGTGAGGCAACAGTGCTAATCGTCCCATCAAAATACCCAAACTATCCTTTAAGTCACCACAAAAAGTAAACAGAGGCAGTTTGCATGAATGGAAAATTAATCTCAATTTGGATAATGCAATAATAAAAGACAGACATTTCAGGTTTCCATAAGAAGGTGCCACTGGGGACTATTACTAAATTAGGAAAAAGTAGAAGTGATAAAGAAAAAATAAGACAGATGAGTTAATGAAGGGGCATCAATAAGGACAATGCAATCGTAGCGAGATAAGGAGGAAGGCTGAATAGAGAAAAACTAATTTGGCTTCTTCTTGATAGGACATACACACAATGTTCAGGACTATAATATGAAATGTATCTTGTGTATGTGTGTTTCCATCCATCCATCCATCCATCCATTATCTATAACCGCTTATGCTCAGAAGGTCATGGGAAGCCAATCCCAGCTGACATTGGGCGGGAGGCGGGTTGTATTTGGCAGGTCGCCAGTCAAACACCAGTTAATCTAACCTGCATGTCTTTGAACTGTGGGAGGAAGGCGGAGCACTCGGAGAAAACACACGCATGCACGTCTCCATATAAAGTGTGCACGGGCTCAGACGCACCCACTAACACACGCCTATACATCTCTGTGTGTGTCTATGTCAGAAAATGTCTTTTTACCTTCGTACAGGGCGAACAAAGCTGCTCAACACTGTGTGACTAAAGCTGAAGGGAGGGATGGAGGCAAAGAAGAGAGAAAACGAGGCACTATTCTTGTCGGGATGAAAACGTACGTTCCACCGATTAGACGCAGACAGATTTGAACAATCAGTGAGACGAATCTGGGAAAATTTGCCCCAAGAGCTATCTTTCTCTTACTGCGCACACACACACACATATTTTATCTCTCTCACTTGTTATCTAATTCCCACACACTGTGGAACACACACACACACACAAACCTAATCTTCTCTCACTAGGCCCTCTTATTCTTTCACACGCAGTATCTTTTCAATTTCATTTGACTCAATTTGGACGATTAGCTGCTGTTTTCATCCACAGGAGTACACTGAGGAACTCAGAAGAGGTTTAGCATCTCATGCAAATCAGGCTGCCGGTGGGCATGATGTCTAAAACCTTGAATTTAGACAAAGTTAAACTATAGTAGATGCAGTACGCAAGAAAATCATTCCTAAAATAACACAACAAAGAGACGTTTGATTTATCTTTCAACAAACTGCAAATCATTAGCGCGAACGCATTGTTTTACCATTCCATCCTCATCTGTTTCCCGGATAAATGTACACAAAAAAGACAAACGAGAAAGCAAATTGAACATGCCCATATGTTCTGCGTCTTCCTAATCAACCTCCTAGCTTTGCTCCACTTCACAAAAAAAAAAAAAAAAAAAAAGAGTTGAATGGAATGCAAATACTCGCTCGCACTTCAAAGACAGAAGCTCTTACTTTTGGCAGTCAGACAAAACACCAAATTATAAATTCCAGTTATTTTGTGTGAAACAGCTACAAAGAGTGTGTGAGGATCTTCCTTTTGAAATGCATGCAGGGAAAGGAGGAGAGAAATAAAAAAAAAAAAAGCATTCAGTCACACAAAAGGTAAAAGCAACCAATTATCATCGTTTGGTATTTTGTCTTTTTGTAAGTTTGTAAGTTTTGAAGACAGATTTTCCCATTGTTCTCACCACACCACATGTAAAGCATCCACCATCCATTACAGAGCATCTCGTACATGCAACTGTATATGAATAAATAACGCTTAATGTGTATAGTGTTTTTTGATACCGGCGCTCCCTCACTCTCATTCACTGTCTATGTTACTTGACCACTGCGAGCTCTCTCAAAACACAAACCAGAGAAAACTTCTTCGTGTCACTATTTTGCAGCATAAGACTGCGAGCCACACACGGACAGAGAAGCTGGGTACATGAAATAAACCAGACCAGAACACAACGGGTAGAGTATCATTGTGTAGTCCATGAACTCCACCTGGATGGTGCTCTAGTTTCAGGGACGTTTCCGGCTGACTGTGGAGCAGTTTGACCGGTCTGAATGTCTGACTGGTCGCCACAGCGTGATGTCGGGTATATGTTTTCACCACTTACCACTACGCTTGTAGTGGTACTATATTACTGTCACACAACAACCTCTGCAACATCATGACAGAGGCATACATCTAGAGCTGTCACTCAGTCATCTGCGGTGAAAATGTGGTTTAATTGAGTTTTTTTAACTAATTCAGTAACAACTAAATTCAAAAATTGATTTATTCTGAATAAAAGAGAGTAGGGGTGCAATTATTAACATGGCAGCCAAAGATAGGCCTTGAATGGGAAAGCAGAGAGGGTTGAATAGAGAGTACAAAGAATTGCAACTGAGAGGTCAGTGATTTGCCTTTTTATTCCTTCTTCTTCTTCTTTTTTTCTTCTTTTTTTGGAGCCCCAGTGCCGTGAATGATTTAAATCTCAATTAATGGGTTTCTCTGTGTCTTTGACTTGAAATCAGAGAGAATCAAAAGCCTCAGTCAGGGAACAAGAGAAGGGGATGAAGTGCAAAGACAGAGACTCAAAACGAAGGATGGGGTGAGAAAAAATAAATATTTAGGAAAGGAAAAAAAAAAAACTGATGGGAATGGACAGGTTAAGAAAGTGAGACATAGATACCTGAGAGGGCAGGTAGAGTGAGACAGAGACAACGAAGCTGAAGGAGAGATCCAGTGTTTCTCATCAGCTATCCCTTCGTCCTCCAGGCTCATAAATGATGGAGCTTACATGACAGGTATTGATCGCAGTTTGAGTGAAATTGAACAAGATGCTAAAACACAGAAGAAAGAAAAAGAAAAGACTTATGAATATTGATGATTGTTTGACTGTAGTTTGTGTTCAATGCAAATCTTTTCATGTATATTTAACCCATGAAGGGTATTTGTTATAAAATTCCTCTTTATTTTCAAAAACATCAAGATCAGATCCATTTATATTTCTATTCATTCTATCTGCATCTATTTATTTTCACATACACAATCATACAGAGTCATTTTTGGTCATTTTAATGATATTCCTGACAAAAAAAGTCAACAAATGGTCAGATTTTAATTAAAAGGGCAACCAAACCTCTGACCTCCTTAGTGCCACCATAGTTGCACTGTGCAGACAGTCACCTAAAATACATAACATACTATAAGGGCACTCTATGATATGCAAATCTGCAATTGTGTGCGTCTGCAGTACAACAGATCTATCTTACAATGTTAATAAAAAACGGAAAATAATTTGTGTATCCGCTCCGTTATTCGGATATCTTCCTTGACTCGTGCTACACCCCATCGCCAAGTTTAATGAAAATCGGGAAAGTAGTTTTTCTGTAATCCTTCTGACCGACAAACAAACAAACTGAAAACATAACCTCTTTGGTGGAGATAAGGTTTAAAGAGACGGAGAGGCAGAGAGTTGAATTGAAAAGGGCGTTTTATTTCATCCTGCATAAAAGTGGAGGGTGTTAGCTGGTTAGGGACTTTGATCTGTTCGTAACATTTCAAAGGCCTGGGTGTGAGACGAGTTTGACTGACAAGGAAAAAAAAAAATCACTGACAAGGTGACGGCGCCAAGTTCTTCTTGTCTTTTATCCTCCTCTCTTCTTTTATGACTGATTTATTCTCTGTGTTATCGCTGTCCTTCTGTCTCTTTTAATCTCTTTCCTTTCCCCTCGCTGCTTTCTCACCTTTTTCAAACCCATTAAACCGCTCCAGTCTTTTTTTTTTTTTTTGTACCATCATCCTCTTCGCTCTGTTATTTTTGCCTCCCCTTTAATTGATGCTTCAAAAGTTGAGAATAGATTTTTGTACCTTTTGCACATGCACACTATCCAATTTCGTTCTCACTAATGAAAATAATTACTTGCATACTCCAAATGAGCAGCAACGTGTCACGTTAAATCACACAGACTCTACAACTCTGTTCGTTTCCTGTGAATAATCAGAAAGCATACTGTTTGTTCAGATTAAAATGTGACTAAAATATATAGTTATAATTATATATAGTTATAGATATTAGTTTCATTCCTCAAAATAATGGTGGTAATGGTAAATGGACTTGTATTTATTACCCCTAGACTGTATAAAACATTGACGTAGTACCCGTGACATCAGCCATAGGTTTTGTGATATGTGGCTCTGGTTGCTGCCATCTTGGCAGTCCTGCTCCCCACCATTAAAAAAAAAAAAAAAGGCAAAGACGTGGAGCGTGGGTGGAGCTGAGTCAGGCTGAATGAAGTCTGGTTGCTCAAACAAGGGCACCCACCTGTCAATCAAAGCACCACGCTCTTAATTATGCACAACTTTAAGCCTTAATATGCAGGTGAGTTATAAAAGAATCACCCCTAGAGGTTGTCATGAACGGACAACAGACGCCAAAACGAAACCAGAAGTTGTTTGTACAATTTTAATTTAATTAAAGTTCATTTCTGCTGTGAATTTTCAATATGGAGACTTATGGAGTTTGACTTATTTTGTCGCCACATTGGATTCACTTCACAGCCACAGAGGTTGCGGCTTGTTCCTGTCATAAAAGCTCACGATAAGCTAAGATGAGGTTTCCACGGTGATTTATTGCAAATCACCTTGGACAAATTCATCTTCAAAATAAATGCTATGTTATAGAATTTTAATAGTTGAAGTAATTATCTGAGTGACCCGAGAACACAAATAAGTAAACTTCAACAAAAGTTTTAGACCATCAAACACGAGACACGAACATCACAAAAAATACGTAACATACTGAACTCACTACGGACATTATGCTTGCAGGCGTGCTTTAAGAATTTTATCTGTACATTTTGATGTGTTTTGGCGTAAAACCAGGTGATCATTGGCAATAATGATATAGCACACGCTGAGGTTGAGTAAGACATTCCCGTCCATCACTTTGACAATACATTTATTGATTGATAATGAGACGTGTAGCCTATTTAATAGCAACAATTTGCTCGATCGCAATATCATTTACTATGTGGCGATATAGCCTTTCAGTGCAAAGGCTAAGGCCAGCTAGACGAGCTAATCAAAGACAAGACTACTAGATAATATGTGATTAATATGCACAGTCTCCACCGGCTGGACATGAGGATCGACTACGGGCGGTCTACATGCGCTTATCGACGGTCCGTGTGAAATTACATTCTTCCACAATAAGTAAAACTTTGATGTGTGACAGCCTCGTGTGCCTGTCATCAAAAAGCTAAATTATTTAATAAATGATGTTTCACAGATTCATTTCCTGCTGCTTTGCAGCGTTTTAAAAAGGAATAAGACACACGAGAGAGAGCGAGGACAGGGGGAGATTAGTAAGCATGTATGGTTTTCTACATCACTGCTTTCTCATTAAGAACACATTTTACACTTGCAATAAGGCCTCGGGGTAAATACACACACACATACATATTGATGCACATTGAGATTCAGCCAGATGCATGAGCACAAACACTCTAATGACCCAGACACACAGACAATAACTCCCTCGGATCTTTTGTCATTTTGTATATTCTCTGTTAATAAAAGAATGAGAGGCCAATAGTCAGACAGCCAGTGAAGGAGAACAAGAAAAAAAAAACTGAGATGGAAAGAAGAGAAAAAAGAGAGAGATCTATTCCTGTGTCGTCTCGGCGGGAGCACCCCAAAGTAGAAACTCATTAACTACTGCCTCTCCGAGAGCGATATTACAATTGGCGTGACTAAAAAGGCAAACAATTTAAATTGTTAATGCCCAGCAATCAGCCAGAGGGGGTAGAAGAGGAGGGAGGGTGAACACACAGTGAGAGAGGAGGAGGAAGAAGGGGAGGTGAAGGGGGAGACGTGTGCTTGGTGTAATGCTGCTTCGGAGAGAAAACAAGGAATCCAGAGCAAAGACTGCCGTTTTAATTCTTCCATTATGGTCGACTGGTGGAGATTTCAAAACAGTATTAAGACCGAATAAATGAAACACACCACTGATGTTATTATTCATGCAAAATTTGACAGAATGTTGCACTGCAGTGTTCACAGGTTGATGTCATAGTATCGTGATTGGGTGTGAAAGTTGCATCCTCGTAAGGCTCAGTTAAAACCATGTGGGCAAATAGTCCAACTGATGACCAACAACGTGTCTCTCTGCACAGTTGCAAGGAATGTAGAGATTTCACCATCTACGATCCATATGATCATGAAAAAGAGTAAGAGGATGCAAAGAACTGTGTTCACGTAAGAGTCGGTGACCTTTGAAGCGTTCCGGCAGCACTGCCTTAAAACTGACTGATTATATAAAGGATATGGATAAGGTCTACGAGGGCTTTGGAACACCTGAAAACATCAGTAAACACAGTTCATCGCTGCGTCAGTTCAAGACTCTGTCAGAAATGCTGCCGACTTCTTCGTCTGAAATGGATTGATGGAAAGTGGAAAAGGTTGCTGTGGTCTGATGAGTCCATATTTCAAATTGTTTTTGGAAATCGTCATGTCTGGTCTCAACTGTGCACGCAAACAGTTCTGCCTACACACACACACACACACACACACAGTAACAGACATCCGCACAAAGGCACACAAATACGCATGGAACATACACACGCAATGATGACAAATGGGAGAACATTATGTGCTTATAGCTAAGTGCATCGTTGTTTGTACCCTGTTGTGAACACAGAAGTAAGAAAAACAGAAAGCACAAACTGAGATACAGCACACACAAACACACACACACACACTAAGATATATGCACCACATTAGAAATGTGCATATAACAGTTATACATTTTCTTAGCCTTCTTTTCTTTGGTATGATTGAATTATGAAAAAGTGTGAGGGTAAGGTCTAAGTCGAGTGCCTTATATTTTATATTTTTATTAACAAATGTGTTTCTGCAGCAGATAATGGTTGTTCTCATGAAGTAAAGCATGACCATGAAGGGTAAACAGTGTACTGCTGTGGATTGGAACAACACTGTCTAAGCAGCAGTGTCTAAGTGAAGCTATTCTTCCATCAATCCATTCCCTTCGGCTTATTCAGGGTCAGGTCGGGGTGGCAGCAGGTATAGCGAGGTGTTCCAGATGTCCCTCTCCCGAGCAACACATTCCAGCTCCTCCTGGGGATCCTGTGGGGTTGCCAGGCCAGATGGGCTATAAAGTCCCCCCAGCGAGTTCTGGATCTCCTGCCAGTTAAACGTGCCCAGAACACCACGAAAGGAAGGCCACCAGGAGGCATCCTTATCAGATGCCCGAACCAACCTAGCTGCTGGCTCCTTTCGACGCGAAGGAGAAGCAGGTATACTAAAGCTCCCTACAGATATCCGAACTCCTCAGCCTGTCTCTAAGATTGCGCTCACCCTACGGAGGGAAGTTATTTCTCCACTTGTAGCCACAAAGAAAAGAAAGTTAAGCTATATTTATAAGATTTTCATCACCCTACCTTGCTGTTGGACAGCCATTTCCGATGAGGAACTGTTTATATTGATCCATGCGCTCATCAAAGCTGCCACACTTGGCAGAACATGGAATTTGCTGGTCCAGTTGTTTAATTTGCACTTGTCAATGAAGTCTGTTGACTTTGGAGAGAGCGATAAAAACTGCTTCTGTTTCCCGTCTATCGTACCTCATACAACCCAAACTATCCATTTAACTATTTCCTATCTAAGTAATCATCATCACACCATGATCACTGATGACACCCTTGACCAACTCTCTGACCTCTGAGCACCAATTATCACCAGTACGCACATGTGCTGATACAGCACACCATCAGCGCTCATCAAAGGCAGAAAGTTCCTGTCAACAGCAGTCCAAGTCAACATATCATTATTACATAGCCTAAGGTGTGAGCTTATCGTCTGATGGAGAGCCTTCTAATCTGTGTCTCGCCACTTGCTTCCCAGGTTTAATTTTATCCAAGGCATGTTTCTCTGATGTTGCATCATTGTCAGCATCAGTAAACTCTTATTGATTTTGCCTTTTCTTTTTCAGTGTCTGTATGCCATCTTTTATTTATTGAGTTTTTTTTTAACTGGATATTTGTACAGAACAAACATCTGTCAGTGCTGAAAAAACTACTTGTGCATGCAGTTTGTAACAAAACAATAAATACTCGCAGATTTGGATCAACTCAAAAAATATGTTTGAGTCCATATTGTACGTTTGTGAGGTTCTCTGACTGCACCGCATCAACTATCTGTGTTTCAAAGAGTTTCCTGATGGATAGTAAAGTAAACTGCTGCGAACGGTAGCTGCTGTAAGTAGCTCAGTTAGTTAGCCAGGCTGGCCGGACTGTGAGCTCAGAACACTGTGGGAGTAATAGTTTTTGTACCACAGACTTGTTGGACCTCTGGGGAGGCTTTAAGACCCAGAGTGTGCGGGAATGCTGACAAGGAGCAGAGCGGGCGTCGTGCCAGAACCGGAGCTGGGCAAGTGAGCAACGTAACGGCTCAGCAGCATCTATGGACATAATGGTAGGGATGGAGGAAGCTAAGAAAAGAAAATGAGAGGGTGACATGAGCGGTGTTCATGTCTAAGGATAGATGGTGCCGTATGCTGTAGAGATAATACAGTCCCTTGTGATTTGTGAATTATAGATAGCTTGCTGACCAGCTGACAATGGTAAAAATGGTGAAAATATAACTTTCCAACTTCCTCTGAGCCAAATGCCAAAAGCCAAACTACATGCATAGGGTGCAAATTTCAAATCAACATGTTAATATACTACTAGTACGAGTGTAAAAAAGCAATGCCTGCTTCATTTGGCCTTTGGCTCTGTATGTAGACATGAAACCACATATTTTAGGTATTGCAAATGAGAAAAAATGAAAAATGATCCGAGAATCACCACTTTTATAGTAAAACAACTTCCAGCAAACAGGTGCAGATATGTTCAGAATCTGCCACCATAAAATACCTGGGCTTATAGCACAAACCCACAATTTCACGCCTTCTTTCTGAAGGACATACTTCAAGAGAACACACAAAAACTGGTTTATTACGGAAGTCCACAAAGGGATCCTTCAATTACACTGCAATACCTGACTAGCTCCCAGTTCTCACTTTCCCAGAAGCAATTGATATAGCCCGAAAATACTTATTTTACAGGCATTATTCCGGAGCTTTGTATTAAAACTCCCCTGACCTGCAGTTGCAGTGTTCAAAGCTTGCAGAGACAATCACAGAATGAAAGAAGGCCATGTCGGCAGGAGGACAGAAAATTCTCTCCTTTTTCACACTGGAGAGGGGTAATAAATAGTGGGTTCTTCATACTCCGTGGAATTGAAATTGGAAGCTGGAGTGGAGGGAGGGAAGGGCAGACTGAGTGTGTTTAGCAGTGATTCTCAATCTTTTCTCAGCTTTCAGTTGGAAAGTGATGCCCGAAGAACATGAGGAAGAGTCCTTTGACCTAAATGGACCTGGTAATATGCCTGTTAGGTAATATTTGCACCTGTTCGGCTTTGCATCTTTAGGGCCTATGATATACGCCACTTCTGTGTTATAGATATGTTTGGTTGTGAACCAATTCCTTCCATCTTCTACCACCATTCTAACATGATAGTTGTGGTCGATATTGTTTGCAGTTTTCATACATGCCTCTCTTCCCTCACACAGTCACAAGAGCAAAGACTCAGAGTTTCTGTAATCATTAGATTTCTGCCAGGCTCTTTCATCGCTCCTCGAAAATCTCTATTACACACCCCAAGGCCCTGACTTAGCCCCTGGTATGAAGGCAGCCAAAAACAGATAGATGAAGAGATGGACAGATGGACAGATGTTACTAAGACTCCATTTGATCTAAAAACATTCAAAGGGAAGTCTTGGAGCACAGCGCTGAGAAGTGTGAAGTGAGAGTGCAGAAAAGGCAACATGAGGGGCTGCAAATGGTGAGTCAGTGTGTGTGTGTGTGTGTGTGTGAGTGCTTTGGCATGAGATTGACTATCAGAAACAAACAGAGAGGGGGGTGCTTGTGTGCTCGGCTGGATGCAACTGAAGATGAGATGGAAAATTTTGGAGGAAGAGGTCGAGGACAACAAGCACCGATATAAAAGATGGAAACTAATAACCTTTGAGGCTATGATCCCAGTGATTCAAAGACAGGAATACAAAGGGGAAATCTGATGAATCCGTAGGTGACGAGGGGGCAGCTTCATAGCTGTTATGATATCTAGGCAAGTAAGTGCTTATTTCAACAGGGAAGATAATTCAAAGTGTTCCACAAAAGAAATAAAAAGGCAAATATCAGTTTGAGCGTGGATGTTCTCAGAACATTTCATGTCATGTCTACTCATTAGATCCGCCCTGACCATTGCACAAGAGGTCCTACATTTCATAGAAATCTGGTCAAATGAGACATTTTTGGTTTGACGATGTCTTACTGGAAATGTTGACATATTCTCTAGTCTGTAATTCACTGGTGTCAAGCTGACCAACTCACCTTGTCACTCACGGAGCTTGAGCAAGTGTAAATTTTTCATGATCAGAATTTCCCAAAAATTTGTCATCCAAAAACCTTTTACACTGATCCCGATGTGTGCGTTTGATATTGCTGCAACGAATTAGTGATGCTGTAATTGTTGATTGATGCTGCAAAGGCCAAGATCTAGTATGAATTGTGCCCTTAAAAACAATGGATCCTACATTTCCCATGATGCAACTCAATTGCATCTTTTCTTCAGACGTTCTCTGGCTGATATATGCACATGTCTTACAAATGCGATGTCCCCAGTTTGCAATGCAGGGTCTCTGGTATAAATTGGAATCTCTAAACTCAAGCTGACCTGACAACTGTTTTCACTGAAGTGTAAAATTAGTGGCGTGGCCTTAAATATGAAATGTGGCTGAAAATGCTGTGAAGTCACATCGACAAAAGGTTATGCTTTCAAAACATCTTCCTTTAAAAAGCTTAGATGTCTTCTAAATATAAATATAGGAGTTCAAGTCCTTTTTAACATTTAGTGAGACGCAAAACGCTTCTGAAATATTTCATGACGAAATCAATTACAGAGTGAAAACATGAGGTTGTGCTTAGTTTAGAATGCCAAACACTGTTTTTGCACCTTTTTTTCCCCCAAGTTTTTGCACTTAATCTAAAGATCACACATCTATCAATAGGTTAATCAGCAGACAGATAAAAAAGGAACCACTAAAAGCAAAATAAATGCACGAAAAACGACTTGACATTCGACATAAAGATATGTATATATCACCCAGAGCATGATGGGACCTTTAAGAGAGATAATGGGTGGGGAGGGGGGTGGGATCCAATCATTGTTGGATTGATTTTCCACGAAACCAAGAGAAACAATTACAGGCTTGAGAGCAGCGTAGCACATCTGGTGTTAAAAGACGTTAAGAGACACGGGGACGTGCTATCGACCCAGGCTCATTCGCACACATTGGTAAACACTTTGCATTAAAAGGTGCTAAATTGCTCTTGCCCCACGGTGGGAGTGATGCCTTGTGGGTAAGTAATAACAGTCACAACAACGTTGAGAGACCGACCGGCGGAATGCACCGCTGATGGGACAATCACAAATCTAAACTGAGAGCCTTGGCATCGGGCTAAAGTAGGGGATGAAAAATGGATGAAGGGACGAACAGAAAGAAAGAAAAATTATTGAATTTTAATAAAGAGGCTGAGCTTGGAGCGGAGTATGAAAAGCATTTTGCTTGCTGTAGACTTTCGTCCGAGGCCGTATTGTAGTTAATATTAGCAATCATTTCTGATTAGGATGCCGTGATGGTGACGTTGTTCGTTAAATGATGATTACTTTACTACAAAAAACTTGACATGAGGTTAAAAAGTGAGCGTCAGAAAAACAACTTTAGGCCACATATGAAAAAATGTATTTGAGTTCTGAGTTTAAAGTAGAAGCATGCCTCTAGCATGAAAGTCTGACATGCCTACATGCTTTGGACCATGGATTCGAAAGCACTACATGAACAGCACGCCACTCACAGCTTTGATCCTGAGCCATGACATTAAATGTATTCATCAGTCAAGAGGTATGGATTTATGAAATATGAATGTAATTGCTGGGCTGTAAGGTTTCTGGGAGCATCCTACAATGTACTCCTACTCTGTTGACTCATTCACTGTATGTATTTCTTTACAACACAATGTTTTCTATCATGTCTACTTGAAGAATTCAGTGAACATGGGGTTAGATTTATAGTTACACTTCGAACCCATGTCTATGTGATAGTTGTATGTTTACTCACCTTTTTTGTCCTTGTTTTTGCTGTTTGTCTGTTTGTACCTTCACTATTCCTTGAACTGAGTGTGAGTACACTGAGAACCACTTAAAACCAGCGTCAAATTCATTGTATGTGTACACATACAGCAAGGCTTTAAGCACTCCGCGTGCTCAGTATGTTCCTGAACATTTACCACCTCGGCAGCAGTTTGGTAAATATGCTACTCTATGTGAAGAGTATTTGTGACATACAGATCAATGGTGAATAAACTATTTGACGCATTTTGCCTCGGCTCTTCGTGTCCATCGAAACTGCCGTGAATCCCAAGTGGTCAAACTTTCAGAGTCATCTTTCACGGCTGCAGGCGGTGAGTATTTCACACTCGTATTTCATTAATCGGAAAAGATGTCAGTATCTTTCAGGAGTATCCCTTGGTTGTATTGATGTTTCTTTCAGTCAGTGGATATCACATTTTTTTTTTTTTTAAATAAATCTGTTGCTGGAACATTTGAAGTGAAAATATTTAAAGGATACAAGCGTAATGGTTTCCAAAAATTGGTCGAAGATCCAATGAGTTCTGTGGAATGAAAGCCGAATGAAGATCGGGTGTTTGTACCGGAGATACTGGCTACTTGGATGTGGTTGCGCTGACTCACTTTCGCCTTTTCTCCATCTATTTTTGTTTCTTTCAACTATTTCTCCATCTTCTGTTTCTGTCTGTCACTTTATTCCCAAACTCTTAGCATCACCTTCATTTGTCTTTCTATACTTGTCGTCACTTTCTCTGTATGTGGTAAATGAGTGTGTGTCTGTGTAATCCTGTCAGTCTGCCCACTTCAGGTCTCCGGTGACAGTCTGTAATATTGAGGCTTGCCTTCATCAAAAGAGAGATAGAAAGAGATGGAGAGATGCTGAAACTGAGACGAGACAAACATGAAAAGGAGTCACAAAGGGAGAAAAAGGGGGGAAACATGAATACTGATGGAGAAAGAAGAGATGGTACAGAAAAGAGAGATGGATGAGCAGGAAACCGTGGTGGTTTACAAGGTCCAAGTAACCTCTATTCAATCCTTTGCTCTACTTCCATTCTTTCATTTCCTGTCCTCTGTCCTACACCAAATTGGTAATCATCGCTTCTTCTGCATGGCATCTTTCCCATCACCCCTTCCATTTTTCTGTCACCATTTTTTCCCCTTATCCCCAAGCCTCTCAAAAAAACAAAACAGTGCCGAGCTGTGAGGCAATTTTAGAGGAGTCTCTACAGTCAGAGCTGCAAGGTGTGACAAACACTGGTCCTGTTACTGTGTACTAACATTTGTATCATCAGGATTTATCAGTTCATGTTTTTAACGTGCACAATGAGCTTCCAGGAAGTCACCAAACGTCCTATTATGGGCTTAAAAATCAGTATGTGCCCCGCGAGCAACTTTGTGTTGCAATGAATGGGGCGCCATCTTGGAATATCCACAGTTGGGCAATTTTGCGCCTTGTTTCCGGCTGACAAAATATCCAGATTCACTAAGCTTTGATGCTTAAACAACTTTTAGCCAACATTTTAAACTATTTTCTCTCTCCTTTTTTGATTGGCAATGTAGAAAACATCCAGCCGAAGCAGTACAGCTCTTTGACTGATCACTAGAAGCAGATTATATCAGAATTTATTCCTGAAGTAAACTGACCACATTTGTAAATAAAAATCTTGGCTGTCTGTAACGTGTCCTGTGAGCCGATGTCTCGGCCAAGGATGGAACCTCGAACAAGACCAACAAGTTTTCTCTGGTTTAAATTTCCCTGGTCTGGTATCAACGCTCACCAGCTTCACAGTTTTGAATCAGGGCCTCTGTAATTTGGGGCACGAGGCTCTCAGAAAGTGAGTTTTTAAAGTAAGTAAGCGTCTTTTCAGTGTGCACTGAAAAAAAGTGATTCTGAGCATTTGTAAAATATAACTTAAATGAAATCTGTTAAATTAACAATAAAAATCTCAGTTTGTATCTTTGAAATTAATATGCATTTGTTCAAAATACAATATATTGTGGTTTTTTTTTTTCATTTACAAGCATTATTTAGTTATCCCAGCTGATCTCCTCAAGTACAAACACTCAACAAACAATAAACTTGTTTCATTTACGTTGTTCCGTAATCCCGCCAGCTGGCAGCTGCATTCTGGGTACCTCCTGCATGAAAACAACAGAGTGCCACATTTCCAGAGGCTGAGCTTACGGTTGAGTCGACTGAACTTTAAGGTAAGGATACAGTTTGACAAGTAGCTGGTTAGATTAGATATTATTATTGTAAGAAATGAGTTTTGGATGTAAAGTGCATTTAATTTAGTGAGTAAAGCCTACTTAACTTTGCAAGTAGTCAACTTAGCTTGATTAAATAGACTTTACTTATAAAATTAAGTTCACTCATTTGCAAAACTAAGATGACTTTACTTGAAAAACTAAGTTGACTTACTTGATAAATTAATATTGACTTTACTTGCAAAACTCATTTCTTACACACAAGAAATTAAGTAGCCTATACAAAGACCGGCCTTGCTTTATCTACACAATAATCTGATGCAAAAAGTTGCCTTACCTTTTTTAAAAAGGTAGATCAAGCTCAATATTTTTAATCAGTGTGTCAGGAGCACATTTAATTACCATACCATCTGCCGTTCATCTTATTTTCAGGTTGTGAACATAAAAGTATTTCTGTCTTCTGTCAGGCAACAAAAGGTGATTACAAATCTCACTTAAATCATTTGTGTGATGTTTTTCACAGAAGTTACTTGCAAACGTTGGAAGCTTCTTCATTTTTCATTCTCTCTTCCCTCTCTTCCTTTCTCTAATTTAGGCTCTGCTGTCTCTCTTTCCACGTCTCTCTTCTCTAACTACTTCTTCTTGTATGTATGCGTCTTGTGTTTCCTCTCTTTCACCCTTCTTCTCTCCATCTTTCCTCCGCTCTCCTTGTCATATCCCATTTTCTCATATACTTGGCACATTCTAATTTTTCTTACCATCCTTCTATATCACTTCTTCCCTCTTCTCCTCTCATATATCCTGGCCCCCTCCACTGCTTCCCCTCATCACCATCTAAACCAATCATATTCAATGGATTTGCACAGTAGCGCAGCAGACAGTAGATTCGGCTGAGAATTTGACTTCCCCAGAGTTGCTTGTGACAACAGGTGGGTTCGAGGTTATGAGAATTAACATGCGCACACATAGTCTGAAGCGGGCCGTGCAGGACTCTCTGGATTCTTGCCCATATAAAAAAAAAAAAAAACAGATTAAATTTGAGGAGAGGAGGGACAGAGAAAAACAATGAGAGGGTATCCGTGGAGGAAGAGGAGGAGGACTGGTGAAAGAAAGTTAATGTCTGAGTCCTACAGTTTATAATTCTATTGGATTTATTGTTATAGAAACATCTCTTCTCTCATGAACTTGTTGTATGACTGCAGAAACTTAACGAAAGAAGCTCCTTGATTTCTTTTTCTTCTGCTCTTTGCTTTTATTAATTGTTAAATATAAACATATTTACCACTCAGAGGCCAAAAATGTTTGAATGCATTGTCAAAGCCTTTTATATTTCTGCATGTATCTCTGTGACCTTCTTAAAAAATTCAAAAGACAGACAGATAGAGAGAGAGAGCTCTCCATCTGTCTGCCTGTCTCTGCAGCCTTTATGAATCTGTCTTCATAGTCTGAATTCTGCTCAAGGTGTTCGATTAACGGAACAAAGAAACTTTTTTTTACCTCTCGTTTCATTTGACGCATTTATTTCAACCCTAATGTTTTTGCTCTTAATGACACAAAAAAGGTTTTAAAAAGTCTCAATTAACTCTCTCCCCGGCAACTTTTCCATTAAAGAAATATAACCATGACATGACATGAAAAATGAAAAAGATAATTTATTCCCAAAGTCACTCTTTAAGCTGAATGTCTGACTGCTGATCCAGAAGCTTTCTGACTTCGTTTGAAATACATTATGCAAATGACACGAGCTCATCAATGACTGTTTTAGTTGATGACGATTGGCTGACCATCATGAAGCTGAGAATGCGTTTGTGTACGTGTTCTGGTGACATTTTTTTTTTTTAATCGCTTTGAGATGGATGAGGGAAACGTTTTAACACTTTGAGCCACGGAAGAATAAAAAGGGATGAAATGTGATTGCAGGTGCTGAAAATGTCGTTTCCCCTTCATTCAGACTCATTAGACTCATTTATCGGGCTGCTGGCCTGGATAAAAAACACTGACGTCACAATGACGGTGTTACTCCTGTTGCTTGTGGTCATAGTGGAAGTCCATATGATGCGCAGAGGAAATGCACGTGCTGTATGAATGGAAAGTTTCCACAAAAATCCGTGTTGATGTGGTTGTTTGTGTTCGTCTTTGGATCCTACAGTTACTGGTACAATCTTTCTCCATCACACAGTTAATATCATCCTCCTTCATCTTCTATTATTCTCTGTCGGTGCGCTTTATAGATTTGTAAAAAAACAAAGTTTGCTGGTCTAGACGTTGCTTTGTGGCTTCATAAAAAGTACACATAAAAATCACACACAGAGTATATACTCACACACGGCAAGATACTGTAGAGTGTTTACACTGTATTTCACGCAATTTACAAAGGGTGAAGAGACAGTGCACACACACACACTCAATCCAGGCATTACGTGCACGATTTACACACCCACACACACTATATATTTTATATATATATTTTGACACTCCCAGCTGTAATAACTCCCTCCTCACGCATCAAAGACTGACATAACCCCAGGACGGCAGAACAGAAGATTGTGTTTCTCTCTGTGCGTGAGTGTGTTTGTGTGCGTCTAAAGGCCCTAACAGCCACAGAATGTGTGTGTGTTTTTTTTTGCGTGCACTCATGGTTGCATGCCTGGAGATAAAGACGCATGACGTACACCAGAGGTTGGAAACCAAGTACAATCATGTGTGCATGTGTGTTTGTGCATGAAAACTCTCAGAGAAAAAGAGAAATACTTTGTTCCTTAATAACTTTGACTCCAAACCTTTCTCTGTCTTCCTTTGAAAGGATCAAAGGATCTCTGCGGCAGCCTCCCTGCTGAGCTCTCACTAATTTAGACAGCAACTTATAGATCACTGAACACAAAGCAGAGAGGGTTACACACACACAGAGAGATCACTGTACACAGAGCACAGAAGGTTACGCACACATCTAGATCGTTGTACAGAAAGCACGCAGGGTCACGACAAATAGGCTCTTGGGGACAATAATTCCTGCCATTTGTGTCTGAGTCTGTGTTCACTCTTGAACAAAAATCTCCTGTTTCCAGGGATGGGTGTAACACTTTGCTCATCGGCACTCGTTAGAGTGTTAAGTTAGATTTACAAATGTTTGACGTGTTAACAACTAGAAGTGTTGTGTACCTACTCAAATGTTTAATGTGCCGAGCAAACTTTTTTTTTTTCCTCGAAATTTACCAAAATGTTGCTGAAATTTGCGGAAATTGTGATCGCAGCGACAACAACAAAAAAATCTACCATCACTTTACACATTTGTGCATCAAAATGCACATCTAAAATGAGGATGCTTGGATGTTACACGGCAAAAACACAATGTGGGAAATATGCATGAGTTGCACTTGTAACTGACAGTGAAGGATTGTGAAGAATCATCTGCAACTCTGTGGGGGACTGACGGCTGTTTGACAGCAGAGCGGGCTCTCCGGTCTGCGACGAGGAAAAAGGAAAGGCACAAAATCACAATGAAACCAGTGGGGACCAGTGTCTGACTCAAAACACCCACAAAGACCTTGAGACCAGATTCAAGCACTTACAGCCCTGAAAGCTACCTGTGTGCAGGCCAGGACTGGCCATTGTGAACACCAGGAGATTTACGGCTCAGCTTGCCAGCTGAGTGTCAGGCCAAATACAATTATGCTCACGAGCGACGGAATACGGATAGTGCCAAAAAAACATGCCCTCAGCAGATGTCAAATACTGTTGCTGAATTGAATCTATGTTTTAAAACACTAATAAATGGCACCAACATGTAAAGATGCATGGAAATCATTTTGAACTTGACTGGTATCCTCTTTTTTTTTTTGGGTACACCCTTCACGTGTACTTTAGTTTCAGGTTGATCAACACGTTAAAGTCCAGTCAGTGCAAAGTATGTAAAGTATGCAGTTTTTGTTTGTAGTAATACAACTGAAAGATGTTACAGCATGAATAAAAAGAATAATTATATGGCATCTGCATATGAATTCAGACTCTGCAGGCAAAGGACCAAGATTTAGACACTGAAAGTGTTAAAGTTTCTGTTTTGGTACTCAAAAACGTTTGAGTGGGATTTGGTTGCATGAAGATAAAAAGTCTGCAATCTCAGAACCTATTGGCTATCGTCTGATGACGTCTGCATTCATGTGACGATATGTTTATAGTGATTGTGTCTTTCTTGTGAATTAAGCTACAAATCGAACTGCAGAGGAAGTCTTGGTCATCCATTTTCTTCTAGCTAGCTCTACCTGGAAGCCCCGAAGCATTGCCATTGCCCCCATAGGCCAAACTGTTGATCTGCCAATGGGTTCTGAGATTGCGGTATGCTGTCTGTTGTGAATGTGTGAAGATTGGCCTGGGCTCAAACTCGATTCCCAGCCTGAATTATTATCTCAGTCCACTCCTGCCTGTGTACCAGCTATGAATGTAATATTATATTTTACTCTGTACTAAAGTTCAAGGGCAGACAAAAAAAAAAACAACATTCAATGGCCTGTGGTTTGAGTCTGTCTGGACATTTCGGTTACCGATTGCTTTTTGGAAAGTAGCATTTTACAAACTTTTCAGAAGCACCTTCCAAGCTTGTGTTTGATAACCAAATCATGAAATTTGATCCATCACGTACCAGGATAATTATCCATCACGGTCTCCACGTCACCTGCAATTCATTGATGGAGAAATTTCAACTAATTTGTGATGTCTCAGTTCGGGATGGGATGCGCTTCATGTTTCAAACCTAATCAGTAATTCAAGCTGATAAAACCGGTGTGTAAAGAGTTTGCTGACAGCAGTTTTTTTAAGTTCACCATGCGCATCTGTTTGCATGGCAGCAGGGCTGTTTATAGCCATTTCAAATATCAATCAGTTACCATTACAGCAGCCAGCCTCCCGTATTTACCAGATTGTACTGCAGTTATTCAAACTGACACAGTCCATATGAGTGACTGATTGAGGGTGTCCTTCATATTTTTTACCTTGTCTCTTTGTGATGAGAAAAACTCTAAACCCTGCTGTCTCATTACCGGAGACTGTAATCAATCTGAGAGAGGAGAAAACAGTATACGCCGTCTGAGAGGGAAAAAAAACAAACAAAAAAATCAAAGAATCAATGGGATGGAAACAAGTTTTCAAACATTTTTTCCATTTTATTTTTAAAGTAGTTTTTCATCTAGGGAAAGTTAAACCAACATTATGTAACTTTTCTACCCTAAAATAAGCTTCAATATCATTTTTTATGCTACACTGACTTGTAATAACGTGAGTAGTGCCTAAGAATAATCTTTGGGCCGCTGAGAGGGAAGGTTTTCAGACCTTGGTTGAGTTTAGGGGCATAGGGGAGCGCAGATGGAGAGTGGGCACCAGAACTGTAACCGGGCGAGCAGGCAACAGTAGAGACATGGAGGGGAAAAGAGAGAAAGAGTGACCAAGCAAGAAGCTGCCAGATAAGAGTAAATCTCAGACGGGCTTCAGGTTCTTGAAACAAAGCCTGAAAGACAGACTAGTAAGTAATATTAACTGGCTGTGAATGTGTTGTGGATTTAAATGATGCAAAGTTGTCACCTCACTAATTTTTGATCATAAGAAATGCACGCGTGTTCTTCATGTTCTTTTTTTGCATGACAGCCAGATAGGAATGATGCACGCTCCTTTATGATCGCATGAAAACAAATGTGCACAGTTGCCTAGAAACAGAAGGTGGGCCGACTTATCCACTAGCTTTCCTTCTGTCTATTCAGTCTTATTAAAATTTGACCAGTTCTTATTTATTCACCCATTGTGCCGGGTGTTTTCGCAGCACCTTTTCGGTGCTCAAGGAATATAACATCCAAGAACACTATCAGAGGCGAGAAGGCAACAACTTGCAGTCTCTCTAGTGAGTGCCACAAGTTCAACGATGCAGCTGTGAAAGCTAGCCACCCAAATGTTAAAGAAATAGAGTCAGCTTGGGTTTGCGAAGACATGCATGCTGAAAGCTGCAAACATTGTGTTCCTCAACCAGCGAGAGGCTTACATCAAGAAACTCTGTGGAAAATAAGATTGTTGCTCAAAAGTTGACGGAGTTGTTGCGTTTTTGGTTGCAACTGATGAGTGGCCATTTGAATCTACTGTGTTGATGACATTTTGGCCGTTGCGTCGGTGGCTTCCACAACTCTCTCTCGGAGTGATGCCAGGTTTTCAACAGCGAGAAGCCTGTAAAACGCTGCCACCCTGACCAGAATACAGCTCTCTGAAACAATGACCAATACTCATTTGTTTACTCATTACTCATTGTGCGTGGGTGATTCATGAATTGTGGACATTTTCTGAATGTTCTTGTAAACAAGTAAACCGATTGAATGTGGGAAGCGGTTTGGTCCAGCCCACTTGAGATCAAATTGAGCTGTATGTGGCTGTTCAGCTGAAATGAATTTGACAACCACGATATACATCGTGGTTCGGGCTGATGAGGAACTTGTTTCACATGAAAACAAATCGTAGACGCTGCTGTTTACACAGGAGATAAGGACTCAAAACAGAAAATATTACCTCAGTTGTCAGTGCGGTGCCATCCTGCAGCTATATCATTAGAACTGAAGAATAGTTTATATGAGGTTGGCTCGAAATGCATTTGAAAGCAAGGACTAAAATGGGAGGCGGTCAAGTGGATGTGGCGTGACGTGTGGTAGCATGAGGAATTCATTGCGGGGCATCACGTTTCTGAAGCTGTGCATGACTATGAAGTCAGAAATAAAACTGTTTTGATACCGTTAGAAGAGTATAACGTGACCATGATGTTCTATTTTATTGCACAGACTAAACTTCTTTGTCCTCAGTGCAGACAGATACACTGCGTTAAGTTTTCTGACTGACTGCCTGACTGGGTCTCCTTGGAGTGAAGCTTTTCTGGGTTACAGAGACAGTGAGGGATTACGTTTCCCTGGTGCCGAGACGTTAAAATCCCTGTTGTTATTAATAAACCCCTGAAACCCACGGGACACCTCCCACCACCACCACCACCACCCCACCCTCCTCCTGTTCTCATATAATTGACTCATTAATTGACTCATTTAAAATCTGTCTAATTATTTAATCAATTAAATTCAATTTAGCTGATTGCACACTTCCCGTTTAGAATCAAGTGTACGGTCTTGAGAGGGGGGTGGAGGTGAGGAAAGCGAGCAAGAGAACCGACGAATAAATGTGTTTCGTGGTAATAACCGCTAATGCGCGGGCTAATTACTGAAGTAAATTGATCATTTTGCCTTAATTGATTTAAGCTTGTTAAAAGGGCACGGTGCCAACTTCGTTAGTGTGCCGTGAGCACTTTATCTGGATGACAGTAATTGGAGGTGAATGGTCTCGTTTTCTTGTGTTTCTCTGCCCTAACTAGGCCTGCAAGACATCAGTCATAACTAATGGACAAGTACTGTCAAACTGGAATGGATAGAAATCTAGGAATAAATCTGACTTAGGAGGTTTTACAGCTCAAAGACAATGCACTGAAGTCAAACTAGTTATGCTGTCACTACATGTAGCATCACTGCTCCCCACTGGCACCGGCTCCTGACAATTATCAGCAAAGGACCGCAGGGTTTTTCTGAGTGGGCACTCCCTTGTACATGGTTATATATGTCAGATTTCTTCTTTTGTTTTGTGTCTTTTTTTTTTTTTTTTGCAGACGGCATTTTAGTTTGGCCGGACCTAGCAAAACGTCACCAACCACATTCTTTTACTTCATGAGCTGCTTTTTGTTCATGATCTGGCACATTAGGTTCAAAAGGTTAGCCATTTTAATGTGAGCTCTGCTGCAATCGTACCCTTGCAGTGTCTTCTGTGCTTATGTATTCATTTTTTTCTGCGTCGAAAACCGCAATTATTGCTGCTAGCATGGCTGTTAGCCGTCCGCCGCCAATCCCACGATGCCTTGGGTTGAGTCTGTCAACCAATCAGAGGTTGGGTTGGATCTCAAATGCATTGTAAAATGGAATAGCTTTACTGCAGGTTTACCTCATTCTTCTATCAATAGTTCTGCTGTATACTATGAGGGCCTAAAATACTGATAATGATCCCGTTAATTAAAATGTAAATGTAAAATGTCTTTGCACAATCTTATTTGTATTATCATATGTCATTGTCATAGTTAATGTTTATTTTAATGAATATTGACAGTGTTGGTGGGACAGACATTACCCTCCGATGCTCACTTGACGGTTGATCAAACTAGAAAGAGGAGATCTCTGGACCAATGGATCGGTGTTCGTTAAGATTTTATTCTATTTGAACTCGGCATTAATTTCACTTATTGGAACTGAATTCTGTTGAGTCTACTATCAAATCTATTTAGCTTGAGCTTCCGACAGTTTTAGGTAACAGAAGTGCTGAGTAGAGGAATTTTTAGCTAATCCCAGTTACTGAAGCTAGTCCTGAAACCTAAATGTCAGCAGTTTTCAGAACTGTTTCTCCAGAAGAAAGTGTGAAGACTGTTCCCAGTGAGGTTGGAATTATTCAGAGAAACCAGGACATTATTCTGGAGAGACGTGTTGCTGCTGAATTTTTCCAACAGGACTTTTCTTTGTATTGAGCACAAAAAACTAAGTTTGGTTTAATCCCAGAGCAGCAGCAGCAGCAGAAAACTATCTAAAAAACTGGTCACATAAAAAGAAAACTGTGTGCACGGTGCACTGTAAAGGGTTTGTAATAAGGGTTTACCAAGCCTTTAATATAAAACTGTTGTTTAGTGAACTTTACTAAAGTGGAAACACATTCTAAATGAAACCATTGCCCAAAATAATAAAACACATCGATCAGTTAACTTGCAGTGTGTGCGCGCGCAGTTATTGCAAACTCTCCTTGTACGAAACGCCGACTGACAGATGCCAGCACATTTTGTACGAGTTGTTCCGAGGTGAAACTCAATGAAGTGAGTATCAACTTATCCTCCAGTGAAAAGCCTTGACTGGGCCGCAGGGGGAAACCGGAGGTTTTGTTCCACATTCACTTGGAAATTCAAGGCAGCAGGTCCTGTAGAAAGCTATTTTAGAGAGCACTTAGGATTAGATTGCCCCTATGGTGGCAGTCAACCTATTTCCTCACAAAGGGGACGGGGAGAAAGTACTGTTTTCAAAAGTTTCAGGGAACCTTTTTCTGTGACTACAGCATCTGGTCCAGATTCTCTTCAGATTGCCATCCTTCCATTTAGCTTCACCATTTATTTCCAGAAATGGATCTTTGGGGGCAAAGAATGTGAGATACAGAGAAAGAGAGAAGAGAGAGTGGAGAATTGCAGGTTTTTAGAGTGAAGATGATGACACTGCGAAAGAGCCAAGTCAACTGTGTGTGTGTGTGTGTGTGTGTGTGTGTGTGTGTGTGTGTGTGTGTGTGTGTGTGTGTGTGTGTGTATCTCCCTGCCCATCCAGCCATGGAATGTCAGATACAGAAGATATGGCTCTGCAGGGGATGGCTGCTAGCGTGTGTGTGCGTGGTGTAGGATATTGCACTGCAGGGGACAATCCTAAACTTCAGTATCTATCATTAAATCCTCCTTGAGTCTCTACAAACACACACACACACACAGACAAGCACGCACATCTACGCACACTCCTCCTTTTAAACTTTCATAGTCAATGCTGAAGGGTGCAAAGTTTTGCCC
Organism: Miichthys miiuy; assembly: GCA_036365135.1. NCBI lineage: Eukaryota > Metazoa > Chordata > Actinopteri > Sciaenidae > Miichthys > Miichthys miiuy. The sequence goes on from CM071604.1 coordinate 28,499,684, forward strand.
TGAACTGAAAAAACTTTGCAGAGGAAAGTTCTTTGAATGCGAGATGTGTTTTATTTTTGCAGAACTCAACCATTACTTACAGTTTCTGCTGATCTCTAAGTAGAAGATTCATTACACATAAATTAAAATTAAGACGATTACAGCTCTGCGGCTGCCGGAGCTGTTCGCGCCGGAAGGAGCTCTCCACTCTGCGATAATACGTGACAGTTCTAGTTTTGACGGTCGCCGCGTCAAACAGCTCCTCGTGCAGACTTGTTACTTGATCGTAAAAACAGACAAAAGGGAAACTATTTAAATATGTATTCTATTAACTTAGAAGTAGAAGTGCATACACAGATGAAAACTGATCAAATCTGAGCAATTTAACAAAGTCTGACGGGCAAATCGCTTCACTTCTGCGCCGTATAGCGCCCAGAACTGTGCCCAGTGGGTTAGCATAGTCCATGGCAGCGGTTCTCAACCCCTCTGAATAACTATTTTTCCACAATGCAATGCACAAAGGAAACCGAGGAGCTTCTCAGAGCCACAAAACATTTAATTGCAAAGAAAAAAAACAAACAGAAAAATCGACCTAACATTACTATTTTTACTATTACTGGTGATTTCTTTATTTGCAATTGCTTTCGTTCATCTTCTTTATGGCTTCATAGTATGAGCTACCATATTAAAAAAAAAAAACACACACACAAATGCATCTTTAATAATGCAAAGCATTAAATCAGCAAGCTAATAAAGTCATAGATGCATCTATGAGCATAATTAATGTTGCTCACTCCCAGACAAATGATTCACTTTTCAAGATGCCAGTTCTTTGCACATTCACAATATGAAATGCAGAAAGTCACAGTTTTGTGTTATTTATATATGTAAATACTCCTCAATATGCTCAACTCATTGTTTCCTCTGCGGGTCCCAAAGGGTTGGTTCGTTTATTAAATATTAATAGAGCTAAAGAAAATTCACTCATTTGAATACTGACTTGGATGTTTATCATTTACTGTGTGCAGTGGAAAAACAATAATCCTGTTAAATCAACATCAGCATTTTCTTTTGGGGAAATGTAATTTCCTTGGCCTCATTCACACACTGTACCTACACACACACACACACACTTGTGAGTCTCGTGGGAGCAACTCAACACATGTATAGGACTTCAATCATTCAACATGACGGGCTCCACAAGGAAACACACACTCCGAATCCCTGCAGGACTGAGCCCGCGGCTATACAACCCAGAGGCTGCAGCTGATTTTGATTCAACTCCTCTTTATTTAAATCCTCAGAGACTCTCACCTGTATCTCCGCGGGTAACGAAAAAAGGCCTCGTCTACACTACAAAAGATTTTGCTGCAAAGAGCTCGGGGAAGAACCGAAGTGAAAAGACCGATATACAGTACGCTGTGGAATTTATATTTATTTATCAATGGAGCGGTGTGAATGCCTCAGAGATTCAACCTGCACATTCCAATGAAGCAGTTCACGGTGTTGCTCAAGGGACGCTGTTGAGGGACGACGAAGGACATCTGGGTTCACACCTGTGACAGGACGGTCATACGAAAGTCGATCTCTAATCCAGTGGCTGTTGAACCTTCTGGGGTAACGGTCAATGTTTTTTCGTGGCTTCTGGTGTTGCCAGTCTGGATAATAATTAACGAATATCCAGGTCGAGATTTCTAGTTCTACAGTTCACTTAGCAGCAGATATCTGCATATAAATGCTGGATCGCCATCAGATGATCAGAGATTGTATTTTATCCCAGCATGTGCTCGTCTGTTGTGGTCTTAATTACTCATTTGCATGCAATCTGTATCTACATGCCTTATTTGGACAATCATTGATAAAAAAAAGGTCTTTGCAGCTACACCTGGTATTAATAAGCATGATTATTAACTCATTTTTTGCTTTAAACATGAGCCAGCAATTCACTTGATCGCCGTTGAAAAAAAACATACGCTAAAAGAATTAGCATTGGGACATTTTGACTGAAGGTTTGTCACTATAAGAGGAGCGAACAGGAGGTGAGTATTGAAGTATTTCACTCAATATTACTTCATACTACACAGAAATATGTCCTTTATAGTCCTGTCTCCTAGAAATGACATCCATAAACCATGACTATGAAGCAGAAAGGAACCAGGACGCACCATCATGAGAGCAAAAACTATGAAACACAGGGAAGTGACTTACAGAGCAGATACGTATTCTTCAGCAGACAAATAAACGCTGTTACATTTCAGCTGGACTTCATAATCAGCCAATAATTATTGGTAAATTACGTCTTGTGGTCTTTTCACAGAATGAAAATATAACTGGGAAATAAACCTAAAATCTGTTTGGAATGCAGCCAGAGCGTAAACAGTGTACAGTGCAGTCGGCGTTCTACCTGTCTATCACCCTCTACCAAGACTGATAAAAGAACAAAAGACATATTGAATATTTATAATGTTGGGGGCGGTGAAAGGTGAGAGAGAAGAAGGGGAGATGAAGACAATAACTATATTAAGAAGAATCAAAAAGACAAGTACAAAACAGAAGGACTGGAAGGAAAGACGGGAGGAGATAAAGAGGAATATGAGGTTAGGTAGCAAAAATAGTCAGAGAGGTATAGTGAGGATGAGATGGAGTGGAGGGAGAGCGAACGTGACATTGACATAGAGACTAATGCATTCTATACCTGCTGCTGGAGCACAGGATGCCCTGAGGAGGGAATACACACACACACACACACACATATATGAAATAAGGGACACACAAAAATGCATGCATGCATTTGTGTGAATGTTCATACACACACACACACATAAAGCTTCACAATGAAAGCACAGCACATTGCAGGTTTGCATGCATATTTTCCTCAGTTTCCTCCTCCCATCCACCTAAGCCAGCGTTTTTCACACTAAAAATGGAAAAATAAAGGAGACACGCCGGGATTCTAGAGCGCAATGCTTTGTCAGCTGAGCGTCAGTCAGCAACTTTATGTTTCGTCCCTCCCATTTTAAATGTCACCATCTCTGTCATTAACCCGCATTCATGTTCATGATCATAAACCAGTGACTTAATCTTAGCACGGCAGCACAGGAATCAGCGCGCTTCCAGGTTTTGTTATCTGACAACAGACACTGGAAAGAAAACGTAAATGAGAACAAGGAATGCAAGAGTTAGGCTGGACTAGAACAGAGTAAGTGCAGATGATTTTACTATTATTTTACTATTTTGTTTGCTTCAGTACAAAACCAGGAACAGGTTTGTACGGTTAAAACCTCCACAGCTAAAAGCTTTGTTTGATCTGTTAGCTGACAATGCTGATTCAGCGCAGTCGGGTTCAGTTTGAGGACTTCGTGTCAAAGATTTGTTTGCACGTGCACCAAACACCTCGAACAAAAAGAGCTTAAACCAGCTGGGACTGGTTTTGTGTGGATGCGAGTGGTTTTCTCACTCGGTTCAGGTCAGTTCAGTGTCGATGATTCAGATGCAGAGAGATACAAGCACATATTGAACACACTCATCTGTGGAATTAATACACGTAGATGTATAAATACCACTACTCCCGCTGGCAGGAGTAAATATGCAAACACACAACAGTCTGTCTCTTGTACAGACATGTATACAAGCGCGCACACACACACACACACACACACACACATATAAAGGCTCCATTGGGGCCGACAGGTAGCCTCAGCCGGTGAGTTCACATCTAGTTCAGGTGATGTATCAGAGTAATTACACACACACACACACACACACACACAGAGCCCATGTGATGCATCTGAGTGATTAGATGTACCACTGGGCCCAGAGCGTTTCTTTCTTTCCCCCACAATCTCTCTCTCTCACTCACACTCACACACACACGAAGCATCAGTGTAATTACTTCAAGCTCAGTTGGGTGTCACACACAAACAACACAGACACATACACACAGACTTTCGGTGAAGTTGGAGTTGTAAGGTGCTCACAAGGTTCTCTAACTCTCTCCCACACACACACACACACACACTCTGTTCAAATATGGACGTAATTACTCCTTGCTTTGCTCTCATTGGTCACAGGTGTTGCTTCCAAATGAGTGTAAATGAAAGCCATTAATCGTTGCTGGAGGCAAAGCTGAAAGAGAGTGATTAGCAACAACACAGTGGGCACTCTGCACCGGAAAAAAATGACTGCAGGTAGGAGATGGATGGACGGACAGAAGGATAGATGGATGGATCGAGCGCGGAAGGAAAGGTTGCATGCATAAATTTTAACTTAAGCAAGCAACTGGACGGATAAAAATCGCTGTAGACTGATGAATGCGTTGAAGGATAGACAGAACTTTCTGACACAATAAACAAGGTTAGCTTCTATGTAGATGGATGATGGACTAGAGAACGCACTGACGTATGGTGTTTAAGCTCTATCTCAAAATCTGGAAAATGCAAAGTACGACAATGGCAGAGAAGTCTTTAATTCCAGTTTTTAATAAAACTGCACTGATATTTGTGATTTGTCCACCGGGGCTCGAGCTGCAGAGCGCTATTCCCACGTGCTACGTGACATAACGCTGTCATGCTCGTGTTGGTGTAGGAGCTGCTGGTGGAAAATGTCTTTGTCAAAAAAAAAAGGACAAAAGCGGACACAGAGTGCCGGGGTTTCCAAGAAATATTGACCAGTTCCTGTTTCTTCGAAGAGGTGAAGTTATTATGTCTTTTGTGTGCAAAGAATACAACAACTTGCAAGGACAACTGACAACCGGGCAGATTCGTTGCCGAGACCAAAGAAAGACGAGCAAAGGATTGTTCTCATTTGTTTAAAGAAACTGGTTGGTGGTAAAGGAAAAGAAAGCTTTGTGCCGTTTTTCTGATCAGAAGTTGAAGGAAATATTTAAATATAACATTTAGCTATCTTATTGATTTGTCTTTATTACATTGTATTAATATCTGGGCTCTGCAGGCATGAGGAAACAGATATGGTAACTGTTTGCCTCCATGTTCCTCGGCCCAATCACCATCGCAGCAGCAGACGTGACAATGGAGGACATTAAGGTGGTTTAAAACAGTTGGCACCCGATTGCCGCACTTAGATCCAACAATCATACGCAGACATGACATGATACATATTACACACGTTATCTCAGATGGCCATCTCAATGAAACGTCCATAAAGTTGCTTAGAAATGACAGAAAATTAAAGACCTTTAAACTTCAGATGTTGCCTGAGAATAATTACACAAGTTTTGTTCAGTATCAAAGCAATCAAGTGACAGTTGGCAAGGAATTCCTCATAGCAAACGGTGCCAACTTAACAAAATGTAAGGCTGAAAGTACTGGGCTTCACTTGTAGTCCATCCTTCCATTGTTCCTCTTTGCTCCATTTGACTTTTCTTTGGCTGTTGGCAACATTTTAAGCCACTTGCAGCCATCCACCACTGCCAACATCTTTATTAGATGATAGAAATTATTGTCAGTTTCCTGAATTAAACATATTCTAGTTCATACAGAAATGGATGGATAGCTTGATGGACAGATGAGTGGGAAGATGAATAAATTATCCCCGCGCATCGCAAGGCACAACTCGGCCAACAACATGAAGCCACGAGCAACAGTTAAGTGACAAGCCGCATAAATAAGGAGGGAGGGGGCAGGGGGAAGGTGGAAACAGGAATGAAAGGATGGATGGAATGGCTAGAGATAGAGGAAAACATTACAGGGGTGGAGTTAAAGATAGACTGAGATAGAGATAAATTGAGGTGAAGATACGGGGGTTCATTAGATAGAGAAATAGCTTGTAAGCGATGTAGACTGATGGATGAATTGATAGTTTTGTGTGTGTATGAGTGAAAGAGCGGTTAGATGAACGAACTGATGAGGTCTTTCATTGGGGTGTAAAAGAAGCTGACCCTATGAATGTGCTGTTTGCATATCATTAATCAGCCCGCTAACCGCATTGATTCGCAGAAGAGACGCTTCTAATTACACTGATGCAGCGATGTAGGTTAAAGTCACATCACCTTAAACTTGAACAGTCATTTTTCAACGCACCGATCCCTGCTCAGAGTCATTTAGCTCATACAGTGACCGCTGAGGGTTCCAGATTCTGATTGGCTGGCAGGTGGCCATTACACTACAGTTCATGATGATTGTCTGTTCTGAGTTTGCATCTCAGCAATGTTTGCCATACAATTAAATTTCATAATATGTGAGTTTGATCTACAATGAATTAAAGAATAGAAAAGAATTTTTCACTCAAGTCTATTATACATGCATTTTTCACCAGAAATACAACCACATGCCCTGAGAGCAGTTGGGGGTCGGTGCCTTGCTCAAGGGCACCTCGGCTGTGCCCAGGAGATGAACCAGCACCTCTCCAGCCTTCCATACTTTGGTCCATACTGGACTTGAACCAGCCACCCTCCAGTTCCCCAAGCCAAGTCTCTATGGACTGAGCTACTGCCGCCCCTTAAAAAGGTCCAGTGTGTAGAATTTTGTTGCATCTAGTGGTGCAATCTCCTCACATCACCCTCACCTTCCTAGTTTAAAAGGAGAAACCACACTTGAAAGGCCCGTCTAGAGTCACTATTTAGTTTGTCTGTTCTGGGCTGCTGGTGTTTCAACATGGCGGCCTCCATGAATGAGGATCCACTCTCACTGTAGATATAAAAGGAGAATTTTTTTAAGTAACAAAAATAAAAAGATTCTTATTTTCAGGTGATTATACGAATGAATACGTATGAATATTATATTCCATGTCTGCCTTATTGTGAAAATGAAGGCCAATCCAAATCTTACACACTTTAACAGAAATAATGATAAAAAAAAAAAAAAAAACACTGAATGAGAAGTTGTGTCCAAACTTTTAAATTCTAGTTGTCGCTGGCCTCTTCAGTGGCACCATCAGTTATAAAATAAACATTAATATTCATAGAAAACATTCTGAATTGTTTGTTTATAGATAAAATAAGGGGCACAAGCACTGAGCTGTCTTCCAGGTTCATGAGCTAACTAATTAACAAACAGTCCCTCCCTCCCTTCAGGTTGCGTCGACCCTGCATCTTTGCCTTTTGGTTTGCAACTTCAACACCTCCATAGCACATTAACCACACATCCGTGCACTGCTTTCATTGCTCACGTTGCTGAGCTACACACTCCATTGTTAATTTATCTTGACTTTAGTTTCATAAATTGTTGCATGGACTCCGCCTGAGCCAGTTTGTGATAAAATTATCCATGAGACTTCTTTTTTTTTCGACATTGAGGAACCCTGGAGTACAGGTGCTTCCATCTGCTCCCAGCTGGCCATAGTGTAAGACGGATAATACCCTCATTGCAGTAGATGTCATAACTGTACTGGACTCTTCTGCTGACTCATCAGGCATTTCATTTACTCTATCAAATGCTTTCAGCAAATGTCTCCAAAGCATGACTTCTGCAGGATGTAATGAGTGCAGATAGGTGGCGTTCACCTGGCATTAGCAGGTTGGAAGACGGTTGGTAGGACACTGGCATCCAACACTGCGCTCCCTGCTGTGTCAGTATCATATGTCCACTCTACTTAACAACCTCCTCCATCACTGAGCAGCCATCACCAAGGTGACACAGTGAGCCTGTCACCGCCATACCCTTGGAGACAGTCACTATGGTAACATACTGCTGTGCAGGCTATGCCAACAAGCCAGGATACGGGGGAAGGATATGTGGAGGGTACGAGCTCAAGATCAACATCAAGTTTTGGGGTTTTTTTTCTGTCAGGTAAAAGTGAAAAGCGAGAGAGTCGAACAAATATCTACAATCAAGCAAACATTTGAGTTTAGTTGAGAAAAAATAAAACCGCCTGACACAGATATATTTACCTTTGATTTTCTGGCCGAGATAGACGGCACACTGACATCCGGGCCAAGTTGTACAAAGTTGATGAGCGTTGCAGAGGCTTTAACTCTGCCTGTGTCAACAACAGATATCCGTACAGGGCTTAAATCTTGTCTTCGCCTGTGTGTATGAGTGCGTTTAAGAGAGTGTGACTGATTAAGTGATAGAGGAGACAGATGGTATTTGCCAGTCTATCAGTCAACAGTAACAGACCAGAACACTCTTAATATTGTTCTACTGAGGCTACGGAAGTAGTACAGAAGTGCATCAGTGATATGGGCTGTGCGGCTGGCTTTAATAGTTACAACATGTAGGTTTAAAGGTAATGCAAAAGTGATGTAGTCACGACCATCAAACCAAGACCAACACATGACTAAGATCAGTGTGTACTGAGCCCAAGACCAAGACTTTGAGGAGTTGAGACCAAGTTAAGACCAAGGGCTGACAGCACATAGCCTACTTAAGTAGCTAATATTGCATTGCAGAATTTACATACTGCAATGTTTGAGTCAAAATGTATTACACAAGATTTGGCTGATATCTCCCAGACAGTCACAGCTTCTTCTCGTGTCTCCCACATTGAGTTTCTTGGAGTGCATCAGCCCTTAACAGCAACAAAACTTTTTAAAAAATGAGTCAATATATTGGTTTTACATCCAACTCTTTTTCTGAGACAGGGATAAGACTGAGTGGAAATGCTGGCAATTCCAAGACAAGACCAAGACCTTCAAAAAATGCTCTTGAGACCAAGACCAATCTCGAGTACTTGACACTGGAGAAGGTTACTAAACTCTGTCAATGTTAGACTATTTCAAACATGGCTAAACAACTGCATGAAGTTTCACGTTAGGCTGCAGGCTCAGTCACAACAACTCACCTTTAAAAACTCAAGTTAAAATGTTTCAAACTAGATTATTTGTCTTTGTTCATGAACCGCGACTGACAACTTCTACTCATACCAAAGTCTACAAAAGTCAGCTTTATATATGAGTTAATATCTTGAAACAGAACCTCAAAGGGAGTTCTTTAAATCTCAAAATAAGATCTTTCACCAATCATGTTGCACAAAAGCTACTCCGTCTTCTTCACGTTTGTTTGGGTGGAAAGCTGCAGAAGAGAGATGACAGGAAATGAGGGAGAGGAGTTCCTCAGACTCTGCGACAGTGCAGTTCATGGTGTCTTATCTTCAAATGTTTGTCTGTATTTTTTTTTTTGTTTTACTTCAAAAACTACGAAGATCTAAAGCTTTGAAATGACAAAATATTAAATTATTATTTTCTTTAATACATGCAGCTTCCTCTTACCTTCACTCATGGGTATGGGTTTTTAAATGGCAAACTATATACACTTTTACATTATTTTGAATATACTTTCAGTCCCAAGGTTGACAGTTTTTAGAATGAAAGCTCTTCACAGTGAAAGGATAGATGAGTTCTGTTTTGCCCCAAGGCCGACATACAAACTGCAGCTGGGGTCTATTCAGTTGCCCCTCGTTGATGTAAAAAGGAAGGACAAAATATTGGAAACATATCTCCGTGTAACGTTATACAACCAAACAGGTCAATGCCGCCACAAACTCCATCCGCCAACATGACGGTTGAAACAACCTCTCTCTAAAACAATGCCAACAAAAACTGAGCAATGCAATCAGCATGAATGGAGGACTTATTGCACGACTGTTTCGTTAGACTCAAACTCAAACTCAGACTCAGACCAAATAAACTGGCGACTGAGTGTGCATAGTAAACATTCAAAGTTGACTGAAAAGGTTATTTTGCAGCCCGACTCTGTCTGAGGACCAGGAAACAGACATTTTGTATATTTTGGAAGAAGAGACCAAACTATCCATTGCCTGCAGGCCATAGTCAAACTTTACAGTATATTTTTGTTACCTTCAGGCCATGCCCCAACCCCTTCCTCACCTTGTGGTAACCCATCTGCCACTCCACTCCTCTTTCAACTTCTCTCTCTGCAGTGGAAGACCTTCCTATGAGTGTAGAAAGATAATGTGTAAGCTGGTTGGATCAATTTGAAGGGTCTGTGTGTAAGATTCATTCTATTTTCATTCAGGAAAGGAGAATTTTTATGTTTTTCTTACCTTGGAATGACGCTACATTCCCCAGGTACTCTTCAACATGTTTTGAAATGTTTCTTGCAGCCACAGGTACTATGGTACAGCATGTTAGGAATGGGTTGCAATCCACATCTACACTCTACACACTCCTGGATGGAGACGGATGCCCACACGTTCATCAACTGAACAACAGCAACACTTCCTTGTTTTTTTTCCCTCTAACATGTGATCTATCGAACCAATCAGAAGCCAGGAAGGCGATGCTAAGGTAAATGTGAGAAGAGAGTGCAGAGGCACACATTCAACTGATCTCTCCGAAAACTCTGTAAATGTACATTTAAGTAACTGAATCTCATAAATTCTCTTCTTAAACAGCAAGCTTCACGAAAATCTGTGACCCCCAACTCCAACCCCTCTTCTATATCTCTATCTTCTTAAAAGTCAAACTACATCTTTCTGCAAATCATATTTCATTCGCTGTTCAGTCACTTTGGTCAGAGGACTGCAGCTCTGCTGTTTGCACTGCGGTGCTTGTAATGTCAGTTATAGAGTTTAAGTGTATTCAGAGTCACTGGATAGTGTCTGCTACATGGATAAAAAAAAAAAATATTCTGTGTGCCTTCCCTCAGGCTATATTATGCATGCCAGTCAGCCTATCAATCACCACCCTGCAAGCACAGCAATCACATTCAAAACACTCCAAACTGTAGAATAAAGATGAGGGGCTTGCTTGCATTTACAGTGTATTGACAGCTACACTTAGAAAGACAGATGGACTTGACACAAGGATAAAAAGTTTTGTGATTTTCTTTTTTTTTTTGACGGTGGGTAAATAGGCCAAGAAAAAAAAACAATGTTTGATGTTTGCCCTGTCAATATGGCTTGTGCTTGATAACCATGCAAGCGAGGCAGGAGGCACTCGGCTGTAATCCTCCAATGGGATTGGGGAAAACAAAGTAGACCAGGAAGGGCTCACGCTGTGTCGGTGATGAGTGGTAATCATGAGAGGATGCCGGGCGCTTTTATTAGGGTAGAGCATGTCGGGAATGAAAGCACTTCTGAAGGCATGCAAGTAAACTTGCACAATACGCAATGATGTGGAGAGACCCCGTGTCTCTCTCTCTCTGTAGTATGAATGTAAACTGCTGATGACACACATCAACATTTCTGAGGAAAGTATGTACAAGTATTTTGTCACAAGCTGCCAAACTGAAATGTACACCAATCCTTAGTGACCACCAATGCTAGCCTTTTTCAGGTACTTTCAAACCATAGGCAACTATTGTTCCACAACTTAAGCGCTTTTTGTGCCACACGATTAGCTTCTTCCATGGCAAAGTGGTCATCAAGTAAGGATTCAACATTTTATTGGAATGCCTAGATTGATTGATTGATCGGCCACCGTTCAGGACTTCTTCTGCATATTTTATGTGTTTACAACCTCCCGGATATGGGTTCTGCGCAGACGGCGATCTCTCCAACATGGCGACCAACCAGATGCATAGTGGCGACATACAGCGGCCTCCTTTCCAGACAAGATGGCGGCAAAGCTAACAAAAATATTTATTCATCTCATATCATGTGTGACTTTAGTGGATCGTGGCATATCGAATAGATTTTACTTAGTCAAAAGACAGTTGTTGGGAAGATGAATTTCCAACCATGCTTGATTAAGCTGAGAAAGAAAAGAGAGGTCAGAGAAAGAAAAAGCTGAGCAGTTTCTGATTTTAAGCAATTCAATTTTAATGACTTAACAAACGTTTGGTTTGGTTTGTTAAGTGCATGATGTGGTTCATTTGAATTTCAGGGACTTTTTAAGCACTTCATTGAAACAGGGGCTATTTTCAAGTTAGTCCACTACTACGAGATAAAAGTTATGTCTGAGTTGGTGCATAGATCCATATTACATCACAGCAGTGCACAGCACTTCAAAATGACTGAAAGTGAGCCACATACGGTGGTCCCCAATAGGTTTCCATCCTCTTAAGTCCAAAGCTCACTGCTGCACAGCGCAGCAACCAATAAGCACAGATTGGATGATTTTTGAAGGTCAAAAGATGTCTAGACGACGAGGTTAAAAACTGGGCAGAATGTGGGGAAAAACTCAACCAGTGAAAGATGACGGACCACACAACATAAAACAAGACTTAATAAGTGAAAATGGAGCGCTGTATTTTTCTTAGACAAGTGATAGAATCGAAATATCACTCGTACCTGAACTTTCGAATAAATTTCTTTCTGTCCATTTCAGACTGCCTTTAAAGGCAGAAACGCATGCAAATAGAAAGACAAAGAAAGAACACACATAAAGAGAATGAAGAAATCTGCATGCAAATTATTTGAAATAGCTTGACATATTGATAAACACTCAAAAGGCTGTGAAAAGGGCTTATCAAAACCTTGGCCCGCAGCACAAAGACCGTAGTGTAGAAAGTACAAAGCCCGCCCAAAGGTTAATGGGATTCCTCCCTGACAAAAATATCTTAATATTTTGGAGAAAGCCACGGGGATGGTTGGTCGGTGGGTGATTCAAGGGCTCCTCAATGTGTTTACAGGAGATGAAATTTGAAGTAAGAGAGAGGTTATAGTTGTTTGTTTTGCATTTTTATGGATTCACAAATATCACATGACAGAAAAAAACTAAAATGAATGTTTGAAAGGCGCCTTTCATTTGGCTCGACTTGTCATCTCTCTCGTGAACACCTTACCAACGCCATTTTTTTATGACAGTAAGGACGGTCGACCCTACAGTAACTCTTTTGGTATTTTGCTCATGTTTACATGTCACACAAGGAAGAACAAGGCGAACTGAAAGAACTGCAATCATCAACTGCATCACTAGATGGCACTAAATCCTACACAATTCTCCTCTAAATACAAATGCACCATTTGAGATTGACACAATTCAATTTTACTTAAACAATGACAATAAGGTTGTTAAATCTTGAATCTTGTAAACCAAAGGTCTTAAAATGACGTTCATTGAATTTATTATTTATTTATTTAAGTGGCATTTTGAGATTTTTTTTCCGTCCACTCGGGGATGCTAGATATTTAGTGAATGTCGGCATCTGACGTCTGTTTTTATGGCTTTCTTACAATGCCATGTTGATTGTCCAGATCAAAATGTTGACTTTTAAAATGAATCACAGTACCTGGAGTGATAAATCTCAAACACCTTGCAGATAGAAGCTTTGGCGCTGCAGGAATCCTATATTTCCTTTAATGTTGAGATGCAATTCAGTAAATACACTCTGTGTGTGTGAAAGGATGTTTCTGCAACTCATGTCAGCCGAGCATGAGATGATGCAGTTGTACTCTTTATGTTTGCCTCGTGTATCTGCTCTATAAAACCTAATTCTCTGCTGATCAGCGCAGCCTAACCCCCCTCCTCCGCCTGCCCTGCTGCGACTGTAATCACAGATATCCTACATCTCCATATCGTCGAGTTAGTGGCAAGCGTTCTTCACTCAGCACCCTCACAGTTTTAATTGAAGTCTTTCAAGTGGAGAAACAATAATTATTCCTGCTGACCTTCGAGTTTCTCTTTCATCTACTCTCATCTCATTTTCTTTAGTCGCCCTCTGTGACTTTCTGTTTTTTCGGTAACTTCCCTCGTATCATTTTTGATTTCTTTTCGTAGACTCCTCGCCGAACGCTCCCCAGAGTTAAAGGGAAAGCCAAACATATACACGAGCATGTACACGCACATATAAGACATAAATAAACCGCATGGCTTCCTGCAGACGTTGTCATTGCGCCGGCTTAAAGCCTATAATTTGCAGGAGAATTATTCTGTTTTGTCCTTTAAGTGGCACGTTGCATCTCTCTGGGGCCTCAGATGGGATAATAGCCGTCTCTTAATAACAATCTCTTTTGTTTCTCCGGCTGTGTTTATTTTGACAAACGGCGCGTCTGAAGCATGCAAACAGATGTGACCTTAGCAAGCGCTGGGCGGATTTGTGTATTCGATTAGGTATGAAGGGAAAAGTCATTTGTGCATATCTTGAAAAGAAAGAGAGGAAGAAAAATAGGCCGATTTCATGACAGTGCATTCATACGGGATCATCAGGGACGAGTACAAATAAAATGAACTTTTTTTCTGTCCTCTTTTTATGTGTCATTAACTTTGCTTTCCCTTAAAAATCTAACTAGATTGCTATATTTTCTGAAATAATAACGATGAACACGTTAATACCTATATTTATATATATTAATGTCATTGCCATATGGTTTCCCATCGCCGTTGTTTCACATCGTGGGATGGATGGGGACAGATACGAAGATGCAAAACAGAACAGCAGGAAGGGTCGAGTTAAAGGCTGCCAAGGTCTCCCATGTACTGACACCTTGATATTTTCTTTGCAGCTGAGAACCAAGACAGACTTCCTTTGTCACATGTCCATGTCCATGTGCCGACCCTGAGGCATGGGTAAACACTTCACATCTTATTCATATATATATATATACAGCTCCAGGTGTAGTTCAAGCATGCAGAGTTACCCAGTCCTTCACATGATTGGAAAATAGAATATTAGTAATGACAGAAGAGCAATAGAAATACAGCATAAGCATAGTTTATTAAAGAAAGCGAGGTCAGCTCGTTATAAGAACAACTACACGTGCTTGCACTGAACAACACCATCAATACATTAGAATATGTTGAGCCTGTGTTAACTCAAGCATGTTTTGTGCTCTGGAGCGGCTGACAAAATCAGGTAATCATGTAAGAAACAGGTAACCTAAAGAGAGGCTGGTTCTTAACCAAGTTATACAAACTACAAGCTAACGGCTCAGACGTGGAGCATAGCCACCTCAGAGCGGCTACGTTGTTAATCCTGCATAACTTTAAGCCTTAATATAACCTGAACAGGTGAGTTGTATATAAATTCACCCTCAAACATGTTAAATGTTATATTAACATTGTCGCTGTGAGCCACTGTGGACTCTTCTGTTTGAAAGTTATGAGCTCTTCTTTACGAGTACAGAATACTTTTTTTTCCTTCTTTAACTGACTTTCATTACGGACAATGGCTAACTTTTAACTACTCGATGAGAGAGTCCAGTGATCAAGAGTGCATCATTTGATTCTAGTTTACAGACAAGATCACACTCTGGTGTTCTCCACCCACTCCTCTCACACCTTCTGCTGCTGAGACAAAATCATCATAATGAGTCCTCTAGTGCCGATTTAAGACTTCCACAAAGGTCACGTTGCTTTTCCAGCTTGCCATTTCTTCCAGTAAGACAGGAACACACTTGCACACACACACACACACACACAAATTGGAGCTGAACACAGAAGAATTTTATCATTAATACTTTAACAACTTACCAGTGTTAGTTAGAACACACACACAAGACACACTGAATCCATCAGGTGCAAGCAGTGTGCTGGAGAGAGGTGACAGGTTCCCTTCCAACTGTGAGGCATCGAGAAGAGACCAATGAATATTTAAACATGTAATATATTTCACACACACACTCTCCCTCACACACACACACACACCTACACACACACACATTATAAATTAATGGGTATATCCAGATTCTTGTTAGTGTAGTGACCCAAGTCAGTATCGATGTACTGTATCATTTGTGTGTGCGTGTGTGTATGTGTGTATGACAGGTGACAGCTAAGGTCACTGCACAGGATTTGATATACGTAGTCTGCTGCAAAATGACAACAGTAATTTTATGGATGTACGCACACAGACACACACACACACACACACACTCGAGCATATATAATGTTTGCTGAACATGACGCATTCCCAGAGGTGAAAAACAACTCATAGAGTTCTGTGAGTCCAGCAGGGGTGCAATTCAGTCAGTAACACACACACGAGTTCAGGAAGTTAAAACACCCAGCTGATAACACTGTGACCACAGCGTGATAATGTGATGGACATTAAACAGGCGGAGAAATACAGACACTCCATTTGTCAGTGAGTTTGTGGACTGCTAGCAAATGTAGAGGCTTTACCTGAGACCTTGATATGACACAAATGCCATATTTATATCGACTTTTCTGCGTTGTTTGCCATCGGTTAAGGTTCAACCACCACTGTATGACTTATGACTGTTTGACTTATGATTGTCATGGCCACAACACTGATTCGGTCCGTCCTCCATGCGACTTCAAACCCCGCCGGGAGTGTTTCAGAAGCGGACTTTGTCTGCTTACTCGAATTTGGTCATTTTCCTCGGTTTAGGTGCTTCTAAATATGATACATAGCTAATTTGTTTCACTTTTGTCTGTTTTTTATGCCTGGCAGTTTGCATTGGATGTTTTATTTTGGAAAGTCGAGATGTCGTTTTAAATGTCTGGCGTGCGCGAAAAATAGAACAGCTGCTTATTTCCCGCAGAGCTGAGCGGAGATGTTTCTGAACCGGGCCGTCGGGTTTTGAAGCATTGACTAAAACGGCCACGTATAGCTCCACCGGCCGCGGCACACAGCTCATCCGTGCCCAGTGGAATTTGGGGATTAGGGCAAGAGGCCGGGTACACCGTGGACAAGTCGCCAGTTCATCACAGGCCTCACAGAAGCAGACAACCATCTGTTTTTTTGGCACCACCTTCTCGAGAAGCAGCTCCTAATATCCGCGTAACAGACGGAAACAAGCATTTGTTCACATTTTCTTTTGCTGAATCACTTGAAGTGATGTCGAATCTGTAATTCATTTTGATGGAAACACACTTTGACTCCTTTTCTCATTCAAACTGCCGTGGAAGCCAGAGCAGTCAGTCAACATTAACAACCCAAGATGAAACATGTCATGTCACGGAAAATTTTCAGCATCATCATCACAGCTGGAAAAAAATTGGTAATGGCAGAGAAGAAAGGACTATTCAACCAACACACTTACACATCTACATACACGCAGGAAAAAAAACCACACACACACACACTGTCACCCTTGCTAATGAGCACTAGAGGGTGAGCTATTGCTCCCTCGTCCTCCATGCTCAGCTGCAGACAGGATGAACATGGACTTAACTGTTATCCCTAGAGGAATGCGATGACCTTTCCTAACTTTACTGCTGAATGTCTGTGTGTGTGTGTCTGTATGTGTGTGTGTGTGTTTATGAGTGTTTAGTTTATACAGCATGTGCAAGTTTGTGGCATTATTAACCATAATGGGCAAATTGCTTTAAAACAGGATACTGGACACACTCCTCACAAAAACATGAACATAAACACAACAGTATATTTAATAGTACCATAAAATGTTAAATTGGCTGCATGCATAAATCTGTCAGTCTGTCTGTTAGAATCATGAGACAGTTTTATGTTGGTTTACATCACAAAACAAGAGGAGGGTGCCGTTTTTTTACCGAGATTTTCCTCTGTGGCACGTTGTTTTGGTGCAAGTTATTTAGTCCTTACAAAACTGTCAGTCTGTCTTGTGTACCCAAGGTTCCTCAGCAGCAGCAGCAGCAGAAGCTGAAGCAGAGCTCTGGCTACCTATGACCTTGCTGCTGGTTCACCTCTTTTCCTTCCTTCCTTCCTTCCTTCCTTGGACCACTTTCGATGTCACTGACCACCTGCAGAATGGGAGCACCCCACAAGAGCTGCAGTTTTTTTTGGAGATGCTCTGAACCAGTTGTCTTGCCATCACAATTTGGCCCTCGTCAAAGTCACTCAAATCCTTACACTCGCCCATTTTTTTTCCTGCTTCTGACACGTCAACTTTGAGGACAAAATGTTCACATGCTGCCTAATACAACCCACCCGCTGACAGGTGCCATGGTAACAAGACAATCAGTGTCATTTACTTCACTTGTCAGTAGTCATAATTTTTATGGCTGATTGGAGTACACATTTAGGACAACGTGCTGCCACAAGTGTTTCAGCTACACTGGGCAACTAAACGTGCCAGGATGATGCGCAGTTAACATTGAACATGCAGTACTTGTCTTATAATACTTCAACATGGATAAACTTGGCATTGATGGAACCCTGAGAGACTCGAAGAAATGATTTAGTAAACTGCTAAACTGCTGAAAATTTGCCGATGGAGGACAAAATGTGTACGACGTAACACGGAGGTCGAAGTTTTCAGTCTATTAGCTTCAAGGACAGATTTTTTTTTGAATGGTGAGGTCAGACTTCGAAAAAAGATCAGCACATTTGGGAAATGATTAAAAATGCATTAATACTTGACTGTAAATAAACAACTTTAAATATTTGTAACTCCAAATAGCCTACAGCCATGAACAGAGTACAACACAATGGAAGACACTGACATGTAAAAGGTCCACCGTACTACGCACAGAGCAAGAGCACCCAGACTGACGCGAAGGTCCTCACAAGCTGAGAAATATAAACACGTATTCATGACAGTTTGCCAGGTGAAGGTTGTGATGGGGACATATGTGTGTTTGTGTGCATGTGTGTGTGTGTGTGTGTGTGTGTCTGCCCAGCCAACCTTGAGCTGAGGAATGACTCTATAATCGTTGCTCTGCTCTGCACCTATCTACCCTGCAAGCATTAGTTATTTACGTACTCTGTCTCTCTCTCTCTCTCTCACACACACACACACACACAGTAAGCCATAATTCAGGAATTCACATTAATAATTGTGCACAAACACACACACACACGTCCATAATTCGCAGAGATAGACTGACAAACACACGTCTCCGTTTTGCATCTTGCACCACATATACTAAGACTGATGGATGGAAAGACACACACACACACACACACACTCTGTGTCTGGCATGCAATATATCAATATAATATCAACAATAATACTAATAAAAATATAATATGGTCTCAGCAGTAATCCGTCAAGTCAACCGTGCCCATTTGACCCTTTACCATTAGATTTGTGTGTTATGTCTTCGGAGCAACAGCCTCGTCCTCACTGTTCAAACCAAAGCCTGATCTCTGAACTGCAATTAAAGGAAAATATGCGTATATAGAACTGACAAGAGACAAAATAATCTGTTAATAATCTTGTGAAAAACTTTAATAACTTTAATCGTTTCATTTAGGATAAACAAAGACATGTACTCAGTACCTTTAAATGCAATCCTGTACTAAATAATAATGAAAGTACGACACACCTCTGGGGTCTGATTAATGCATAAAATGCTGAAGGATTATCTGGGAATGTGAGTAACATGACAAAGCACATCATTAAACTTGCCTTCGCATAACGTTGCTTTAATCTTTAACCTCGCTCACGTCTTCGGCCTCATCTTGCTTCCTTTGATTTTAGGGCCAGCTTCAACTTCACGCGCCTTTCACTCGTGTGCAGGGAAGTCGAGTTTAATGAAATTCTGGCAGGTGTCTCGTCTTTTGTTGGAGCCAAAAAAAATTGTGCCCAACAAGGACCTGGAACGCTCCGAGTTCCTGGTCAATCTTTGGCACAAACAGCTTCCGCTGAAGTTTAGGAAAACAATCTTGAGTCAGGCAGAATGTGATGTGAACGAGTTTACTGTGTTGACCTGAGAAAAACCCCAGGAAAATACTGTTTCCTGCTTCTAAGGCTCTCTCTTATACTCAAAGTGTACCTCCTTCCCTTGTCCTTGTCCTCCTCAGTTGCACTGGCAAGCTTCAGCCTACACCTCACAGCTTCCTAGTCGGGTGTAGAAATACTGTTGTCACCATCTAAGCTATCTATACACTCGGAGGAAACGTTAAGGACTGCTTCACCGCGTTCACAAGGCCAGAGGTTTCTTTGACACAAGTCATCAAATTAAGTCCTCCATTAGCATCAGTGTCTCTTTGAGAGCGCTGCTATTAATACTGGCATCTTGTATTTTGAAATGAAGATGAATGATGATGATAATGATAATGAAAAGCCAGGATGTTGTGAAGGGACTAATCAGCAGCAGACACTCGGTAAAAGACACCTATGTGTTGACGTTCAAGGATCCTTGCAGGAACAGAGAGCAGTATCCTTTCAAAGAGTATGCATGGGTGGGTGTACCTGACCCCGCCATGCTGCAGTGTTGAACGTTAAACTGATCAGGCAGTGATTGATTCAGCCATTCCTGATCAATTGGCCTTCAGTGATAAGTCGTGTGTCAACATCCTGACACCTCATTCACACACAGTCCCCTATTCTGGCCTTCAGAGCTGTATTCTGGGTTTATTATCGATGTTTTACATAACAAGAATCTCTTTTCGGCGCAATGTAGCAGTTCATTTGAGGCGATCATACATACTTTCATGCATAAGCGGCATACTGAGCACACTGGGATTCATGTAATGGATTCTGGGAAGGATTCCCCCCTCTGGACAGGAAGGAATGTCTAATGAGGTCATCACGGCCTGTCAGCTAATCACAGCCTTGTGTGACAGCCAATCGTTCAGTCAGATAAATTTATGACAGCTTAGTCAGACCAGACTCCCACTCATGCCCTGTGGCTGTGTGTGTGTGTGAGAAGAGAGAGAGAGAGATATTGTGTGTCATCAATAGGTTTCATCCTATGTGGAGACATTTACACCCCACCAGATGCATAGATCAGGCACATATACACACAGCGTGATGCACACAGTAACATGTGGTGATCATTAACGTGGCTGCAGAATTGAATTTCAGCAGTTATTTATTTATTTATTTATTTTTAGTTTGCAAGAAGACACCGACAGTTTCCAAGTGGAATTTTTCCGACAGCGCACACTTCCCAATGTGCGACTGTAAGCGACTGGTTATGTTGCATGGGTGTAAAGCAACATGGTGTAGAAATCGGTTTCAGTGTGCAATACCACCACATATGGACCGCTGTACACGTGCATTTCTGATCTTAAATTGGCGACAGCTTTTCTAACAGCCGAACATCAAGTTCAACAACACAAGACATAGCAGCCAATTGATATTTCTCACCAGTCCAACAGCAGTCAGCCCAGCTCGGCGTCCGTCTTTCAGCCTTTTATTTCAGTCAGTCCCAGATTTACTCTTCCTGCACGTTCTTGCTTCTTCCTAGCTTCCTCCATCGTCCTCTTCAGTCTCTGCCTCGCCTGAGCCTGGTCGTGTTGCTCACTGACTAAGCTAACATTATCTAACAGCAGCTATAGCTGTTTACTGTCCACCAATATCAGTGACATGGCTGGTGGTGTGTGCCATAAAGTGTTAAGACGTACGGGTTGCAGAGTGAGAATGACAGAGGCACCATTCATCTGATTTTAGGCCAGTGTATGTTACATAACGTTGCTTTAATCTTTAACCTCGCTCACGTCTTCGGCTTCATCTTGCTTCCTTTGATTTTAGGGCCAGCTTCAACTTCACGCCCCAGGACAATACTGTTTCCTGCTTCTAAGGCTCTCTCTTATACTCAAAGTGTACCTCCTTCCTCCTTCCTTTGTCCTTGTCCTCCTCATTTGCTCTGGCAAGCTTCAGCCTACACCTCACAGCTTCCTAGTCTGGTGTAGAAATACTGTTGTCACCATCTAAGTTTTCTATACAAGCTTAATCCTTAGACTGAGTCTTCTTTGTCAGTTATTTCCAGTCTGACTTCAAACCATATTTATATATTAAGATTACAAAAATGCTTCAGTTTCAGTCATTAGTATAACGTATTGTTAGAAATGACCAATCTGGGGGATCCCTAATGACACACCTTTTAGAGCGTCGCCCCATGGATCGAGTCCTTACTGCAGCCTGATTTCAGATTCCAGCCTGGGTCTTTTTTGCTGCATGTCATTCCCCTCTCTCTCTTTTCACCACAATTTCCTGTCCATCTCTCCAGCTGTCACTGTCCAATAAAGCTAAAAATGCCACCCCAACCCCAAAAAAAGAATCAGTCAATCTGGATGTTATTTTTTTTACGAGACTTGATTATTTCGATGTCGTATTTCAGTCCAATAATTTAGTTGGCATACAAAATAAGACCTTGTTGTTGTTGTTGTTGTTTATTTTTCTTTGCGAGTTGTACTTGAAGTCAAGTTGGGAAGAGGTGTTCAAGGTCCACTCAGCTCTAAGGAGCTGAGCCCTTACCAGACTGTTACAGATAATTAGTATTTGGATTTTGATTCGCAGATATTAAATTGCTTAGAAAGGTGGTGCAGGAAGAGAAACACTCTGGACCTCTGCTGGGTATCTTTTTTATTATTTCAACATACTACCTAATCATAAAGATAAAAATTGTACACTATTGTATAAGTGATTACCATGAATGCCGTTAATATATAATCATTTTAATATTTCCTGAGCATTTCGAACACATTTATTCTCTTTATTCTAACCTTCTCACAGAACGTGTCACGTCCACCTAATGAATACAAATAACACATTTCAATTTAGTGCGTGTAACTGTAGAAGACTGAGTGTCAGGCTAAATGCAACAGTAACTGGTGTCGTTTTTAATTTTTATGGATCATTCATTTGAAGCGCTTAATGAATGGCCCTGAGTCGTCAGCATCCATTTGATGTAATTACTTCTTTAATGCACTCGAAAAGGAGTGTTTTTAATGATGGATTTTAACGACTCCTGTAATTAACACAGACAGGTGTGTTTCTGAAGAAAGAAAGGCATTTCACTCAAACCATGCCTGTTTGAACTTTCTGCAAATGTTCTATGTTCTGACTCTCCTCTTCTTTAACTCCTAATTACATTTATTGTTCTTTCTTGCCTTAATCTCTCACTCTCCTCTGCTGTTTTTTTCTTTCCATCTTACATCACCTCCCTCTCTCTCTCTCTCCCTCTCTGCCTGTCTCTCACCATGTCTTGCAGGCTTGTCATGATTCTGTCGATCTGTCAACCAGTCACACTTCTGTGTGACAACAAATCATCTAATCAGACTGGTCGGTGACAGCTCCCAGCACAGTGCAGCGCCTTACCAAACAGGGTGACTGTTAGGTGTGTGTGTGTGATTGTGTGAGAATTTGTGTGAAAGTGTTGTTTTGTTAGTGTGTGTGTGTGTATATATATATAGAGTGACTGTGTTTGTGTCCATGTAAGGGGAACATGTTGCATAATTGACTGTGTGTGTGTGTGAAAGAGAAAGAGGGAGTGCATGTCAGTGTGTGTGTGTGTGTGTTTCTTACATGTCCATAGGTAACACGTATAATAAAGTGGGTCACAGACTCAGGTTTATTTCAGGTATTATCTCATATGACAGCAGTACTGGCATGTTTTAATGAGCCCGGCTCCACAGAGAGACTAAATCTGGAACCTGCACTGGAAACCTTAAAGTGGTAATCCTCAGGATCCCTTTTTCTTTTTGTTTGAGGGAGTGTGGGGATGTGCGGTCTTGGTTTCCACATGTGCTGCTAAGTGCTCATTACTATTTCGCTGTGGTTTTCTTGCACTCCATTTATCAGCGATCACCTGTCAGTCAGAGAGTGGAGGTGGTTACCCTGGACTTTCTGTCACTTTAGCTCGAGTTGCTGCGCATGTTGCTCTTCTTTTCTTTTAATCCATCATGACTATTACCTCAAGATTTGTTGCAGCCAAACCGCAGGCATAAAATGCACGACACTGTGATTCTGTGAAGTTGGGGGGAAAAAAAAAGATAAAGATCTTAAAAAAGATGCCAGGGGAACTTCGATCAATATTTTTATTGACTACCATGAATTATCATATAAAAGCTGGTGTTCGATAATGGCTGGAGGCCAGCACCAACAAATTAAGACCAGTAACTCATACCCTGCGGGTAACAAACACATTGTGGTGGGTGAGATTACTTGTTGCCAATAACGATAGCTCTCACATTGTAAACTCAATAAATTTCCACAGCACAAATTCCATCAGTACAACAACAGAGCCAGGCTATACTCTGAGCTTCACCAACACACCACCATTAGTGAACATCGTATGTCTGCGACAAAAAATAAAAAAAATAAAGTAAAACAGATTCTCGAATTTGCAATCAATGAACAGTTGTGGGATTTAAAGATAACACATTCAGCATGTTAAGCGTGATCGAGGCGTGAGCTGATCTGCACAGGACCGAGAAGACGTTTCTTAAAATGCTTCGCAAATTCACTTGGGAGGCGGAAGAAAAATCACCAGCATCCAATATTATCAACTTGCAGAGGATCAGTGCTGTAAAAGGTGGGCAGAATGCATCATGAATCAGTCACTATGATTTGCATAAAAGCATTGAAAAAAAAAAAAAACATGAATATGTAATTATGTTTGTTTTTTTTTCGCCATTTTTCAGATTTTAAGCCTTGAACAGCCTTTTCTTCTTTCCATAATTGTTATGTTGAGCAGCAGCAGAACTGATGATGCAAACACAAGACAAAAGACCAGAATCAGGTAAACAGTTTATTGACACCGGGATATGTAATAATTTCAACACAACACTCGGTAGGAGGGTGAATCTGGGGTGAGTGTAGTACAAAGTGGTGCAGAGCTGAGCAGAAAACAATACGGGGTTGGACATGGCATGCAGGATTCCTGAAGCACGGGGTGACCGAGGTTTAGACATCACAAAAACAAAATTCACTGCAGTGACCACAGCGTTTGTCACCTCGAGGGAGGCTGAACAATCCAGGGGAAGCTTGGAGGTTGAGCCGGTCCTTTATGCTGCGCAGGTTGATTAGATGATTGGAAGCAGGTGTCGCGGTGAATGGGCAGGTTAGAGGGAAAATGGAGCACAGACACAAAAGGACAGTGGAACAACGGGAAACACAGGCAAAAAGTGTCAATCATAACACTAATAGGCTTTATTCCATATTTACAGAACTAATTATGATGGTTGTATGATAGCGTGGGAAGTGTGTTAGTGTTTCAGGTATTATCTGGCAAATGATGTTGGATAACAAACACTGTGACGTTGCTAAATTTCAGTATATGCGTGTACGACTGACAAATTAAAAGAAAGGAATCTGATTAAGTGGAGAAACACATGCAGATGCATCAATGCAAGGCACAGAAGGTCACTGACTTTAATTTATGATGTGAATCACATGTCATGACCTTCACAAATCCCCAGATCTTAAGAACGTCTAACAGTTGTTCTCGAACCCCACCACCACCATCATCAAAAGGCCAAGTGACGGGGTATCTTTTGAAGACTTGAGTTTGGAGATTCAATTTCAAGGAGCACTTCAACCAAGGCTGAGTCCATACAGGAGCATGTAAAAAGCACAGCGCCTTCATTCATTCGAACAGGAGTGCTGTGTTGATGAAGAGAAGACCACGCAGATGTTGACTCAAATTCTGCCGTGCAGTATTTTGGCATCTTTGTCTCACCAGTACCTGAAACAACACGACCGCACCGATACAGGCTCTCTCTGAAGTCTGATCAGTCAGTACTATTGTTGGACTAAACCTACTAAGAGCCACCAATGAGAGTAGGGTTGCAAGTTTTCACAAATTCTTGCAAAGATTTCACATTAAAAGCCTTGTCAAGCAATCAAGAGTCTGTTTAAGCAGGGCTTTTAATTTGAAACCAATACAGGAAGAGTTGAGTTTATATAAACAGCTACATATGTTAACTTTAACAGGGAGAGGATCAAAACGAGGCCTGATTGACAGGCTTATATTGAGAAGTGAAGATGATAGGGTCATTGTTTTGTGACCTTTCTTGCAAACTAGTTAACTCAACTTACAGTGAGGACACCTCTAACTCTGCCCCACTATCTGCTCAGCTGGGTTGTTGCTGAGAGTATCGTAATCTCATCACTGAGAGGACAGGACAGGACCAGCAAATCCGAAAGCCAACCCAACCCTACCCTGTGCAACATGCGATGTTGTTCTCTACCTTTAATTTTCTCACCCAATGTCAATTTCTTTTGCGATTTCTGACAGCCACATTTATCAGAAAATGGAAAAAAAAAAACCTTTTAGATTTGCCAAACCAATTAGACAACTCATAAAAGCATAGCGTCAAAGTGAGTTGCCTGTTATGATGGAAACATACACGGGGATTTCAAAGCTAATTCTCTCCCCTAAAACCTTTTTCCCATCTCATTGTTTCCTCCACCTCATCACAGGAACCACGGGGGAGAAGACGAAGAAACAATATCTTTGATGAAAGCATCGCTCTAACCTGTGTCACACTTACTTTTAATTTAGTGCCATCATACTCGACATGTCACTTTTTCCAGACAAAAATCTTCTTTCTGTACTCGTCCTGACCTCTCCCTCTCTTTCTCTCTCCTGCTTCAGCGATATTGAATCTCAGCCCTCTGTCCTCCCCCTCCTCCTGCTCCTCCTCCTCCTCCTCCTCATCTCTCCCCCATTCCCTTCTTGTTGTCTATTATTGGTGTGTGAATACAGTGGGAGAAAACTGGTTTCCCTCCGGGACAACAACTGTTACTGACTGCTGCCTGATAGAGAGATGAAGAGAGAGAGAGAGAAATAGAGAGAGAGAGACGGGGAGGTACCAGGATGGGAGGATGGGTGAGGTTTTCATCCTAAAAAAAAGGATGTGTGGATGTGAACAAAAAAAGTGGCGGAAGTAAAAGTGGATGACAAGAAAAGAGGGAGATTGTGGAAAATAAGGGGTGACGAGAGAAGTAAAAAGAAAAACAAAGGATTACCGGAGTAAGACGAAGAGAGGGTCAAGACAGATAGAAAGACTGAAAAACACACAGAAAACGGAGAGATGGAGCAACAAGACAGGGTGACAGTAAAAGAAGAAAAGCAAACAGAGGGAAAATGGCAAGCTTCTTCTCTCCGTACTTTTCTTTCGCTCCATTTCCATCCTTCCATCCAGATGAAGGGAACGTCACGATCTGTCCCCCTGGTAAGACGGGGGGTTAGGATGCTGATAACTTCCTGCAATCTGTCACAACACTCATTACTGTCTACCTCCAACTCCCTGAGACAAAGAGAGAGATGGAGGGATGAGAGCGGAGGGAAGAGGAAGAGGAAGTTAGAAGAGGATATGGAGATGAGAGGAAGAGGACGGGAAGTCGAGTTCATCTTTCTCCATCCTGATTCATAATTGTTCATTTCTTTCTCTTTCTTCCTGTTTTAATCCCTCCTTCTCTCTCTGCATCTTTCTGCTTCTTTTTTGACTTCCAGTCTTGTTCCCTTTTTTAGTTCCACCAATTCCTAAAAGCATCTCACTCCCTCAGCACATCCCTTCAATCCTCTCCCTCCCACTATCCCCACTTCACCATTAGTTTACTCCTCTCCCTTGCCATCACTTTCTCTCTCTCTCTCTCCCCTCCTCTCTCTCGCTATCCTCACTTTATTCCCAGCCATCTCTCTTGATTCCTTTCTCCCACACTTCCTCTACATCCAGTTTATGTGTATTCTGACTGGACCGGGGCTTTATGTGTTCCCTTCCCATCAGTCTGAGCTGCAGCTGACTGCGTGCCGTCCAGCCGCTCTGTGCAGCAGATGCCAGGGGAGGAAAGTGGCGGCTGAGTGTGACAATGCCGCCCCCTGTTGGTAAATGTAAACGCAGCAGCAGCAGCACATGTGTGCAGGAGAGGAGACATAAAGATGTTTGGAGATGTTGGCTGTAGAAGACTTTATGTATGACACTCATCATTATTCAAGTTTTTAATCCTGTGTCATATTTTGCACCACAGACTATTATTTGTCTTTTTACATTACATTATCCATATTTTATTCTCCAGTGCATCTGTGTACTGTAGTGTGGCTGCAGTACATATTAAAGGGTTGATTAGGATTTGGGTTTTTTCGTAGCGTCGCCCGTCATTGTGGTAATAATAATTCATTGTCACTGTATGCTGTGACATCAAGTCCAATATGGTAAAGAACACAAACAATCAGACAACGTACTTGATTATTAACAATAACTAACTGCTTGTGTTTCTTGCCCTGCCCGACTGAGAGACGTCATCACGTTTGCAGATCTTAGTAATGACTTGGCAAACCAGTAAATGTTAAGACCACCCTGAAGGGGTTCTCTGGCTTTCTCAAGGACACTTGAGTTAAAGGAGAACACGTTACAGTCCTCGTCCAGAGAGACACAAAATTATAAAATATTCACTCATCTTTTCTTTTACCTCAGAGTTTTTGGACATCCTGTGTGACGTTTCATTAATTCTCTATTCCTAATTTTGAGAATGGATGATGATATCCATCCATCCATCCATCCATCCATCCATTTCCTTTTGCTAATCTGAAATTGCGTCAGGGTGGCAGAAGATCCAGAAGCATCCCCAGGCCAGGTGGGATATATAATCCCCCCCTGACCTCCACACAGCACTGAAGAGGCTTGTCAGCCAAAACATCCCAAAAATGTCCAGAGCCTTCAGCATCTCGTACCTTATCCACAACCAGCACCTTGCTGACAAGGAGCTTCTTGACTACCTCAGTGACCTCTGCCGGGGATATGTTGACCTGAGACAGAAGAAACTGAGATAAGAGCAAGAGAGAGGACTTTCACTATTATGTGTTGGCAGCATAAAAATATTAAAACAGCAGATGTGGAGACAGATGAGATAGACTGAAAACAATAAGCAAAGACAAACGTGTGCTGAGAGAGGAGCTTCACAGTGCAGAGTGGATTAATATGAGTTTCGCTTCTACAATAGTTTCTTCTCAAATATTCCCTGCTTTTTCATCCTCGTCGAAAACAGCAACAGCACAGCTACAACCAAAAACCAGACGGCATCTAGCCCGAGGTGTTACTTTTTGGTTATGAAAAGAAAAGAAGACGCAGAATTGAAGATCAAAATCTAGAGCAAGAGATTGCAAGATTACAATTTTGATTACTTTCAAACCCCCTACCGACACACCCTCCTTCCCTACTTTGATACCTCTTCCACCTCCACCTCCTTCTCCTGTTCTCAGTTTGTGTTTCATTGTTGTGAAGCCCTTACACATCAGTTTCAACTGGGTCAGATATGAGAGAGGGGGAAGGTAGGACAGGAGCGGAGTGAGGAGAAGAAGTATCTCTCTTTCAGCAACTCTTGTTACCTTTATGTCATATCAACTTGTTTGTGTCAGCTGTCATTTCTCCCCCATCTGACACAACAGTGCGATGTATCACATTATCACACAGAAACAGAGCATAAACAGAGGTGATTGAGGAGAGAGAACTGTGTGTGTGTGTGTGTGTGTACACAGAGGACCTCTATTTTTGTGAATCGAGGGGGGATGTAGGTTGTCAGAGGCTCCAGGTATATATTTGTTGGCAGCAATGACAACTGTGGCCGAGAACATCCTCTCCTTTCATTCCTCTTTGTAACCCGGCCTTTTCCCGTCACAATGTGCAGATAATTTGGGAAAGGTTTTGTAAACAGAAACTAATATTTTCATCCAGAGGGTACAGAGGTGAAAGTCTGAATGTGCAAAGCCCATCATACATTTCTAGACAAAATCTGGCCACTGTGGTATAATGTACATGATGCTCACCATCTCTGTTAGCATGTTAGCATACTAAAGCTTCTTATTTGCTCCACACATACACAATGCGACTGTCAGGCAGTTCTAGTTTAAATAATAGTGATGCCGTGCAATTGGAGACTGGGGATTGGTTGGTCACGGCAGGTGCTGCTCCAATCCTGGACCTCCAGGCCTCCAGGAATGGAAGAGTAGGTGACCACGCCTTCTTCAGCTGGGGCCAATCAGGAGCCGGCGACCACACACCTTACTTTGCATACAGAATGAGACACTACAAGCAAACAAAAGTACAATACTCAGTCTTGTACAGTAGATGTTGAGATATTTCAATTTCATCAAAACTTTGAAAGAAAAAAAGTAAAAGTCAGGGCATCACGGATGGGTCAGTCGCTAGGACTCATCCTCTGGGTAACATGACAAGTCTGTGCTTTCTAGATGTCATTAGTTAGTTGGAAGTGGAAGCAGAGGGAGATACATGGAGAGTGGCAGAATACGGAGAAATGTTTGATCAAATCAGAGAACGATGATAAAACACGAAGAGAAACAGAAACAGAAAAGAGAAGTTGAGGGAAAAATTACAGAGTTGTGCAGCTCATTCAAAAAAAAAAAAAAACAGAGTGAGGTGGGGCACATTATCAAATATTAACCATGAGAGTTAATATTTAATGACAGGAATCAAAGATGTGCACACACACACTGCTTCAGTGACGCTGCTTCCAGTGACGCAGATCCTGATTTCTGTGAGGTCGACACCCGCTCCCTATCCTTTCTGTTCACAATGTTCTACTCTTCCTAAAGCTAAACCTAGCTCAGAGCATATCCTAGCCCAACCTTGCTAACTGTACTCAGAAACAGAGTGTTCCAGAGAGATTCCTCCATCGGTGTGAAGATCTCTGCTAAAGTAAACTTAGATATCACTCCAACCTACACCTTCAGCCACAGGCTTACAGATAATGCAGAGTCTTCCCTGTTTCGTGGTGTGCAAAGCTTCGAGACACGAGCACAGCAACGGTTTGGTTTAGTGGTATGGCACCTTCACTTTACTCCTGCCAACAACTTTAAACAATGCGCGCTAGTAAAAGAGGACTTCAATCCCAGCAATGTTGAATTAGCATTGCCAGCCGCTGCCTCCTAGAGGCTAATCTGACGGCGCTGGCACCACATAGGGAGAATCGGAGCACACAACGCTGCTTTATCAACATCGTAATTCATTTCTGGACTAATAACACGAGGATGAATCAGTCAGTGATCACAATAAGAAGCCTCTGCATCTATTCATTGTCTCGTAGGCTTACTTCACTGAACTACAGGCCGGCTTGTCATCATCGTCAGCAGGGATTTGGTTTTGTTGATAAGTGGTCGCTCAGATTTGACCAAAGCAAATTTTCGAGTTTTGCCCCAGTGGAATAGACGCCACTATTTCATCGAGGAAGATAGAATATATTGATGACAAAAAGTTAGCTTCCTCACAGGTCAAATCTTTTTTCAGTTGAGAGCTAAGATTCTTCTCCTTTCACCTAGGACAGGCCAGCATCGCACAGGGTAAAGAGATCATTTGTACCACAATTAGAAAGAGAGATAATAAGACATATTCCTCTCACTTCCTGCTTCTTGTCTACTTTTTATGCACCCTCTGCTTCTTTCCTGTTTTGTTTGTCTTCTTCCTAATTAAATCCCTTTCTCCTTTGTATTTTTGCCCTCTTCTCATCCCACTTTCTTCACATTTTCCTCCTCTCTCCCGGTTCCTTCCTCCATTCTGTCTTCTCCTTCCCTTTTCTCTAATCTATTCTATCCTCGCTCGGCTCCTCGCTTCTTCCCCTGCATTCTCTCCTTTCGATCGCCTCTTCCTTTCCTTTACTTATCTCCTGTGTCCTCTAACTGCTTCCTCTCTGCCTTCATTCCCTCCTCTCCTGTCCTCTCATTTCCTCTCATCCCACTCCATCCCTTTTTCTTTTTTTGCTCCTCAGAGATTTTCTCCCACGGGAGGCGGCAGCAGCTAATCTCAAAAAGCTGTTTTGAAAGGCGGCAGAGAAGCGGCGGCTCTTCCCTTCAAAACAGACAAACATCCACCAACAGTCTTCTTCTCCTTAATTTCCTTCATTCCCGTCTGATTGCAGACTAATAAAACGCACACCTCCATAAACAGTCTCTGGCTTTGTATTTATGATCATCATCCATTCCCCTCATCCCCTGACCAGTCGACCAGAGTCATTGCAGAGCTCTCTGAGTGTGTGTGCGTTTGCTGGGGTGGTACTTCGGGGATCACCGCTATGAGAAGCTGGACATATAGCAGCGAGTGGGCAGAGGAAGCTCACTCAAGCCTGGAGCTATAATGGGGCCTTGTAATAAACAGATAATACTGTTTGATTCTGCACTCCTCCTCCATCTCAACCAACTAATGCTGCCTGTTTTTTTTTTTCATTTTAATTGCACTATATCCCACTTGGCAAAATGTCTCATTTTCTTTTTTTTTAAAAAAAAAAGCAAACATCTCCCACGGTGGCAGAGAACAAAGCAAAAAACCAGGCTTCTGGCTTGCCTTTAATTTCATGTTTTAATAAACTCCATGAAAAGAAATATTTTGGGTCCAACAACAGGGAGACATATTGCCTCCAAGTGCATGAGAATCTCCTCGGCATGAAATTGTTAAATGTGCTCTAAATATGGTGGCAATGAAACGTAAAATGACTGGCTGGTATCGGCGGTGGGTTGGGAAGACGGAGGGAACGGCTCAGGCGGATTCTGGAGGAGATGATAAGGAGGATTGGTTGGGAAAGGAGGAAGAGGAGGTGAGAGAGGGGAATAAGGAGGGAAGAGGACAAGGGAGAGAATGTAAAATGTAGAGGAAGGAAGAGGGGATGAAAACAAGGGTGGGAAGGAGATTGGAAAGTAGAAGAGGGGAGAATATGGTGTGTAGAGATGAGATTGAAAAAGAAAAGATGATAAGGGGAGGAGAGCAAAAGAAGAAAAGGGAGGAGATTAGTGCAGGTAGAGGTTGAGCCAAAGTAGTGGAGAAAAAAGTATTACAGAGGAGAAGAGGGAACAGGGAAAGGATGAGAGTTTAATGTAGACGCTTGGGGAGATGTGATCAGGTAAGAGAGGAACAATGGGTGGGAGCAATAGTACAAACAGGATTAGACAGGAGATGAGAGAAAATAAGCAGTGATGAGATCTGGGTAGGAGAGAAGACCTGACAGGAGGAGGGAAACAGAAGAGTGAAGAGTGGGGAGGCAGGAGAAGGTGAGGAGGAGAGGAGATATAGGAGGAGAGTATGTAGCGAACACAATGGATTTGGATGGCAGAGTTAGAGACCTCCAAATCCCCCAAAGAAAACAACACAGCGAGGCAGAGAAAGACAGAGCCCTGCATGAGGGGAGATAGAGGTAAACCACACTGGATTCTCACTCGCAGCCAGAACCAGCCTACATTTTCTGCACTCTCTCTGGCCCCCGAACCAACAGCGTTACCCAGCATTGCTTCCGAAAGCACACACCATGCAGCGGCTGTGTAATCCAAATTTCAAAGGCATGTAATTAGAAGAGTTAAATTGGGAGCGGGAACTGTTGTGTGTCGTGCGAGGCGGGCGCTTATTTAGAAAATGCCAAAGTTACAAACCAGATTTTGCAGAGCACAAATTTCTATTACTGCTTGTGCTGTGAAATCACGGAAGAAAAACACATTCGCTATGTTTCTACATATAATTCTATGTTTTTATGATCTTAACTTTATACAAAAGCAAATTAGCATTTAACTCAAGCTGTTGTTTTCTTGCTGGGCTCGCTGGACTGAAAATTTAAGTTAGCAAGATAGCAAACTCATCGAGGAAGGAGAGTTCAGAGTTCAGATCATCACTGACACATGATGTTTTTTAATGTGCGATTTGTTATTTCAGGCACTGACAGAGACTTCCTGAAGTATTCATTTTATCAGCAGTTGGTATAAACATTTTTAAATTTAGTCATCATCGGAGCCTCATTGATGTTGAAGTATCTAGAGTTATTCAACATATTAAGCTAAGAAAGATGGCTATAACATACACCTACAGAGTCATTATGTTCCCAGAAGACCGCTGTGTTTTATATTAAAGAAGACAGAACTTTGACATTACAATACATTTGCACCAAATTTACAGATTTAGCTATAAACCTGCAGGTCTTTGGAAGGAAGGGCAGGAAGACAGAGTACCCAGAGAGAACCCACCCCAACCGCCTTCTTGCGACGAGGTGACGGTGCTAACCGCTGCACCATCGTGCCACCAACACCGAAATGACAGTTCGGCGCTCATACTGTATATCTGTTGAAGAAAATCATAAATGCACACATTGAAGTTGGTACTTTTATGGGGTTTTTTTGGTTTGTTTTTTTTAACTTAAACAGATAAATCAGTGACATAAAATTCACAGATTCGATAGCAGCCAGTAGTTTCTGTAGCAGTGAACATTCGTGTGAACTCTCAACTAAAGCATGGATTATTTAATGCAAAACAGCTGAAGTGTAAAGCAAACCGTTACAAGTGAGCTGTGCAGAAATATATAAAGAGAAATTTGCTTTAAAAACATGCCAAAGAAATGCTTTATGCATGAGCCTTCATATCAACAAATGCGAGGGTAGGTTTGTATTGTGTGAACCTGAGAGCCACAGTGTTGTGGGTCACTTTCACATCACTTTACATTTTAAATGAATACATAATGCATGAGTGTGACTGTAGTTGTAGGGGCCTGCTCATCGCTTTATTGATTTACAATTCAAACAGATTTAAAGGCCATCAAGCTGTTATGGCCACAATATGTTACATTTTGTTTTGTAGCAGTAGCAATGCAGGGTGCTAAAGTAAAGTGAAATACATTCATATGCATATACTAATGCAGTTAGAACTGATATCAACCTGTTGAATCATATCTAATGTATTATCATATCTTATCATATATTATCCTGCAATAATCCATATTAAGTAAATAATTAAGAGAAATGAGTAAAAGGAGAAACAACAGTTGAAGACATGAAGGTCATGCAACACAGAAAAGTTCAAGAAGTTTGAATGTGTCTCAAGTGCGGTTGCAAAAATCATCAAACACAGTGATGAAACTGACTCTCAACCGGACCGCCCCAGGAAGGGAGGACCAAGAGTTAGCTCAGCTGCAGAGGACGAGTTCATTACAGTTACCAGCCTAAGAAATCACCATTAATGGGAACGCAGATTAGAGCTGACATATATGCTTCACATAGTTTAGGTAGCAGACACATCTCAACACAAGCTGTCAAAAGCATCTATCAGACCTTCATGGTTGAACTGCTGCAAAGAAACCACGACTGAGAGAGACCAACAAGTAGAAGAAGAGAACTGTTGGTCAAAAAACACAAGGAATGGACATTAGACCAATGGAAATCTGTACTGATCAGTCAAATTTCAGATATTCTGCATTTGTTGTTCCCACCATGGAGCAAGAAGGTGTGATGGTGTGGGGACGCTTTGTTGGTGACACTGTTGGTAATTAATTCAAAACTTAAGGCCATCATAGCAAAATTCAACATTTTATCCAATCTGGCTTGCACGTAGTGGAACCAGCATTTGTTTTTTAACAGTACAATGACCCAAAACACATCTCCAGGCTATGTATGTGCAACTTGACCAAGAAGAAGAAGAGTGATGGAGCGCTGCATCCAATAAATAGGCTTCTACAATCACCCAACCTAAATCTAATTGACATGCTTTGGGATGAGTAGGACCCCAGAGTGAAGCAAAAGCAGCCAACAAATCCTCAGCATGTACGAGATTTCCTTCGAGACTGTTGGAAAACCATCGCAGGTGACTACCTCATGAAGCTGACTGAGAGAATGCCAAGAGTGTTCAAAGCTGTCATCAAGGCAAAAGGGGGGCTACTATGAAGAATCATTTTGCTTTCTTTACACTTTTGTTTTCTTTACAACATGATGCCCGAATGTTCTTTTATAGATTTGATCTAGTGTTACAGTGCAGAACGTGTGTCTCCATGTATCACCCCTGTGACGAACTGGCGATCTGTCCTTGGTGTCCCCGCCTCTTTCCCAATGTCAGCTGGCTGGCTCCAGCCCCGTGACCCTGATAAGGATAAGCGGTGATGGAAAACGAAACATGTGAAGACACACACACACACACACACACATACGTGCACACTCACTAACACACATTTGGCTTAGAGCAAATTGCATGCATATGAAGGAGTGTTGGCATGAGCAGCCCTGTGGGGGAATGCTAGCTCCTTATGCCCACATCTCATTCGAACCCCAGGGAGCACAAAGGCCTAAACTGATGCCCAACACACACACACACACACACACACACACAGAAATACAGACAGAGAGAGGAGAACACACAATCCTCTAGCTTGACCTGATGCCAAATGTGTTGATGGATTTATCTAAGAGCCAGGTACACACATACATGTACACACACACACACACACACACACACACACACACACACACACACAAGAGAGAGGCCGTTGCTGTAGAGTCAGTGGCACTAAAGCCCTGGCAACATTACCCAGAAGTCTTGGTGTGCCAGTTTCCATCATCCCTTGCTTAACTCTTGAGCCCAGAAGGTGAAATGAGGGTGGGATGATAGGAAAAAAAAAGTGATAAAGCAAGAGGTGGCGAGAGAGAGAGAGAGAGAGAGAGAGAGAGAGGAAGAAATGGAAAACCTGTTTTTTGAAAAAGTAAGTGAAAATAAAAAGAGAAAGAGAAAGAAGGACGGATAAAGCATGAGGAGGAAATGTATAGTATGAATCACAGTGCATGCAGTTTAGACAAATAAAGCATATGTGCTTTTTCCTTCCTTAGTTTGCAGGGAAACTCCACATCACCATCTAAGACAGGCATCCTTATTTGTATAGCACCCTTCGACAATAAGATCACGCCCCCTCCACTGCACAAAACAAGGACATTTCAACCCCCCCAAAAAAGCTGTCGTCATAGATACAGGTTTAATCTCATATTTGCCTGTGTTTGATTACACTCAGTTCAGCGGAGGTAGCATTCATCGTAGTGAAGAGTAGTGGTGCACCACAAAGGAAACAAGAAAAGGAGATACTCCACGGCACGGCTGCCGGTAGAAGGAGATGGCAGAGGCAAAAGAGGCTGCCGGAAAACGGACCGATGAGATGAAGAACACCAAGACATTGTTTTATCATGGCGTGATGGATTGTTCTTTATTTCAGTTTGTCCAAAAGAAAAGTGGACTAGCCGGTCTCTCTGTGGGTTAGTTGGGTCACATTGGTGATCTTGGATAATAACGGGTACCTGCTCTCACTGTAGCTGATTTTAAGACAACCAAAAACACAATGTTTCTTATTTTCAGGTGATTATACACTAATGGAAACATACTAATGAATATTTTATTCAATTCCTGCCAATAGATCCTCTTAAATGTTACACACTGGACCTTTAACTCTACTGTACCTGGGAGGGCTGCAGGCAGAAGTGTTATTTTAACATAGCCACAGAATTAAACACCACATCTCTGCTGCAGTGGACAGGCACTATATCCCTGCACCACACATGCACCCTTCAGTTTAGCGATCAAAGTCATCGTCTCTGTTATTAGTTCATTGGTTAATCTTTCTTATTGTGTAATGTATTTGCTATTTTCTCCATTGCAGCTGGATTTGATTGGTATTGTTGCATGGAACTGAAACAAAAGCATATTTGTTTTTGTCTTTTTCTTTTCTCTCGAGGTACAAATATATTAGTTAGGGAAGTCTCTTGTTTGGTGTATATATAGTTTGAATATGAACTATATCATTTCAGAAACTTTAACAAAAGAGCTTTCGCTTGTCGTTTCTACATTTCTGTGACCATGGGGTGTCAGCTCACTGATCTGCAAGGTGTGAACTGCAGAGCCAGACAGCACAACAAACATCCCAGTGTTCCTCCAGGTAACATGGCTTTTTTCAAAGATTGCTCTGTGTCGCTTTGAGAATATCTCAGGCCTTTGCTGCTTCTTGGCACAGTTCTTAATCTCAACGAGCAGATGTGCCAGCCAGAACCATCCAATTCAAGGCCCTGGCCACTGGCTCATCTGCTGCCTCGGAGCAAAACAGCCTGCTGGTCTGATCGCTGCCTTTTTTCTGCCTCACTGCTATAGCTCGCTTTGTTCATGTTTTCATTTACCTGTTTTCTT
Source organism: Miichthys miiuy (assembly GCA_036365135.1). Taxonomy (NCBI): domain Eukaryota; kingdom Metazoa; phylum Chordata; class Actinopteri; family Sciaenidae; genus Miichthys; species Miichthys miiuy. The sequence continues at coordinate 28,536,994 of CM071604.1, forward strand.
ATGGACGGCACATCAGATGGACTTATCAGAGGTTTATTTCATGTTGTTTACCAGCCTGTTATATCAAAGTGTCTTGTCTGGCTATATAAGTCTACTAATGGTGTTATTTGTTGAACGGATGTCAAAAAAGACAAACGCAGTGGAGATCTGAAATTTGATGCTTCATAGATCTGACAGTCAGTAACACAAAGCTCTGACACTGTTTGACCCTCTGGAGTCTGAAGCCTGTCAGCCACTTCTGGGATATGTTGACATGTAGTGACATTTATATATATATATATACACACTATCCAAGTTGAGCATTATAACCTACTTTGTTACATCCATGGAGTTCTTCCACCGGCCTCCATGGTATACAGTGACTTAATTAGTGAGTTTTAGAAGTGTTGATAGGTGTATTTTAGAATCTTGGATGAAACCTGGCTAAATGTTTTTCCCATTTCAGCCCATTTACAGTCCCAAGTTATGAAATCTGGCAGCTTGGTCAGTGGCCCTGTGCTTGAAACTACGCTGTGGGTACCTGGATGCACCCATCAGGTGATGTAGTTTAAGTTAAGTACGAAGAGGATGGAGCAGGTTGGGATGTACTGATCCTGTGTAAGACCAACAAATATCAACACGGACTTCTTTTTAACTCATATTGTTGATGCTAAGTTATGGTACTTACACCTATGGTACCTATTATTGCATAGCACATGTCACATTATACTTATTTGAACCCAAATGACGAAATATTCCAAAACCAAACTGTGGAAATGTCTGAAATGTTTCTCAGCGAGCTTGATTTTGAAGTCCGACAGACGTTCCATATTAATTGTTTGCTAACTTGACCACAGAGCCCGACATATGCTAAGCTGATGCTACCTACACTATAGTCATAGTTTGAAGCTCAGGGCCACGTACTCAACTGTCCTGTGTAATGATTTGGGAGTGAGAACATGCTGCTTGTTTCCAGTATTTATGCTAAGCAAGGCTAACCATGTCCCTCTACTTAAACTCAAATGTGAGATTCTCGTCTCACTCTGCATTTATTCAGCAAACAACACATTTGTTAGAATTCTTCTTCACAGGAAACAGTTCAAAACACAGCATACAACAGATGCTTGTGTTAAAGATGTGCATCTGTATAAAAAAAGCAATAACAGAATGTTTTCATCCTTCAGCTCTACACAAGGGCTCCATTATCATCAGATTAACTATGTATCCTTTCATAATACTGCTGCCATTAAATGTTTGCCAAACACCATTTAAATCAACATGTGCGAGGATCACGAGGCAGTTAACGTAACGGGGCTGAGTATACACCTGCAAGCAAAAATTGTAGAAACGTGGCGAGCGTGTCTACCAAGGCGCACACACACATATTTACAGGCAGTTAGCTTTCATTAAAAAGAGATTTAATTACTCGGTATCTTAATTGAAATGACACACAGCATCCCAGAGAAAGATATATAGCTAGAAAAAAAGAGGAGTGAGAATGACAAAGACAAAAGCAGGCGAGAGCAGAAGAGGGGAAAAAGACGGAGGAAAAGACGCCCGCTGTTTTAATTTGAAAGTAATATCTGTCTCATTAAATGCCCTCCTGATATTTCTGCTTGGATTCTTCTCAAAACTCTCTGAAACCTGACTGGGATCATTACAGTGACAGCAGGCAGACGTCATGCACTGATTATGATGTTATCCCTGAATCATGAGCACTTACAGTTTCTTAGGGCACCGTTTGAAATAGTCTCATGAAACTTGAGTTCAGACAGGCGGAAACGCAGAGAAAGCTGAGAGAAATGGCTAACTCAGTTTTATTTTTTTAAATTTTTAGTTTCCTCTTTTCATTACTGAAACTTTAATCAGTGCCGCATTAACTCCACATGAATATTGTAGGAAAAGTCTTTCTTTGTGTCTTCTTTTCCGTATCAAAACAATAAATTTACAGCCGTCATAACACCGTCTGAACAGTCACGTCTCTGTCAAAAAACATGGCATGATCTCCCTTTATCTTACATATTTGACCTGTAATTTTAGACTGAAATATTTCCACAACTTCTGGCTATATACTGACGTTTCATCATGTTAGCATTGTACTGCATTGTGAGCATGCTGACATCTCAGCATCCGCCTTTTAGAGCACATGGCTGTGCAGCTGTAGTACCCATTACTGTGGAAACTGTCAGGATGTCTCTACACGTGACACATATTTATCATGACCGTGGCCAAAATTGATTTTCTTTTAACAAATGTAAAAAACAATTTAAGTTATAATTATCGGATTTACACAGATGGCAAAAAATATTGGATCCATTGGTACATCCACTGGAATCGTCCTTAGTTCGGGAAGTACTTTAAGCGCAAAGCAAATGATAAAATTCCACTGTGGGTAACTCACGACAAAGATAGTGTTTGCAGAAAAGAAGGCTGTAATCATCGGGAATTGTTTGAGAATTTGGAAGCACATAACGAAGTCACTCCGGGATGTTTGATTGCCGTACATTTTTCACTTTGCTGTTTCATCATTTAGAGTTATATCAACTCCGATTCCATCATTTCTGTTAGTCATCGCAGTGCGTTGGACTAATCTGAAACCCCCCTCTCAAAAAAAACCAAAAACAAATGGCCTCCTAGTTAGTGACCCCAACTGTCATCCTGAGAAAAGGAGGAAATAAAAAAGCAGATTAGCATTTAAATGAGCGAGGGAGTCCACACTGCACTCTCCTATCTCATTATCTTCTCCAGTAGGTGTATGGTGTGTTTTTATAGGGATTCATCTTTTCAAAAGGAAGCAGGGAGCTGAACAAAACAAGCCCTCCTCTTGCCAAGGAAAACTCTGCAGGCAGAGAGAACACAGCTAACTCGAACTCCTCTTGGCTTCAGCTCAACATTCCCGAAGCTGTTTATTAATGTTTATTAATGTAGAATTGAAATTAGTGGCAAATCAATCTTTCATGAGTGTGTTTGTTCATCTGTGCACGTGTACAGTAGATAACGTAATATTCAGTTCAATTATGAAAAAACACAGCGGGGTAAACAAAATAATGTAGAATCCAACAGTGACAGTAGTGTGTGTGTGCGTGTGTGTGTGTGTGAGAGAGAGTGTGTTATGCATGTGTGGAAATATAACAAAACTACTTTTCCTGAATTATTTTTAACCTTCAGAAAAGTTGAAAAGCGTGTACAAAAATGTGTTTTTGGATCTCAAAGGAAAGTTTGGCGCTCTTTATTTTTCAATGCAAAATGTCCTATTAGGGCTAAATGGATGTTTTATCATGTGCTGTAGCTTTGAAAGGGTTTGTTTGAAATAGCAGAGGGTGACGGACACCAAATTGTATTTAGAAGAATCCAAAATTCCTGGACTAGCAATAAAATAAGTGATCCTTGCTTGGTCCAAGGATGCCTATATGAACCAGGATTTGGGATTCATTGGGGTTCATGAAGGTCATACCGATATTGTCACAATAATTTCAGATCCTGCCACTCCCACCATGCCTGCAGTAACCTCTGATGTTCCCACCATCTCCGGACCTCCCTTGCTCACTTGTACACTTGTTCCCCATAGAACAGACCAGCAACAATTATTCCAGCCCACTTCCATTCATTCCCCACCAGATCATCGATTCTGCTTGTCCTATAGGGGTCTAAACTATTTTCTCTGCCTGTCTGAGTTTTTCACGTTATGGCCTGCCTGACTTTTGGAACAACTTGCTTTCTAGCCTGATTCCCTGTTGGATAAGTTTGTTTCATCTCCTCTGCCTGCCAGATTGAACTTTTTTTTATTTTATTTGCCCGCTCTTAGAGTTGTGCTTTCGGGGTCCAAATGTGTTTTTACTGAGCCTTTACAGATATGAGCACACATAAAAGTGTGTAATCTGTTTCTTGCCAGAAACTGATGAATTCAGTTTTAAAGAAAGTTGAGAAGACGTACAAATAAAATCATTTTTACTCTATAATGTTGCCAGACTTTATCTGTGAATTGCAGAGTCTAACTAATGGAGTCACGTGATACAAGCACTCATAGCACCGGGCCATAATAACAGAGTTTTTTGGTTACTTTAGCTTAGTTTATTTTAAAATAATTAGCCAGAAGGTTTAGAGAAATATATGAAATGTGACTAAGACCTTAGATCTTTGCTATCTAAGCTGCTGATGTAGAACAGAAAAGCAGTTATGGCATTTGGTTTCAGTCGTGCACAAATACATTGAGGTGTTTTAGAGAGTTTGCAGGTTTTCAAGTGAATCAAAGTAACCAAAGACGTTAGGGCACTGTCAATCCAGCCAGCTATTAGATCGCGTGATGTATCTGTAGTTACTGTCGCTGTATATGGACAGAGGTGTAGACATAAAACAAAACCTTCATCATGACGCCTACTCTACAAGTCAGTGGTTTATCTGCGACTTGTATGAAATGGCGCAACACCAAGCTAGCCTTAACATGCCTCACGTTCCACAATCATCCAATCCAAATAGAAATTCAAACACACCCTCCCAGTTTGGCAACCTTGTTTAAGATCTGCTCTACCAATACCATGGCTGCCTCAGCATCCCTGCCTGTTCTTCAGCCCCACCACCGCCAACCCAGACACCGAACTCTAACACTATGTATCCTGCAAAAAGAAAAACTTTCCAAACATGAGTTGTCTGACTGAACTGCATTTCAGACTCGTGCAAACAGTGAATGAAATGTATGAAACACTGTATGAAATCTGTATTCTCTGTGCTTTTTTACTACATAAAATAGGCCACATTTGTCTTGCTTATGTACGTCTGGGCACTGCATCACTCCTTACTCCTCAGTTATCATTGACTATTTCAGAATTGTTGCCGTTGTAGTTGTTGCAGCCGTTATGACAAACGTTATTCAAATTATCTGTCTGTGAAATAATCAAAAAATGTCAATAAAGTGATTATCACAGCCATTTAAACTCATACAAATCCCATGAACGTCTGATGGCATTTTGTATGACCTTGTTATATAGACTGAGTTTCTCTTGTTACCCCCAACTCTGATTGACCTCCAGCATCCCAGGATACCACACAAAGAACACGTGAAACCAGTGTTATTTTAGTTTCCATGAATGGGAAATGAAAAAGTCAGAATCAATTTAAAATACAGCAGGCAGCTGACGCCGCTTTGTTGAAGCAGAGGACACCTACCCTCAAGAGCTTAGAGCGATTATGTCCCAAAGCTATTGTGCACAAAGAGCTGCATAATTGCAATCGCCCTGTTGGTAGGCTACTATGATGAATAACGTTTCCCTGGTGGCAGATTAAATGAAACCATTGGCTTATAAGCTGCACGAGGCAACTTTACACACTGATAGCCCCAATTTCAGACCACAGAATAAAAAAAAGATCAAAAAAGTAGTAAAAAAAATTGTCAGACATGTCAAAAATATAACTGAATACATCAATGCGTACTGTTAAATAATTCAAATAGTGTAGAGATAAATAAAGCTTTATATTCCTTTTAACATGAAACAATAAAATAAATCTGAAGGCGTAAACTTTTCAGAGCCCTCAGGGGATGAGCCTTTGATACGCAGAAAGATAGATGTTTGATGGACTTTTTTTCTCTGGTCTGCACATGGACAAGAACTCACACCAGCGTTTCTTTTCTGCAAGTGTATGGCCTTTCAGTCAGAAGAAGTTGGAAGTCTTTTAAAGCCCCCTTTCGTGATTAATGAAGCTGGATGTGTTTTTTTTGTGTGTGTGTGTGTGTGTTTTCATCTTCTGCAATCATAACCTCCCGACGTGGCCTAAGCATGGACCTCGTGCTGGTGAAGACGTTAATTAACTAATGCCTTCTCATGTCAAGTATCAGAAAAATGTTTTCGTGCACATGCATGGGGGTCGCATGTCCTGGCTGTTGTGCCGAGCAGCCGCATGGCTCAGAGGACGCAGGGTGGAGAGGTTTCTCTTTAATGAGGAAGCTGAGGCAAATGTTTCATGAACTTTTCAAAGAGTTTTAACTTTCAGCTGTACATTGCGTAGGCTCCACTGAACAGATGTTTTATTAAACATGTCAAGCATTTATGGAACTCAGCGTATCATTTGTGGATATGTTCACAAAAGACTTTGTGGCTTGTTTGAAGTGACTTAATTCAAACCAAACAAGGATCCGTACAGTTGTTTGTTGTTTGTTTGTGGTGAATGTTGGAGACCTGTAGACAGTGTTAATGTAAAACGGTGATTCTAATGAAGCATTTCATATATATGAGAGAGAGAACTAAACTTTTTGAAGGTGTCAGCTTCATGTCAGATTTTGGAGAAGGTGGAGGATCGTGACCTGTGCTGTCTCTTCGTCCTTTCCACTAGACTGAACATGTTGCATGTAACAAACACCCATGCACAGAAACTTCTCCTTCTGCCCTGTATCTGTCTCCACGGTTACAGAAACAGCAGTGGTGATTGAAACTTATTCATTATTCATGCACCTACAGGTACATACAGTCTACAGATCTCAGACACACAAACACCTAAGCATGCACACAAACACACACACACAGACACACACACTCCTTGTCTATGTCTCAGAGTCAGAGCAACTTAGGAAAAGTCACCTCTGACCTTTCTGTCTCTGTGTATGAGAGCACACACACACACACACACATAAAGAGAGAGGGAGAGGGTCAAGGCAGGTACAGTATAAGTGTAGCCTTTGACATCTTCTGTCTCCATCTCCCGACATTATCAGCTGACCTCATTCATTATATAGTGACCCACACAAATTATACATTTCCACACAGACATGCACTCACATACACAGTCTCAGTACTTCTGGGTTCATTGAGTTTTCTCCTCTGTACATTTTTAATTCCTTTATGTTTTCTCTCCTTTCATTTATATTGATTTGGTTATATAAATACATTAAAATAAGCTCCATATGTTTCAACATTTGTTACATTTATAATTAAAAGAAAAAGTGCAATCAAACTCTCTCTAAACTTTGAGAGGTTAACTAAGCTTGGGTTGATGAGGTCTTGTTACAAATCATCTAATTCCAAAGTTCCCAGCAAAAGGCATGAAACTCTCCAGTGCTTACACATTCATAGTTTCAGATCAGACTCAGACGTAACCAAGGAGCCATCACTTTAAAAAGGCCAGTGTCATCTGCAAACTTGAGCACTTTCTATTGCCCCACATGTCTGTTACTGCTCTATAAAAGTATAGCCCAACCCAATCTCCCCTATTATTCATTTTAAACATGTTAACTGCCTCAATAAAAACGCACTCATGCGTTCACAAAATCAGTGCTATCCCCAACCCCAACCTCTAGGACCAGTAAAGCAATTACATGCACAGCACCACAGTCCCCCTGCCACCTCCTCAACTCATCCTTCACACTGCCCTCATCCGGTCACAGGTGCAGGTCCCTGGCCTGCGAAATGAGTTTGGTCCCCTCTGCCATAGCATCTCTAAACAAAACACCCCAGTAACTGCCAAGTGTTGGGAGCTAGATGTATTGGATTATGGGTGGAAAATGGCATCAGCACTAATACCAACAGCCTAACAGTGACTGTACTTGTCAGGGACAAAAAGACACAATATTTGAAATTATCACCAGAAGAAACAGCAGTCTGACACAGTGTCAACAAAATTAAAGATATTTAGATTCATGTCAGGACTGCTGTGTGTCTGATTCTGTCTTTGTGTGTGAGGAGGCCGCAGGTTAAGAATTTTCCTATGGTAATAGATCATTGTCATCCAGCCGAATGCCTGAAGGACCCCTTCATCTGAGCCAGGAACCTATCATTCTAGCCGGGCATCCCAACGGGCACCAGAGGGAAAGAGCAGAGGGAAGTGGAGAGTTGCGACTGATTCAGCTGGAGGAGGAAAAGGAACTCAGAAAGAGGGAATGGCTTAGAGGGAAGAATGTGAGGAGAGACTAAAGAGTGAGACCGAGAGTCATTTAGCCTGGAGTTATGGGCCTTCTCCCAAGCTGCCACATGCACACGCACAAACACACATTTGCCATCAGTCCAATTAAAAGACTTATTTTCCAACTTTTTATGTGAAAGTGACTAATGGGAACAACAAGTTTTGAATTTGGTCCAGCACTGAGTGAGTGCACTCCATCCTGTTGTCATGAAAGAGGCTACAATGTAGTCCTTGGAGGCAATTGTGTACCATCGAATTACATCCATTAAAAGTGCTTGTTTTTGCCACTAAAACAAACACAGAGCTTCTCCAGTCAGCGTTACTACATTCACATTTCCACCGTTCCTTCCCCTTAAATGGGACTTGGTTAGATACACAGCAGATCAACAGAAAAGTACTGAAAACGTTCAATGGGCATGTTGTCAGACACAATCTGAGCTGGTCAGTGGCACAAACAAGCAATTTTAACTCTTGTACGTCCACCTTTGGACGTACAGGCTTACAGTGTAGCTGCAGCTCTCTCCTGTCGACTCCATTGGTCAGTTAAGTTAGTCAGACACAAAAACAATGAAGAAGTACCACAACAGCAAAGAAGCATACCCAAATGTGAATTTACACTATAGGCCTGCTGGAAAAAGGCCACTCTCAGGGTAACATATGAATAATGCAAGCACTTATAAACAAGCAAAGGTCATAAACTTGTCTTATGAGGCCACTGCCACTCAAGCTAATGAGACAACTGCAGCAGAAAACTATCCTGATCACACGTGATCATGGAGGCATGGCAGTGAAGGTGTTCTTCTCCTTCAGCTCACTTTTGGGGATCGCAAAGTGTTTCAAGACAAGATGTGGTTCACAAAACTTTTCCGGGATTTTCTCGGTCTGTCAATTGTCCAATTCGGTCCACGGCTTGTGCATGACACATCCTGATCAGGTCCTCAAACTCCCTCACTTGACTCCTCTTAACTGAGAGGAGCAAAAGTTGTACTCTGATCTGTGTCCACCCTGTCCCAAAAGGATGAGCCTATAGACAGCTTTTATTCACCACATCATATCACTCCAGGTGAAGGTTACATTTTAGATGGAATGCTAAATTGAAAGATTCAGACAGTCCGATGCAAGGTCTGCATCTTAATAGATGCTGCTTCAGCCCGTCTGTCGAGCTCACAGTCCAGGTTACCCTCGCTTTGTGAACGATACGGTGACAGTTTGTCTTAAGGCAGAACGCTACAGCCAGGGGCGTCCTGGAGGCCACAGCAGGGAACTACAAAAGGAGTTTAAAATAAATAAAACTAAAGTAAGACTTTATTGATTCCCAGGAAGGACCACCAGGGAAGTAGGTATAGAAACAGGATACATATAACGAATAAATCAAAGTTGTCCATCATCTCTACCTCCTCTTCCTGGGGATCTCTGGGGCAAGGGGTCTCCTGCTCCCCCTGGGAATGACCCACAACCCCCTTTTTCTTCAATCAGACTTTGGTACTCTTCGTGGTACTTCAGTGACATTGGAGGAGTCACCCGAGAATTCTCGGAGGTGACGAGTTCCCGGAAGTCAGAGGTGGAAAGTGTGAATGGAATTTGTGCCAGTGCAGTTCGTCGTGGTGCTCTGCTGTTACTCATTACTATGTCTGAGACACCACCACCATCCGACTGGACACGCTGCTGCCGGCCAGTCAAAATAAATCAATCAGGCTCATAACATTTCCTTCAAAACATCCCACCCACCCTCACTCAGTCTATAGCTCTCTCTTTCTTTGCTCTCTCCTCACAATCAAGCGATTCCCTCTTACTCTCTCTTTACCCCCCAGCTGAATGAATCACAGCTCTCCACTCCCCCCTGCTTTTCTTCCTCCAAAGCCAATCTCTCCATTCACTGTTCTAATTAGAGTGTTCATTCCCAGTGACTCTGCCCCATACCTCTACTCTGCTCGATGGGAGTTCTCCATGTTAAATAATGGATGAGCGAAGGACCTGTGTGTGTGTGTGTGTGTGTGTGTGTGGATGTGCGCGTGAGTGAGGGACTGAGCGGGATCTAGTGTGTGTAAACAAGCAAGACAGCAACACACAGAGAATCGGTGTGTTTTCTATGTGTACGTGTGTGTATATGTGTGCAGACCGCAGGGACAGGCCTTTGCCATGGTAATAGATCATTGTCATCGAGCCCACTGCCTGAAGGACCCCTTCATCTGAGCCAGGAACCCATCATTCTAGTCGGGCATCTCAACGGGCACCATGGGGGCCCTTTAGTCATTTAGCCTGGAGTAATGGACCACATGCACACACACACACACACACACACACACACAAATGCACGAAACGCACATCTGCAGTGTACTCAAACCAACTCACACACAAATTATACCTGATAATATTTTCTAGTTTAATGTCCCTGCAGTCTTTTACCCAGAAAGCTGATGTGTTTTTTTTTTTGGTTAGACAAAGTGTGTGTGCTCAAGAGGCAAGAGAGGAAAATGGAGAGCAGGCAAACACAAGGTGAAAGCTTCATTAGGATGATCATTAAATATGGATAAACTCATTCCACAGATCAAAATAGAAAAAGAGGAGCTCGGGCCATAAAGTGTGTTGGAGACGGCGGAGGCAGGGGAGAGGGGTGGTGGAGGAGGAGGAAGGGGGTGTATTTTCGCAAATCACTCGAGAACTCACACGCTAGAATTTACACTCACAGGAAATGTTCCTATATCGTCCTCCGTCTCAATTTGAAGTCCCAGAAAAAGATTTGCGCGAGTCAATATTTGAGCGCGATGCCGCAGCAGCCGCAAACCTATTTGCTTTCATTTTCATTTTTCTTGATTATGTTTCCTCGTTTAACTCTTCATGCGGCTTCTGTTGCAACCTCAGGGATTCCAGCTTGTGCGCGTGAGAAGGTTTGATACGCACGGTTTTAATAAACAAGACGCATCTCCACATAAACACACGCAAACACCCGTTACTGGTAAGTGCACGTGCACACACACAAATACACACAGGGCTGTCTGAAAGCTGTTTGTCATGACGAGGTGACTTTGGTCAGACTGTGTCCTGTCTGGATCTGGAAGGACACACTGTTATATTCAATGACACACACACACACACACACACACACACATCTTTATCTCCTAGTGTGTCTGGGCCAGCAGCACAGTGTCACCTCTTAATGACAAAGACACAAATGTGTCCTTCTGCCTTCTTTGTTTATCTCCGCTCTCCTTTCACTGGCTTTTAAGTTTAACCTACTTGATTTACCAGTGTAAGTGGACATGACCGGAATGATGAGATTATTTGAAAGTATTTCAAAAACTGAAATTTAGTTGAAGCTACAACTGGAAATAGACACCATGTCAGGAGTTTGTCCCAGAATATCATTATGTGGATCCAAATATGGTGTATTTCAAAATAATTTAGCACACTAATGGTCGATTGGAGCATAAAGTATACTGATGTATCCTCAAAACGAGTGCATTCACTAAGTTTAGCATAGCAGGCACTAAGTTTAGCCAAGACCAGAAGAACAGAAGTGTGGTTTGTCATTACTGTGTCACTCTGAAGTGCCTAAGAGACAAAAACAGTTAATTTATACTGATTAACTTGTAATAAGAATATTGACTTTTCCTGTAATGAGAAAAAAATCTATTGCTACCATACAAGATGTTCTCACACCCAACAGGGCTGCTGGGTCAGTAGACCTGTGCTTTGAGCCAGCGGTCACCAACCACCGGGCTGCGGACCGGTCATTTGCTACTGGGCCACACAGAAAGAGAGTATACAAAACATTTTATTGATTATTGGAGTCTGAGAGAGGCTTTTATTTTGAAAAATGACCGGATACATCCATCTGTAGGTCTGAGCCTCTTGACACACGTCAAGACACGTCAAGATGCTCGCTCACGTGATACGTTACTCCAAAACAAAATTATGGAGTAGACTAGACATAAGGAACACACTTCGAGTGTCATTGTCTCACATTACATCACATGTCTCACTTCGATGGGACCAGCTCGTTGCAAACAAGCTCAGGGCTCGTGACTAATTCAACCTTTTTATGTACTTCGTATTTGTTTTCATGCCAGTCATATCATTTTATTTTGTCATATTTATCCACTAAACTTTGAAGGCAAATCCATGAAAATATTGACCTACATGAAACCGTGGTCCGTGGTGCAAAAAAAAGGTTGTGTCTTTTGGGGTCGTGCAGAGCTCTGAGGCGAACTTAGAAATGATAGATATGCAACATTTGGTTAGACTTTCAAAATAAAGAAGAAACTATTTGAGTTTGGCAGTTTGGTTAGCACCGGGCACTAAAGCCTTGGTTAGGTTCATAAAAAGTGTAATGGTTGAGTTAAAATAACAGAAAATGTGGTGATTTAAGATGAAGAAAAATGTTCATGCTAATGCACCGCTTCTTTTTTTCCTGAGTCTGCCCTGAGTCAGCTCCCGCAGCGCATTGTGTGCGTCATATTCAAAAGATAACATAAAATGAACACAGCTCTTTAACTTTGCTGCAAATGGGTTATTATTAAAATGGCAGACTGTGTTTTGTTCATGTTCATTTATGTGAACAGTGTGAGGTATGTTAGGTGAGTGGCCCCATGCAAGGCTCCTACTCACCAGAAAATGGAATTGCTTCACGGATAACAGAGACAACATTGTTTTCATAATAGTGGCCTTGTATTCATATTCAACATATTTAATTAAATTTATGTAGTGCCAAATTATAACCGAAGTTATTCAGAGACCCAACAATTCTTGATCCGTGAACAAGCACTTGGCAAAGCTTCCTTTAAGAGGCAGAAACCTCAGCAGAACCCAGCTCATGGTGGACGGATCTGCCATGACCAGACGGGCTTAGAGAGGTGGAGAGGATAAAACTGGACGTTAGTATTCTGAACCTGAAATGTTGGACAAGTAGTAAAAACAATTACTTGTTGGCCTAGATGAAACCACAATAATTGAGTGTCCTGTACCAAAGACAGAAAGCAGTGTTGGTTTAGTGGAAGCAGGTGGTGGATCCTGGGATCATTCTGGAAATCTGGGTTTTTAAAAAAACAGACTTCTGTCCCGCTTTGTGACTCATTCTTTAAATAAAGCTGACTTGACTTCACCTGCAGCTCTCTGTCTCTCTCTGTGCCACTTTCATCTGCCCTCTTTAGGTATTCCCTCTCCCTCCATCCATCCATCCCCTTATCCCAAAACACTTAACAGATTTCTCCTTTGCAACATCCTCCTCCTCCTCCTCCTCCTCCTCTCAAACATCCTTCCCTCATTCAGCCTCTCACTCTGCTTCTTTCCATGTGTACCTCCCTGACTTGATCCCACCTTCCTCTTCTTACGTCTAACTGATTCAAGCTCATTGGCTCCCGTCTTTCCCATAAATCATAAACCTCCTCCCCTCGGTGTTTGTCATCTCTCTCTCTTATTCCTGTCTTTTTATTGCCGTCCTTTTCTAACTCTCCCTCCGTCACTCTGAGTGCTTTTTTTTCCTCTGTGTGATTCTCCTTCCCTCTCTTAGTCCGTCTCCTCTTTTTTCATCTCTCTATCTTCTCTGTCTTTTCTCCACTTGTGTTTCTTTCCCCCCCATTTCCAACGATCATTTGAACATTCACCTTTCTCTCCTTCCTCCTTCTTTCTCTGTCTTCTTCTATCAAACTTTTCTCTCATTTCCTCCCACACGTTTATTCTTTTTTTCCTTCCATCATTTGTTCTCATCACCTCTTCAGTGCTTTTCTGTCAGTTTCAGGTTTTTGTCAACCATACGTCCTCGTTTTTTCCCTATAAATAAACTTGACTTAAATGTGTCTCTTTTTCTCCCCTCGTCCCTCCATCCCTCTATCATCCCTCCACCTCATCCTCCTCTCTGACCTCTTGTCAGTCAGCTCTGTCCTCAGCCAGCTGGCTCGTCAGCACTAATGAAAATCCTTTACACTTTATTAACCAGGACTAATGAAGCACCCCACCACTCACAGTGTGTGCCTGTGTGTTTGCCCGTGTGTGTGCACATAATAGTGTCTAAATCTCAGGTGAAGGTGGGATTTGTATTTTGTGTTCTTGCAACTCTGTGTGTGTGTGTGTGTGTATGGGTTTGTGAATGTGTTTGTCTATTTTAGTCTGACATTGGCTGCTCTGATGGTGTGCCTTTTCAGACTTTGAGAAAGATTTGGATGCATATACACAGCCAGTTTTGTAACACGAGCTGTCTTCGTCATGCCCTACACCTAAATCATGTAACTTCCCCTTCCTGGTAAATGGATTAAATCCATAAGTTTTGCAATTTGCCTCATATTCACCCATTTACACATGGCAGGGAGCTGCCATACAGGGTGCTGGCCTAATGATCGGGAGCAACATGGGGTTCCATGTTTTTGCCCAAGGACACTTGCAGGCAGGAGGACCTGTGGACCTTTTAACCTACCCTGTGATTAGTGGACAACCCCCTTAAATGGATCCTAACCGACACATAGCTGTATCACATGTTGCATAGTTTATGTTTTTCTCACACTATGGGTAACTATGGATGGTAATGTCTGTCAGTTAGTGTGTTTAGCTGTTGGACAGCTCACCACTTGTCGACTGACATTCATCGGCGCCAAAAGATGAATCTTATTTACAGAGACCAAAACATGAGCTAGCACTTGGCGACAGTGGCAAGGAAAAACTTTCATAGGCAGAAACCTTGAGCAGAACCCAGCCTCTGCTGACTTTGGTGAACATCTTTCAGAGATGTGCCTCCCTCAGGGTGAACTGTAATCATCTGAAATCCTCTTTGCTTCACAGCTTGTCATGTAGCACCACTACTAGGTGGTGAATGCACTGTGGACGAGCTACCGTCTCACAGCAGGACCTCTCCCCTCCAAGACAAAGGACCCAAATTCATCTGGGTCTGACGGCAAGGAGCTTTTGGTCAAAGTTCCTGCTGGTAACTTGGCTGACCACGTGGATGTTTAAGGGGTTAGTTCTCTGAGCTCTCTTTGAATTTACCCCAACATGTGGCCATGTTACCGTGTTGTCACTGGTGGATTTACCCTCCGCTTATGGAGCTATCCCTGGCAGCTTATCTGGCCCTGTCACTTAAACATGGTGTAGGCTGACCCACAACCCTCCCATCCAAGCACTTCAGGTTATCTCATACTTCACCTGTATGAAGTATGACCTGCAGTATTAGCATAATTCCTAGATATGATGGGAACCTCGAGCAGCTTTTTAACTGTCCAGATGACCACCAGGAGATCCTTTTTTAAAGCGGTGACCAAATATTGATTCCCAAAATTCAGCTGAAAAATCACCCGTAACCCATAACAGAACATGATTAGCATAACAACAGGATGATTTGAAAATGAGCCTTAGTAGCTGTGTGATTAAATCACATGCAAATTTAACAGAAATGATTTCAACTCACTGAAACCCTGGTGGTGATTTTGGCTTTCTTGTTGTTGACTCTTGTCAGCATATACTTCCAGCTGTGGTTCACTTCTGAAGCTGTGTCTGGTTGAGCGTTCATCAACTGCAGCCTCTAATACAAATGTTCTAAGAAGGTTTTAGAACGTCCTGCAGGATCTGTGACACGGCACCAACTATTTCTGGATCGCAGCTCAACTGGACTCCAGGCTCTGCTGATCCACTGCAGCAGCCTGAGGTTGGCAGAAGCTGAGAGATGAGGAGAACAGGTTAGCAAGATAAAAAAAATAGTTGAAACGGAGTCGATTTAGGCAGAATGTGGATGGCAAGATTAAGATTTCTTTGCAGAGACAAAAGCAGGTAGGAAATGAGAAGATATCCATTCTAATGCTATGGTAATGGCCTTGTCAAACAATAAGATAGATATTGTAAAGTGAAGTCTGTGTGTAACTATTCTGTGTCTTGTTTTTGAATTGGCAATTTCCTGGGCCCTCAGACCTTGTACTTCATTCCGAACAACAGCAGAGAAAAACTAAACGACAAGCAATTACCGAGAACAAGCAATTACTCGTGCCGAGTTCTCCAGCACACAAAGGCAGCCGTAATGCGCCACACAGGCCATCAGTAATGAACACACATGATATTACACATTCACACTGCTGACAGGTCATGCACACATACACACACTGGTTCAGCGGGTCTTTGTGGGACAATGAGGATTTGGCAGCTTTCTAAAAGGTTATGAAGAAAAAAAAAAACATTAACACGAGACCACTGAGGCTGTGTGTGTGTGTGTGTGTTGTTCAGATTAATGAGTGGTGTCAGGTCACTGTCAGAGGTCTCTCTCGCCCATGCCTGTCAATCTTTCTCTTTGGCGTGGACATATAAATACACACACACACACACACATGATCTGACAGAATCTTGGCTGGCATTAAACTGTCATTGGGCACCGAGCCAGGTGGACGGCACCTCTCTCCAGCCACCCAACTGCCTCTACAAAAGCAACCAGAGGGCTGGAAAAAGGAAGGTAGGACTGGAAGAAACAGGCGGACGGACACACTGATAAAGTGTCATCGCAGCTGATTTCCTTCCATCCAATCTGGGGTGGAAATATTTGTACACTTTTAGACATGATTCAAACTGCTCACTTTTAGAAGCATGATGCCAGGTGGGTTGTGGTGAAGTAGAGGTATGTGATGACCTCTCATTTCCTGGCTTGGGTCCACCGTCTCCCGTGTTACAAGATGAGGAAATGAAGGTAATAAGCTGGGAGTGAGGACCACATTTCAACTGCTGTTTGCAGGGCTTAAAAAAATCCTTTCCACTTTATTAAAGGGGAAAATCCAATTTCTTTCAACCTGGGTCTTATTGTTTGGCAGTCTTTTTATCAGTGTTGATAACATTGCACTCATCCCTGGTTAGTCAAACTTTTTTTTTTTGGAAGAGAAATGAATATGAACCGAAATGATTATTAACCTCTCATGCCGTGTTTCCATCCAAATGTATCACTAACTTTACCTGACTTTGAAGCAGAGCAGCAAAAGAGATCCACTACCATTAGTGATTTCCAGCAGTTGGTTCATGGAGATAAGCATTAAGGCACATTCGGACAGGATTCAGTGCTGTTTTTTCCCATTCATTTGAGTGGGTGTAGTGTGTTTTGGCTGCAACAGTGCGGGCCACAGGGGTGTCCACCAAATAACGCAGCGACCTACGGTGGCAAAGGTGAGCCGGATCCAACTTTTGGAAAAATGACGTCACGCTGTGGCCTCCAATCAGATCAATCAATGTCAGTCAACATCACTGAAACCTACTGAGGCTATCCAGGTGGATTCATGGACCGAACTATCATAATTATTATTTATTTTATGTACCAGCATCTAAATCTAATGAATCATGGCCTGACCCTGTCTGAACGTAACCTTAAGTGGCGCCAGTTCTCGAGTCAGAAAACCAAAAGTAGAGGCTGCAACAAGAAGACATAATTAAACAGTCACCAGTTAAATCTCAGCTGTTGAAAAATAATGTTTGATGTATTAATGTGAGGAAGGCTACATCATCATGGATTATTAGCGTATGAGGCGCACCCTTGACATGAAGTCTTACCATAAATAAGACAGGCAGGTCTTACATTTCAATGCCACACAGATTTCATGTTTAATTATTAAGACGCTCCATTCAAAATAAAAAAAAATCAATAAATCAACACTGGCACAGCTTTGAAAGTGAAATGTTGAAATGCTGTGTCATGTAATGGCCAGCTATCTGTCTGTATGAGGCTTGAAAAACACTTAATACCCCAGAGATGCTCTGTAAGAGTGCTGCAGCCATGTTTAGTTTTCGGGTAGCACCTCATGTCAAATGGCATGCTGTCATCCTGTCAAATGAACCAAAGGAAGAAGAAAGAAAAACAATAAAACGATCCTGTTGAACTGGTTTCTGGCTCTAGCACTAAAAACTGACTGCAGGTGGGTGAATACAGGACATCTTTGTCAGCACGAGCGAGAGAAAACTACCATAGAGCTCAACAGCCCGCCAACAGGGTGGCACAGAGGCCGCAGTTATATGGACAAAAATTGTGCTCGTTATTGCACTATGAAGCCTGTTGACACAGGGGAGGGACACACACATTCGCTGCATGTCGAGCCGTTTGGATGATGCACACATACACACTCACTGTCTGTGCGCCTGTGTTTGACATGATGATGACACAGAGCTCAAATTAACAGAAAGACACCGAGCCCTTTGTAGAAACGAGCGCATGTGGTTTGAGCATGTGTGTCCCTGGGCCACAGTGTAGTTAAATCTGTGTTTGTGTGTGTGTGCATGTGTGTGTGTGTGTGTGTGTGTGTGTGTGACACTAGCCCACACCAGACACTAAAGATTTCAGACTCAAGCGGCGCTCCAAATGGCAGAACAGACGAGCAACTCGACAGACTGTTCAAGGCCACACGTGTGGACAGCGGGAGACATTTTGGACACAAGAACCTACGAGTGGATGCTATGAGGGTGTGTGTGTGTGTGTGTGTGTGTGTGTTTGCCCACTTGTACATTATCTGTGCATGTAGGTCTGGAGGGCAGCAGATATTATAGAAGGTTAACAGTGTCCATTACTGCTGCATTATGCCTTTCATCACAAGGGAAGGAACACATGCTGGTGTTATTGGGCCATTTATTTGATTAACGTGCATACACACTGTAGTCTCCCACTCCACCTACATAAACACATTCACACACATGCAGAGAGACATTTTTTTTTTTTTCATTAATAACATTTTTAATGCAAGGCAATATGAGATATGAGATGGAGAGCCGAATGGTGTAGATATTCTTCAGACAGCCAGAGATTATGGCTAAGAAAATAGACAGATGACCTTAAAATGGAGCTTTAGTGGATATCACGGATAAAAGATGAAACATTTCCAGTAATGTACAGCAGGCGCCCTGCTGCACTGCTCATAATGAGAAACATGAGGAAAAAAAGTGCAAGTTTTCCTGTTTTAATGAGATCCTGTTCACGCTATAACAAGATCGTTTTCATGTTAACGTGACATGTCTTCAGGAAACTTATTTCAAGCAATCTCTGTGGATGACGACCGAAGCAACAGTTCCTCGAATGGCCACTTGGGTGCTAGTTCCGAATACGAGTCAAACCAGATCCAGACATGTTTATATCTGGTTTGGTTTTGTGCTCGGACCCAAGATGCAGAGACAGAGGCCAGTACGCTTTTAAGAAATGTATTATAAGAATTAACACGTAAAAAAGTAGGTGGTGGTGGTGGTGGTGTTGGCTGAAGGCTGGCTGGCGTCGCGGGTGAAGTTATGCAAACAGATCTGAGGATTCATTGGAGAACACTGGCTGAACAAAGCGACGTACACAGGAGAGAACTGCAGGGGGAAAAAAAACAACAAAAAAAACGTGAATGAGCCACAACAACGAACAAAGAAGGAAGGATACTGCAAGGCTTGCAGCCAGAAACACACTGATGAATCACAAGACGCTGAAAAGGTGCGAAACCGACTGCAACAAGGACGACCTGGCCCCAGAGTGGTGTCTCGACCAGGCTTTTATAGTACGAGTGATTGTTGGATAAGAGACAGGTGCCTCTCCAGTTACAGTCTGTAACCATGTTAGAACTTTGACTTTTTCTAACAACGAGTGCCTTGGTTTCTAAATCAAGATTTGCTCATGTCCTCCACCTAAGAGCACCATCTTTCATGTACTATTATCAGTGTCAAGAAGCTCTCCAGTTCTTTTATGTGTCATTGTCCTCTTGTTCTACCATTGGATTTAGCTCAGTAAGAGTTACGCAAAACTCTCTCCGACGGGCATATTTCCCTTTCTGTGTCACAAAATGATTTCCAAACTTTAATACCTCATTGAATTCAACAGACTCACTAAATGTTCAGTGCAGCAGATGTCAAATGTCACTTTGCAATGCTTTGGGTACCATGAACCAAATGTCACTTACATCTATTGTACTCAGGTAGAGATCTGCGTGAGTGTGTGTGACTCGAGGTATACTGAGACTAAATTGGAAACTTGTTGGGTTTTTTTTTTCTTTAATTAGTCTGAAATTTAATTTCAGGTGGCATTAAAACAACTTAAATATGGCAAATGTGAAGATACAATCAATCTTTTCCGCCCACAGTACCCCTCAAAGCGCACACACACACACACACACACACATGCACACAACCTGTTTCTCCGATCTCTCAGGGACATCTCCCTCCCTCTTATCAGCCTTTTATAGACTGATTTAAATTAACATCTGCTGCTACTCCATAAAAAAAATGGAGCCTGGAGGATTCATTTCAATTAGAATAGAAAAAAAAAAAAGCACGGCTTAATTCATTTAGAGGGAGATGAACTCTGAAAACTAGGTTGCCCTGGCCACCTGTGAGGAAGTGGAGAAAAAACAACTCTCTTTAATAACAAAAACTATTTATTCAGGCGTTCAGCCTTCAGTCTTTTGTTTTGTTTTTTTTTCTTCCTTTCAGCAATGACACAAGATAATTTTGCTCATTCCTGGCACTGATTAGATCAACTCATACCTTGAGAAAGAAATGCCTCAAAATAATTCCCCACATGAACACTCAAAAAACCTTCCCGTAAGTACAAACCTCTAAACTACACCTAAGATTACATTCAACAGACAACAAAACAGCCACTTTGTATTTCTGCGTGCTACGTTCTTCTGGCTCTTGTTGAAGTGCACTTTGGGATTATTTTAGCCTACATTTTTTTTCCAGGAGTTGGTGGAGACCAAAACTTGAGCTTAAAGGACAATGAAGATCTGACACTGACGTGCGTGCGTCAGTCTGACTCAGTTCAGAGAGATGACGTCTATCATTTAATCAAAATTCAAAACGTTATTTATCCAAAGCTTCTTTCTGTCCTGCAAAACATCATTCTTCTCATACCATGTTCGCTTCTATTTGGCACTCTGTGGTTGACTGTCATAATCAAAACCCCTGGATCGTGGATGTATATATGTGTGTGACTCGAGGTATTAACATACTGTACATTCTCTGGCCTCTAATCTATGCATAGGTGGGCGTCTACAAGCTCCATAAAGCTCTCCGGCAGAGTTCAGGGCTGCATCTTTAAAGAGTTGATGTGATATGCGTTGCCTCTTCAGTACATACTGTATACATGCCAGCATAATCTGGACTCCCTTGTCTTTTTTTCCTTCTCTGCCATTTCTAAGCCCTGTAAGCCCCGTCACAATTAGCCACCTACACTCAGTGCGTTCCCCGCGTTATGTGTAATCATCACAACTGTGTGTATTGACATATGTGGTGTAACATTAATCCTTTTGGCATACCCACGCTGCGCTCTTTGGCTGATTATTAAAGTGTCACATCACATTTGGTTCAGCGTCCAGGACTGACGAGGCTTTGAAGGATTACAAACAGCAGCTGAGGTACAAACCAACCGAAAGCAGGCACGAGTTCAAACAGTGTGAATACACATACAGACACGATGCACATTTTGCATTGCATTATTATTATTATGTAGTAAATTGAAATTTGACTAATGGTTACAAGGTTAAATGGCTGACTTTCAACTTTAACCGTTGGCGCTCCATTGATCCATTTTGTGTCACATCCCCTTTTCAGACTCATATTCAGCCAACATGTGACATATATCAATACATCCATTAAGAAATTAAGTTGAAAAAAATGCCTCTTGCCTAGTAACCATTTTGTTTAGATGTTTTCTTCAGTGTTCAGAGTCAGCTAGCTGATTGTTTCTGCACATGGTCACAGAACAAACATGAAATGCTAGTGGCTAAATCCAGCACGATGCAAATTTGCCAAAAACATGATGCAGCCTGTGAGAAAACAGAACATTCTTCCTTTGTATCATTACTTTTTCAACTCACCGTTGCCACTGCTCCCTCTTGTCCACCGCGTGCCAAATATCCTGCGAGCATTCTAGTACTTTTTTTGGTAATGGTTACATAACAAGCTTCTATTCTGAATAACACAAAGGGCATTAATAGAGTGAATATGACTGTATCTGAATGGGACTACAATGATCATTTGTCGGTCTCTTGAGTGCTGCTGAAAAGAAGGTGACCTACACAGCAGCTCTGTGCCGGGACATATAGACGCCGAGGGCTGAGGCTGTTGGTGCTGCACTGTTGACATGCTGCTTTCATTATAAAGCCCTCAAACACGAGTGCTGTCTGAGTTTGTAGAGAGAGAAATATTTAGCCGGATAATCACAAACTCACTACAAGGACATCGTATATTTAAAGTAAAAAAAAACTCAGTTATAAAGTACAAACTGTTTAGCCTAGAAACTACACTGAAAAGACAACAACAACAACAAATGTAAATTTATGTAAGATTTTACAGTAATGTTCCATTTTTCTGTTTTGTACACAAAATTAAAATTATGTAAATTACGGACATTTTCTGTAAATTAACAGCCACTCTTATTTTAACTATTATGCCAATGATGACAAATTACAGCTATTTCTAATTTCTGTACAAAAAAAAATGAAAATTTCTGTATATTTCGTAAATTTATAGTTTTTGACATTTATTTGAATTCTAATATTTTAATTTATTTTGATGTTTTTTTTTGTTTTGTTCATTTTGTTTGTTTGTGGAAAAACCCTAACCCAGATTTTCGGAAACAAAGCGTGAATTTTAAAACAAGCTAACTTACAACATAGAAGATTAGCCGGCGGCGTTTAGCTCAGTTGGTAGAGCAGCCGCCCCACGCGTGAAGGCTCAGTCCTTGCTGCGGAAGCCGAGGGTTCGAATCCGACCTGTGGCTCTTTCCCGCATGTCATTCCCGTCTCTCTCTCTTCCCACATTCCTGTCACTCTTCAGCTGTCTCTATATAAAAAAAAAAAAAGGCCAAAAATCTTAAAAAGGAGAAAAATCCTAATCCAGACATATCCTGTAGTACACCACTTCCTTGTGCCAATTAAAAAAGTTTCCCTGTGAGAGCATCAGTGTTACCTTAGAAACTCTAAACTCCCTGGCGAGGAGCGTCCTCCTGCCTTCCCCACATGCCACCTACAAACACCTGTGCTCAGCGTAAAAGGAGAGCAAGAGACCCCCGGTGAGAGCCCTGCACTGTGAGCGCTGTGAGCAGCATGCATGGGAATGAATTACAATCTAATATATTTGAAGATATTTCTCACCTTTGGTCTGAATAAGTTGCTAAATTTAAAGTCTAAAACGCTGCTAAATCTAGCAAGAAGGTCGGTAAGTTGGCAACACAGCTATGAAGTCGGTTTCACAAGTACATATCAAACACATACGACACACAAACACACACACAGACACACACACACAAAGGCAGCAGATGCCTGGAAACCTTACATGGCCTTGAATTATGTGAGCAGGTTTCAGGGTGTTTGTGTGAAAGCTGTTACGATCTGTCCTTCTCACCCAACGCCTCTGGCAGGAACACCTGCCACACTATGTTCAGGTCCATCTGGAGGGTTCACACACACACACACACACGTCACACAGACGCACACACTCCCCTTCAGACACAGCCACAATAGTTATGTGAGTCTGTTCTTTACCTTGAAGATTTTTTTTCTTTAAGCTTTCAAAGTGTCTGAGCAAGTACAACTTTAGTGTGTGTGGGTGCTATAGGACCAAAATGTGTCTGAATTTTTTTTTTTTTTATTCCCGATGAAAGGGTGCAATTTTCAGATCGCAACAACTGTGCTTTTAATCACAACTTACATAATTAACGATGCTCAGCTGCGGGAGGTTAAAGTTTTATTTGCCGATTATGACTGGCAAATTCACTCAGCTGTAGTTAAGTCTGATGGCTCGAGGTGTAGTGCTGTCAACCCGCATCACGACGGGTCGTCAAGTCCAATTACTGACGTCGTCTCATGTGACTTTTAGTGAAGTTACGTTTATTCTGAGGAGGTTTGTTAATTTTGCCACATCTGGCTAAATTGGGGATGTCGTCTCACGGCAAGAAGGTTCTCGGTTCGAACCCCGGCTGCTGAGTTCTCTCCCCGTTCTCTCCGGCTTCCTCTCCCACAGTCCAAAGACAGGCAGGATAGCAGGGTAATTGGTGATCCTAAACTGCCCATAGGAGACTATGTGAGCGCTTGTTTCTCTCTGTGACCCCTGCGAATATGGAAAATGGATGGATGGCCAAATTAGTAGCTTAGCAGTACATTCAATGTCCCTTATCGATATTATATATTAAAATATAATATTGGAATAACTGTAAAAAATCTTCTGACTGACTGCTTTGAACAAACAACAAGCAGGTTTTGTACAGACATATCTCATTAAATGGTGACTGAAGTTTAATTTATCAACAGAGTTGAAATAATAATTATTTGTTTTCTTCAAATCATTCACCTCCAATTAAATGTGCGAACGGGAAACTTTCAAATTGCCTTAGGTCATTTTTTGTTTTTAGTGAGATCACTGTCTTGTCCAAAAGAATCAACCCAGCCACAAACATCCTTCTTTTTAGTCAAAATACAATTTAACTCCGCTTCTGTGTGAACTAATTGCACAGTAATAACTATCGACAAATATGAAACGTGTTGCCTACCGCTGTGCGTGTCTGTGTTCATTAGATTTTAGACCTGGTGGCGCAGCGCTCTGCGGTTCAGAGAGGAAACGGAACAAATACAAGCAACAACGGGAGGCCCGTCGGTAATTGCGAGTTTATGTTTTATACAAAAGCACAGCGTGATGCAAATGTGTGGGAATGTGTGTGTCAGTGTAAATGGAACAATCTGTGTTAGAGGGAAAATGACTTTTTCAGTGAGTGTGTGTTTGTGTGTGTGTGTGTGTGTGTAAAGTCATATAACAGCCCAGCATGAAGCCAGCGTGTGTTCCCTCCCATGTGTCAAAAGGTTTCATACAGCAATAATGGACGCTGTTTGCCGTGTATTATCACTACTGCCCTTAAGGCCTACACACACACACACACACACACACACACACACACAGAAACTCTGTGAATATAGTAATATGTTGCCACCCTGCAGGCAGACCGGTTGCCTGTATGGTGTTTTCCTCTTGGAACAAAGAGCCAGAGAGCGCGCTGAGAGCGGCTGTTAGGGAGCATGGAGGGAGAGGGACAATAGACACAAATAGGAAGGAGGAGAGAGAAAGCAAGGAAGGAAATGTGTAGGAGGAAATAGAAAAGGAAGAAGGAAAAAAAAACAATCGAAGGTGAGGGAGGATTGTAAAAACTGGTGTTGAAATAATTGCCAAACAAATCAAGTCCCAATAAACACAGCAAAAACATACTATATAATAAACACTTCCATTCATGTGTACTGAAATGTGCTCTTCTGATGACTAACCCCCTCAGTGATGTTCAACACTTCCTGCATTTCACATTAAAAGCCTCCCGTAGTGATGGGAAGGGTCAGGGCCTTTAAAGTGCTGTTGGTTTTTAATGTAAAACATCTGCGTATTAATTAAAACTGCCACCAATCAGAAAAAATGCAGAAATATGATATCTAAAACTAAAAACAGGACTGATTATGTCTCTGATATAAGCTTATATTACATTAAGGCTGGTAAGTTGTGAATAAAGTCCACTGTTTGAGAGTATGTTGTAAGAGGAAGAAGAGAAGATGAGAAGGGAGGAGGCATGAAGAGATAAAATTCTTATCTTATTCCACAGTCACAAGTTTCTGGGCTGTATCAACTCCATCTCATCACGATTCATACAAGTATGAAAGTTTTGACAGCTGAACTAATTTCAGAGCTTGATGCCACTCGGCTCCGTGTGTGTTGTTGTCGTCGGATTGTCAGTTACACACCTGCCAGTCACAGCGGGAGACACGTGAGCGTAGACGGCCATTATTAATTATTAATTTGAAACCTGAAATGTCCTGAAGTAAGGTTTTTTTTGTTGTTGTTGTTGTTTTCCTCACTGCAGTGCTGAATCAGTTGCTCTTTGGTTATCAGGACTTCAGAGACACTTTGAGATAAAGCTGCCATTTACTGAAGCCTCCCTTTATCGGGAGAGCGCGGAGCATGTGCAAATAGATTTCAAAAGTTTTGTTCCAATATGCGATAAAATATCTCCTATACAATGACCGATAGGACTGAAATGCATTCCAGTGCTTTGACCAAGGCAAGTTTGGAAGTGACAGCACTTTTACAGGTGACATGATTTAAATGACAAAAGACAGTCAGAGATTTATAGTGTTCCCAGGCCATTGAGTCATTCAGTTTTCCTCAGTGTTAGACTCTAACAGAGGCTTGAGAAGAAATTAATGCAATTTGCTAGATATGGAAGTTATAAAGACTTACTTGGACATAAATCCTCTGAAAGAAGAAGAAAGCAACAATCATATAAATAACTCCACATTCAAACACAGAGTGTGCACACTTCAGCAAATATATATGCACATATACACACATCTTCACATTAACACACACAAAGATTCCACCTGCTGCATGACAGACAAGATAGGTTGGAGGAGGAGGAGGAGGCGTGTTCACTGGCTTGTGTTTGTTTGTCTTTCCTCATCCTTCCACCTATTTGTCTTTCATTCCTTCCATCCACCCTTCCCTTTAATGATGTGTGAAGAAGAGGAGGGGAAGAGGAAGGAAGAAAACAGGGAAGTAACAATGTGTTATAAAA
This sequence comes from Miichthys miiuy, assembly GCA_036365135.1. Taxonomy (NCBI): domain Eukaryota; kingdom Metazoa; phylum Chordata; class Actinopteri; family Sciaenidae; genus Miichthys; species Miichthys miiuy. The sequence goes on from CM071604.1 coordinate 28,563,374, forward strand.
CAGGGATGGGCAGGTAAATAAGGAAGTGAATGACACCGTTGTTTTAACGTATTTGAAATGACTAATATTTAATGTAAATGTACGTGTTTAATATCAATAAGAATGCATTTAAGTTTAATTGATTTTTATACATTAAAGTGCATTTTTACTATTTTTTTTTTGCATTTGAAGATAGTTTCATAGACTGCTTGAATACGTACTGTATAAATGCAAAACACAGTATATCAATGCAAAATTGGTCAATTAAGCTACAGCAGACTTTGTTTTACCGGTGATAGACAGAAACAACGGAGCACAGATGCACTCGGATCATTAACAGACAGGCACAGGTCATTACCTACAGCACTGGAGAGTAATATGGACAGACAGGCTGTGTGAAAAGGTTGATGGATGACATTAACACAGCACATCTCTCACATCACGTGCTCGCGAATGCAAATGTTTGTTTCTTCCTGATGTGATCTTTGTCCTGGCAAATATATCAATACGATGCCTGCAGTCGGTTCCCACCAAACAACAGCACTCAACTCATTTCTGGTGCTTCTCTTGATTTTATTTTGCACTGCAGAGAGTATCCAGTCAGTGCTGGTGGGATTTTTAGCCGATCATCATAGAGACGTTGCATGAAATTACCTTCATATTATCTTCAACACAACACAAACAGGAACAAAGGAGCATGATTGTTCATGATTGCTGATGTGGCTGTTTGTCACAGCAAAGAGAAAAAACGAGATAAACTGAAGGCAGCAAGAAAAAAAAAAGAAGTCCTACTTCAAAGCTCAGACAATGAGACGACTCCTCTGTGTGACGCTGGTGACAATCCACCCTGACCAATCAGTGGAACATCAGCTGAGGTCTTACCTGTGGTGACAAAGTGTATCCATTACACCGCCGAACTTGAGCTATTTTCCTTTTAGAAAAGTAACTACAGTTTACAGCTTGTCTCGGCTTGCAGCTCGCGGGGTCAGCTGAAGTTTCTTTGAGGAGTTTTTGTTGATAACCTTCATAGGTATGGATCAGATCCCTCATGATGTGAGGACTTCTCAGTGATAACTGAACTTGCTCTTCGCAGGATCTGTTTAAGATATGCATTTGTTTCACTGACTTTCCGACTAAAATACTTGTGTGGTATTCTTTGCGATCTCTGACCTTCCGACTAAAATTATCTTGTAACTTGGTATTCTTTGTAACGATGTGCTATGCTGTGAGCTCTATTTTAGATTGAAAGGGCTGTAAGTACTTTCAAGAACATTCTTCACTCATTAATTATGAAATGTCTCATTCTCTGTGTGATCAACAATACAAAAAAATAAAAGAAAAACTTCTCTTTGATAAAAGTATTTTGGGTTTTCTTTGTATGGATTAGCTTCACTGATGAATAAGCAGTGACAAATGAATTATACATTTGGTACCTCCATTTGTGTTAAAAGATCTCCCTCTAAATGCTGCTGAAGTAAAGACCAGAAGAAATATGTGCAGTAAACCTAGCATTTCTTTTTCAGACAACACGAAACATGGAGGTCTATACAAGTCATTAGCCATGTGTCTAACAATCAGACAGCTTGGCTGAGTGTCCCCCGTGTATAATTTGCTGTTCTGTCCGTCTCTATTTCCTGCCAGCACAGGCCGAGTATTACGGCTGTTAAACAGCTGACAAATAACAGGGCAGCGGAATCAGTTCAGACCGCAGGAAAAATAAGGGGCGTCAGTGGAAGTGATTATTGCCGAGATTCCAAGAAGGAACGGAGTGATCATCATTTTTTTTTTTATGTGCAAATGTGTTTCTCTCAGAGTCTCTCATCTGTCATTCACTTGTGCTCTCTTCACTCTTCACCTTTTCTTCTGTTTGTGCTCCATTATCGTTTCTGTGCGACTCCGTCATGATTGCACATTTATTGAGCTTGACACGAATCGTACACGTCAAATGTTACAGGTTGCAAAAGTAAATAGAAATTGCACTTTCTGATATTACATTCACCGATGTGTCTGCCTATTTCAACATCTTTGTTATACTAACAACTAAATGACTGCGTGTACTGTGAAAGGGATCGGTCAATTTCCCTTAGTTCCGAGAAGTGGTTTAGCGTCTTTCAGCTGATTGTTTTGGCTCTCATCAACTCCATTTCCTGTCTAATGCTGAGGCAAGGTTGGCAACTAGCTGGTGAAGACAGTAGCAAAAGAGTAGGACACTGGACCTACATAGTGTTGGGGTCCTCATGCATCTGTGGACAGCATGACCCGGGACACCCCCACCACTGGATCAGCTGCACGTTCTCGGCTGGTCTGGATTCATACTCTGGTCTGTGTTTGCATTTGAGTCCGCTACCGTTCTCCTTAACAAACTGGGCTTGCGTCGGTTGGTTGGCTGAAGGGTGACAGTTGCAGAATTTTGAACTCTAGTTGCCACCTGAAATTACGTGCTTATTATTTACTTCTGCCAGTGATTTGTAATTTTCTGTTTTTCTGTGCTTTGATTACCGGGTCATTGTCTTTCTGTGAGTATTTTAGTGAAGGTAATGTGCTAACTACTAACATGACTCCATAGCAATGCATATGTTGCTCCTTGTCTGCTGCACGCATAAATTGTCAAATATTTGTCAGTCAATATTGTGTTCACAATATGTTTGGCCAGTGAGAAATCTGTCATTGCTCCTTTAACATTTAGACGTTTCATTTTGCGATTGATTGAATTAAATTGTGCGACATGGCAGCAGTGTACCTCGTGCACGGCGACAGGAGGGATTGCATCCTTCAATAATGTTAGCACAAACACGCCTGTGCTGATCAAATTAGACTTGACACAGTCTGATTACATCGTATTTGTGAATTAGTGACACCTTGCCATTCCTGCACACACACACACACACACACACACATGTCTCTTACAAGCAGCTCGTAGACAGGCGTGAGACCCTGCATGCATCCAAATCTTGTGGAAATTCATAATGGGATGAAGAAAAAAAAAGGAATGGACAGAACTACAGGAAATGTTTTAGGCGTTCTGGTTGAATGCATCACTGATTTTCTGCAGCTTGTCACTTTTCAGTCTTTCCTTTTAAGCCTTCTCTGCAACCTCCTTCCTGCATGTTCTCTATGTTCTCTACCTTTCCCTGCCTTTTAGCTTTGATTTCCACTCCATCTCCCCATTTCCATTTCCCTTTCTTCTCCCCTCTTTGCCTTGTTTTCCCACCACATCCTGACTTATCCACTCTGTTCGCTCCATTTCCTCTCCTCCATCTTCTACCTATTTCAGCACCTTCCTCCCTCCCCTCCCCTGTCTCTCTCTCTCTCTTTTTTTTCTTCCACCACAGTCTCAGCCCTCTGAATTGAATGAGTAACTTGCTTCCAATTCTCATCCTCGGGGCCCTCTCTAGGATGTCATTTAAACGGCAGGATAGGAACACACACACACACGCTTATACCTGCTGAGTATGCAGACAGAAACTTTTGATTTTGCACAGCTACTACATGCGGTATCACGCGGCGAGAGGTACTACACATAGACAAAAGGCCAAGAATGTTCCTTTAGCACATTTTTCTGCGCAGTTCAGCAGTGAAAGGGAACAGTGAGAGAGGGAAAGCGCTCCAATAGATCACTCTCGCTGCAGAGGAGGGGGAACTGAGCTTAAAAAAAAATGTAAGGGAAAACAAAAAAAGGAAAATAAGCACGTGATTTTTCCATCGTATCATCTCCCACTGAAACTGAAGGACTTTTTTTTTATTTCTTTTGAATATGAGAATATTACTTAGATGGTGAAAAGCTGCCGGAGTCAATACTTCAAACTGTGCTAAGAAATCTCTCTGAAAATGAAATCGTCAAAGAAAACATTTAGCACTACATGTTGGATACACTGGTACAGTTGTCTCTTTGCAAGACATGAAAATAGTTTTTTTTTCTTTTTAAATCATCTTTCATGGTTCTCTCATATGTCATTTATTCTGTGTAATGTCTTTTATCCGGGCCCTGAGTTGGAAATAAAGTTTCCGGGTTTGATTTACATGAAAGTGCAGGGTGGACACGCACATGTATAATTAATAAAAAAAACGTTCAAAGTTTTTGTTCTGCTTAGTTTCAACGGACCTTTTATAGATTGTCTTTGATGTGTTTTTTTTTTTTCTTAAATCAGTAATATTTCACTGCATCCCATAGACATATGTGCAGATGACAGATAACATACATAACATCTACATACAATTCTGCAGATGTTGCATTTCTATGTTACCAAATGAAAATACAATTTTATCATAAACAGAATGGCTTCATTCCATTTTGCTGCGACAGTACAATGGCCGCAAATAGCTTAACCAAAACTGAACACCCTCACAAACGTTGGATTAGTCAATACAACACAAGGTTTGACATAGGTTAACCTTTGCCATCCCAGAGTGCAGTGGAGATCATCTAATGTGCTGTGTTTCCAGATAGAACTGTTTCAGTCTGCTGTGCTGGTGTTTTTCCCCTGTGGTGTTGGAAATGGGAAGTCATCACTGCTGCTGACTGCGCCTGCAAATATGAAATGATATGCAAAAATCTAATGTTTTGTAAAGCCGAAGCTCTAAAGCTGAAGTCTGCTGTGCACTTTGTTAGTCCTTCATTCCTCTAAACGAGTGTTACTCGAATCAGCACTGCCACTGCAGGATGGCTCTGGATATTCTGAGCAAGTTTACCTCAAACCGTCTTCATGATTCTTCCATTACAGATGCGGTTCCAATGAATCATCTTCCTTAAGAGACCTTCCAAAGAGTACTAGTGTCAGATAGCACTGACTTTCTGCTTTGATAGTCAGATGACAACAAAGTAATGCACTTCATAATAAAGCCTAACAAATCAGCTCGTTTCACGTAGCGTTTCTTAGAAGCACACATGATGTATTTAATTCCTCATCAGCCGGTCTTCGTGGCCATCATTAACATCGAGACAACAATTTGGAGACGTAGTATTCAGATAAGCTCTGTTACAGTCAAGCATCTTGAAGTGATATATAAAGAATAAAAAAAAAATAGGACAAGGACAAGAAGCAAGCCAGCAAGACGAGAGGAGAAAAACTGAAAACTATCCTCCGTGGCATTTTTCTTTTTGCCAGCCCACGGTGAAGACAAATGGAGAAAGGTAGAAAGACGAATTATTCTCCCTACGTGAATCTGCAGCGATGTATTGCAGAAGGCTAGCAACAGTGAGAGTGACATGGAGGGCGAATATTCTTCATAGTGTTTTTGCTGTACGGACCCACAGAGAGAGGAATTGAAAAGCAGGAGGAGGGAACCGCGGCTGGAGGATCTCATTCCTCCTCCTTTCATCAGCTTGGCGGGGCCGTTTGGGCGGTTTGGAAAGGCCGTGGTGTAGCTGAAAGGTCATGGGTTAAATCCTTTAAATGGTCAGTGTGTATGTGTGTGCCTGTGTGTGCACAGGCTAACACTTGTCCAAAATCTTTTTACCAGTGACTGAAAAAAAAAAGATGGTCGACGTGATAGTTCCCTGAAAGTGAAGCCAAAACATCTCAGTCGGAACATGGAGCAAACAAAAAATCTCAAAATCATAGATGCTCTCTGTCACTATAGGCAGTTCAAGTGTTTACTTTCCTGATGAGTTTGGTTTTAATGATTCATCTAAATGCTATAAAAAGGGGGGGTTTCATTTCATGACTGACAGCTGCTCTGAGAGAATTAGTCTGGGATAGGATAGTCAAGGAGGGATGTACGTTAACTTTCCATAACAGACTGTCTGTTTCAAAGCAACAAAATGAGTTGTTCTGCAGTAAACTGTTCTAATCAACCTGAGGGATCTTTGCAGTTTAAGTTACATTTCTGTTTTTATAAGCTAATCAGTCAGTTATTAGATAAATAGCCAGCTGGGTTAGGGTTAGAAATGGTGTCAATGATTTGATTGCACCAGGCTGTAAACATGTTTCTTTCTGCTGTGAAGTTGGACATTTTAACATGGGGACTTATGGAGAGTGACTCTGTTCTGTAGCCAGCCTCGAGTGGACGTTTGAAGAACTGCAGTTTTTGGCACTTTCACATTGGCTTCACTTAACTTAATGGAAGTCGCAGCTTGGTTTTTTAGTTATATATCAGTCAGATAGTGCAGTGAGTGCCACAGGTCTGTGTAACCAGTATAGTTCATGAATACTGACCTTTGCTAGACTTGTGTTTGTCGCATTTAATGGGACCACAAGGCTGTTCCAGTCCAATGTAACTTTATTGCCTCTAAACAACACAGCTGGAGAAACTGTAATGCTGTTTTGCATGAAAGTGGGATATATCCTTTATCAAATATTCAGAACCCGGGCAGACAGTGCTGTTTAAGTGCTGAGCTTTTAGGCAAAATTTACATGCACGCACCAAATAGGGAGAAAATTGAAAGGGATTAAAGAGGGAGGGGAAGAAAAGACAGAGGAAGGGATGTGTAAACTACATCCGTAGAGAGGAAGAGAAAAGGAGATTAGCAATACATGGAGGGCGAAACAGGATGAAATCAGATAGAGCGATAAAGGGAGAGGTAGAGGAAGTACGCAGGAAGTGGCATGAGAGAGCAAATTGAATGTGAAATAACAAAAATTCAATAAAAGGAAGCGAAAACACCTCCTAGCTAAGTTTTCTCTGATCAAATTGAGGTACACGAACGCTACAAAGGATGAAGATGGGGTAAAAAGTTGGACAAAAAGCCATGGCAACAGCAGCATGAAATGAACTGAAAGGACTAGAGTGACCGTACGAGAGGGGGTGAAAAGTGAGTACAGTGAAACAGAGAGAGAGAGAGAAAAAAAAAAAGAGGGATAAATAGATGGAGAGTAAAAGAGAGCGCGAGGCAGGAGCTCGTCGCTAAGCTCCACATTGACTTGACAGTTCTATTATGAAGAAGGATGAGTGGGAGAAAAGTGGAATTTGAGCAGATCACTCTCTTTCTCTCCCCCTCCTGGTTGTCTCTCGGATATTTCTCTCTTTGCTCCTTCTTCTCTACTTCCTCTCTCCGTCTCCGTTGCTCTCATGTGCCTGCCACCTAAATGAAAAAGGAGCGTTCCAATCTTTCGCCCCCTCCTGGATGATTACCATTTTATCTTTCAATTACCAATAATCTCTCTCTTCCCTCTCTTTTCCCTCCTTGCTCTCTCAGTCTATCTCCAATTTGGTCCGCAAACTTCTTAAAAAACAACCTCTTATTAGTGAGACACTTTTAATTATCTGAGATGCATGTTCCTTTGCTGCGTTGATACATATTTAGACGTTTCAAGATCAAGTTGGAGCCAAAATTTGTTCGACAACTCACATAACTGATGTTTTATTACTGCTTAAATTACAATATTTCAATGTGGATTGGGATGCAGAGAATCAGTCAGTCAGAGTTACAGAGTCAGCAAACAGCCTTACTTTTATTTATGCTTTCTGGAGTCAAATGTAAATCCTTCCTCACATTACCTCTCAGATGGTTTAGTGTCGTAATTGGTGATCAGCTTGGTAATTCATCTCCATTTTGCAAAGACAGCAGCATTAGGGGTGGTTCAGGTGAAAACACGAACCAAGAGACTGAATCACTTTAAGATATTTTATTGTGTTTTACAAATGGAGGACGTAGCAGGTGAGAAGGCGATCCAGAGGAAGGGGGTGTCTGGTTGGTGGTGACAGGTATCCAAAAAGTGCAGGAGGATGGTAGAGGAGGTCTTCCTGAGGCACGGGGAAAATCACGGTTAGTCCAGTCAGTTAGCTCGTTACCACTATGGACCACTGCTGCAGTGTTAACATAATGGAACTACTTATAATGGAGTATTTCTGGTGGTACTTACCTTCTTTCACAGTACCGACAAGTAAAAAAAAACAAACTCCAACTAATGAACTATTTTCTTTTTCAATTTTAAAACCCGACGTCTAGACATCTTTAGACCGGCAAGTCAAGTTGCCCTTGAGCTCCTCCAATAGAAACCCTCAAGTCAGACTCCCACTGGTCTGCAACCTTCCACTTATCTCCTGTACAAACTGTTTCTCGATTCCATTCGATCTCGGTCCCAATTAAACCCCCTTCTTCGCTCTCAGTGTTCTGTCTCAGTAACTTTAAAGCTGCACCCTATTTTGGGAATCTTTTCTTTTTTATGTAACTCCCAAATAATGCCCCCTCCTCCTCCATGTGTCGTACTCTTCTCTGACTTTACTTCTTGACCTCACAATAGAGTTTTTTGGGGGTTTTTTTCTCTTGAACAACCTGCAAATAACGACCCAGTTTTATAATCTGACTCCTTATTCACAGTGAAAGCAGCTTGGTTTATGGGGCGACCTGTTCTTGCCAGAGGCTCTGATTGCATAGTAGTCTGCAGCATCAACATTATAAACCTTCAAATTATGTATTTTTTCACTGCTTTGGTATTGCTTTTGGAAATAAAACAACCAAACACTTCAATAAAAAACTGACTTTCACTCCATCAACCACAGTGATGCCTGCAACCATTCTGCAAACATCATTTTGGAGACGTTTATTCCCTTTCAATAGGGGAAACAAAACTAGCATCTTCTCATAAGCTGCACAATTATCCATTATCATCAAGGTTCACATCTTAAACCTTGGATTTGAATGCTGCATTGCAGAAAAGGGTTAGGAGTTAGTAACTTAAACGCTGAAATTAAATGTAATTAATGTTCGAATCTCGATCCTTGTTTACAGCCACTGTGAAGCAGAAAGAAACATGGCGGTGACTTTGGAGAATCCTTAACATGAAAACACATTTCAGTTTGTTAGCATCACTGTAGACATGGCTTGAATTTATGTGTCAGTTTCTAGTTAGAGATACATAATCACGCATCAGAAGATGTCTTTAGGAATGATGAAATCATCCTTGAATTTCTCAGTTTTACTACATTTTTCTAACCTTAGAAATATGTCTCTCTTTCTGTCTTCCTAACATTATCCTTAGCCTTATCTCTCCTGTCTCTGTCCCTTTCCTTCTCACTCTCCTCACTGTGTCTTCCATATTTCAGTGCCTCTCTCTCTATCTCTCTCTAAAAGCCTCTGGTTTCTCCAGTTGATGTATTTTACCTCCAGGTGTCAGTCTGGTTCATAGATTAAACTGACTTACAGTTTGCCTTTTCTCTCCCAGTCTACCATCACAACACACACACACACACACACACACACTTCACCCCACCAACCCCAGCCTCCTCCATGTTTGAAACTTCGGCCGACCTATGCTTCACCTCACTTCAAAGGCGAGACGAGCTGCAATTACCTACCAAAGTATCTCGTCTCATCCGGACTTAGAGCCTGGCTGAACGGATTCCCTGGTGTGTGTGTGTGTGTGTGTGTGTGAGAGAGAGACTGCACAGGCAGTTTATGTATGTTGTGTTCTTGTATTTCCATGCATTTTTGCTTTGGTCAGACATGAATGAAACTGCACAAACATCCATAAATATATAGAGAGTCGTGTGGGAGCATAGACGTATACAAAGACGGACGGCCTGACAGCTCCCGGAGGTGGTTTCTGTCACTTTAGGTTGCTCTCGTCATGCTGACATATGTCCAGGTGTTCGTTATTGTTTGTAATTTGCTGGTTGATGATATAAACAGGGATATGGCTCAGCGTGACTGACAGCAGCGATTGACAGCTCACTCTCAAAATTCAGATGTGCCTAAAGGAGTTAGCCGAGCAGTTTCAAGGAAGAAGGCGCTAATTAACCTAGAGTTTAATTGTGCTTCACGATCATCAGCGTTCTTGCACCTGATTTCACAGTCAACTGTTGCTCAATGCGTCTTGTTTGCATTTGGATCAGTAAGCTAGTCATTTCTGTCACCTAACCCATGCTAACTAGCTGGCTAACATTTGCATAGCGCATGGTCCGTCTGTGTTTTTATGTGTGGGAGGCTGTTAGAGTATTTTAATGGTGAATTTCAAAATGAAAGCAAAAAACTGGTTACTAAGGCTCCAGACTTTTGCTTTTTTTAATATTAATAAGGCAGTTATTAATATTAGCCTCAAGCCTTCATCAAATATAACGTCTCGTCTCTAAGAGTCTGTCTATATCAGAGGATGTAGAAATAACAACACCCCGTCCTGTCTTGAACAGACATCCACGTGATGTTCATGATTTCTGCAGCCTCCTGCATGCATGTCTTGACAAACTCAACTCCAGAGTATGGCCTTTATACTAATGCTATACCATTAGTAATAAGGTAGCTAACTTTCAGCGATGCATTGCTGATCTCTTGGCTATGACTCAATACAGACTGCTGTTTCCTCAAACCTGCCAACAACTTGTTTATGTTCTCTTTTCTTGCAGATTTTTGTATTTTTCGTCATGCTGACTCTGAAAAAAATCATGAAAAAGCAGAACTGATCCATTTATTTTTTCTTGGAAAACCTCTGTCACGCAGCGCGGGCCAGAGTTGACCCTTTGGTGGGCCAGCTCTGGCCTGCACTCTCTCATTTTAACAGCTACAGGTCCTCAAGACATCTAATTATGTGATATAATAGAATAGCAGTAAACCGCCTAGACTGTTGTAGATTCTCTTAAACCTTGTAGATATTACCAGAGTCTAATCCACTCCAATCTAACTTCTGATGAGACTCACAAATTCATTATTTCACGCTTGTTTTCATGTCCTCTGATCTTTTGTCTCATCTATTTGGATCACCCAATTACTGAGGACGTGCAGCTGAAACAGTACCAGCCCTCTGTTGCTTTTTGCCTCAATCATCTTGTTCAGTTTTTAATTAAGCTTTATTGGTCCCTCACCACCTATCTAAATAATTAATGACGGTTACATAAAGCAGTGCACAAAGGGAAGTTGACTTAATAGAAATGACTGCAGCTGTTTGCCCATTCTTCAGGCTTTGATACCATTGTTATGGCCCGTCGAGACACTCCTGCTAACTAGTTTACCCTCTGTTACATAATGTATCATGTATTCTTTTTGGAAGCTACTCACCTGATGGCACAAAACTTCTGAAAAGTTTATTAAAGTTCATCAAAAAAGAGGCCTGAAAGTATGCACATATCTCGGTGTGGTTATGTCTTAATATCTCTTTATAATCATTAATGCTGACGCATTAAAGTAGGATGGCATGCACTGTCTGTCAGTTTTGGGGTGAAGTACAGTTTACCAGATTTCTGTTAATAGTCATAAACTAATAATGTATTCCTTGTGTATCACAGTGCCCTACAGCACAATAAACACCTCCTCTGTTCATCCATATAAATCAAACATTCTGTTTACTCCCAAAATATAGCAAGAAATGGAAAACCTGATAGATCCTGGTCTCTGGATTAAATTGCATTCTGTCCCTTTTGTTTACAATCTGTTCTTTCTGTGCTCTTTAGTCACTTTCATTATGCACGAAAAGATGTTTTTATCACTTGGTCTCTGTAGTGTACCACTTTGTAGCGGTGTACTTTACTAGTTATACATGCCTATTACTTTGGACATAAGGAAGAGAGCACAGACGTCGTGTCCTACTCTTTACCGTTTGGGATTTTTAACATCTCCTTGAGAAAACGCTGGTGGGTTACGGTTTAGTTGAAGTGAACCCAAATGCAGACGGGTAGGTACCGTAGAGTGAACAAAAGGTAACTTTAATAACATAATGAAAACACAAGTAAACACAAAATAAAAAAAAACTCTCTGTGATTTACAGAGTTTCCTGATGGACAGTGAAGTAAACTGCTGCCGACTATAGCTGCTGTTAGCTAATGTTAGCTCAGTTTGTTAGCCAGACTGTGAGCTCAGAGCACAGGTGGAGTTTTAGTGTTTGTACCACAGATGTTTTGGACCACCGGGAAGAGGGGGTTTCGTGTCAGAACCAGAGCTGGGCAAACCGGCAATGTAACTGGGCTCAGCAGGCTCTATGGACATAAGAGGCAGAAAGACAGAAGGGGTAAGTAAAGCTGGTGATCTTGTGCTGCTTTCTTTCTTCACCAAAGAATCTGTAAAGATTTGTCCATGTCACCGCAGCATGATTGAGTTGCTGAAAGGAGTTTTCACACGCGCTTTAGAGAATCATAATTATTTCAAGTTTCCGTCAGCTGTGAAGATGTTTTTTTTTTTTTTTCTCCTTTTGTTTAACATAGTTCGTCCAACAGTGTGTCGGGTCTTTCGATGAGATATGTGTTAACAGTTTTGAAGAAAGGGTGTGAAAAATGTATTAACACATTTGCAAGAGGAGACTTCTGCTGTGCTAAGAAGGTGAAGATGAAGATCGACTGGATCCCAGTTTCATTAAGCGTGTCTTGGCAATCGTGAAACTGTAAAAGCATAATATTAAAAATTATATTAAAAGCATAAAAATCCCAGGATGGAAAACATCTCCGCATTTTATAAAAGTCAAACCTATTTCTCTGCGTCTGGGTGTGTGAATGTAGCAGCATTTAGAAATCCTCTCCAAGTACAGCTCATCATTATCATTTCAAGACACAGACACCATGACGTATAACGATGTGGATGGTGTACAACAAAGGCTAACTTGCAGTGATTATATGTTACACAGATAATAATGGGGTGGGTGCACATTATGGAACAACACTGCTCTGCACGCTGCAGGTGTCTTTGCAGGAGGTGGAGTGTGTGTATGCATGTGTGATTTGCGTGCAAGAGCATTTGTATACATCATGTGTGTCTTTTGTGTGATTCTGTGCATTAGTGTGTGTGTGTGTGATGATCCCGACATCCTTTTGGCTAATGAGGTGTGAAGATGAATGTTGCTGCCGTTGAAATGCTGCCAAGAAGATGACGATCATCACGGTGATGATCGGAATTACTCTGCGTGAGGTAGTGTGTGTATGTATATTGATGGCTGATGGCTGATGGGAGATACCGTATACGTGTTGTGGATCCAAGAGGTAATGTTTGGGCCCGGGTGAAGCTCCGCGGTAACTCATAATGCATGTCTGATGAAGATTACCCCGCTTATGGTACCATCCCAATCCACCACAATCAATCATTTAATAAACTACAGATACTCTGATTGGATCCCATGTGCTTCAGTAATGCAGAGGAAATTGAGTTATTTCATGAATTGATGAGAGGAAAGCCGTGTGTAATTAATGAGTCTGAGGGAACAAATAGGAAATTGGTTGCAGTTCGTATTTGATCCACTATTTAATTAAAAACATTGTGCATCATTCATCAAGTACCATCGTATTACATGTATGTGGTGAAGTAAATGAAGCTCAAATTTGCAAATGAACTGATGCAGTTGGAATGAATTAGTCAGTGGCAATTTTGTTGTTGAATTTAGACTTTCCAAAGGAGCTCCCGGACCCCAAAATTGTGTCTGTAAGGAGTTCAGCACAGCCTGACATTGAATCCAGACTCCCGTGGGGTACAGTGGGTCCTTGGATGCGAGCGTTATTGCATCCAAGGCTACTGTGTCATCTTTTTCTGTCGGAAAAAAAAACAACAACACACAATTGTGAGGGCAGACCGGACCTCAGAGGAAGCTTTGACAGCTGCGGTTTTAGACTTTTCAGACAAGGTCAAGGTCAAGGTTAAATCCACTTGACATGAAAAGACAGGCGAGATCCACGGCAAAAGGAAACTGGTGAAGTACCTGCTGTCAAAAAGCAAAGCTATTAGGGAACAACTAAGATGATGCAGAAGAATGTTTCCATCTACAGTATTTATGTTAATGGACTAATGGGGAGGGCAGGTGTACAGTCATGTGACTTATTACAAGGTCAGTCAGGTGGCCACAAAGACAGATGGTCTAACGGGATATAAACAGACGCAAACACACAGGAGACGTGGTTTGACAACCAGTGTAACCATGACAACAAGTTTTTTGTGTATTAATTATAAATAATTAACATTTTTTTTATTTCCATATGTTCATGTATCATCAGCCTTCATTTACATTTGTTCCATTATGTATTACCTGGCATAGATCTTTTAGTTGTTCGAGCGGAGCGGGACTACGGAGCTCTGAAGTGACCAAAGAGAGAAAAAAAGAACAGTGATTAATTTTTGTTATTGGTTAAATTGTGAAAATTATACACAGAGTTGACAGCTGTTGTATCTTCCAGCCTGTGCTAGCTCTCTGTACACTTTGTATGTGCACAAAATGTAGCATTTCGAGCTCTAGGTGTAGTAAAACGTGGCCTCAAGGACCATTTTTTTCCTCTTTATGGCCACTCTGGGTTTCCGTACAGGACGATAACTTTTGGTGAAGCAGCTCTTTACACAGGATGAGTGATCAGCAGTAAGACTTGGTATCTTATTGTACCTATGTTCTTATTGTCTTCTCTTCTTATCTGTTTATTTTCTTATTATTATTTTATGTCTCATTATATTGCCTATTACCTGCGAAACACATTTGAATTGCACAACACTGACATTAACAATAACGTGTGTGAAATGTGCTGGAGTTCATCATGCAGTATTTGCCTGTGTAAATATAAAGCGTACAACACGTAATCCTTTTTTTATCTGTCAAATCAAAAGAAAAGAAATATAAGATCAGTGAAGATGAATTGAATTTGAATGAACTTGTATATTCCTGCACAAACTGTACAGCACCTTTCATTTTAAAAACATAAACATAAATATACCTTTTAAAAAAAATGTGATAAATGTTTCTTATGTACCAAAACACCAAGGCAATTCCTCGTATGTGAAGACCTACTTGGCAATAATGTTTCTGATTTGTTTTCAGCATCTTGTGTGACTGACTGAGCCAAACGTGTCTATTTAAGTGACTATTTAAATATTTAACCCAGTGTTTAAGTTTAATATGCATATACAGTCCAGATAAAATACTTTAGACATAGTTTTGACCCACATGCAGCCCACCTTCCCACAATCAATTAGCCCACATACTGTAAGTGAACACAAACACAGGCCCATGTGGAGTGTAAGGATCATTGCTCACACAGGCCCCACTTGTAACTCAGCTTGGCCCCATTAACCTCCACATGAACAGACACACATCAGGCCTGTATGGAGCCAGTGGACAAATATGGCCCATCAAACTCATCTGTGTCCCACATCGACATGCTGGCTGGGTGCCTAATTCCCTCTCGCCTCATTCGTTCTCTCTTCCAACTTCTCTTTGTCCTGACAGCTATTTTCACTCCTCCTCCTCCTCCTCCTCCTCTCTCTTTCCCTGCTCCCTTGCTTCATCCCGTCCTTGCACTCTCTGTCGTTTTCTCTCCTCTCCATCTCCACTCATCTCCCATTCACTCCACCTTCCCCTATTTCTCATCCTACCCTCTCCTCTCTGCTCAACACATCTTGCAAAGAAACTCTGCTTATTTGTCTGAAGGTCCTTGAAGCCTCAGTACATCAGATAAAAGAAAATGGTCCCACAACAACCCAACAAAGCCATGAAAAAGCTGAAGTGTGTGTGTGTGTGTGTGAGTGAGTCTGGATATAAAGCTGCCCAGTGTAAGCATAAAGCTGATCTGTTGTCTAGACAAGTCTTTATATCTACAGTCACATATCAGAGTGCCAAGCAAACACACACACACACACACACAAATGCACGCACAATCTAACGATCTGTGGACTGTTATGTATAATGTATAAAACTGTGGTGACCAAAGAGCAGTTTATGCCTGAATAAATATTTGATTCGCCGTCCATGTCTTTGTAAAAAGAAGTTTCAGCTTTGCTCTTACAGCTCGGCAGAAAAAAATAAAACAGTCACTCCCAAGTCCCACATACTGTTTTGAAGTGAGGCATTCACTGCGCCTTGTGTAGTGTCGGGAATTGTACTATTGTCCACACATCTATAAAATATCAAACCCTTTCAGATTGCGGGGTGTAGCAGTGACATTTTTGGGTCACAAAGAGTGTGATCATTCACAGACACAGGGTCAACAAAACAATCTCACAACAAGGTTTATTTAGTAGACGTTCTGGAGCTCTTGTTTGCATCACAAAGTCTTCATTGGCTAGTGGAGATTTCACACAATATTGTTAAAATGTTAAATGTTAAAGTTCATCCTTGACCTTGAAAACAATAGTTGACAGAACAATCTCACCCAAGGTCCATTTAGTAGCTGTTCTGGAGCTTTTGGGTGTATCATGCAAGCTTCCCTTTTTACCTTGTTGTCATGGAGTAGATGAGTTCTTCAATCAGCACTCCATATTGAGATTTTTCTCAATCTAATTTCATTTAGATGCCAAAGATTTTCATTGAAATACCAAATGGGTTGGAAGTGATGTGTGACAGAATCATATTTTATAGCATTACAGAATTTACTCAAAGTGTGTCAATAGGGAAAATATACTTCAGCATATTGAAAGAAACCTGAGAACATTTAATGAAACTGGAGGGCACTAAATAAATGTACTTGATAAAAATTGTACTATATGGAATTTAATATTGTTTTGTGAGTTAATTGTTAGTCGTATCAGTGTTTGCAGGTTTGATAACCAGGATTTGAGCTTGTGTCTCTCCTGCTGCTGCTTTAGCCTGTCGACATAGCGACCATTCAGCGGTGTCATGTTGCCATCTAGTGGATCTTTTTGCACACGTGCGCCAAATCCAGACAGAGCAGTGACTGATTGTAATCATCCACACGCCTTTGACAAAGTGATGCTTCTGTCTAACCACTGTCGTTACCTTACAGGATCTTCCTAAGAGTTTGGTGAAGGATGTTGATGTCCCAAAGCCCAGCGTGATGTCCTTCAATGTCTTGTTTTGTCCACAATCCAAAGATATGCAGTTTGCTGTCATAGAGAACTAGAACATATTATATAAATGTTGATGTTGTAAACACTCAGTGTGCAATGAAACATGTTTTATTTGTTTATTTTTCTTTAGCTTTGACCTTAATAGTAAGAGTCAAAGAAGTCAAGATGGATTCTAGAAAACTGTGACGGTTGGTTGAAAGAATGTAGACGCACATGTGGGGTCACTAATGGGGTCTGGGTCCATTTTTGGGTCATAGCATGATGAAGAAGTCAACTAATGTATTTCTGGTCATACGTGAAAACATTCCCAGTTTACAACAGACCACATAGGCCATGAATGCCTACACCTTACGTCTATGTCTGTATGACAACACGTGACGTGCATTGATGTAGTGATGTATGCAGAAAACTAAAAGGTCAGATGCTGTACTTGGGCTTTTGAGATCACAATGGTTGCATATTGTGTTGATGTTGCTTATTTCCCCCTCCAGTGGTTGTGGTTTCGATGTATGAATACGATGAGTTGCGCTTTAAGTGTTTCTCAAGACCAGGAATGCAAAGAATGAACGCGTGTTCTTGGGGAGAATGTCCTTGCCAATTGTTTTTCAAAGAATGAACTGAAAACACTGTTGATGGTTTGAGATGTTGTTCTTATGTACAGCATATACAGTGGTGCTTGAATCCAGAAAATGTGATTCCTGGGCAAATATGGATCTTCTGTATATGCGTCCACGTATGCTGAAAAAACATCCACATTTTGTAAATGACATTGTGTTGTTGGTCTGAATGAATACTGGGACATCTGTGCTGGTAAGTCAACACAAGTCACTGTCCGATTTATCTCCTAACGGGCCGTGCAAGAACACATCCAGGTATATGAAAAGGTGGACTCCATCTATAGAGTTATCTATGAAGATTTCTGAGTTATTGTTGTATTTTTTGAATCAAAGACATTGTTACAAAATGATGACACAATCTCAGAATAAAAGTTGGTCGTTTAAATGTTCAGTTCAGTCACAAACTGACCTTCAGAAACCTTTTGCTACTGTGAAATGACACACATGGGATCAGAGGGAATCAGTGTTTATTAGTTATCCACATTTTAACATGGACCTAAGTGACATTTTCATCAGACTTTGGATGTACTGACAAACAAACGCATCTACTTATCCTCCTGGACTTTTTTAGAGCTTCCACAATCCTGTCCTGTTTTGCACTGTGCTCCAATAACAGTTGATGAGAACCTCGGTCAATTTCTCCTTTCCTATGTAGATATGCTATATGCTTGCTAGTCTATGTTAAAAATATAGTAACTTATGATTGATGTCAATTAACTACCTATTTTGCTAGCACTGCAATACCACAGAAAAGAAGTTTTAAAATTTAGAGACTCAGTATCAGTACAGGTTCTGTAGACTGAGTTGCATAATGTAATTTGTCACATAATTTATTCAAGGAATTAAATTATAATTCGATTATGCATACATCAAAATGAGCGAAAGAACTGTGAAAAAAAAGTGATTTTGAAGATGCAAACTTAAGTGTGAAGCGTGTGACCGTGTATAGATTAATAATAATAATAATAATAATATCCTGTAAATGAAACCAGACTAATATGTGACAGATTCTAATGTACTTTGTTACTACAAAATATAAACCATTTCACCTCTGTAACCATTGAACCCTATGAATGTATAAAATCCTGCAATATCTTATAAATTTAATTTTATTCTGGCTCGTAGTTCTTTATATTTTTGAGCTGATGAGTGTCAAAAGATGACTGTAACCTAAATTTTCACCTATACGCAATGTCTAATTTTGTACGATTAAAAGGAAATCTACATATTTTCATTTGTGTTTTTTCTTCATCTGATAATTAGATATTCTTTTTCAATGTAACATGATGTTGCTAAGCTGAGCAAAGCTAAACTGCTTCATTTTTGTTTGAGTGACAACACCATCAAGTCTGGTTCAAGTTTGGTTTTCAACTTGGGCCAAGATGCTCTGTCAATGACAAATTCTGACTGGACTGAGCCTGTTTCGGTCTTCGGCGCTGTCCATCAATCAAAGTAATAGTTCTGCACAAAAACAGCGTGAGCGCCTCTGTAAACGGGAGAGAAGTTGTAGATGAGAGCTCTTTCTTCCTCCACGGGGCTGGAGAAATTGTGCTGATTCTTCATGGCTGAAGGAGGAGACAGAACGGCAGGCACAAAGCAGTGAGTGTAATTATGGAGCTTCACCCATACAGACCTGCAGCTGCTCTTTATTCATAATGCAGACAAGCTGTTCAAGTATTCATTGAGGTCTTTGCATTTGTTAGTCTGTCTTACACTTGTCTGGACCTCCATAGACTCAATTTGATCTGTGCACGTCATTTAAATTCAGTTGTACTCGTGCAATTTTGGTGAAATAGGCCACACCTGCTGAAATTTGACAATGACATAATCAATTTAATTGAGAAATTGTCCTCCTGGTGCTCAGAAAAAAAGATGCCTATGAAGTCCTACTGCTGATGAAGATCATGTGATACGATTGAAAGCTCCAGAATAGCTAACACGGACATGAACAAATATGGTTATAGAGTAATAAATCACAACTTGACCTTCTTGACACTGCAATATTCTGAGATACAGAGAGACATGTTACCTTCAGAGACAAAGAAGCTTGCAGTGTAGAAGCAGGCTCTTATAGCAGAGGTGGAGTGAGCCATGCCCGGCTTATCTATCCACTCAAAAGGGCTTTTCTCTGGATGCCACTGTACTGCATAGAATGGGTATCGGTAGGCTGAGAAAAAACACAGAAACCGTGTCAGCAGACAAAGATTTTTAGAAAAACTATAATGTTTAAATAGGACTGTCAACATTTCCCCTGTTTCATCTTTAAATTTCAAAATGTTTCTCATTATTAGGATCAAAAACACCAGTTCAGTCGTTGGGCGATGTTGCCATCTGGTGGACAGTAGTTGTGAGTGCTGAAAATTCACAGTGGTTTCTTGATTATGGATTATATGGCACTCAAACTGCAAAGTAGTCAGTGAGGAATGGTACCTTCCATGGTGGAGATGAATTCTTTCTTGCCGTCACTGTTGGTGGACAGGACCTTGTAAAACCTCTTCAGCTTGGCATTTCGGCTATAGTTCTGTTGATTCCAAGGCAGAGATTTCATATTAATGCTACCGCTCCTTCTTCGTGGAAACAATACTGAGAAAATTGGACAAAATCAATGATGTATGGAGATTTGAGCTTGTACATTATAACATTACAAGTACATTAACCGAGCCACAGTAGAAAAGTTGTCAATTTTGCTTGAGTTTTCAAGCAGCTTTAAGATCATAAGGTCATGATCAAGGCATGGATGGGGGTCGAACCCATGATCTTTGGTTTACGAGACCAACGCCTTACCACTTGGCCACCACGCCCACGAAAGCATCAGCTGAGCCTGGTCATGTGTATTGTTAGGTGCATTTACTTTGGGGACGCTGTATACAATTGTCTTTGTTCACGCTGCAGGCAAATCAGATCTGTTTCTAAAATCAGATGTGAGAAACAAGAGAGAGCTAAGAGATCCGAAAGGTTGGACATGCTTATCACCAAGAAAATCATGAATGTTGGGGGACCACTTCTAAAGGCAAAGGTCTATGCCCACTGTGATGTGGGGAAAGGCAATGAACAGTGAACACTTCTGGTCAAAAATGGTGATGGACTTTGTTGAACAGTGATGGTGCCTATCAGATTATTGGTTTCTAAAAGTTACAAAACAGGATGGACGCTGTCTTCCCAATTGTAAGAATGATGTCTGAAAAAGGGGTTTCCGGAGCGGTTTGACGATTTAACAACAGAACAAAGACAGGGTGGAAAAAAAGCCAACAGCAACAGTCGCACCTGCATAGACAGACTCCAGATGTGGAAGTTGGAAGTGATGTTTTCTTCGGAAAGAGACTGCAACAGATCCTTAGGAAAACTCTGGAACAGGCGGCTGGACTGGGCCGCTAGGGGATACACAGATTTGTGGCAAGGCAGGAGGTTCAGACAAGCAGTTCACACAACACAGTGGAGAGGAAATGACATTTACTATTATAGTTAACTGGGAAAAAATGTTGAATAAAGTATTACTATTGAAGTCCTTTCACAGAAGGATCAGAGAGATAAGGTAATGATTACTTAAAACACTCTTCTCCAAGTATAATACGTTACCATGTGTACTTTCTTTCTGCAGATGGTTAGCATAACTTAAAATAATTCTTTTGTAATAGACCTGTATGCCATATTTGTCTCATCTGAATTGGATCCGCCCTCGTTTAGCACTTGGGTTTAATGCAAATCACAGTTTTGAAACTTGATAGAGTTAGGAACGTCCAGTTCAAGCAAGTATCGAATACCGAGGAAACATGAAATAAAAGACTTGGCATGCACCCAATGTAGGACGTTTGTTCCTGTGTTTCCTTTCAATCTGCATAAATGTACAGCGTTAGGTTACACTAAGACTGCTGTGGGAACTGGTCCGACAACACATGTAATTATTTGTTTCTGTCAGTTTCACATTGTTGACAAAGGTGTAATGATAGATGGTTTGGTATGCCGTGCAGACTAGGTGAATTTGTTCCTCCTTGCTGGACATGGACTTGTGGACAACTGGTCGTTTTATTTGTCCGATAATCATTAACCTGTTTCTTTCTGGGAGCAGAAATGAATGGAGGAAGAGGTGAGAACCTTCAAAAGAACGTGGTGAATATTTTAAATCAGCAAAATGATCCGAGCTGTAGAAATCTGAACTTCATGACCTTCCACGTCTAACACAGTGACACCTGCAGGTGAATTCTATGGGACACAGCAACCAGACTCAGTGTAGGAAGCGCTGGGATCCGCCCACGTCACACTACATTTTGAATTTTGCTTCCTGCAGCGTGTACTCAAATTCAACTCTAATAGCAATGACAAACAGGAAGACGGCTGTTGTAATGTAAAACACTGTCCTGGCTTATCTTAAGAGTGATTTCCCATTGCATTTGTCTGGGATCCGCCCACATTGCACAACATTTAGCACCACGACTGATGTTGTTGTGGGGCAGATGGATATCACAGATTCAAATGATATACAGGTAGGAAATCTTGCTCTTTGTTGAGTTTTTCTAGTAGGATTCCAATAAAAGGGATCCCCCCTTCATGCTGTCTAAAGAAACAAAGCATACCTTTTTTTTTGACTCCATTTTAATATTCTTATATCTTCATGGTAGGATAGGAAAGAATACCTGCTGTGAGATTGAGAGGTAGGGCCACAGCCTTGGTATCAGTGAGGGTGAGCAGGTTTTTGTTGGCCGTAAGGACGGACAGCTGCTGGAAGCCTTGGCAAGTTCCCCAGATAGGGAAGTAGTCCCCCGCATTGTTGGCCTGCAGAGGGTAAGAGGATGATGAATTCTTTGTTTTCACCTACAACCCAACTGCTTCACTCTCATGCGGTTGCGCACATTCATTATAAGCAGGGTGACAAATCTTCTAATGTTAGTGTTTTTTTTAGCACAAAATTCCCTCCTCCTCTTCCCGCTCTTCCACTGCAGCTCAGCAAATAGCACTGCTCGAAGAAACAAAGAGGGCATTTTGTACTAAAAAAGACTTTTCGATTTAGAAAACATCCTCTCAGTTTGTCGAAGGCTGAGTGGATTTTTTCCCCATCGCTTACACAAGAATTGCATCAGAAATGTATCTCTTTAATGGCACATGTGGAGCTGTGAGTGTGGTTTTAGTTTAGAAAATGGGAACCTGTCCTTTAATGAGAGGAACATAACACACTGGTGTCACCCTGAGGTGTCACTCCATCTTTGCAGTCGGCTGTACATGTCAAATGTCTTACCTTCAGAGACAAGTTGTAAAAGATCTTGGCGGCTCGACTGAACTGCGATGTCTGAATATCTACATCTCCTCCCGGCAGCAACAACCTGGCAAAGACATGTTAGATATTTAGGCTGCATGCTGGGAAATGCTGGTGGGAAATCTTGCGTAGAACTATCAGTGGTTGATCAGATTCTTTTTCCACAGGTTCCACGCGTTTCATGAAATTTTAATAGTGCATAAAATGTTATAAGCAACACACTGAGAGAACACGAATAGGTCAAAGCCACAGTCCATAGAAAGAACGATCTCTGTGTCCCTATTTATGTGTTGCAAGTCACTTTTGATTGACTTATCAGTTTCTACCCAAACCGGAGCTTCTACAGAGGGACATCACTGCAGGCTCCACCCACAGGAAACCACATCCAGCACCATGACTGAAGGTAATGTCAGTACGATGGAGATCACAGTTTGACGTGTGGCATATGTTGGAACTAAGCTCTTTTAGTAATTTTCTAGCAGGATTTCTATAAAGGAAATCCCCCTAAAACTGTGAAAATAAAATAACAACGAAGTGCGACTGCAGTCTGGGAACTCCAGGATGGACTACTACTACTACTACTACAAAAGCAAAGTATTTCCTATACCTATACATCACAGAGGGTTGTTGCACACACTTATTAACAGCTTTCAGTTGTGCAAACTAATGAACTGTTCCACACTGCTGTATCTTCAGGACGTAGAACGTTTGTCCTGCAATCACAGGGTTGACTGTTCAATCCCCTGCTTCTACTTCTGACTGGATGTCAAAGTGTCTTCTTCGCTGGATGCACTGAATTAGTTACATTTAAAGAACAGTGCCTAGTTGTATGATGGAAAGCAAGAGCCTTGCGGAGACACCAATGGCAGCAAAAGTCAGCCTGTGCGTCACACTGAACTCACAACTCACCCGTTTATCGAGTAGAATATCTTTGCATATTCTTCTTCTGTGCGGTTGATTCTGTTGAACAAAAAATACACAAAAAATAGTTGAAACCACAACGCACTCAAATACAAAGCAGCAGATAGATGTCTTCACACCTGTGGCGACCAATGAAAAGTTAGCCTGAATAAATAAGAACATGTCATTGTAGACTGGAACACCATTTCCTATCAATAACCATTATTACCATAAGGAGCAAGAGAAGAAATTAGTTCTTTAATTTATTACACCAAATACACTTATCGTGTCGTTGAAAAGAACCTCATAAATAAACTACGACTTTAAAAGGCCGTACTCAAATGACTCAACATGCATGTCTCACACTGGAGTGAACTATTGACACACATCATCACTACGCTCCCATTTCCACAGAAACCACATCCACCTCAGCACCATGACTGAAACTGACGTGAGTCACATGGATGAAACAGTTTGGCAGTGGATACGAGTAGGAACGAAGCTCTTTTAGTAATTTTCAAGCAGGATTTCTGTAAAAGAAGTCCCACTGAACATGTAAATGACAAAGAGTTCAACCTCAGAGTATGTTTTATGCTACCTTATGGAAACATACTGGTGGCACTGAACTGACCATTTTTACTAGTCACAGCAGGTGAAACACAGGTGGACTTAATGGAGCCGAGCAGTCATTACTGTTATTAAGGCTCCCAGTAACTGTGACATTGAAACAGCAAGCACAATAGCAGGACCCCCGCCTAAGCAGAGTGCAGCTATCATTAACACACCAGAGAGTTTGCTGCACATTGCTGAACCCTTTTTTCATCGCGGAGACATTACATAATCGTCTGCATCTAACACAAATGCAGAGCATTATAAGCAGCACACTACCTTTTACTTCTTTTATTTTGAAATTGTAATCATCATCTGACTTATCTGAGCGAGTGTCAAGCTGCCTGACACGGTCTGACATGGGCGGAACCACATGTGAAATGAGGTGACTGTGACCATCAATAGGCCATGACGAAAGACATGAGTTAGATTACAACAGCCTTTAACAGTGACTGGAAACCAACTGCTCTGGGTGTAAACGAGGTTGCTAAGTGTAAAGTTGCGCGTCATTCAACAGAGACTGTAGCTAAGAGATGCTAATTTGACCCATTGTTAATTCATTAAATGGAAATGTTGATTGCAGCCAGTTAAAATGAGAAACTGCTTGTCTGTTGTGGTCACTAAAATGCCCTGAACCTTCATGTATCATTATATTACAATAAACCATTTAATGTGACTGGTTTATTGAGTCATGTAGTGATTCATTTAATGATCCAATATCCTCACAAGTGCTGTGTTTGATAGAAAATCCTGATTAGATCACGTCATTGTCTCATTATTCCTTGAGAACTCACTTACTTTTCTGTTCTTGCTGCTTTTTGTTGTACGTCACATGTTTGGTCAAAACAAACGGTCCATTTAAAAGAAAAGGACAATGTGCTAGTTTACTACATCATAATGCAGTTTGAAGTCTGAAACCAGCCAGAGTTCCAGCAAAAACCGGATCATCTGGTTGACGGAGTCATTGCGAGAAACGTACAGTAATTACCCGGCAGCCATTGACAGTAACTTACTGTAAATGAAGTCTATATTATGACTGTTTTATTGGCAGTAAAATATCTTTACACATCATAACGCAGTTGAAGCTTGAGAAAAAGTGGATTGTCTTGTTAACAGCTGCATGTGCCTTGAAGAATACCTTGAAGAAATCCTTGAAAAAGATTAGAGACAGAGGTAGCATAGCGGCCCTTACTTGAATATAGAAACACACTTTAGTGAAACAAATGATCCACTTATAATCGACTGAAATAACTGTTAGCTGGCAGGTTTGACTAATACTGAGGGATAAACGAGGATTTAGCCAAAAGGCTCAAAATATGAGCGTTTTTAGACATCTGTTACGTATTTTTGTTGTTTCTAATCTTCACAAGAAAACGGTGCATGCATGCAGCATAATTCTGTGTCATTGATGATGAGTGTTTACTATTTACACTCTTTACACAATACCATATCTGTATTACATCGCCAATAATGCAAAGGAACACCCTATTGCAGCTGATTCACATCAAAGGCGTCCAACTGTTGAAATACCAGGTGGTTTATACTGTGAAAGAGCTGTGGGAAACACAACTGTGTTATACACTGCACTGCACTAGCTATAGCTGGTCAGTCAAGTCTAGTTCCTGTGGCATGATAAGCATTCTGCTGTACCTGACGGGTACGACCCTTGCCCCAGCTGCCTCCAGGTATTTCACATAGGAAGCAGCGATGTAAGAGGAGCCACGAGCGAACTGGTCTCCTGGAAGGTTTTCCTGCGCCAACACACCTGGAGTGAACAGACAGCAGACAAAAGATTAAGAAGCGACAATACAGGGCACTTCAATGTTTTGACGAGAGCAGGGATCAGATCTCCAACAGGTGCCGACTTGCTCGTTCTTGTGACGCGTGCGTCTCCCAAACACATAATTTCGAGAAAGGTCTCTGGAACATTGCATCATAACTCATATGTATCACCACAAAGATACAAACTATGCAAGTCCTGACAGCACACCATGTCTTTAATTACTTAATGTCCAGATGACTGTCACATAACACACCTTTAGCAGAAGCAGGCATCTCATACAACAAGTGAAAATGAATATAATGTATAACACCAGGTGCTGAGCCCCAAATACCTGGTACCAATAGAATAGTATTATACAATAGTACCAAGTTTTTGTTCTGACACCTACATATACAAAAATGTGTCCACGCAAACTGCTGAGACGAGTAAAGAAGACAAAGAATACATCACACGCATGCTCCAGAGTAGTTTAATTGCTAATCCTCAAGGAACTTAAGAAATGTTTTGATACTCTGCATCCATAGAAACACCTGAACATGGTTGCGTGCTAAGTGCGGTATGATAGTGACTTGAGTCATAACCGCAGATCATGAGTCTTAGCCTCGGTTTGGAAACATAGTCTGACCACAGTGACTGAAGCAGTTCCTTTTTTAAGATAAAATCTGTGCTGTCATATTCTCTCCTGCTTATCAGTAAAATTCAGCAGCACGGACTTCCTGTTCACACCTCGCAGCCTCTGCAGACACTTTTTTTTTAGATGAGCCTGATGACTGGATGTAAAATATGTACTGAGTGTTTCTGTTTCTGTGATTATTACAGCACAGCACAGCATGTGAACGTGTGTCACCCTTATTATTATAAACATGAATAAATCATAACTGATTCCTCAGCAGCCTTTCATCCATCCACGCATCTCCTCTTCTGTCCCTCTCTAAGCTCATATTCATAACATGCTGGAAACGCTATCTGTAATTTCCACATTATTTTGTGTTGAAACTCAACCTTGGTAATACACATGAGGACATCTGACGTCTGATTTTCATTTGAATGGCGAATAATATCTATAAAATATGAAGGGAAATGGTCATTAAGGCTGCTCAACCCCCACAAACATGATCATACGAGAAGCACCTCCAGATTATGCAATATGCATTGACAGCAGGTATTAAATTATGACATATAGTCAGAACACACGCACACACACATCCTCTCCGTCTCAAACACACACCTTTTCTCGAACATTCTCGATGGTGAATCACATGAGAGATATCCGACATGCACAGCCGGACACAGACCGACATTCACGCGTTTTGCATCTTACCGATGATAGGTCGGTAATTGAGCCGCTGGCTTCTCCCCGCCGCGCACAGAAGCGCACCGCAGCAGAGGCAGGCGGTCAGCACCGCCAACACCGCTGCAGCCGGCCGACACATTCAAACGCACCTCTGCGGGATGTGAACACCGCAAGACCGCCGGAAAGATGGAGAGATGGTGCACGTTGAGGTTGAACAAAATTGAAATGCCGCTGCTGGTTTTTGGTTTTTAGAGGCACAACTTTACAAAATAACGATCCGAGTGAAGCTGTGAGTCCGCAGGGTGATTCTCCTCTTCTGCCGTGGGTCCCCTCTCTGATGATCTCCTTCACCTCCGTCCAGGCGGTTATTAAACAGGAGCATCAAGTCAGTCACGTGTGGAACTCCCCTTCACACACCCACGTCAGCTAGACAAGCCTCCTCCTTTCCTCTTCTTTCCCATAGAAATAGATCAGTCAGATCAAACCCAAGCCCTTTCTAGACCCTTCCACGCTCAGGTTGAATCTTCCAGGTCCAGCTGCTGAGCTTAATCCTACCCCTTATAAATACTGTGACTTCTTCTTACTGACTTCTTTCAGTGGAAATGAAGAAAATAAGAACTGGTGGTTGTTTTGCAACAGGAGAACAACTGAAGCTAAATAAAAAGAAGAAGAAAAGAAGAAGACGGTTTACTCAATCACTGGTGAAAATCTCCTTTCACTCAGGTCTGAAATACAAACAGACACACACACACACAGGCACACAAAGTGTTGATAGATTTGCAAATGTGGAGCGATGGTGGAGGGATGGCCAGCGTTGTAGCGGCACCCTGGGAGCAGTTAGTGGTTGGGTGCCTTCCTTTAAGGGCAGCTTGGTCCACACTCCACACTGTGCTAAACACATGCTAAACTTGAACTGGCAAACCTCTGAGAAGCCGTGTCCATGCCATGTTTTGTATAAAACATGGATGTCATATCACCGACGGCACCAACAGGCTTCTGAAGATCAGTTGCGAAGGTTGGAAGCCCCTCTTGTAGCTAAAATCTTTACAGCGCTCTCAGAGTGGAGAAAATCTGTTACAGTGCCATATAAATGGTCCTATACTACATTTTTTTTCTCTAAATGTTTAAAGCAAAATAAGTTTTGCTGTTGGTTAAGGCAACATTCGATGTTGGTTCCTGAACACGGCAAAATGAGAAGGCAAAGGACAGAATCTCTGAAGATACACAGACACTGGCACACAGTGATGAGTCCTGTGCATGAGCGGATGGACGATCTTGCAACGCTTCAAGCTATGTGTGTCCAGTCAGTGCCCTATGAGGAACTACTGGCAACTACGTGGTGTAACGCTCGGTGTGTGTGAGAAGAACACTAATGGTGGCTGCTAGCGAGTTCTTCTTCACTAAAAGAAGAGCAAGGGACAGAACTGAAGGGCTTTCTGGATGAAAACGATGTTCATGCTCTTCTTTCAAATGGCTTTGGTAAGAGTTCGACCAAGTGGTTTGTCGATCGATCGGTTAAAGTTCACCAGACAGATTGGATGAACCATCATCCAATCACCTGCTATGATGGTTCCAAAAAAACATCCGGCTTAGTGATGTTAAGTAGTTACAGGGTTAGGAACTGTTTACCATAAATTCATCAAGACTTCTGGTTGCTGGTGCCCACCACAGTACTTTTTTTTAACCCCTGCCCGTCAGACATCCTGTGTCCACCACTGCTCTGCTCTCTACATGAAACAACATCAGAGTCACTAGAAATGTGTACGTTGAGGTAAAACGCTCTGTGACAAAGCGATTGTTTGTACCTCGAGTGTGAAGGGTCACGTTTTGCCAGAGCCTATAACTGAATAAATTCTTCTTATTTGGTGTCTAGCTTATCACAGTATTGCAGCTGTTATGAGAAACAATCCTAAACTTTTTTTTTTTTCCAATGTGACAAAAATTGCACTAAAAAAAAACAATAAAAATATGTTCCATTACTATCTTGTGTATTTTTGCCCATGCTGCATCTCTGTAGGTCTATAAACTTCAAAACTTCTGCTGACCTGCACATTTGTCATCAAGAGCAGAGCACTCTGCTTATTTTACTTATTTGTTGTATTTTGTCACTGTGTCAGCAGGTCCTTTCACTGTAATTACATGTTGTATCTTCTAAAATGTTCTCTTATCGCATTGCTGTGTGTGTGTGTGTGTGTGTGTGTGTGTGTATAATTTCAGCTCTACAGCATGCACCATCAAAGTTCTCCTCTTAATTTGTCCTTTGGGAGACATCTGATCACCGGGTAAGCGATGGGACACAGAGAGCTAGATAGAAATGTGTGTGTGTGTGTGGATGAGGGTGTGTGTGTGGCCTGATGGGTTTGGAGTGAGCACTGCAGTAAGGAGAAGGTGGTTTTAGACTGTGTGCAAGTGTATGTGTGTATTAATTTGATGAAGTCAGCAAGTTGGTAATGCAGGTAGCCCATGGATCAGTGACTTCACTTACAGTACATTGCAGAGGGGGGTGGAATTGTACTGCACCTCTACTGAAGAGCCACAAGAGGTCAGAGTCCTCCACCAAACAACGCCCCCCTCCAGCACGCTGCACACAATCTGTGTGACATTATGTGTTGTGCGTGCGTGCGTGTGTGTTTATGGCACCGTCAACATCACCTCATTATCCAGAGACCATAACTGCATGAGAATTTATCCCAGTCAATAAACAAGTAGCGCTTTTTTATTCAAAGTTGGATATCAGCCTTTAACGTCCTCCATGAATATAATTCTGGTTCCAGTTATTAGACGATAAATGGGTTTAATCACACGTCTAACGCAGCGTTCTGATATATTAACGATATCCAATCACTGTTTTAATGTTTCCATTACGTATTTACCGTTTTGTTTGGTTTTCTTTTTATGTGTCTAACCAAGGAAAGCAGTTAAGAGTGGTGGGAATCTCACCTGCAATGAAACCTGCCTGAGTGATCTGCTGACTCTGGTTTTCAGTCGGGAGTTTTAGCGTCCTCTGGTGAGCTGAGCATCTTAAAATGAATCCCAAAGGTGTTCTAAGTCGAATGCTGCTTAACAAAATGTTGCCTGCATGTACCAACGTTTGGTGTCCCCTACCACTCCATTTGTTGGGATTTGCCTTTTGCCTTTGTTCAATGTTCAGTGCTGGTTTACAACTCGCAAATGTTCAGTGTTCAGTGCTTCAACTGCAGTTCTCCAAACGTCCACTTGAGGCTGGCTGCAGAAATGAGTCAGTCTCCATAAGTCCCCATGTTAGAATGTCCGACTTCACAGCAGAAATAAACATGTTCACAGCCTGGTGCAACCTGTTGAAATTATACTAAGGGTTGAAGTTTTGCATTGTTAAGAGAGTGGACGCTTTGATTGACAGGTGAGTGCCGTTACAGGTGGCTTGTTTGAGCAATCAGGCTTTATTCAGCCCGCCTCAGTTCCACCCGCACTCTGAGCTTCACAACAGCTCTTCAGAAACCTATCAAACTGATTGACTGTACTTTCAGTCTGGATCAAAGTGGCGGATCGAAACCAGCAGACCAACATGTCCATACATCCAAGCAGAACTGCCACAAAGATACTGGGAGAAATTTATGTCAACCTGCTATTTCCAAGGTCAAGAATGAACCTTTAGACTTTATTTAAAGTGTTTATAAAAAGTACATAATGACATCAGAACTGAGCTTTGCTCTTGACACCGACTCTGCACCCAACCCGGCAGTAAAATAAAGTCTGTGTGCTAAAGAGAGAGAATGCAATACTTTCAAGGACAGCTACAATATGTGTGATCGTGTGTGTGTTTGCAATCGTGTGCTGTCAGCCATCTTGCACCATGATTGCAGATGTGTATTCAAATCTGCTCTTCCTAGGCCTCGGGGCAGTTTAGTTTGTACTTCTGAACTCTCTCTTCAGTCTGCAATCACCAGATGAAGAAGAACCGTTCTACCCACTCATCTGCGATGTCACGCCGATGTAAACTGAAACTCCACAGAGACTGAATTAGGGAACATGCAAGTAGATTAGTGAGGTAGTGGAGCTACATGTGCTGACTGGACACACTCTTGAATTCTAAATGGGAAAGGAAGCTTAAAGCATCGCTAATCAATACTTTCTGTATTGACAACAGACAAAAGGGCGGTGCGCTGAAACCACAGAGACCGTCGCCAGCTCTGTAGCTCTACAGGTCAATGGTGGAAAATCGTGGAAGTTGGAGGAAACCAGACAAAAACAAGAGTGAATATTGGATATACATTCACCCTCTGGACAGAAAACACGACTTCAAGAAGTCACCTCAAGTAAGATGATGCTATGTCAGGCTTTGCATTTGTCAGTTTGTCGGGACGTCAAAAAAGGAAACTAAATGTAAGTTCTGATAGCGGTGTACCCTGAAAACACATACAAAGTGTCATCTAACCACATCTAAAGGCAATATATATCTGTTCCTAAGCCATCAGTGAATGCAGAGAAAAAGCCTGCAGTCATAGCGAGGGACCAGATGCAATGATTTGTATAAATGGGGGTAAAGATGCACAGTCTTACCTCAAAGGCTTTTTTGGTTTTGTGCTAGCTGTACACAACGAGAAGTGGCAGTAACAGTCGTGTCTAAGAGAGCCTGAGAGACAAGCTCTGAGACAGCGTACTTTCTCACCTCTGTATGCCAGGACAAACGCTTCTGTTGTGCTTGTCAGATTGTTGGTTTCAGACTCTGACATTGGAAATGTATGGAGGTTTTCAGACATTGTTCAACCATCTGAGAAGCACTTTGTTTGAAGAATTACTTCATGATATAATGTCTTTCCTTGCCACCGTCTCCAAGTGCTTGCCCATGGTGGGAATTGTGAGTCTGTAAGTTATATTATAAAGAGTACAGTCTAGACCTGCTCTATATAGAAACTTTTTTTTATGATTTGGCACTATATAAATAAAACTGAGTTGAACTAAAAGCAGTACAATTTCCAAACCTTGACTCCAACAACAAGTAATTATTGTCCAACATTTCCATTAGGTGACACTATCTGTCTTGTACATGAAGCTGTCTAGCCATCCAAGAAAAGCCTGATTGGCATGTTAGTTCTTCTGTGTTCACATGTTGAAATCAGCTGTGGGTCACTGATCATCTTCAGAACTCAAACAGCAAACCTCCATGAGGCGTAAGTATTTTAGCAACGACTGGGAGAGGGATTCCACTTCCTGTTGCTTGTAGTACGCTAATAAGAAGTTGATTCAAGATGATCTACCGAGATGCCACTAAAACTATACATGGAGCTAAGCACAGAAACATTATTATACCTTATATGACCAATGTTACTCTACTTAATGTATCTCACATGAAGCCGATTACAAAAAGTTTTACATTCAGTCCTCCAGATTTTAAAGTTGCATACTGAGTTCAGATGCATTTCCTTTACGGAGGCAGGATTTTTTTAGTGACATTTACTGCCATTTAATATTACTAACAGCTGGAAATGGCGTCTCCATATAAACCAATTATTGATAGACAAACACGGTAATATTTCTTTAGTTAGTGCCCACAGTACACCGTGTAATCTCCACTCTGGATTTTTAGGAGACAGCACTGGGGATTCGTCTTGGTGACAGCTCAATTAACAAAACAAGCACAGATGCTGTCGCACATAATACAAGGTCAACGGCGCCTCACTTCCATCACATGGGAGCAGTGGAGGCCATTCGGTGCAGTTACGGCACATCCTAACCAATCCAGCACTGCGAAGTGACACACCTTGCTTTGTGCTATATGTCATTACATCAGAGATAATGGACACACACACCCTCTAACTCTTGTTGCACTTGTGTGGGAGGGACAACTTGCACGTCACGGCAGACGTTTTGAACTGCCACAGCAGGAAAAGCACAATTCTGTCAAGTGTCCTGTTGCAAAGCCAGATCAATTATACGACAAACGTCTGTGTTTTCTGTGAAAAAGTTTGGCGCCCTCGCACAGTTACAGCATAGCTGCGGCTCACTTTGACCTGAGCAGAGGTCTAATTAGACCAACTCAAAACATCTGCGTGGGCGTCTGCAGTGTTGCTTTTCCTAAAAATGTTCAGCTTCTACGCCACGTCACATTTTGTATTAACACTTTGAGCAGAGAAGTGTTAGGGAGAAATAACTTCCTCCAGCTCCTTTCTGAACACGCGCTGTATGCTTTCTTTTGCGATGCAAGTACTTTATCATTGAGTTCATTTCAGTTTATTCCAACCTTTTATCCATCATTACACATTTCCCAAAACTTCAGCTTGACATATCTGATATTTTTGGCAACTTTGGAATCTCCTCAAAAAGAAAAACAAAATGCGGGTTCAGCACAGAATGAGTTAATAAATAGACCATCAGCAGCTGGTTCTTGGTAGGACCCTAAATTTCAGCTTAGATCGGTGTGTCCATGCACACATTAAGTCAACACATTCATTCATTTGTATGCAGCCTCCACATGTGAACTTCTAATGAAGACATCACTACAGTTATATATTGATAAAAGCACTCACATTTATTCACTGAAACTGTCTTGGAATTAAAATGAATGAATAAAAACAAACATTTGAACTAACAATGAACTCCAGACAGCCACAGAGAGAGAGAGAGAGAGAGAGAGGGGGACACACACACAGAGGCAAATATAGAGAGACAGAAAGAGAGAGAGAGAGAGAGAGGTGACTGGACTCGGTTAGCAGAGCGCGCGAGGGTGAGAGAGAGAGAGAGACCATTGGTGCCGCAGCGGGACCGACTGTCACACGGACTGTCAGCGGGGTCGTTACCGGAGAGAGCAGCTGCTGCTCGCTGTTTACCGACAGACAAACCGGGGGAGAAACACACAGTAGGAAGAAAGAAGAAGAAGAAGAAGAAGAAGAAGAAACAGTGGGAATCGTTATATTTGCCGTGGCTGCTTTTTCCTGCGTGTCATCACCTCCACCTGACAGGATCTACTCTCTCCTCATCATCACTCCTCTTCATCATCCCTTCTCATCCTCCTCCTCCTCCTCATCTTCAGACCTCTCCTCCACTTCCTCCTCTCCTCCATCACCATGCCGGGTTGGCGGAGGAACCTCACTTTCTGTCTGCAGCGGATGCACGAGGAAGGTAGGAAAGCAAAAACAAAAAAATGAATGTGCTCTCATGTTTGCGCCAGCACGTGAGTGTGTGCCAGTGCGTGTTTTTTTTTACGCGGACGTGGGGTTTGTCTTGCTACAGTTTGTTTCTGGAGACACTTTCTAGTTTCTGCTTCATGTGTTTAGACTTTTCTGGTTCACTGGGAAGTGTGTGTGCGCGCGTTTTTCCTGTGTGTATGTGCGCGTGTTGTGTGGGCTGATTGAGAAGCACCTGCAGCTTTGGTTAATTGTGTGTGTGTGTGTGTGTGTGTTGGGTGCCTGTGCATGCGTGCAGCCTATGTGTGTGCGTGGACACGCTTGGTCTGTTGGAGCTGCGCGCTGTGTGCGCACACGTGTCACCACTGGTTTGTTCCGCCGTTTCAGCAGAGATTGCGCGAGGCTACTGATGCTGGCAGGTCAGGGTGCACGTACGTGCGTGCGTGTTTATGTGTGTGTGTGTGTGTGTGTGTATGAGAGAGAGTGGGAGAGACACTGCGTGTTGGTCCTGCAGCATGAACGCAGGAGGAGGCAGACATTGATGATGTTGGTCAGCTACAGTGTGCACGTGCGTGCGTGATTGTGCGCATACGCGAGTGTGTGGAGCTGAGGAAGTGTCGCATGTGAAAACAAAACACACAGGGTGGTGTTGATGACACACAGAGGACTGTGTGCTCGTGGAGGTTCAGGTCATGTGCCAGTAGAGTTAAAGTTAGAGCCTCAAGATTACAAACGTCAGTCGTATATTGTCATTTTGTCTGAATTATTAAATAAAAATCCTCACACTGAGTGTCATTTTCAATATTTATAATCAAATACATGTATGACGATGAGATAAAATGACCAATAATACAAAATTGTAAGTGAAACTCTGCTTTAAACATAATTCTAAAAATATAATATACATATAATAGCAGCCAGTTATATTGTGCATGTTATGTGTACTTGTTTTGTTTGGTGTGGCCACTTAGAGATCTGTTCCCAAAGCAGCTTCAATGCAGGCGAGACTTTGGCAGTTAAACAAATCAAGTGAATTCTTCTTTTCAGTATAAAAAGTTCCTCTGTGTGTCACTGTCCTTCCACTCGAGGAGAGCCTGTCACGAAAACACAAGACAGGCTGAACTATATACTTTAAATGTTGTGTGCAAAAGCTCCTTTGTGTTTATTTTTAGAATCTTTTAAAGTTTTTCCCATAAAATGGAAAGCAGAACGATATTTGCTTCCTTGTATTTGTAGGAACAGGTGGATATGTTGCAGATATTGATCGGCATTTGCATTAGCCGATAGTGCTCAGTGTGTGTTACAGCCCCACTGCTGTGCATTGCAGGTAGCACTATGAACTAGTTCTAGTGGGCCAACACAACTTCCGAAACCAGTGGTGGCCAGTTCCACGGGGCATACAGTAGCCTGCCGAGGAGGTTTTCTTGCCGGGTTTGGCACCTGGCATCCATGGCCGAGTCAGTTCAGTTAGCTGCATGGCTGTCTGAGTTAACGGTAGTTAGAAGTTCACTTCTTAGCAATCTTCCTATCAGGAAAGACCGTAAATCACATTGGTAGTGTAATTTAAGTCCCTGTTGGTCAGGAGGCTGAGCTCGAACCCGGCTGGTCAGTTGTTCTGTCGCCTGCTAACGGCAGATACAGTCAGCAGCGGTTAGTCATCCTTTAGCTGCAGTAGGAAGTCGTTTGGTTAAACCACCGGAAACTCTAAATTACTCTGAAGGAGTTGAAGCTGAGCAGCCAAAATCACTGAACAAAGTAATAAAGAGTTTCACTGGATGCAAAATTAGTATACCCCCCCTGAGTGTAGGATGAGTCATCAATGACAAACTCTAAAATACCCCAAAATGTCTTAAAAATAACTTTTTTTGTCATTGTTGGGTCGGATCCTGCTGATGTATAGCGCTATATGTGATAAAAAACACTCGCTAATAACTGTGAACTACTTTGTTTAATGTCTTCTTGCAGCAGAAAACAACGTGAGAGTGTGGGAGAGTGCAAACTAACTGCCCCCTAAAACCAAGCGCGGTACATTATTACCCCGTACATGCGCATGTGTATAACAGTGCCTTCTGTTGTGCAGAACATGGCCTGTTTGTGGACACTACTTTCCATCTGGGGCTGTTTTCATGGTTTGAACTCTCCTCCTCCTAAATCTTAATGCTACAACTCTATGAGAACAGTATGTGTGGGCCATTTTCCTCTTTTAACATGACAATGCTCCTCTGCACAAAGCCAGGTCTGTAAAGAAATGGCTTTTCAGAGCTTAGTGTGGAAGGACCGGCCTGCACGGAGCTCTGACTTCAACCCAGTCCAACATTTTCTTTTTTTTTTTTTTTTTAGGATGAAGCTGACTTAGAGCCAGCCTTTATCTCCCCACATCAGCGACAGACCTCATTAATGCTCTTGTGGCTGAATGGGAGCAAATCCCTGCAGCCAGGTTCCAAAATCTGGTGGAAAGCCTGAAGCCAGAAGTCGGGTTGGAGGCTTTTATAGCAGCAGATTAATCGTTTTGGAATGAGGCACGAGAATTGATGCTCGGGTGTGCGCATACTTTGGGTCATACACTTCTCTAATATCTACTATATTAAAACAGGATAGTGATGGCAGTGTGTTATACAGCGTTAAATAAGGTGGGGGATTCCCTTGTGTGAATGAAATGAATGACAGGTGCTGCTTCTACTGGAACAGTTAAAGCGGTTTATTCCCAAACAGACCTTATGCCAGGATTTCCTCATTTCCATTCATTAGCCCAGCCATTAAGACACACGGCTGTTTTCAAAATCGTTGCAACAACTTTGACAGATTGTTGGAAAACCAACTCTGATTGCACACCTTCCACGCGGACACCCATCGGATCAATTTAGGGTTTCTCTGGGAAACAAACGAACCTCTCAGTTTCACCATGTGGAAAGAAAACAGGTTTAACACACCTGCTGCACGTAGCTGATGATGAAGTTCTGCATTTGGAGGTCTCGCTATCGGTACCAAAGCCAGCTTCTGGATTGATGTGTGTGCGTGAAATAAACTCGCTCTGCATTAGCAGCTCTGAGCTTTCACGCAGAACACACAACGCGGGAGGAAAGACTGTTAAAAACGGGACTTAATTGATCAGAGACATGGACACGCCGCTCACAAAACTCAGTAAACACTTCCCAGCAAGCCACCTGGCACTGCCCACCTATTAATCACTTTCGGTACCAAGTCACTGATCAAATGATGCACACACTGTGCTGCAGCATCCCGCTTAACCCGAAACTCTGACTAGGTGTCTAATCACTGCCACAATCCTCATCACCGCCTTAATAATCGCCAAAAACACCTAAAGCTGGAAATCCAAAAGCAACACAAACAACAGAGCACATGGAAAAATAGGTTTTTGATCCATAACTACACAAAAGCCTGACTCACACTCGCCACGATACAAAACATTTTCTCTCTTTCCTGCTCACTTCTGTGCCCAAAACTCAGTCCTCATGACAAAACATAACCTCTCTCTTCTCTGACCTGTTTTTCTCTTATGATCTTATCATGACATCATGATTCTGGTTTCTTAACCTACTTCAATCTGTATTATTTTTATTAGTATTTTATTTTTAATATTAGTAGTAGTAATGTTGATGATGATATGAATAAAAATATTCTAGATAACCTTTCCCACTACTTTTCTTTTTTTCTTTTTGTCCAGTTATTTGTTTGTTTTGTTCTTGTAGTTTGATTTATTTATTGCTTTACTTATTATTTTTCATTTCTCTTCTTGTTTTACTGCCTCCCAACAGTTCTTCACACTGGAACACTGCAATATACCCCATAAACCTCTCCAAAGAAATGTATCTTCTTCTTCTTGTTACTTCTACTACTCTCTATTCTCCTCTCTTTTTCTTACCCCTACCCATCAAACCCTCTGTTTATGGGTACATGACCCATGGTGGCCCAGTTGGGATTCTCCAGACTCCAGGCAGAGAGGCGTGAGGTCCCAGGTCAGGGGTGCACACAAGTGGCACTGAGACGAACGGACAAATAAGCAAGACCGAAGACCAATCAATAAACCTCCCTGGTCCGGCCTGTGCTTCCCTCTTCCTCTGTCGTCGTAGAGGTAGACGGGGCTTTGGCGGCCATCTTCCTCAGGTCTAATGAGCCCCCAATCTCCGCCCCATCCTACTACAACTCGCCCCCAGACGTCTCTCTCTCATATACAGGAGTTCATTGATTTCTTCGCTCTCCCTCTCCACGTTTCCAAGACATGCACGCTCACTGATTCATTTACAAACGTACCCGCTGTATCTCATAACTCTGTCATGACCCCGACTGTTTGTTTCCGTCCGCCTTACCATTATTTTGTAGTTATGTGATGGAGTGATGCATCTGTTTGTGTCGCCGTACATGTGCTCTGTTGTGTTCACCCGTTGTATTTTGTATCCACCAATAAAAACAGTGATTTATTCCGTCGTTGTTGTGTACCAGCAGACCATGTACCCTATAACCCTGCGAGGATGTTTATCTTCTGATTGAAAATCCTCTGCATGTTTACTTTAATATGTGTGTGAGTGTGTGTGTGTGTGTGAGGTAGTACATGATGAGAATAGGTGTTTAAGTGTAGACTTTGTGTGTGCTTGGTGTAAGGCTATATTTATGTGCGCGCGACTAAGTAGAAAAGGTGTTTGCACAAGATGAGTGTGTGTGACGGAAAGAGATGGGGCGAGCGAGAATGATGTCTGTTTATGATGTGTGTGTGTGTGTGTGAGAGAGAGAGAGAGAGAGCGAGCAGGAGGTGTGAGACCTTGAGCGAGATTGTGCGAGAATTGTGTTTGCTCATGGTGTGTGTGTGTGTGTGTGAGTGTGTGAGTGAGAGATGCAGCTTTTAAATTAGTATGCTGGTTACACAGTGACCCTGCTGTGCAATGATAACTGCCTTATGGACCCATCAATGGCTTTTTGAGGCCCCTAATTATACAAGTACTTCATTTTTAATCAGGGGGCACTTCATAAAATACGCTTCAAAAAGTGGAGGTGAGTTCATCCTCTTCTTTATTATGTTGGTTGCTCTTGAGCAAGGCACTGCCCCCCATCATTACTCCGAGGAGTGTGTCGAATGTGACAGAGTGGCAGCAAATGTCGTAATGTAAACTTCTTCCCTTCCTGGGATAAATAAATCAAGCTGTAGATATAGACTTGGATCAGCCTTGTTCTGTTCGATAAAGAAGGACAGAGGTGGAGTTTTTGACCTTCTCTACAACTCTGAGAAATACATTTTTAAATAGGTTTTCTGAATTTCGGCTGGGAGATGTGAGTGGCAAGTTCCCTGCGTTCCAATGAATAAAGAAAATAAACTCTCAAAATGTCAAGAAATTAAATATTTTCGTACGTTTACTCAACCTCCATTGAGTTTTAGTTTATTTTACCAAACTGTGACAAGTTTAACTGCCTTGTTAACTCGTCATAAAACAGACTTCATCCAAACATTGAGGC
Source organism: Miichthys miiuy (assembly GCA_036365135.1). Taxonomy (NCBI): domain Eukaryota; kingdom Metazoa; phylum Chordata; class Actinopteri; family Sciaenidae; genus Miichthys; species Miichthys miiuy. The sequence continues at coordinate 28,603,006 of CM071604.1, forward strand.
AGGAACATCATAAAATTCAGCAAAACCGTCTTGGTTTGTCAGACAAACAGTCAACAACTCCAGTTTGGTTGAAGTAAACCTCTAATGTGTGAAAATATTCTGGTGAATGTGTACTCTCACTCGTTGTTTGGAGTCAGACCATTAAATTAGCAACATAAAATGAAAGAAATTAAAAATCCAGCCGCTATATTTGTTTAATTGTCCAACCCTCCTGTAGATCAACAAGTCTGTTTGTTAACTGTCACACTTTCACACGCTCACGCTCAGTTCAACATCAGGCAGCGTTACTGAAACGTTCGCCTTGCTCACAGGAAGTAGACTGCGGGTATACGCCTGCCATTGGCTGAGTTGACTTTTTTGGAATTCTAGTCTCCTTTCTCTGTTTTCTGAAACTATTTAGCAAGGGCAATGTCGTGGCATCCTGGGCTTAGTGCTGCCAAAGACAGTTGTGATTGGTTTAAAGAAATACAAATAAGCCAGCATTATTCTTCTCCGTCTACCAGAATGATAAAAGGTCCAGCTAAACCTTTCTCCAGCACTGGCACAGTACTAAAGTGACGTGTGGAGATCTGGAGGTCTGGCTCTGCTACATCAACGAGCCAAGCCATGCAACGAAGACCCTGAGCTGACTCAGACCAGCCATGTTGAGGTTTGTGGTTGGGTATCCAACCCCTAAGGCATTGCTAAATATAAAACTTAGAGATACAGATAGATAGATGGGAATGGCAGTCACACAGTCGCATATATCACTGCATTGTGTGTGTGTGTGTGTGTGTGCGCGGTTAGAAGAAAAAGGAAATGACCACTCTAATGCATTTATAAGTAGCTTTGCCAACCATCGCATAACAGTTGTTTGATCAAAACATCTCATTCCCCCGTTGAAGGACAGGTTATGCATAAGCAACCCCGTCACTGTGTGTGACCGTGTGTGTGTTTGTGTCACTCATCCATCATGCAGCCGGTGTGGGGAAATTTAAGGGTACAAATAATAATGGCCTCCGTGATTCGCATGAAACAGAGGGAGGAGGAGGAGGAGGAGGAAAGGGAAATGAGAGAGGACAAAAAGGCAAATGAAAATCAAGTGTGAGTGAGCGAGACCTGAGAGAGGAAGTCATAAGAGAGAAACAGATTAAACAAAAAAAAAAAAACATGAAGGAGAAGGATAGAAGGCCTGGTTTGTAGTCCTTATCAGCTGAAGGAGGAGATCCCATTAATCAGGAGGCTAGAAGATCAAATGTGCTGGTTAGTGGAGAGCGAGCGTGCGACTGTATGTGTGGGTGTTTAATAAACTGTGTGTGATTTAGCTTCAACCCCCAAAAACCTCTTTTAATAAGGCTTAGTTGTGTTATCGCTGATGGATGGGCGGAGAGCAGCGAGGAAGATGGGAGAAGGATGAGAGGAGGCGGCGGGAGAGAATAAAGGAGGACGAGAGGAAAGACATGAGTCAGAGGGCAGAACACAGCAGCGAAGGTGCTACTGGCAACATTTAACATCAGTATCATTAACGTGCGTATTTATAGGCATTAGTGTAATTACCGGATGAGACTATTAGTGAGAAAATAAGCGGTGTCTACTGACCTCTACACCTGTGATACTTAACCTGAGGCCTATGAGCCAAATCTGTCCGGCTAATGGTGTGAATATGGCTGCGTTTTCAGCCAAGTCGCAGACTTTTACTGAATTCTGTGTAATTTGGCAAAAGAACATGCATCCATCCGCTGCCGTAACGCGACTGAGTTGGTTCACAAGATAAGCAGAATGCAGAAAACACGTTTCACACGTATTAATGTGAGGAGACTTACATCAAATCGATGTGGAGCAATCATGGATGTATTATGGACTTTTGGAGCTGATTATTTACCTAAAAGTCCGCATCTTTTCGCAAAACTGGGCACGATTTTTCAAACTTTTATTATCCGATACTTCAAAAAGTGCAATTCAGTGAACAACGGGAGAATTAGATGACAGATGTACATTTATTTTCCCGCCTCATACCAGCCCTAAACCCCTGTGCGTATCTTGTCAAATCAAATGACAGTCGCTGTATGCAAGGCTGCGTGGTTGTGTATCGTTCCCACCTGGTAGCACCAAAAGAGAAGATTATGACTTTGAAGTGGTCTTATTCTACCAGATCAATGATATTAATATATATTCATTTTAATATGTTCATTAACTGGCCCCTGGCTTGCTGTCATTGTGTATGCCTGCTGTACACTGTAGGGAGGAAGGCCAAAACTTAAAAAATAACAATAGTAATAACAAGAATTTTCTTTTCCTAGCCTCCTCTTTTGTATTTTAACATTTAATTTACTATTTAATCACCGATTTATTATTCTTCATTGAAATGTTTTTAATGAACTGTGTGTCCGCTAATTGTAAAGTTGGCGGGTCGATTTCCGGCCATTATCCGCACATCAAAAACAATGCCAGCGCCTTGCACGGTAGCTTGCTGCCAATGGTGTGTGTGTGTGTGTGTGTGAGTGTGTGAGAAGGGGTTTATGAGTGGCAAAGTGTGAAGCTAGATGAATACACTTTACCATAAATACTGCACTGATCTCGCCACAGTACCGGAAAGTGTTAACGGAAACGTAAACGATCAATTAGTCAGTTAATTGTTTACTTGATCAACGTGAAGATAATCAATAACAATTTCAATACACGTGTCAGAACTTTTGGATTGGGCCTGCACAGTGGTGCAGTGTTTCCTCCTGCAGCCCAAAGACATGCAGGTCAAGCTAATTGGCAGCTCTAAATGGCCTGTAGGTGTGGATGTGAGTGTGTAACTTGTCCGCACGTCAGCCCATTGATTGACCGGAGCCGTGTCCAAGGTGTACCCCGCCTCTCGCCCGGTGTCAGCTGGGATCGGCTCCAAAGGATAATCAGGTGCAGCTAGTGGATGGATGGAATGGATTTTAGACTACCGGTGGAGCCAAATAAGCTATCTAGATGCATTTGGTAGTCCGTTTCAGTATTGTGCGGCAGTTTATTGGAACGAGAACTCAATAACTGTGTTCAGAAAAAAAAGAGAGAATATTCAATAATGAAAATAACTGTTAGCTGCAGCTCTGAAGAGCACTGCATGTGACAGTACCTCTAATCCTCATTGGTTGCTGACTGGGAAAAGATGGCCTTGAGTTTTATAAATAATCCAGAATGTGCACTTACTCATTGTGTGTTATGTCTCGGCCAGCTGATATACACCGCCCTACTTCATGACACTCTATTACTGCCGTTAGATAGACAGGTTTCATTTATTTACACCAATCATACCTCACGACAATCAATTTTCCAATGACGTATTGATGTCTGGAAATGCCACATGCAGGACCTTTTGCTGAAAAGGTCACATGATGGCAGCAGCCACCATATGTCCATGAGCCATCACGCTGAAGTGTTTGTCAGTAAGACACCGAGCTCACCAAACACTCTGTGATTGTGAAGTGCTCTCAGTAAGAGCATCGGCTCTGTGCAGGCGAAGAAAAATGTATCAATCAGTGAAGCTATCTGAGTAGCTCAGAGAGGCTCCTAATAATTTGTATGTTTGTGCTTGTTCTGAAGACTGAAGAGACGCTACATTGCAAACACACAACGTTCTTTGATATCAGATCAACAGAGGACTTGAATGTAAGAAGGGCTCATTGATGTGATGCACACTTTATTCCTTTTGATTCGTGTCTGATTCTGAATAATCTGCCAGCGATGGATTTTCACACATCAGCGGGCACCTATCTTGTAGGTGCTTGTACAGTATGTATGGGTGTGGATTGTTGAAGATTTTAAGATAGCGTATTGTCATTCTTCAGAAGTCGTGCAAAAGAGACTGAAATGGTATTTACTCTGATTCCAAACATATCAACAAGTGTTAAGAGGTTATGCCGAAGGTGCTACCTCGGATGTTGCACGCCACTCAGATTTTGCATCTCGCCACTAACCGACAATTCAGATTGTTTGAACCTTTAAAACTGTTTTCTGATCTTGACGCTTACAAATTGTCTGACTTTCAGGGATGCAGTATTGGGATATACAGTAGTATAGCAAGAACTGATACTTGTTTATGAGTTACATGATAACATATCGGCTTCGAGCAGAGCTCCCTGCATTGACTTTGCCCTCAAACCAGCAGAGAGTGCAGCTCAGACCGCCTGTCATGTGGAGGTAGCCTCCGGCACATGGTTTCATCCTGTTTGTCCCTGTAGTGTCTCCTCAGCCAGAGAGCATTCGGAGAGCATCTTATCTCCATGTTTGTATGTGTGGTACATAACACCAGAAGGGATTGTGGAAATGTGTAATCTGCGAGAGACAGGCAGCTTGGAAGAAAGAAAGAGAGAAGAAAGAACATCAAGAGTAAGCAAAGAAGCTAAAATGCAGCGATCTCGGTGTGACTTTTTTGTATTCTCCAGACATTTTAGATTGATCTCCTCTTTCAGTGCTCCAGTGAGAATCAGCCCCTTCACCTCGGCAGCATTACTGCCTGAATCTACCTGATTGATCTGCAGATTACTTCACAGGCACATTACTCAGGTAAACAACAAACAGGTTGTTTGTCAGTGCCTTCTAAAACGACCTATATGACCATTGCAATGACTGCATTTGCATTTCCTGCTCTGGTCTCATTAAAGGTCCAGTGTGTAAGATTTAGGAGGCTCGATTTAATATCCAGAAATGGAATATAAAATGCATAAATGTGTTCCCATTAGTGTACAGTCATCTGAAAATAAGAATCCTTATTTCATATCTACAGATGCCGCAGGTTTTGTCCACCATGTTGAACTGTAGGGATGCACCGATGCATCCCTACAGTTCGCCTCCTTAACTGCCATCGGCCATCGGTCATCGGCAAATAACGATGACATTCACCGATGGCAGTGGCCGATGATTATATGTTGATTTACATGTCACATGAACGCTGTGGTGAGGAGAAACCTTTCTCTTTTTTTGGAGGCTCCCGAAACCCTACTGCACATGTCTCTGGCAGAATTGAACGCCAATCTAAAAAAGTGGTCTTAAGCTTCGATTTAAAAAGGCTGAGATCAGTAGTGGTGTGAATGTCAGGGGGAAGTTTGTTCCACAGTCTGGGAGCAGCGACGGCAAAAGAACGATCGCCCCCCCACTGTTTAAATCTCGACCTAGGGACCTCTAACAGAAGCTGACCCGAAGAGCGCAGAGCTCTGCCACAATTGCGATAAGTTAAAATCTCTGACAAGTAAGAGGGGGACAAGCCATTAATGGCATTAAAAACAAACAACAGAAGTTTAAAATCAATTCTAAAACGCACTGGAAGCCAGTGGAGTGACGACAGCACAGGGGTAATGTGTTCGCGTCTGGACGTGCTTGTTAAAAATCGGGCAGCAGCGTTCTGCACAAGTTGGAGACGAGAAATTGAGGACTAACTGAGGCCAACGTACTTGCTCAGATTTGGACATTTTCCCGGTGTATGTTCTTCTAAATATTCTTCTACATGTGTAAATATGTTGCACATGTAGTTCACCACTAGATGCCATTAAATTCTACACAATCATCCTTTAAGTTTAGGCAACTGGATGAATGAACAGGATGCAAACCCTAGTGTTTTTTATTGTGATTACCATGCATTTATTGAACAATCCATCCAGACCTGCTCTCCTAAAGGGTTATTCTGACCATATAACATTGAAATGCTACTGAAAGAGGCCAACGTTTTTTTCCATATGGTGAAACTCCATAAAGTAGGTGAATTTTACAAGACCAAGGGAAAAAAAAAGGACGGTCTAAATCGATGCAACTTGATACCATCTTTAATTAGGGCCTCAATGCCTTGTAAATGCCCACACCTACAGTTTCCTTTAAAAAGTTTCCGGTGTCCAAGTCCACGTCGAAGTTAACCCTAACGACCAGTAACCCAAATTCTGTTGTTTTTCCGGTGAGGAGATTCTAACATCACTCCACAGTGATCCAGTAGGAAGATGGTAAAGTGATTAAGCCTATCACCACCAAGTTAATCTCTCAGAATATGCAGTTTTTAAATCCGCGCCTGTGGTGACTTTCCTACGCTTGAGCACCACGCATTTTACAACAACCAGTAATGCCGGTGTTTCAAAAAACAGCACATGTACCTACCAGTGACAGAAGCCCAGTCTGTCCTTAAGAGTTATTCTGTTCCCAAATCCCGAATTTTCTCCAACTCCATTGTCTTTCTACCCCATGGAGGGTCGATGTATAAATGTTAAAGCCGTTTTGATATTTACCCAAAGATTGGACCGATAATAACCAATTTTACCGCTAGGTGTCACACGTGACTGAACTGTTGCAAGTTTTCCACAAATCGTTCCTGCACGTTTTACAATAAAAGCCTTATAGAGGACAGAAAAAAGGCAAAATGAGAGGGTCATTGTTTATTAACTTTTCTGCACCACAGCCTGCTCAGTTGTTATGCATACTCTGCTAACCCTACAGTGCTGCCTCTGTTTTCTCTTTAATTTGCCAGAACAGCTTGTTATGACAAATGCCGGTTGCACAAAATTAGATGGATCGGCAAAACCAGAAACTGACCCAACGACACAAAATCAATAGCCGGCCATCCCATATAGCTATCAGCATCACACTGGCTGGACTACGGGAAGTAACTCCGGAGTTATTGAAGAATCACTAACCACCAGCCTGTTAGACAGATGAGGTGTCACTTTTTTACGGTAGTTTACCGTTTTTTTGTTTGCTTCTTCTCTGGTTGAACTGTGGGTTTTGTATCGAGGACTTATTGTAATACACTGTGGTGGACGCCCAGCAGTAATAAAATGCCACTACACATAGGGAGATACAAATGGTACAACAGCACAATAGTGTAGGTTAAGCCATTGATTAAATTATGAGGTCCAAGGGTTACAAAGCAAATGTAAGTGACTGTGAACATTTTGCTGTCAAATGTACAAAACCATGAGTCCTAATCTTATTTGTAGTCAGTGTATCTAACAATTGTAATCTTGTTCATGCATTTGTGTGCACCCTGTAAGAAAAGCCGTTACCTTGGCATTTTCTGATGTGAAAACACGGAGAAAAGTGCTCCGAAAATAGCCGTGGAAACCTGTGTGTGTGTCAGTGTGCGTGTGATGCGTGTTGAAGGCATGTAGCCGTAGGTTAGCAGTGGGCAAGAGCGGTAGCGCTGGTTCAGTCATAATAGGATCTGATGACTCATGCACAGTGAAAACGCTCTTCTCTTTCCTCCTCTCGTCTTCTCTTTCTTTTGCCGCCTCATGACAGACTCTCTTTTCCCAGTCTCCTTTGATTCCTTTCTTTTTCTGTCTTTTACCGTCTTTCTACCTCCTCCTCTCTCTCTTCTTTTCTTATCTCATCATGCATCGTTCCCTCTTGCATCTTAACTGTTTACTGTCTTCTTCCTCCTTTCTTCTTCCCACATTTTTACAGCTTTCCTCTCCCGTGTCGCCTCTGATTTAATCCCCATCTTTTTGAATTTTTTTCTCGTCTCTTCATTCTCCTTCTTCTTTTGTTTTGTTTTCTTTTTTCTTCCCTATTCTTGTCTTCCCCCATTTTTAATCTTGTCCCTCTTTCTCCTCTTCTCCTCTACCCTTCAGTCACTTTGAATATAATAATTTCCCTGCCTGAATAGATAGTGGGTTATTTTATGTATTTTTTTTTCTAGCTAAATTCATTTTTTTTAATTATTTTTTAATTAAAAAGTAATAATGTCCAGATGATGCCTCATTCGCTGCCAAATTGCCAGATGGAATCAACAAATGTATGTTCATGTCAACAGGGATTTGACGCTGGCCACAGCATTATGTGTGTATAGAATTCTGAATTTAAGTTTTATCAACAAAGTTTGCATGTCACTTCATCTCCACAACTGTACACTCCACTGTATATCCAGTAAACGATTTGTATTTGGGTTGCGTATGCCATCATATCTCATCATGCTCTCCTCAAACAGCTGCAGCTCTGTTGACACTGCTGTTGTCTCTGCCTCTGCTTTTCTCATATACAAGCTCTGTCTCCACACCAGCAATCTACCTGTAGTCCACTCTCAGATGTCTGATGACAAGTTAGGCTCGGTGGGACAACGGCCAAAGTTCCTGGGCCTGTTCGGAAACAAATAAAGGGCCAAGACTTCGTCTGAATAGCAACTTGATACATAAGAGTCATGAGATTCATTTCTGCTCATCTCTGTCTCTAAATCGTCATCAGAGCTGGGTTCCCAAATTGCGTTTCGGACACTTCTTTTGCTCTCCACACAGACTGGCCCAACCGAACTTTACTCAGATGTGATTGGTCAGTACTACTCAGACTACAAACAGAAACCAGAAAGCTTCCTGTACCAGAATCTTGGTCCATCACCTGCAGATTCTGCTTATATGTTTATATAGATTACCTGAAGTCTAACTTGGGAAGCTATTGTCGTCACTCCCTGATCTCTATTGCTCTGATCATAGCTGTGACACCAACAATTAACTCTATTCTGCATCCACATCCTGCATTGATCCATTCCACTTGAGCTAGCTGACTGAAAAGAAGTGATTTATTCATTTATTTCTTTACAGCGTCCACTGTTCGTCAGAACAACCTGTTGTCGCTGTCTGAAGGCATTAAAATAGATGATGTTTGTCTGTCTTAGACTCACTTAGTCTCATAATCAGACTGCATTGCCATTTTGTTTCACTTCATTCATTCAGGCTGACATCGTGTACATTAGCCCATCTCTCGGAGAGGGGTGTTTACCCTGCCTAATCAGTAGTGAGTGACGAGCCAACCTGCCAATGTAATATCAAGTCTCCATAGAACCTGCAGTAACAAGAGTTTAAACTCAAGGTTGGCAAAGCAATTCAAATAAAAATCATACAAAATGTTCCAAAGCTTTCAGCCGCATCCAGCCTCCATTGGATGGAGTTAACACTGTACGTACCAGTTTACCTGGCAGGTTGTTTTATCAGCTACAGTAATTAAATACACTTTAGATACCGCTCTTTCTCCAATTCAGAGAACAAACAGCCACCAATGAGAAAATCTGAAAAAAATCTGAGATGTGGGGGTTTGGAACCAGCCTGCAGGTCATCCATTCATGGAGTTTATACTGGGCTTAACTATAAAAAAACAAGTACAATATTACATTGGTTGCATCACAATTTATCTAACCCAGACAAAAGCACCGTCTAACACAATCACATCTCCTTCCTCCAGCGTCATTAGGGACAATAAAGATGATTCAATCAGCTACTCTTGGACATGTCTGCATTCCTGCTGTACTTCCTAACAAACTTCACAGACTGAGTGCTTCTCACCTGCCTCTTTCCCAGTAAACATGAGCGTTGGTCAGAATCGTTATATATTCAAGACAGGCCCGCTGCAGATTGTTTTTCACCTCGCCGACCCACACATACATGCTCAGTGATGTAACACTACAACTGGACCCGCCGTCTGTCTCTCTGCCTCGCTCTTGATTAAAGTGTGTCGCGCTTGTCTTGGGCTGATTGCTTTCCGAGGCACTCCTCTATGTGACTGAGCCGCACACCTCGGAGCTTCTTGCACAAAGAGCAACTGCAATTTTGTTGATTTGTTTCATGATCCTTGGGCCTTTGAAACCTATTTGAGTCATACTGTCGAATCTTACAAACACATTGGTGTCGGCAAGTTTTTCTTTTTCTTTATTCCAGGGGGTAGAAATATGTACTTTTTGCAGAGGTATGTGGTTTCCTTCGCCAAACTGAGATTAGCCCTATCCCCGTGGACGAGAGATTTATGAGCCTCAGAATGAAATTTTCGTCAGTGCGTGACCCAGAAGGCAGATTTTTTAAAAGTGGTGTGAAGCATTGTTCCATGACGAAACACTCCTCATCGAGGGGACTGGTTTTATCATCCTCTCTCTCTCATTTGTTTTACAGACGTTTTAAGTATTTTGATGGAACAGACCCGAAGCCTGTACAAGTCCCTCATTTCCCATATCACCAAGGTCATCGACTTATCAACCTACCTCATCTACTCTCCTCTGCTTTTGTCTGAGCTCTGTCCTTTTTTTCCCTTCTCATTTTGTGCCTTTTACCTCCTTTCACATCACCCCTGTCTGCATTTTTATATTTTTTCATGGATATGCAGTCAAAGAGGGACACAGAAAAAAGAAGGGTGACCTACAACAAAGGTTCTTGAATAGATTCTAATCTCGGGTTACTTGGTTACACTTGGTTAATCAAACTTTATCTTTATCTCTTCTGATTGTTTCTGAACATCTCAAACCTTCTTTCTCTCTTTCATTTCGCTGATGCTTTAACAACACTCTGTAGCCACCCCTTTCTCCATCTTTGTTTCTATTTCTACTGCATATGCACGGCAATCACCCAATGTTCTTTGTCCTCGTCTTCCTCTCTTTCACACAAGCACAAGCATTCAATCTACTCCTCTCCTACACCCCATATATCCGTGTGCTCTTCAGTCTATCTGCATCTCTGCTGTCATTATCTGCTAACAGCGGCAATCATTTGTCCTGAGCAGGGAGCTTTATCTGCGCTCATGTGCATTTGTCCTCACTGCGTCCTAAATTTAAATCGCTGCAAGCCCCGTTACACTGCACAAACTCTGCCCTGCTATACCCTGTACTGTACCCTTTCTATTTTATAGCAATACCCCGCAACATCAACACTGCACATTCTGCAGTGCACTCTATTAATATCTCCCTATTTTGTTGGGTTAAGGTTAGGCTTCACTTTTCTACATCCTATATTGCCTGATAAATCGCATTTCACATAAAGAAAGTCACTTGTAGCTAACTGTTTGACACCTAGATCAATCACTGGCCAAACCATCTCTGTGGCTACCTTCATTATTTTCCAGATAAATGGTGCTGATGAGCCATTAGGCAGTGCTGCTTTTTGCCTAATGCATTAAATTAAAGGAATCTCTCCAACACTCCCATTGATGAGACATCCGGTTTTTGATTACATAACCACTGTTTTCTGGCTGAAACCTGCTTTATTCCCTCAATATAGCCTGAGTTAGACTTCACAGTTGTATCCAGCCATACCGCTTTCAGCTGTTGTATACCCGTCACCGTCCCTGCTATCCCCGACATTACTTCTTGGCTACAGCTGGATTTAGTTGGTGACAATGTTTTAGAACATTTTAGGCCAACATTTTATCAGTACATGGTGTCCCAGCACAGGTACTGGTAAAATTAGTTGTTGTTAGGGCCATGGGATTTAATTACCAATACGCCACTGAATGCCCTCATTACCAGCTCATTTGCTTGACTCACTTTCTGCAGACATTTCTCTCATCTCCCCATAACAACGCTCACCCTGTGATTGGTCCTGTCTGGTCCTTTTCTTGCATTTCGCCAATTATCCAGTCCATTTAGATAAATGAATAGGAGACAGAGTCGAGGACAAAATACGAGGACAAGAGTTATCGTTTATTGTCCATCACAGTCTCAAGAGTTCCTGTCTGTCAGCGGCATGCCACTCTTATGCACTTCTTCCTCTACCCTCTCTCTGACGCCTGCCCTTGAACTAGCTTATATAAGTTAAGACCGGGCTTCTTGACATTTGGCAACCAATCAGTGACAGCATGCGACAAATGTAACATTCAATAATTCAAATTCTGAGATGGAGTACAATCCTTGGTGTTCAAGTTGGATGTAGAGCATCGCTGTATTTGGAAAACACCAAATGTTGGTGTTGAACATGACGTACATTTCAAGGGAAACTGGGTCGCCTGTCCTGTTATACAGCGATCTACTGATGTAACAACCCTGTCTTCAATAAATTACATGAATATGCTGCTAATTGCTGAAATGTTGATTTGTTTTCCTACAATATCAGATTATACAAAGTAAACCGACGTACGATAAACGTCCAGTAACCACACGGAGACGTTTGGATGGCAAACGTCGGACTTAAGTGTCTAAATCCACGATCACCTCCCTGAACAACGTCTACGAACTAAACAACAGCAGAACTTCTTTTCCTGGAAATAAAGAAATAAATAGTATGTGAACATGAATTAGAGGAGACAGGTTTGGTTAGCCATATCCCTGTTGGTCTAATTTGTCCTGTTTATGTCCTTCTATCTATGCTGCAGTACCTCCTCCATCGGCTGTTAGAGCCACTGCAAGGTATTAACATTGGCACAACTGTAAAAGTCAGGTAATTCAGGCAGTCAGTCAAAGATGCCCATACGTCTGATTCAAACAAACAACAAACTCTTCAGGCCATGACATAATATTGTAACATAGTTTATAAAATCGATGTGTGGGGGATGAGAATGTGTGAAGAGCTATATATTACTACATATCCCTGTCACTCCGCTGCTATAACCTCTCCATTGCACTCCAAAATTCTGCTGCAGGTTCCACAGTATAAGCCAGAGCTCAGCAATATCACAGAGGATAAGAGAATTGAGTGTGTGTGTGTGTGTGTGTGTGTGTGTGTAATGATGGTGGTGGTGAAGGTAGGGGCGAGTAGAGGGCCAGAGAGAGCCAGGGAGAGGGGAAAAAGGGATGAGCTCAAGATAGATAGATAGATATATAGATAGAAAGAGAGAGAAAGTCGTAAGGGACCGAGTGTAAGAGGGAAGAAGGAAAAAAGAGATAATTGAATTTTAAAATGCCCTTTTATCGATCGGCTAGCAGAATGTTACAGCTGCATTTCAATGCGTCAAAACGCAGAGTTACATCAGCCGCCTTCTCCCTCGACGTGGCCAAGAAAACAACAACATCAAATACAATGGAGTAAAAACAGCAGGGAACAGGGGGAAGAGAAAGATATAAAAAAAAAACAGACGGCGGAGCAGAAGATGGATGGAATGAGCGCTCGCTCCCCCCTCAGCAACAGACGAGGTGCTTCCGAGCAGGAAATTTAACCCTAAATCGAACCGGGAGAGCAGAAAACACAAGTTTACTTGAGTGGTGTTCCCATATTTCGCTCACGGTTTTTCGTGACCGGAGGACAGTTTCTCTGACACACGAGGGACGGGCAGGGCCCTCATGTAATTTGCCCTATACACAGCTTGTGTACTGAGCGTGCATGGCTGCCCAACTCTGCGTGATGACAAAAGATCATAGGCTCATGAGCCCCGGCCCAGTTTAACCCCTGCTTATACCCGTGTTTAACGGCACTTCACCTCAACGTCGAGTGTGGTCATTAAATACTTTTGTCTTACATCGCTGTCACATGCATGCGCCTGTCTTTAACCTATAAATCAGACATCTAGGCGTATTCAGACTGAATGCAAAGCGACTTTTCTCCCTTGCCTTTTTCACAACAATTTTAACTCCTGGAGTGTTTTCCTGTTTGACTGACTGATTTCAAATTTATCAGGAGCGTCGGTTTGTGATGTTATTTTCTCCCAGAAGTCCAGAAGAGTCTGCATACGTTCATGAATTGGCGGCACTCAAGCATCAAGCAAATCACAGTTATCGCTCAAGTCGAAACGTTCTCAGCTCGCTCAGATGGGTCTCCGCCTCAGTTCGTGTCTCCAGGGGTGTTAGCGTCCACTTGTGTGACTTTATTAGCCAAGTCTAAACTTGAGTTTATATTCAGTCTGAGCACATCTTTGCAGAATTTCTCGTTTCTGAGTACATTTCATCTTCCATGTCGTAGTTTCTTATCTATTAGAAATGCAAGAAATCGTTCAAGTATTTATGCCGCAGTCGGAGGGAATTGATAAATATATTAGTGCACTTAGATCAGCGTACCGCTTCATTATAGTGTTATAAACCACTTATTAACTGCTTTAGTACTTTTAGAAAAGTTAAAGTGGTGACGTGTTAGTTTGGATCCAAACTGATGTAAGTTCCTGTGGTTTGAATCACACCAAGATGGTGAGGGCCCATAGCCACCACACTCTGAGCTTCACAACAGCTCTGCAGAAACCTGTGGGTGGCATCGCTGGTACTGCCTCCGTGTTTTATACAGCTTATGGGGTTCAATAAAAAAATCACAGCAAGACTGTGAAGCAGCGCTCAGTCAACCTTGTCTGAATCAGAAAAAGCTCTTAAAGAAGAATTACATCAGCCTGTTTCCAAGTGATAAAAACAAGACACTAACAAAGTAGAAGAGACAAAGAAAAGCAGAATGACAGAGGAGGAATTACTGTTTCAATCCGACTGTCAGGCGAACTTCCGAAACATCACAGAATAAAATGTGACTTGACCGAGGTGGAGGAGAATAAATCAGCTCCCCGAGTGTTCGAAAACATGCAACCACAAGAGAAATGAGAAGCCTCTGAACAATTTATGACTACTGGGGATTTGCATTCAGATAACGTTAGCCATAATTCATACTTTGAAATGAGAGGAAAACATATTTACTAGTTATGGATACTGTTTCAACTAACGGCCATGCAACCACGAGGGAGACAGATACCTTACAGACGACATTTTAGGCCACTGGCACTTTTAAATTACTAAATTGAACTATTCATCAAATGCATATTACCGCTGTATACGTTCTTTATTTCAAGCGAGCGTGTTATTTCAGTAAAGAAAATGTTATTGATTCTTTTTTTTTTTTTCCATTGGAACTCAGCTTTCTAGTTGAATAAATCACGTCGTGTGTGTGTGTGTGTGTGTGTGTGTGTGTGTGCATGCTGACTGTGTTCAGTCTGCAGGGCACACAGTCTCCGTCAGTCTCAGTCTCAGGCCATGTGGATTCTCTTTTTGTATCCTTAAACGTCCTGAAACTGCGTGGAAACTTTGCGTATCTCAGCGGCTGCAAAGCAGCATTCTCACTGTTTGTGGGTGTGTGCGTGCATGTGTGTGTGTGTGTGTGTGTGTGGCCCCTTCTGCTCTGTAGTTTTAGCTGGCTGACCTACAGACAGACAGGGCAGCTCCACAGAGAGTTATGCCTTATGGCCTTTTCTGCAACACTGTGCGTGTGTGTGTGTACTTGTAGTTTTATGTGCCTTTATATGCCTTGTCTGTCTGTGTGTGCGTGTGTGTGATAATCTGTGTTTTTTTTTTTTTATGCCTGAATGCACAGTGCACGCACGTGACTTTGCCGTGTGTGACATTGTTGTTAATGTTGATTTGGCCTTTGTCTTGCATGCTTGTGTATGCATGTGTGCGTGTGTGTGTGTGTGCTTTGTACGTCTCTCTATCTACTCACAAACCCAGCGTGTATTTCATGTCTGCTTCGTTCGGCTCTGCAGCGCTGCACATGGTTCAGTCATACGTTTCAAACCGAGTCCTATTTCCGCATGAAAACAAATCCTTTTTTTTTTTTTCAGAATAAAATAAAAAAGCTAAATGAAATTTAATATTTCCCGTGTAACATTTGGCTTTGCCATCTGCTTCTCCAAATAGAATCAAACCACGTGCAGTTAGTTTTCTCATTTGGCTTCCCCCCCCGCCCCTCCTGCACAAAATGCCCATCGACAAGATCAGTACTGAAGCCACTTATACTGACGGTATCTGCACTCTGAGCAGAGAGTGGCCTGGTGGCTGCAGATACTGCCTTCCCATCCCACGCTCTCAAGTTCAATCCCAGCAACGGCTCACGTGTCGCGCAGAAATGTCACTAAGTTCTAACCCACACACACACACACACACGCAAGAGCAAAACGTGAGTTGCTCTTAACTCCAGATGCACTGAAAAAAATAATTTCACCCATCAGGTGGCTTGGAATTTCTAATAATAGTATTGTTATGGGTTAAATCCCATTCTGTTCCATTATGACATTTAAATTTTAAAAAATGGTAATTCTGTAAAAGTCGACAGCAAACATTACCCATTTTTTTTCCCAGCAAACTGGAGTCCGTGCTGACAGTGTTGCAGGTGCTGCCTGTGTTTTTTTTGCAGATGCTGCCGCCAGCTGGATCCCACCACAGGCACAATGCTCTGTGGTGTCGCCTTCACTGTAGGCACATAGTCCCATTTTCAGTTGGATTCTGTCTCAGCTGGCGGTGTTGCGACATCAGACTTTTGATAGAAACTTCTTTTGCTTGCATTTTTATGTCTCGTACTGTACCGGCATGGTCTTTCTTTTTATTTCTTCTTTGTCGTTTCTCCGGTTTAGAAAACTATTAACTCTCTGGGGGGCGTTCTGGCCCAAGCAGTCAGTTGTTATGTGGTTGCTGTGTATGATAATGTGCGCACAGCATGGCTACAAGGTAGAAAGAACACAAGAAGCTGCTTTTATGCCGTCCCGAGTTTGTGATGAAGAAAACATGCCTCTGCTCAATGTGATCCCCGCTGGAATAAAAGAAGAATAAACACAGCAACTGTGCAGTCTACTATTTAGGAAAGAGACAAGGTGAACCCTACCATTGTTGCTCTTCATCACAGAGTGGGTGAAAGAACAGAACAGAACTGTCTGGTGTTACAGTTGTCAAACGAACAAGTGCCGAAATATAATTCCAACCTTGTGCGAAACGTTATATTTACAGCAGGACTGATGTGTCGAGTATAAATCTCAATTACTCAATCAAAAGCTCGATACAGATGTTGTTATAGTCGGAGCTCTGCGTGGGCTCAGATGGCAGACGTCACAACACATGCTGGTATCTGACCTTGGAACAACAAAACATAGCTGTTTGAGGACCTCAGGTTACAGTAAGGAAAATATATTTTTAATATTTTGGAGTGGCTTCATGGGGGGGAAATGTTAGAAGTTTCAGACTACAATAGCCAACATGTTCAATTCTGTAGCAGGTTCCCTATAAAAGATGAATGAAGTAATAACACTATAAAGTAATTCTCAAAGCACTCACATTTAATTAATCTCTTTCGTGTTCTTGGATGCTTACCATTAAGTTTCTAAATGTTAAAGCATTTAAAAGGATATGAGCATAATTATCCATCTTAATGTTGTATCCTGCCAATGAAATGTCATGATGGAAATGATTCAAGGACCAGCTTGGAACCAGAACTGCTTATGCAAGTTTAAGGACCATGTGCAGAATTTAACAAATATACATAAAAAGAATGCATCATTTGTCAACAGCACGTTGATCAAAGGGCTTATTTATTCAAATGTCAGTGTATTGGTTTAATCAAAAGTCTATAAAAGGAAGGCTCCACCGTGGATGCTGGCTGTTGTTGGGTTGGCTTAACTGCTTATGCAGATTTCAGGCAGTTCCTTAATTAGGTTTCAGTTAATTGCACACCCACATGCAGCTTATAAGTCAATTATAGGCTAAACTGATCGTGGGCTATGAAAAGGAGTAACACGTACACTTTAGTAGACACGTGCACACACACACACACACACACACTGCCTGCCTCTGCTCGACTCTCATGCATGCTGCCAAACTAATAATTTCCATGGCATGTGGAATTGGGTTGCATGTGTTTTATTTCTTTATTTTTGGTAAAACAGTAGATGAGCAGGTGGCTAATCTACAACCCAGCATTTTCGAAACACAATAGCTGGTTCCATTTTACAGGTCGTGGGATTTGCGACATCTCATAATGACGCACTTACTTACATGTCGGCTGACTGAAAATTAGATTTGAGGATACACCGGTATGGTATGACGAGTTAAATGACACAGTATGATTGCCAAGTAAAGACTGGCAGTTCAGTCGAGCTGACTGTGAGTCTGTCTTAAACAAACTGCATTGTTAGTCGGTGTTTTACCAAATGGGAGTGAGCTCCCGTGAAGCCCGTTGTGTGGAGGATTAACACAAAGTGATTTTTACATCTGCTTTTTATTCCTTTCTCCATCTGCCGTCACTAAACTGCCAGTTTCTTTTTAGCTCAGTTTTCTCAGAGCCAACAGCACTTTTTGTCTCTCTCTCTCTCTCTTGTGTTGTGAAGTAATACACTGATTTCCAAACTGAAGTGGCCAATTCAATCTTTATCATATGCAAAGATACATATTGTGTAAATCTTCTGAAAATCCAATATACAAGAATAGATCAAATAACTGAGAATGTTATTGATTTTGGCTGATCCAGCTAATGAAATAATTGAGGTTTGTGTTTCATCACATTGTCTGAAAAGCCAATATTGTGAAATGAACAAACGGCTCGCTCCAATGTCAGCTCATTCATTATTTATTGCACCTGTGCAGAGTGCTAGCTATTTTTTGTTTTTTTTTGTGGGTTTATTTCATGATTTGCTCATTTTCGGCTCACCACCTGTCCTCTTTTGGTCTGGATGTGTGTCCATACTCCTGTTCATAAATCCAATATTGTCATAAAACAGTTCTGACTGAGGGTACGGTTACTGCCCTCGCCAGAAAAAAAAAAAAATCAGCAAATAGCAAGTCCCAATCTTTAAATTAAAACATAAAACAATCTAAATCTTTTAGTTACGTCATCTTGTTAATCTTCTGCTGCAAAGATTGACCAGAGAATAAACTGTTGAAGCTCCTAACTTACACTAAAAATTAACATGTATGACATGATTTTAATCACTAAGCTTGTTTTTATTGCGTTTTGTTTTCATTGATACAAAATTTCCACTTCGGCTATGCAGAAAACATTTACTGTTTGAAATTTATCTGGTTTTCTAAGGTTCTCACTTTTTTACAACTTCAATTCCAAAAAAGTTTGGGACTTTGTAAAATGTAATTTATCCTGGAGGACACAACATCCAAAAACAGTTAGGACTAGGGGTGCTTCTGGATGTTGATAAATGGCTTTCTCTTTGCATGGTAGAGTCTTAACTTGTATTTGTAGATGAAGTGTCGAACTGTGTTACTGACGGTTTTCTTTGTATAGAGGATATTACTTTGTACTCTTTGTCCTGAATATATTTGCAGATCACTGCATCTCAACTTGTTTTTGCATTTAGGGATGTCCGTGTAAATTAAAACTAAAGACAAGTGAATGCATCTTAATGTTTGTTTCAGTTGTCTGTGTTTTAGCGATTTAGAAGAACATATTTTATCTTTGCTAAAATGTATATTGAAACAGTCACAAGTAGCACAGCTCTTCACATTTAGTACACCCCTGTTTGACTTGTAGAGCAGGTCAATAAATTCTGTATAATTTTAAAACAACGACTGTCTCCATCTCTTCTCACGCACCATTAAGACGCCCTTGAGCCAGGCACCGGCCAGTGGCAGAGTGGGTTGGTTTTAACAGCAGGAATCCAGGATACATTGTTTCTGTTTATGGGAATTAATCATCAGCTGTTGCCAAACAGAAAGCTCCAAGCTCGGTGAAATATTTCAGGTGTGTACTGGTGTGAAAGATGTATCCCCTCCACCTTGATCCCGGAAGCGTGTCAGCTCTCAAGGTATCTACACGTGAACTGCAGCTAACCTCACGCTGAACTTCACACAACCTCCTGATCCTCTTACCGACGATAGCGCGTCCAAGCGTGCATGCAGAGCTGTTAGCACTTTAGAGTATGTTACTGTGTGTGAGCGCCTTATCTGCTGAAGGCCTGATATTATCTTACAGCTGTAGCTGTTGTTGTTCTGCACCACTCGGTATATGATTTACACGGAGAGTAAGAAGAGGGTAAATAAAAGGGATGTTTTCTTCACTCCCCCTACAGGCAGTTGTCTTGTCTGCTGCATGGAGTAGATTGTGATCTATAGCGGAAGCTAAGCTACGGGTAAAAAGAAAAAAATAAAGATTATCTCACTATATTTGAGGCGGTAGCTCTTCATACATGGTTAGGCCAGTGATGTTGGGAGTGGAGGGAGTCAGGAACAGATGCAATACTCCGTCTGGATCGAGCTATCGTGTCGACAGTTTGACTCTATTATCCAAGGTTCAAGTTCGTTTATACCGTAATGAAATCCAATTACGGGAACTACACTATTTTCACATATCCAGATCAGTTTATTAAGTATGAAGTCCACAGCTCAGCCACTCTGAAGATGATGAGGATGTTACAAACTGCAAGGAGCATCATTAAATCTGTCTCCCTCGTGTTCCCAAACTTTATGGAATATTAAATTAGTGGTTTGCTTTCGCTATCTAAACTGGTACATTTATGTTTTGGTTCAAACAGCAGTGATGTTTTTAGTTCTTTTTGTTGGCTCATCTTTTTGTCTGTTAGTCAGCAGGATATCTAAAATCTTGGCAACAGATTTGGCTACAACTTTGGGGATAAGTTACAGTATTTTCATTAAAACTGCACTCACTTGAATGAAACGCTCCCCTCCTTCCTCCCTCCTTTCCAAACTTTTGTAATGCTCCGTAACAATCCATCTGCCTCATTCTACAATGTGAAAATAGCTGGAATGTTGATCTTCACTTCTCTTCCACCCACATGCCAATTTTCATGCTCGCTACAGGTGTTTGCTGAACACGCTCGGCTGAGTCTACAATATGGAATTGGTACAGGAAGGAACAATAGGGAGCAGACCGATATTCACACCTGGTGGGTCGTGTTGGACTGTGTGTTGTGATGATTTCGCGATGTGTGTGTGTGTGTGTGTGTTGTGTTAGACTGCAAGGTCTGGCCTGTCGTCACCCTGTCAGCTCTTCTCTCCACACCTCACATCATTCTCTGAAAGATCATTTCTCTGTCACATCCTCTGGCTTCAGCACACAGAGGATAGAATATTCCAAACCTCAGCCATACCTCCTAATATTAAATCTTTAAAGGACCACTTAAGTGGATTTCTGAACCACTGAGAAAAGAAATAAATAAGTCTCCTAGTAGGTCACACAAACACTTTATTTATTTATTTATTTACACTTTTAGCTGCTGCATTGGTCCAATGCAACTGACAGAGCAGATTCACCCATTTGGTATGATGCCTAAGTACACTAAAAGGACAGATTCATGAACCTGATCAAACCTGTGACACTTTTTGGGATTTCAATGGGAGACCTTAGAAATGGTTTTAGAAATGACTGGAATAATGTGAAACAAAACCCGACCGGGCACGTCTCTGTCACATAGCGGCCGTGACGCTCAGGTCCGTCCTCCACACGACTTCAAACCCAACGGGAGTGTTGTGGCAGACTGTTTACTTGCTCAGATTTGGTCATTTTCCTGTTCAGGTGCTTCTAATTGTGTAAATATGCTGCGTAGGTAATGTGTTCCCCTTTTGTCTGTTTTTACGACCAACAGTTTGTACAGTATTTTGAAAATCGAGCAGATTCTCTGTGCCGTTTATCTGTCTGACTCCCTGCTCTGTGCAGATTGACGTGAGCTGCTTGTGGCGTCCGTTGTCCGTCATCCGGTGGTGTTTAAAACATTGATCGCACACAGAATGCATTGCATCCGTGCCGGTGAAATCTGGGGGTTTACTTACTTCATAATCAATACTGTGTTGATCAGAGAAGCACAGTATCATAAAAAGAACGTAATCAGACTGAGAATAAAGATATAAAGCTACATGAATGAAAGTATATGTAACTAATACTTATGTTTAAAATATTTAGATACGTTTGAGCTCATTAAAAATACCAATCTCTGTCATGCTGTGTGCTTCTTCATGGATGTTCACTTCATCGTTCTTCAGCTGACAAGCCGACATTTCATAATGGACTTTTAAATATCCTAATCACAACGACTTGATTTACCAAAACAGTAATTTAATGGTACGGCATAGTGACAGCTCCACACTAGAAACTGAAACACATGCTGCAATTTTTACATTGTGGAGCCGTGAGAGTGTCAGACAGCAATTCTGAATCATAATTGAGTTTGATTTTATAATTGAACAAACCAATTAATACCCACCAACGAAGAATTCCTCCTGGCATGCTGCTTTGGTTTCGCTGACACCGAGACGTCAGACCGCTGTCAACCCTCGTCGTAGGTAGGAAGGCGGAGGAAGTGACGGTGTCTGTGTCTGCGTTTTGTAACAACCTGCATTTGCTTGTTCATGTGTGAGCGAGTGTTCATTTGTGCCAGTGGGTGCGCCGCATGTTGGTCCGTGTTTGCGTCTGTTCCAGTTCAATTCTCTGTCTGCCTTCGCTGTGGCAGCTCACCTGCCTACTGAAGCATAGACACACAGACAAAAACCAGAGATCAGTATTTTGTTTTTTGTTTTGATTTTTCTTTTCATAATGCCAATTATATTTGAACACTCGGATGGTGCTCTCACAAGTTCTGTTTTCACTTCTCTAATGTGACTTTGTTGCTAAAGCTGGCAGGGTAAGGTAAAGTTCAGGTTAATGTATAAATAGAAGAAGTCCAGAACAGAACGAGGGTCAGAGACAGGTCAGAGTGGCGACATTTAAATTGGGGAAACGCCTTTTTCTCTGTAACCCCTTTTGTGTGTTGCACTGTTAAACGCTCCTTCTTGTACAAGAATAAATTCAACTGAACTTTGATACTTCGAATGCAGTCTTCCTTATTGAAGGGTCATTTG
Source organism: Miichthys miiuy (assembly GCA_036365135.1). Taxonomy (NCBI): domain Eukaryota; kingdom Metazoa; phylum Chordata; class Actinopteri; family Sciaenidae; genus Miichthys; species Miichthys miiuy. The sequence continues at coordinate 28,625,213 of CM071604.1, forward strand.
AAATGTTTTTATAACAGGGGCGGATAGGAAAGTGAGGGAGAAAGTGAAAGAGAAAAAGGGAAGCGAAGGAGGAAATAGATCAAACTGAGTAGAGCAACCACAGCTCTGGATGTCTTTTACAGAGACAATACTACTTCAACTTTATGATTGCATCCAAAACAGATTTTTTGGGCGTTTTTATTGGGAATTTTACTTGGTTGTGATTGATAGGGGGGTTCCACAGTGGTCAGTGGTTAGCACCGTCTCAATGTAACTCTTGACTATATAACCAGTGACTTGTCCAGGTCGTACCACGCCTCTCACCCTAAGTCAGCTGGGATAGGCTCCAACCCTCCATGACCCTGATGAAGATAAGCAGTTACATAAAATGGATGGATGAATGTGTTAGATTGAAGGCCACATATTTGTTGGGTAACTCTTGCTGAAATGAATACAAGACTGTATCTGTAGTAGATGAAGATATCTGAAGAGATGACAGCCCAACGGATCATTTTTCTTGCAAAACAATACACCAAGGTCGCATATATGTGGAAACACACTTACATTTCTAATCAACAGAAATCGGGGCTAGAAAACTTTCACCAATCCGATGCACAATGCACCAACGAGCCATGCAAGTTACTTCTGGTTAACTGGTTATTTGATAACTCTTTGGCTGGCCTTCATGACTTGCTATCGACATTGCTTGGTTATTTGGGAGAATGCCAAGATCTTGAGTAGCTCACTTTGACCTGGCACTGTTTGAGAGGGTTTTGCTTAAGGGCCATACAAATCCAAGAACCATTAGTACCATTTATTATTAGACAGTCATGGTCGTCAATGTTCTTAACCACTTCATTGTTACCTTATTGTTCTGATCGTTCTGGAAAATGACAACATTGGTCGTTGATTGAAACCTTTAAAATCGTGTTTTTGTTCAAGCAAAGGTGGAGGAAGCATGCCATTCACCTTAAAGAATAGGTCAGGGTGCGTCGGGTGGAGGGATTGGTTTCAGGTTGCCTGGGACCTGACTTGGACCTGAATGAATTAAGCTCGGGCTAAAATTTAAAGTGCAGCACTTGTTCAGAGAGACAAAACATGAGTTAGGACAGAGGGAAGGATGAAGGAGGTGAGGAAAGGGAGAGTAGACAATTACAGAAGTCACTAAACAGTGGCGAGAGAGAGGCAAAGGGCGGAAAGGCTTTGACACGGGAGGAAAAGAAGCAAGAAGAAGGTGGAGAATAGAAGATGGAGAGAGAGAGAGAGAATAATGTCTCAGTGTCCAATCCCATTTCATCCGGACTTCAAAGGCTCAGAGCAGCAGGGAATCGGACTTCAGCTGAAAGGAGGTGCCCCGCCACTGTCTGCTACTTTTTTACATTACAGTCATTTTAGCTGCAGCTTTTATCCACCGGGTCTCCACTACAGCCATCAGCCACGGCGGGAACTTTTCCTTTGAAATCAATCAAAGCTGCTCTTCTGTGACCACTGGAAGCATGATCAAATAATTACACGGGTTTGGTTCTCGCTAGCCTGTATCTTCGTCATGCAGTGCATTTAAATAATCAGAAATGTTGGTGAAACTGGTAGTTGTGCATGTTTTGACCCATTAAAGGTACACCTTCTGTCCATTAGTTCTGGGCAATAATTCAGTGTTATAGACATTTGGTTGAATGGAATCATTTCAGAATGATCTGATTTGTACAAAATAATGTTTACAAGAAAGTTGTGATTAAAGCAGAATAAAAGATTTTGTGTTTTTATTATTTTATTATTATATTGTTTTGTCTGATACAGTGTCCAACAATGGGTTAGATGATACAAAATGAATGATCTTGTTTGGCAGATCATCAGATACAGTCCTTGTACCTTCTTAAGTGGGTTTTCTATTTTGAAAAGCTACTTAACAAAGGGTTAACAGAATATTAAATATATCCTATTTTTGGAACAAAGAATTATTTTCAGGACGAGTTTTTGAAAATCATTTTCTCCTTGTCAAAAATGGTTTGTAGGAATGTGAGTACAAGATCTGATGAAAAGAAGAAACACGACTCAAATCGATACAGGAAAAGTATTCTTAAATATCTTGTCAGCTATAATATCCATTAAAAACACCATGTAACAAACAGAGACTCATGGTTTCAAAGAGGTTTCACGTCGCTGTCATTGCTTTATAGGAATCAGCGGCTGACAGGGAAAAAGAAAATCAAGCTAATAACCTACAACAGACTTTGGAAATGTTCGGACGTGCCGCAGCTTCTCAGACAAGTTTGATATTTAAATGTACTTAAGCTGTACTAATAATAAAAGCGTGTTTCTCCTCAAGCTGAGGTGAAGCCTCCAACCTCTAGAGAACTCAGTACGTGGACTAATTTGTATAATTTGTAGATCGCAAGCTTCATCTTCCAGTTCATGCTGTGCTCATTAATAAAATGGAATAAAAATGTAAGGCAGTTTTCAGTTCTTCGCCACTCGTGATCTAATTGCTGCTGTAATTTGTATTACAACCAGATTTCTATCCAAAACAGTGACAAATATTTACCAGATTTCAGACCACAGGGAACGCTTTTATTCCACAGGACGATCCTCTTGTTCAAAAATGAGCACTTGGATTGCTGAAAACAGTCGGACTCACCGGTTTACTCTGTGATTTCGACCAAGGAGTCTCAAACAGCACGTCGCTGGTTGGTTTCACATTTTCCCTTTTTGAGGTGAGAATTTTAACAAGTCCCCCAGAGTCTGTTTGCCATACCTGCACAGTTTGCCTTTATTTTCTTCTCTCCACTTCTCTTCTCTGCTGTCTTCTCCCCATGTCCAAATACAGTCAAACAACACAAAGAAACTGCCAGGGAAGCAGAATCACACATTTCACCTTGTACTCTTTATTTAATCATGTGAGTCCAGAGTCTGTATCTGCATTTTATTTGAAGATTCATATCTTACTCCCCCTCCATATAAGTGCAGATTCTGTTCATCGCTATCTTTCTTTGTTTTGTGAGGTTAGATTGTAACATGATGAACCTCTTGGGATTTCTTAAGTTGTTTATTCATTTGCTGTCAAAATGGCGAATTTGTGTGATTTCTGTGATGTTTCCGTTTTTAAAATGAAATATTGTATCTTTGAAACCAAACTGTTTAGGTATTAGCCTTGAAATATCACATCAGAAAATCATTGTCACCCTTGGCCCAACCTTCAAACACTCGACCTCAGCTTCTGGGTCGAAACCAGAAGTTTTTCTGTCGTGAGGATGTTGATGCGGTTTGTCTCACGAGAAAACGAGAAGCTTCCCGCTCTCTCTATCTGTCTGCCTCTATCTCTCCATTCAAGACAGACACCTTATCTGAATCATGAGCCTGTCTCAGGAATGAGAGCTGTAAACACAAGAAAAGGGGTTAGGTGTTTTATGGCCCTGCTTCTGTCTGAGAAACTCTGAGAAGAAATTTTCATGGGGTCATTCATCCCGTGTGGAGCAAAGCATATAAAAACGCCAAAGACAAAGACAAAGATACGTGATTAGATTCATCTTTTTTCTTTCTTTTTTTCTGTATCCTGGGACACGACTTTTTCTTCTACTCTGTAGACGGACCTGTTTCTACGATCTGACTGTCTTCACAGGTGACAGGGTGTTAAAACATTAAATTTTCCTTTTTTAGTTTTTGAGGTTCACGAGATTCTGTGAAAAGCAGAATGAATAAGAGTCTACAGCCATGCTAGCAGCTCTGTGAGGCTAAGGCCAAGGTGCTGCTTTTAACAAAATGCTGATGCCCTCATGCTAACACGCTCACGATGACAGTGTTTAAAATGTTGCCATGCCATGGTTGCCATCTTAGTTACCCTGTTAGCATGGAAATATTTGCTAATTAGCACTAAACGCAAAGTGATGGCAGCTGATGGGAATGTCATCGGTTGTTAGCACCAACATCTTGTCAAAATTCCACTTCTCTGATACTTGTTTAAGGCCAAATACAGGCTGAGTTTTACCAAAGTTATTACAATTTGTCCTGTCGGGAACACAAAAGTCTGAACCACATTTTGTTGCAATCAATCCAATAGTTTTTAGATAATTCTGGACTAAAACTGTCAACACTGATAACTTGGGATGACCAATGTGTTTTTTATTAATCTTCTAGGAACCATGAATGTCCAATTCCATAGCAATCCATCCAATATTTCTTGAGATATTTCAGCCTGGATTGAAGAGGTAAATCAATTAACCAAGTCATTAACATTGTCATTCCTAGAGTCATGCAGGAAGCATGGTTTGGCTACCTCATAAGTGTTCCAGATATAAGTATATATAATGATATAAGTATTCAGTGTTTATGTCAGACATGACCAACTTTCTAAGTAAACCCCATGGTTGGCAGTTAATGAGGAACTTCCTATAGTAGCCCAGCCTGCTAAGCTAGCTGGTTGCTACAATAATAAGATAAATCAGAATAAAAGATCTCTGAATATCTAACCCCTAACATTAACATCCCTCAGCATTTCCTACTTGTTACGCCATCACTGGGTTGTTATGACCACCTGTTATTGCTTCATATTTGGATATGCATGGACGTATAGATGTCTGTCAGTTATGTTTCCACTGGGCTTCTGTTGTAGATCTTTATTGTCTTCTCAACTCTTTCCCTTTCCTATGCACAGTCCAACTGATGGTGTTTTTGTGTGAGCAGCAGGCAATGATATTAAACTGTGCATTCATTTTTGCTCACGCTATATATGCGATATGCGCACATGTAAGGAAGTTTGTGAGGTTTTAAGGGCCTTAAAGTCGTTTGATTCTCTGGTCAGTCTGTCGACAAAAAGTGAAGTTTGTCAGAGAATTTGCAGAGTTGCTTTGTTGAGATAGCTCCATAAAGATTTATAAAGATAACTGTGTGTGTGTGTGTGTGTGTGTGTGTGCAATACAAAGCCATTGTAATATTCAGAGTCATGATGTGATTTCCGATGAAACGACCTCAATTATCATTAAATTCCCCTGCTGCCATTTATCAGACAATAGGTGAGGGAGAGTGTGTGTGTGTGTGTGTGTGTGTGTGTGTGTGTGCATTTTATGGTCCCTTTTCAAAGAAGAAGTCGATAAAGAGCTTCTTTACCCCCCAACCTGCCTCTCGTCCTTTCACTCTTTTCTATTTTTCAATCATTTCACTGTCATCATCCCCCCCTCTGTTAGAACAAGTCAATAAACTGTGTCATGGGCTCAAATAATGTCCATCCCTCCTCTTCAACTTCTTTTCCCCACCTCCTGTTGTCTTCTTTTCACTCCCGTTTCTTTTTTTCTTTCTTGTAAACATTGATTATCAATCTACTTCCCCCCCCCCCTCTCTCTCTGTCTCCACCACATCCACTGGGATTTCCTTTCTGCTAGAAAAAACATCAAATCAGTGCACACTGGGATACTTTGTATTGCACACGTATCCTTGTAAGTAAGCCAACATTGTGATGAAGTACTGTAAAATCTTTACTCAGGTATTTAAAATTGCCTGGGAAAATACTCTAATGTTTTGGACAATGTTACACTTTTATTACTTGTACATCCAGATGGGGACCTATATCTGCTGGTCCTTTCTTTGTGTTTACTCTTTCAAGGTCTCAGTCAGGCATAAATTCAGTGTTGCAGCACTGCAGTAACACTTAAGTGTCCCGATGTGGTTTTGCAGTGTGTGATTAATGTGCTATTATAGAACTAGAGAAACAAACCGCTCCTGTGTCACCCTTATTTTCAGGTTTCTTTATTTAGTTAATGAGGTTGATATTGATGACAGAAGTTTCCCCCCCCCCGTTACTGCAGTAATTGAATGCAGAGCTAATGGAAATCTTTGAAGACAGAACCGTTGTAATACCCAACTATTCGTGACTCACACGCACACACACACACAACTGGACGCAAGAGTTTGCTGCATGTAGCCGTTCAGTGAGCACATGCAGTTGTTTATGCGTTCTTTTCCGGGGACTTGAAGTTGTCATCAGGCCGCTGTGCTCTTTGTCATGACGCCATGTTACATCATCTGTGCGTGATGTAAAAAGGAAAGTGGACTGCTGATGCTGTGTGTGTGTGTGTCTTCTTCTGAAGACCTCATCTTTTAAGGTGAGGCTTGTGGAAAAATCACATCACTCAGTGTAAAAGGCGGAAGTAGGCTTGTATGTAAGGTCATAGCCGGGATTTTAACAACCTTTTCTAATGATACTTCAAAATGTGCATCAAAATACCTGGATAGATTGATAGAAACATAGCTACTGACAGCCCCTACGCTGCAGTTTTCAGTGTGTTGTTTCCAGGCTGGATCTGGCAGGAAAGCTTACTGATGTTTTACATCACAAAGCAGCAAAGCAAAGATTGCTCTTTCTTGGATAGTTTGAACATCATGTTAGGTTCCTCAATCAGAAAGCATATTTTCTTTTTTTCCAAACAAACTGACTGATTTCGGGACATTCAGACTGATTTTTCTGGCAAAAAAAAAACAAAAGGAATTGTGCAAAAGTGTCTTTTTTAAATTCATTTATTTGATAGAAACACCAAAAAAGTAGCACCCTTGATGGGGAAAAAAAGATTGTCTGAGGCTTCAGAATGAAAATACAAGTTGGACACATTAGCATGCTTGGAAAGAGAAAAGAAAGAATGTTCACGATTCTTTGTGTGTGTTTGTTCGTTTGTGTGCTTGTCCTGAATAACAGTGGACAGCAGCCTTCGATGGCAGCAGCAGCAGCAGGCAGATTCCAGTGGCGGCCATGCATGAGTACACAGCTGCAGGGAGGACACGCACAGACACACATGCAGATTCAGACACACACACAGAGGCACATGCAGATGACTTGCATTTGTAAACACACACACACATTCAGGCCCACACACTCATGGTTGCCTCTGTGTTTTAATCTGTGGTGACATTAACAAACAGCGGCGTGACAGAGACTGAAAAGACAAGGAGAGCGAGACACAGAGAGAGGATGGAAAGCAAAGGATAACGGCTCGAGAGATGTCATAAAACACAAAAGAGAGACAGAAAAAGAGGATACGGAGAGGGATGTGGCTCTCACAGAAACGGAGACGGAATAAATGCACACCTAATTTAATATGCTAAAATTAGCACGTTAGCTCAAAGTGCAGCTGAGCCTAATGTCTAGTATTTACAAGTAATTGGTAAGTAGATGACATTAATACGGTATAAGTAGAGCTAAGACTAACAAAGTATAGCTCAGAGTGACAGGTGATCAAAGTGTGATAATGAGGAGCTGAGCTTCACGAGCTGAGTCAGAGAAATCCTAAAATGGCCCCAGCACAGAGGATAAACCCTGCGATGTGTTAAAAGGGCCACTCCATTCATCCCGGTGTAAGCTCTTCGAACCCTTGGTGGCAACTGAGATTACACTGGCGCAAAACAAGTGAAATTATTTTAACTAAGGAAACGCCAAACTCACTGCTGCCTGCTGCTCTCTTCCTTCCACAATTTTGTCCACCATTTGCAGGAGGACGGGAGTAAGTGGAGAGTCTATACAGGGTCTCTATATTTATAAGGCGAGGGATCAGTTGGCGAAGAGCAGGCGGGTAAATTCAACAAAGTCGAAAGCCGACAGCAGCTCCCAGCTCCTCGCTGTCGAGGTAGGGCTTCATGTGTGAGAGGCGGTAATCTGCCTGCTCCTTGGTCAGGTCCTTGGTATTCAGGTTAATGAGGTATGTGAATTTGTGTTTATATTGTATACATTTGAAATGGGTGATTCATGTAAATGTTTTATATGCATGTAAATGTGAGAGAAACGCATATAATTGTATCATCTAATTGGTCATGTGACCAGTAAGGTGTACATAAGGAGGTCAGGAAATGTGTGTTGGGTGTTGAGTCGATTGGAGTTGGTTGGTTGAGCTGGCGATCTGTTTGCAAGTGAGATTATTGGAGTAGTAAATTGTTTGGATTTCTGTTCATTGTGTGTGTGTATATATATATATAAAATAATAAAAAAAACGCTCTGAGGCTACCAGGGAAGATGTGTTTCCTCCTCAATCTGCCTCCTGGCCGCTCGCGCAGCTGACTGATTGCCTTTGGCCGAGCTAGCTGGCTTCCTGCTCGCTCCTCTCACATGGACAGCATGAAATGATGTCGCTCTTTTAATAGTTTCCTGGACTGCACTCGAATACTGATGCACAGAAAGTCATTCAAGTTGTTTGTGGGCTGCGCAGATTGTTATTATTAACTAGTTCATTTATAATTGTCCATTGTTTTATAGTCATTCTTTGTCAAAGTTCATACACAAGTGTTTTATTATTTCTAGATTTTATGAAACTTTGAGATTACTCCATGAAATCTGTGGCTGTGCTGAGCAGCTCATAGTGGCAAAACGCATTGGATTGTGTATTGCAGCTACATTTTCAACACTAGAGAGACATTTATTAGTACAATTAGTACATCCTGACAGGTCTTACATGTGACATTATCAGCTTTCACGAGGATGACGAGGGAAGAGAGAGACTTGTACCGGTCGAGAGAAAATACACTCACAGAGGATCTAACCGCTCTTATCTTGTTATTCCTGATGTGCCCGTACTCTCTTTCTTTTATCTTTTGCTTTTTTTTTTTTTATCTGTGTTTGTTGTTCTCTGATCTCCGTAAAGCACTTTCTGACAAAAGTCTTTGATAAAATCACCGTAGGAATAAATCGAGCTCGGCTCGCAGAGGAGAACAAGGGAAGAGGAGAGAGGCAGACACAGAGAGGCGGATCAACAAGAGGACAACAGATAGGAGGAAGGAGTCACACAGGGAACGTAAGAGGAGGACTGAAGGAGGAGGAGGGATAAAACTATGTTTCAGATAAATAAGAGATTTGTACAAGGACCAACAAGTGAAAGAAGTGACTTGTCTTTTTCCTCACTAAATGCAATCTAACGTCACCCTGTAGCCTCCCTCGGCTTTGCGGAGCTTTATAGCATCTTCCAACTCTCAAAGCAACACTTGTGACCACAGCAGACAGCTGAGAAAAAGCTCTGATAAACCCACTTCACACTACTCGAACAGGTACGGGAAGTATTCTCAGAAATGATTATTAAAAACATAACTGCTCGCATACAGTGCTGGAAAGTCAAAACTGACTCCAGTCGTAACGGCTACATGTGGTGGAAAGGTCAACCAAGACTGCATGTCCATCCATCCATTTTCTTCCGCCTATCCAGGTTTGTGTCATGGTGGCCAGTAACACATTTCAGCTCCACCTGGGGGCTTCCCAGTTATTCCCTGGCAGGATGAGGGTATATAGTCCCTGGAGTGAGTTCTAGGTCTGCCACATTTCGGCCATTTGTATTAATTCTCTAATTTTTTAAGTCACTACCCAAAGCTCATGACGATAGGTGAGGATTGCAACGTAGACAGACTGGTAAATCGAGAGCTTTGCCTTCCAGCTTAGCTCCCTCTTCCCAACAACGGTTTGGCAAAATGTCTACATTGCATTGGACACTACCCAAAGCTCATGACAACAGCTGAAGGGTGCAACGTAGATAGACTGGTAAATCGAGAGCTTAACGGCCCGGCAAAACGTCTGCATTGCTGCTGACACGGCACCAATCTGCCGGCTCATCTCACACTCCATTTTCTCATCACCTGTGAACGAGACAAGAGATACGTGAACCCCTTAGCTTGGGGCAGCAACTCACTACCAACTGCATGTGAAATTGGAGCTTTTTGGCTGTGTTGTAGCAAAGAAAACACTGTCCCAACAATGTAGTGGCCTGTCAACGAATACGTTGCTATCGAAGGAAAATGTATGTAAATACAACATGCAAAGTAATTGAAACCAACACCACGGTCATAGATTTATAAATGGAGTGTAGGGGCACATCCCTACATCACCAATTAATGATGTGCGAATCGGTTCTAAATCATCCACCTGCCACCCCTGAACAAATTATTTAGAGATCCACACTTTACTCCATCTCTACCGGGGTTTTAAACATGGTCGCGATGGCCAATCCTGAGCTATGAAGGAGAACGGCTGCTTTACTCTATGAACCTGGATTGTGTGTGTAACCTTTTGGATGTGTAAAGAACACAGAACATTAACATTAAATCCTGCTCGATCCTGTCGCCGTGTCAGGAGATTTGAATAATCAATGAAGACGGGGCTGTTGTGTGTGTGTGCTGAGACCGAAGCTACACCCCGGATCACTTGTTAACGAAGAGTCCAAAGGTCGACGAGACGACCTTTTCATCTATCGTTGGCCAGAAGAAAAAAAAAAAAAAAAAAGAGGACGACGTGCTTTCACCTCACAAGAGAAGTAAAGATATGTAGTGTGTATGAAGTTAGAATGGATGAAAAAGGTAATCCATGCAGCAACGTCTCACGTCCACCTGCGCCGACATACTCCCAGACTTGTGTGTGAGTTCACATAAAAAAAAAAAAAGTAATAGGTTGTGTAAATGGCACCATTGTGTTTTGGACTGTAAGCGCTTTGAGTCTGGCCTGCTAAAGTTGAACTTAAAATATAGTGTTTTGACCTGCCCTGCGGTTCTGCCACCTGAGAAAACATTTGTTGAACTCCAACTCACATCTGTAGTACTTAATGTAACAGTCCAACTGCTCTAGTGGAGCTGATCCGGTGGCTGACAGTAGGAGACTGCGGCGAGAGCAGTCCAGCTCCCAGGTGTGTCAATGCTGTGCGAATGAGAAAGCAAGATGGTGCAGGGAAATAACAGAAAGCATCCGCAGCCAGGTTTCCATTGGAGGAATATTATTTTTTCATGAAAAAGGGAAGAAAAACTTCATTAGGAATCCTGTGAGATTCGCTTTGATGTCAGGAACCGTTTTGTCAGAGTCTGAGTCGCGCTGTTTCAGCTGCTGGATATCTCAATATTGAAGGAAACCTTTTAAACACAGACAAGGACAGGAAATGATGAAACTGCTTGTGTGTCTGTGTGTGGGTGTCCGCACAAGTTAGACTCGTATATGTTACAGGGCGTGTGTGAAAGAGAGATAAATGCAAACGTAAAGCGGTGACATGAATGACCCCTCATAAACGTTACGACCTGGAGAGAGGCGACCTTCATGCTCTGTTCCTTTCACTGTCTCTCTCTCACAAACACACACACACACACACACACACGCTCGGTCTCACACATCTAATTAAGAACCAGCGATCAGCCTGTTTTGTTCTTGCTAATGCGTATTTTTATTGCCGTCCTCTTCCAAATCACATGCCTGGGCAATTTAGTCGCACTTTAACCACAACCGCAGAGCCCATATGTCGTGATTAAAGTCCCCGTCAAATAAAGCACGTCTAGAGATCACACTTAAGCTCATATAAATTACACGCCGAGACACTCGACTCAAAGCGACATTGTTCTTCTTTTCATCGAAGGAGAAGAATCCTGTAGCAGAGGATGATGAAACAATAATTAAATTAACATATTAATGGCATTCTGACAGTGTTACCTGGGTTTCGTAATGAAAACAGAAATATAACCCCTTTTTTGATATCTTCATTTGAGGAATGTAATCTCTGATGCTAAATGACAAAAACAACTGGGAAAGAAGTTCAGCGACTTCACACAGTGCTGTTTAAGCATATAATATTTTTTCAGTCTGGTGTCTGTGGCGACTTTCCTGCACCGGAGTACCAATATTCATGCCTTTTTATATAAACCAGCAATGCTGGTGTTTAAAACCAAAAAGGATGTAGAAAGGAAGTACTCACCAGTAGAAGAGGCCTAGTCCATCCTGAGAGCGATTATAGTTTATATTTTAAAACTCCATATTTTATAAACCACCTGCTTTCCGAGGTTGGACATTCCCCAGACCTGATAGCAGCACACTGGCGAGACAACAGGTATCTACCGGAGCTGTTGGGGAATCACTAACCTTGTCCATCAGACACACGGTTTATTTTCACAGGCCAACAGTTGTATTGATTCTCAAACCGAGTATTTTTGTCTGCTTCCTTTGCTGAATTTCTTGTTTCCGAAAGGACTGATTGTTAGTTGAACTGTGCGTTTTGTATTGAGTATCGACCTCAATACACTGCCGTGGACTGTACTTTTACAACACCTTTCTAGTCTTCCGACCACTCAAATCGCTTTTACACTACATATCTCATTCACCCATTCACACACATTCATCTGCCATCAGTTTTTGGAGTTAACCATTCATATGCATTTACACACCGATGGCGCAGCCTTCAGGAGCAGTTTGGGGTCCAGTATCTTGCCCAAGGACGCTTTGACATGCAGACTGGAGGAGCCAGGGAATGGACGACCCGCTCTACCTCCTGAGCTACAGCCGCCAAAAGTTCTGCACTCCATGTTTATATCTAAAAATCATCTTAAATTGGCATAATTGTGATTTTAATCAACAACTACCTCATCAAAGAACAAGTAAAAAGACTACGAATCGGATACGTTTGGTACTTTTCAGTCAGTGTGGAGAAGTCTGAAAGTTTGAAACCCAGCTCAAATTGTGATCTCAGGATTAAATCGTCTTCCTAAATGTAGGTCTTTCCATTGAGCACATATGCAAATATATTGCAGCATTGTAATATACCATAATGTGTTGCACTAGCTCATCCTCGCTATAGTTAAAGTGTCACTTTGTGAGTTTGTTTCGTCTTTTCTTGAGCGTTCGAGTATCAGGCATAACTCAAACGTCCAAGCTCACTATTTCAGCTGAAAAGATGAGTTATCAAGTACTTCACTTGCCAGCGATCGTTTTTATAACAGAGGGTGTCATTTTCTTGTAATTGTTGATGGCGGCCATGTCATACTGGAACAACATTCTTTGTAAGTTCTTCCTGTCAGTGGGGACACTTTAGTCAATACGAAGCCAAGACAGTTCGTCATTATCTGCCAAAACTGTCATCAGTAAACCCGTTTGTGTGTTCTCGCCGGGAACCTGGTTGCTTTTTAGTGTCGTTGTTGTTGTCATCTTTGAAATGCGAGGTCAGGGTTTGTATTTGACTTTTATCCAGAGTATGAGATGTTCTTGTTCTTGCTTGTTTTTATCACTTGATGCTATCTGCTCTGGAAAGTCTCTGTTCTTAATAAGGGGACATCAACTTCGACCTAATTGCTCATTTCTAAATAGATTGGCTTCCAATCTCAGAGGTGAGATGAGGACAGGAGAGAGAGGGAGTGTTTGAGAGAGACCGAGTAGACGTCCAGTGGAGATGACACACACAAGTTTTTTTTTTGCAGGAATCAATTCAAGCCCATTTTCTTCAACATCTTCAACGCAAGCTAGACAGTTTCCTTTAAATGGATCCAAATGAAAGCGTTTCACATGCCAGGATTTGAGCTTTACTGTTATGTTTGATGTTTACAGTGATTCATTCATAGCTTATGTGTAGGAAGTACCATTTCTTCACCACTCAAAGTGTCGACTTTGCAGGACGACCCTCAAGGCATATTAACACGAATGATTAATCTGGAGGATTAGGCTGCAGCCTTTTTTCCAGGAAACTGTTTATATATGCAAATTGTGTTTTAGTGTGAATTGTCCCTTCTGGGCCTCTGTCTTGAGCCCCATATGTTTCATCATCTGCTCCACTGTTGGTGTCAGATGAAACCATTAGCATATAGAATCATTAGCACTGAGCTCCCGGTGCTTAAAGTGATATTTTAGTTGTGTGGGATATATTGCTTTCGTTTTATTTTATCACCTTTGGTTGTCTGACTAATGTTCCTGTTAGAGGGCACATAACCATCGGCGTTCGACTTACACATCACACATCACATAGCTGCTGAGAGAGACGCGCGACGCCTGTTGAAAAATGGCTCGGGAATCTGGATCGGGAAATTAACGAGTGATGCCTTGAGCGAGGTTCTAATTTGACTCCAGTGGACTGCAGTTAAAATAAGTGTGGGAAGCAAAGCTACTCTAATTCTGTGTTAAGATTAGAAAAAAAAAAAAAGACGTTGATGTAAAACTGTGACCGAGTACTTCATCTTAAAATGAACACAATCATTAATGCCAAAAAGGAAAAAAAAGATCACACGAATGAACTTCTAAAAGTAGACGACATGGGAGTCAGTGATGTTGCTGTGGGTGTTTCTGTTCCTATACAGGATGTAAACACTGTAGCACTAAAATGCTAATTTGTCTGGGCTCGTGGGGCCCGCTGGGTTGTGTTGGGACGGTCGTTGGAACATCTGTTCACATCCGCCAAGATTGCCACAAGAGTGTGTTGTAGAAAAGTACAGACAGAGATATGATGATTTCATTCCCCAAAGATCTCTGCTGTGGATAGCTCGCTTTTTAGTTGCTTGATGATCTTGGCTTAAGTTCCCAGTTTTGTGTGTTTGCCGCTAATTTCACAGAGGACTCGGAGCAGCTGCGAATGGACTTTATTCTGAGATAAAGACACACAAAACATTAGCTGTTTTAGAGCCACTCTGTACAATGCATTATGTAGTTGGAGCCTGCTGTCACTCACAGTGAACCCCCCCCCCTGTCAAACTCTTGGTCTAATTGTTTTGGCCAGGATCCAAGTGGGACTGCTTTCTGCTGTCGTCATGAGCCCAAATGAACCGAGCTAAAGGTGAAAAAAAGAAAAAACACTGCAGGGTTTGGATCAACCGTTCTAACAAGCATGGAAACAGAGAATGAAATGCTCTCAGCAAAGACAAGACTGAATTTGTGAACACAGCCACACGAGACATGATGTGATTTTCAACAGTTTTGTTCGGATAAAAAAAAACATAGATAAAATAAAAAAAGTGATATGTACCATTTCATTTATGCCTGTTCTTTCAAAGGATGTGATTGCTACTTGTTTAGATTGGAATTTTATTGAAGACGGTTAACGTTAATGCGACAGTTTCAGTTTTATTAGTCAGTTGTGCTCAGTGGTGGCTGACATCTTTGCAGTCCTGCCACCGCTGGCTCCAAGCTAGTCCAAAAAGGGGCAAAAACGTGAAGCTGAGGTGTGCCGGATGAAGCCTGGTTGCTCAACACCTGGAACAGCACACCGCCTGTCAAAGTGACCACGCCCTTAAACTGTGCATACATTTAAGACCTAATCGAATTTGAACAGGTGAACCACATGGAAACTCTTTCTCAGTACGGTTGTCATGAACAGAGACATTACCTATAGAGACCAGGCTGTAAACATGTTTATATCTGCTGTGAAGTTTGACATTTTCATATAGGCTCTTATGGAGACTGACAGCCTCAAGTGGAAGTTTTTGGAGCTTCCACATTGGTTTCATTTGGCCATCGAGGTTGCAGCTTCAAAGAAACCTTGAATCCTAGAATAAAAGCATTAAACTTATTATTATTGTTTGTGTGTGTGTGTTAACAGACTTTAGTGAGTCCACCTACTTCACTGACAATAACTTAGCTGATGCAGTGCAGCCACCCCAGCCCTTCAGAAGCCAGACAGCATCGATGTTTCCTCTCTGCTGCATTCTCCAATGCTGTCGGAGCTTATCGACGTAAACGCTCACACGCATAAACCAACGCACAGAGAGGCATCGGCATAAATGTACAAAAACATTACCATTACTGTTATATACAGCTGCACTTTAAACACAGACGAAGATGCATGCATGCATGCATGCATGCAGAGACTCGCAACCAATCAACAAATGCAAACACACATTATGGGCTAACTATAAACACTGTAGGACAATGGCACATTAATCCATAACATGTATGTGTGTGTGTAGATAGCTCAAAGCACACACACAGACACTATTATGGACACACACAGTTGTATAAGCGATGTACACACAGAATAAATGCATATAAATAAGACAAAACATAAATAAAATATATGCGAATGCAGCCAAAAGCCTTATTCACAGACATACACACATGGACACACACACACACTGTGTGTTTGTTGATTGGCATTGGCTGCTGCATTGCCGACGACCGGCGCAGTTTCATTTGCATAAAGCACAGGGGCGATGCACCTTTCCCTCGCTCTGCTCCACGGGAGGATGATTGGCAGCGACTCGTGCGCAGCCAGACGCTGAAATGTGACTCTGCTATAACTGAATTCAAAGGAGCCGCTGGCCCCGACGGCTCTGAGGGCTACAAAGCTCCACTCAATTTCACCTTTTGCTTAGATCCAATTTTTTTTTTTTTTGACTGACATTTCTGTATGTGACCCGTATCTGATGCCAGTCTGATGGATGCATCCCAAAATGACCCACGAGTGCAAACTGACAGCACGAGTCCCCACATTCGGATTTCTGTTATGGAAATAAATGTATACAGATGTGGCTGTAACATAATCTGCATGTGTGAAGTAAGTAGTGCAATTATGGCTTTCACATTGGCCAACATGGGGTGTTTTTTCTTTCAGGTGACCTTGAGTGTTTCTTTCATACGATGCATTTAGACCCCTGCTGTGCCAACACAATGGTCTGATTATAATGAAACGTGGGGCGGCGTTTTATTCACACATTGTTAATATCACAAGTATGCTGAAGTACAAATGGTAAAGTGGACTATGAGCAAATCACCTGCAGAGCATTTTGCACATTTTGTGCACATCTGACCATTTGCATGAATGAAAACTGCATTGTCGAATTTGGCGAATTAAAATCACCTTCAGCAGGATTTTTAGCAGCTTTAGAAAGACTTAGTAATCAGTGTTGTTCTATAAAAAGACACGGAAATATACATTCATTTGGCCTTTCCCCTGTGCTGTAGTATCAGATACACCTTGTAGCCTTGTAACTTGGCAGTGACCCCCCAGAAAAACAATTTCAAAATGTCCAAGTACACGTCCAAGTTTCCAAAGCGACGTTTTAAAGCTGAAAATTCCACAGCCGCCGCCGCCGTTGGATGCACTGCTTCTTCCGCCTCCTGGCTAATCTAAATATCGACGAAGACGCGGATCATCAGCAGACCTGAGGCGGGCCGTATAGCGCCTGGATGCTCTAATAAGCCATCTGTAATGGCACTTACCTGTCAATCAAAGCGGCCACGCTGTTAATTATGCATAATTTTAACCCTTAATATCATTTGAATGGGTGAACTACTAGCCGATACGTATAGTTTGCTGCAGGACGGGCTGGAAAAGTTAGTGTAGACATTTTGATACATTAGTTTCAGGAAGATGTCACCATTGGAATCCATTGTAATTAATGTCTGGTCAATATCAACAGCCACATTTAAGGGTTTTTATACATTCAAAAGATGAATACAGGGGATCTTTAAAGACCTCAGTGATAACAATAATCTAGTAGTCAGCTTGTTTGGGGAAATTAGATCATAATGATCCGTTTCTACCGTTTGATAGTGAAGAAATTAGATTCAGAGGTGGGCCTTCAGTTGGATACAGTGGACTGTAACTCATGGAGGGCAGATGTGTGTGTGAAGGTGGATTTTTTTTCGTTATGCTGTAGATAAAACTGCAGAGATTAATAAAACAGTTTATCACTGTGACAAAACAACAAAACAAGGAAAAGACATTCTTCCCTCTTTGGTCACGTGCTGAAATCCCAGCTCGCAGCCCATTTCATCTCCTCCTTCCCGTCTCAACTCCCTGCTGTCTGAGAAATAAGAGGGGAAAAAAAAGAAAAAGAAAACAGTAATCCAATAAACTGAAGAAAAAAACAAAACAAAAACACATACTAATACATTCAAAATTGACTGAAACAGTGTGAAAGTGCGTTTATATATTTATTTCTTAGCGTTACATCACTTCTCTGAGCCCCGCGGGCGGCTCAATTAGCATAATAATTAAGCCGGAGCTGTAATGCGCGGTTTGTTCCTATATTGCTGCACACTGCAGTCGGTTTTGAAGTTTCACTCCTCCACACACAGCTCCCCCGCAACCCCTCCACCCCTCCACCACCACCCCACCTTCCTCCCCTATCCAAGAAATTACCATGCATTTAGACAATGGGAATGAATTAACAGAGAGCTAATTTCTCCTGGACTCCTCTGTGTGTGTGTGTGTGTGTGTGACTGGTTATCGGCGTTACGAGTGTGTGTTGGCGTGTGTGTCTCGAGAGGGAGAAGGAGCAAAAAAAAGGGAGATGGAGGGAGGAAGGTGCACGGGGACGAGGGGAACTTTCATTATGAAATTGAGAATGAGGATTCAATCAGACCTCATTTAAAAACTAATGTTACTCCTCTCCTCTGTCTTCCACTGTCTCTCTCTCTCTCTGTCTCTCTCTCTGGGATGTTTGCGTGGATTGACATGATTTATAGTGAGCTGCGATGAGAGCATAATGATGTTCGGAGTAATGAATTGATTAGCATTTAAATAGCTGGGAGAGCGCAGTGCAGTGGCGACTTGATCAGTTACGGGTTAAAGTTCAGAATGGGTTTGATGTGACTGTCATATTAAAAAAAAAAAAAGGAGCGCTCTGCAGAAGTTTGACAGGTTTTCGGGGTCTTGTAGGAATCACGGGAATCATTTTTATCACTGCTTACATGTGACGTCAGGCGATGGCGTTCTTACCGCCAGGCGTATTCCTCAAACGGCAGCGTGCGTTTGATCTTAAAGCGTAACCTGATGTTTGCTCATCAATAACACTGATAACTTCTGAAGTTGAAACTAATCAGAAATCCATTAATGTCACACATTCCGCTGATTGCTTATTCATTTAAGGAGTTCTAATTAGATCTGATTAATCAGTCAACTTGATTTATTGGTCAAACCGAGCCATGAATTGTTTTTAGTTCTACGGGGAACAAGTGATGCTTACAAATTATAATTTAGCATGCCAAAATTCATCAACTTAACTGATATCAAATGTAGCAGTGAAATATTATTAAATTATGGAATATCAGAACTGCTTTATTACTTCATTATTAGCACTTCTCTGCGGTTACTGCCACTGTTATCGCTGTTTCAGTTAATAATAGCAATGAAGGAAATTTGTCTTTATTTCGCTGCTGCTAAAGGGTCGCTGGTGTAAGTGCCTAAACTTACTTTATTAGTTTCTGTGTTTGTACATAATTTTCTAAAAGCATTAGAAAACAACATTAACCGTGAAAAGGCCTGCTCTGCTGACTCTGTTAATGCCCACAGGTCATTTATTCAGTGACAAGCAGAGATGGCACTGAAGCAAAGTCACTTAAAAAGCTTCCACAGCATAATTAGAGTATTAATATTAAAAGGCAGATTTAGGGAAATGAGTTTTGAGTTGTTGTTTTTTTTTTTTACTTGTTGTAGTCAGAAACCAGGACACAAACATGGACAACCATGTTCTGCGCATGATTCTCCAGTGAAGTACAGGTGATCAGACACAGTGTAGGCAGGTGATCGTGCCATATAATGCAGTTTTAACGCACGCACATGAGCAAAAAGGGTTTGAACTGAGCTGAGCTGTTTGTCTGAATTGTGATTACGTTGGTACGTTGAGTCAAAACAGACTCTGCAGACTAAGTGACCTCAGATAAATATCGAATAATAACATATGAATGAATCCTCCCACACACACTGGTCTGTCTCACATGCGTTGGACGCTCTGTTTTCCAGCCAACGGCAATGACCGTGTGTGTGTGTGTTTTGTTTTTATAAAGTCTGATTTCTGTCTGAAGACTTCTCTTGTGCGCTAACAGGAAGTGAAGCAGGATTCATCATTCTGAGACACAAACACAGAGTAAATTTGACAGTGGCTACGAGGCTGATGCTGCGATACTTTTGTATTCTACATTTCCTCTTGAAGCCAAACCAACTCGCAAAGTTACACTTTTGGGCTGCTTGCACTTTTTACTCCACTGACATGTAAATTAAGTAAAGGTGATTGATTATTATAACAGATGATCTGTAAAGATTCATTTTTTTTGCGCCTAGACTCCACAGGGAGATTTTTGGGATTGAGTTGGCTCTGAGCAGCAGCAAGATAAATCCTAGGATGAAATGATGAAGCTGATGAATCTGCAAAGACTCGGTAGAGCCGGAGGTGGAGGTGGAGGTGGACAGACTGAAGGCAGAGAGAGAGAGTCATATTTAAAAAGACATCAGGTGTGCCGCTGTGCTATTGGATATATGTGACCTGCTGATGGGAACGTGATAAGATGATTGACAGTGCCAGATAATAACAGCAGAGAGTGAGAGGAGTGAATGTCAGGATGCAGAGAGAAGTTGAGCGCAGGTCTAGGATGCTAAATAATAGTCTTCCTCACTCAGAGGTTCATCACTACTTTGATTGACTGATTAACATTGTGCATATGAAATATGCAGGTTTAGAAAAGTATGCAGCTAAAGTTTAAACATCCTCACCTGATTCAGGAGCCGCTGCTCAGGAACATAAAGAAGCAGTGACACACGCCTGCTGACTTTAAGCTGTTTTCTTGTCTGAATTTGTGCTTGCGTGTGGACTAATTTGAATGTTTGAGTGCTTGTGCATCCGTGTGTGTGTGTGTGTCTGTTCCTCGAAGCCGAGCAAAGACCGCTTAGCTTGTAATTCTCTTTTAATAACAGTAATCTTGCCACAGCTCTGCTCTGCATCAATAGTCATTGCGCTATTATTCTGAAAAACTCAGGGAGGAAAGGACGACATGACAGAAAGGAGAGTCGAAAAGAAGACAACAGACGATGGCGGTTGGCGGACAAAATGAGCCGTCATTTCTCTGACTCAATGTCCTCTCAGTTGTCGTCCTTATCCATACGGCCATGTGGTGATTTTATTGATTACCGATTCCACTCTCTCTCTCTCTCACACACACACTCAGACATTCTAACACTCCCTTTCTTTCCACTAGTTTGTAACACAAACTCTGCGTCCATATATTTCATGTTCACACACGCAGACAAGCACACACTGCCTCTCATCCGTATATATTTACACGTAAAAACCATTCACTCTCTCTCCTCTCACACACACACACACACACACTCAGTAGAACCCCCCTCAGTCTTTCCATTATTCCACCCAATTATACTCTGTCGCTTTATCCCTCACTCATACACACATGCATGCACAATCCTTTAATGCCTACACGCCCAGTGTTTGCGTACGACATCATCACACACGGCCTTAAACTCTTAAGGCTGTGCTTGAATCATGCACACGCAACGAGGGGGGCGCAACAGGGTCTTGGGCTCATGGACTGTGTGAAATTGTTAACAGGCTGGGCGGATGCGAATATAGATCCGAGGGCGTGGTGATCAATAAATACAGCCAACCACAGTGACGCATGAAGGCAACATCAGAACACATAAAGAAACCTGCAGGAAATCAGAATGGGACCACAGTGTCGGTGGTTTTACCGCTAATTTGTGAAATAATGGTAGTTACAATTAATAATATTGTTTTTCTTGTGTGTAATACGGGTAGATGTGTTTGTGGTTACTTTGTAGCAGCCTGATGTCAAACGTGGTGGACCGCCATGCACGGTGACAGCACTCCTCAAATCGGACACAACAGATTTTATCGTATACGTCCTGCTGCCTACAGATGGTGATGATTATGTCATGAACATGATTCTGAAGGAAAGATCTAATTTCCACCAAAATACCAACATCATTAGAATGAACCTCCCACCTGTGCACCATGTGCTCTGCACTTGGCGCCAAAGTACCGCACAACCAGGCAGCGTAGATTTCAAGGTCAGGGAAATACCAAACTGTCAGAGAGCTGTTTGTTTCGCTGCCATGGAAATAGGGCCCTCAGTCTCTTCCTATATCACACACGATTTGGCTTTCTCTTTCACTCCCTTACTCTCGTCTTTGTGTTTTGAAGCAGTCATTGTAGTGAATTATGTTTCTTGCATCTTTGCTAAAAGCGTTCATCTGTTACAAAGTCCCACTGTGGCAGTTTATTGGGGGATATCTGAACCTCTTTCTGGTGTGGAATAAGTAGTTCGTGATGGGAAACATTATGGTTTTACATAGTAACTGTGGTATCTGGCACCAACATGTAAATCCTTGTGTGACCCTCCAGCACATCACACAGATGCTCGAGTTGATTGAGATTTGGGGAATTTGGAGGCCAAATCGACACCTTGAACTTGTTGTTGTCTTCCTCAAACCATTCCTGAACCATTTACGCTTTGTGGCAGGGTGCATTCCCCATCAGGGAATACCGATTCCAAGAAAAGTAAGTGGTACCTCTCAAAGTAACATCCACATGAAGGGCAGGACCTGAGGTTTCCTAGAAGAATACTGCCTAAAGCATCGCACTGCCTTCTTTAGCACATCATGGTGCCATGTGTTCTCCAGGTAAGCGATGCACACACTCCCAGACGTCCATGTGAGATAAAAGAAAACATGACTCATCAGACCAGGCCATTGCTCTACGGTCCAGTTCTGATGCTCACATGGCCATTGTTGACCCTGATGCCGGTTCACTGCTTTTTTTTTGGACCACCTTTGATTCTGTTCTGACAACTGCAGACGGGGAACACCCCACAAAAGCTGCAGGTTTGGACGTGCTTCAACTCAATCGCAATCTGGCCTTTGTCAAAGTCGCTCAAATCCTTGTGCTTGCTCATTGCTCTTGCTACTAATACATCAACTTTGAGGAGAAAATGCTCACTTGCTACCTAATGTATCATACCCACTGACAGGTGCCATGATAACAAGATAATCAGTGTTATTCCCTTCATCTCTCAGTGGTTTGGTTGCATGCTCTTATGCATGTGCATAATGTCTTCAGGATAATATTATGTATGTATGTTTTCCCCTTTAGACATTCATCACAAACACACAGTGAAGATATTCCCTCCCCTGTTGAATCTTACTTTGTAATTCCTGGCACAAGGTTATTATTCAGAAACAAGCCCAGAAGTGGAAACATTAAAACAATATCTTTAATATCTGACTGGCAGAGATGGAGAGACAGGATGTGACCTGAAATCCCTGGTGTGAAAATCACAGACTTTGTTTCCCAACCATCCACGCTATAGGTTATTATCTCCTCCCTGAAACGTCAGAAGAAGTGAACAACATTTCTCCAAGTGTTTTTGACTTGCATTGAAGAAATGCGACAAAAGAAACAGGGTTTTTTTTATTAATTGCAGTCAATTTTCTGAAAGTTTTGTTACAGCTGCCGCCGTCTGGCCCCATATATCTCTCGTGTGTAGTGTTTTCTGTATGTGAATACAGGTGTGCAGGTGCCGGTTCCTGGTTGGCCCCGGCTGACAGAGGCGGGGTCATGCGTGGCAGCGTCCTCGAGGAGGTACAGGATGGGGATTGGCGCGGCAACCTCCGGGGACCGGCCAATCCGCGGGGCCCAATTGCCCCAGCACGGGCTTTTAAACTTGGAGCGCCGAAGCATCCAGACGGCTTATTGTTTTGTGTGTGAGCTCGCCTCGTTGTTGCCAAATTTTTAAATGTTAACTGTGGATGACTCGCTTGTTACTTGTGGAGGTTTGTTTCTAGGACTGGGGCAGAGTTTAGTTAGTTAGCATCCACTCGCCCTTTGTTCCCTTTAGCACCTCACTTCCTTTTGTTAACAACAATTTGAATTTTCATTTCATAAATACCTTTGTTTATTAACCTTAACACCTGGTTTTATGTTACTTCCTTCCACCCCTGAGCTGGTCGTGACGAGTTTAATTTTGGAAAAACTGAATCCTGACACAGTATCAGAATTAACACAGACTGTCATGATGATTTGGATTAAATCTGACAATGTGGTGGAGGGGGGTGGATAGGTTTGGATCACAGCGAGATCTTTCTTACATCACAAGAAGAAAATATATATATTTTTAAATATAACTAACTGTTGTCAGTTCCTTTTTTCCTCTCCTCTTGTTTTTCTGTTCTGTACTACCTTATCCTCTCCTTTGACATTGTATTTTACAGCTAACCACATGACCATTTGCACTGCTCTGATAACAATTAACTTGCTTCCAAAGAGTCAGCAAAGATTTTTCCTCATTCTCTGTCAATGGACATTTTCCTCCTGCTGATGTGAGCACTCTGCTGTGCGTGAGAGTGCGAGAACCGATGTGATCGTCCGTAATTCTGTGTGTTTCCGTGCGTCCGTGAGTGTCGATCTATAACTGCAGAGTGTTTGCGTGTGTCTTTGTGTGATAGCCAAGCAGCTGAGGAAGATGGCAGCCTGTCAGTCTCTGTTAGCATCTTTACTTTGCCAAGGCTGCCCTGGCTTACAGCCTAAAGCTCGGATACACACACACACACACACACACTCCACCACTGACATTCATCAGTAAACTCCCGTATGCATATAGAGACGTCCACACGCAGAGCTTGACTTTGACATGAGCGCACATCAATATTCACTAGTAATTAGAGACTGTGACATAAACATGCATACACACACAAACATGAGACTAGCATCTGAGTACACACATGCACACTTACACACTCCACTACTAAAGGACAATTCCATTGTTTTTAGACTTATTTGTAATTTTAGACAATATCACCGTGAGTTATAAAATCATCCTTCAAATTCAGATTACAGGATCAGGAGAACTGAGAAACAGTTTTGATCTGGAACCAGTTTCAAGCTGTTACTGGAGGACTGAGAATCATTTGAAGCGTACCTTGGCCTTCAGAATCTGGTGAATTAGAGCTGGAAAGCGACTTTGTTGGACAATTATTGATCCACCTTTTGAGCCGGCAGCAAAGGTACAAACAGAGCCAAATGGACATCTGTGTAAAATGGCTGATCTGGCAGGATAGACCACACAGTCATCACAACTAGATGATGCTGTTTCACATCACACCTGTGTTGCTTCTGGGTTGTTAAAATGCTAAAATGATGGTTCAGTGTAAAAAATAAAAAGCAAACCTGCCATATCGCAAGACCTGTTAAAAGAAACGGTCATGGTGTCACTTCGTATCTAACCATTCCTTAATGTAAACTTGGTTTTATCCATTGAGTAGTTTGCAGTTACTAACTAGGCTTCAGGAAGATGCAGCTGTTCCACAATAGAAGTTGATGGATGATGGTGAGGGTGGCATGGTGGTGCAGTGGTTAGCAAATGGGTACATTGTTTAAACCTATCCTTTCGTGTCTGTGTGGGTTCTCTCCGGCTACCCTGGCCTCCGCCCACAGTCCAAAGACATGCATGTTAATTGGTGGCTCTAAATTTCCAGGGTCCTGCCTGTTGCCCAGTGTCAGCTAGGGCCGGCCCGACAAGGATGAGCAGGTATGGATGGATGGATGATGGCGAAGCTGTAAAAGAGATTTGTTTGTCACTTGCTGTGCATAGGTAAACTGGCAGCATTTACAAATGGTAGTTTTGGCTGCACGCACTTACTTCAATGTAATAGAACATACTGAATTTTGAGGCTTTTGATATTCTCACCAAATGTGATTTTAAACCCGACATTCAGTTTCAATGTCAGCTGCCGAGGATGTAATCATGTAGTCTGGAATTGTTTTAAAACGGGATTAGCTTCAGTAAAGCCTCGGTCTGGCTCTGACAATCGACTGCAGCATTGTGAGGAAAGCAGCTGAAAACAGGCATCGACATCAAACAATCCACCGTGACCTGAACCGCATCCCGGTCCACCCACACGGGTTCACTGAAATGGAATGGAATCAAAAATGGGAACCGGGTTTATTTCAGTCACAAAGATGACAGAAGTCGTCACACCCACACATCAAAACTGCACGTGGAAAATAATATTCTTTGTTAGCATTTTAGTCTCAAAAATATGTTTACTCTTTTTATTGTGTTAGTCTTTCACAATGACTGGTGCTAAATTATAATATATATAATTAATATCATTGAATTGGTTTGGGAGTCTCTTGTGCTGCAGTCTCTTGCAAGCTCATATTGTATGCAACAAAGTTAGGCAACAGTTGCCTCTCCGTGGATTTTCTCGTTTTCCATATGCCTGCATCTCACAGCTTCTATTTTCACGATACACGCTATGTGAGTTCAGAGTGAGTCAGTCAAAGGTTTTGTGCAGCTGCAAAGTCGCTCACAATGAATTAGTGATCCGCAACCCCAACAAACTCCAGTCCAGTTCTGTCAAAGAAGCAGCTGTGTATTGTGTTGCAGGGATAACTACTGAAATTAGCATGCTAAGCCGCTAGCTTAAGCCTGCACTGTCTCGTAATAGTGTCTCGAGAGGTGATAGAGTCGTCTATGCCTTCACTCCAACTTGGGGGTGAAGATGTAGAGATCCAGGTGGAGCAGAGCGGGACAAAGTTTCTGCTTACAGACTGACAGCTGCTGATCCAGAGCTGTCTATCAGAGGAAGAGCTCAGAGCTTACTTCTGGGATTAAAAGTGGATTTATCTTCACTCTTACTTCTAAACCAGTCTTCAGCAGATATGCACTGTTGTGAGTGTAGTCTTCTGTGGGCACCCTGAACTCTATGATACTACTTTATATTCACATAGAGACCAGACAAAAATGGGGTCTACTTGGGGGAAGTAAGCGAAGAAGTTAAACTACCTGGAAATATGTCTGGTATGTGATTTTGGTTCATTAAACCTTGAAATAAATTGATCCAGACTTGCAGACATGACAAATTGCCTAGTGATGGAGTTATTTCAGCATCCTTTTTCAATCTGTTCATTGTAATCAAAGCCCCGTAAAATCCCTGAATCTTTCTGTGTTTCTGTGGTTCATACTAGCTTGCATGAATAAACACAAATGAGCTCATGGTCAGATTGTACTACCTGGTAATGTTTCGAAGGTTTACTCTACATTTCTGAGGACACTGCGAGTTCTGTTTACGTGAAAAACCCTGAACATGGTCATTGCATTGAGTGTGGAAGACGGTAATATGCTTTTCCTTTCTTTCTATTTTTTTCATATAGAAAATAAAGATTACGGTCATTGGCCTGGTAACATCTATAGTAATATGACTAAAGGTCCATCAGGACCAAAACCTTGTTCCAACAACAAACTTTCAACTCTGGGTAACATTTTTTGGGATTACTACATTTTGAAAAATATCTATATTTTTATCTCCCTTATTATATTTTTGTTTTACTTGGTAATAAACCTGTTTCTGATTCTGAGGCAACAAACTTCTTCAATAAAAATGTTATTTCTTTATTTTTTTTAATGACTAGATATAGTGGGCCCCGCATGGTCAGTGTAAACAACTGGTCCACTTTTGGTAATGTAGGAATGTACGTGTGTGTGAGACGCCGATGGGGATTTTGTATTGCAGTGTGTGTCTTTCTCTCTAGTGTGTGTCTGGGCCAGTGCCGTTGCCCTGTTGGCTGTTGAAGGGTGAAATAGCAGGATCACCTTCAGGTAATCATAACGTTAGCAGCACCCAGTGCTGCAGTAGTCCTGCCAGGCATTGTGTAGGTATTATGTATGTGTGTGTGTGTGTGCTCATGTGTCTGACTTGCAACCAAATCTGAGTTCAGCACCCTGGTACTGCGGTAGTTATTCCTGCCAAGCCTTAGCTTTGTGTGTGTGTGTGTGCGTGTGTGTGTGTTCCTGAGTGTGCATATGGGCGATAGAATGAGTGATATAAAGCAAATTTAGCAGTAAAGGGAAGAAAAAGCAATGTGGAGAGAGCGAAAAAGAGAATAATGCAGAAAACTAATTAGTGAAAAGAAAGATGACGATAGGCTGTGTGAGCATTTGTGTGTGTTTGTGCGTGTGTGTGTGAAAGAGAGAGACAGAAGGGAGTTCAAGTTTTGGAAAGCAAGGAGACAGTGTATGTATGTAACGCAGGAGAGGAAAGATGGAGAGAAATCTAGTGTGTGTGTGTGTGTGTGTGTCTACCCTCTGCAGTAAGGGGATAACCTCCTCCTGTACTTCCCCGAATGGATTCAGTCAACCAGGGCTTATCACACACACACACACACACACACACACACACACACACAGACATAAACACGTTTGTTAATACACACTCATGCTTAGTCATTCCTGCTCTCTTTTCACTCAGTCACTCTCTTTTTCTATCTGCTTTTCCCCCATACATACACAAACACACACACACACACACATCTTGGCGGGAAACACTGCTGCAGTATCAGGGTGCTGAAGCCAGACCTGCTATAGGTTATATCGCACACAAACACACAATATGTCTGACACTGATACACTCACACACGTGTATGCACATAATTGGGCACGGTTAATATAAATTTTTACACCTTCACAGACATGTAAAATGCAAATAAGTGTGTACATACACATGCTTAGACAACACAACACGCATGCACAGGTGTATATTTGCATACAGAGCAACTCTCTCTCTCTTTTGTGCCTCTACCCCCTCTCTCTCACACACACACACACACACGGTATGCAGCAGTAAAGGGAACTCTTGCCTTCAGGATTAGTTGTGGTAATAGCTCAACAAAGGCCCGGGAAATGGAAAGCTCTTCTGAGCGAAAGTTACTATGAGGCGTGAACAACCTCCCCCCCCTCCATCACTTTTTTTTCCCCCCCAGCATACAGAAAGATAGAGAGAAGGAGGGAGACATCCGCATACAAACCCACTAAAGCAGCACTTACAGTATATACTTCATTACAGAAAGGCACAAAATGGCGGTTAATGAACGTGTGAAAGAGTGATGAAGAGAGAGAAACGACACTGAAGGCAAAGTACACCGTGTGAAAGAATAAATTAATAAGACGACTCGGGTGTATTGCAGCGGCAGCACGGTGACTCAGCTGGTTAGGTGTGTTGCCTCAGAAAGTCCTGCATTTAATATGTTGATCCTCTGAATATGCATATTCAACCTGATGAGCTTCACCTGGGTGCTGTTTTTTTCTTTCCTCTTGCAGGCCAAACATCGCACGTTAAACAAAATGCCTCCAACTTCTCTGCATATACGTTTCCGTGTGTGAATTTGTCACGTGACGTCGTGTTTGGCTTGATGAACTCACAGGAAAAAAAAAGTGCTTCTGTGTGTGTGTGTTTGATACACATACAGTACAAATCATATATTTTTACTATACTCTGCAAATCAGCATACAAATGTATGCAAAACTACACAGCACCCAAAGATATTTGGCAAATATTAGCTACCTAAGTAGGCTGTATACAGTCTAGTCTTGGTCTCAACCTGGTTTTGTCTTGACTTGGTCCCAACCCTAACAGTCTTGGTCTTTGTCTTGGTACATTCTGGTTTTGGTCATGACTTGCTCTCGGTTTAAGTGGTCTGAATACAGTATTTTGTTCTGACGTATACCTCCCCAATACCAACGTATTTTTAGAACCGTTTTTGGTTTAGCAAAATTTCAAATTAGAAGTTATTGGTTGCGTTTGAAACAGGCAATCGTGTTAACAAACAACTCAGACAATGCACGGGCGATTTAGGGATTGACTTTTGTTTTTGTGACATGTAGTTAGGAAAAATAACTGTAATGTGTTTGATATTCTTTGTTGTATCGGTGACAGTTGGATACTTTGACTGAGTTTTTAGCCACAGAGGGTAAATTATGGTGTTTTTCAAAACCTTTATTGATACCGAAATGTCACGACTTTGATTTTCAAATGAACTGACCTTTTGTCATCCCATTGAGATGATGAATGAAACAGGGGGTCCAGTTGTCTGTATCTGATGCTCACTGAACCCATGAATAAAGATATTACTTTGAAGACGTCGAAGGTTTCTTTATCTTACTTGTTCTGTCTTAAGGGTTCAAGTCGACGCTCCCCGCGGCTCTAAGCCTCGTGGAACTGTGAGACTCTGCAGAAAAACCTCCACCAATTGGCACATTATCTTGTGTCGAGGTAGTGAAGGAAAACGAATATGACAAATGTATCCGTGGGAAATATGTCTTTGATCACCGCACCAAGAGGCAGAGAGTGAGAGAAAGGAGAAAGAAGAGGAAAAAAAAAAAGTGAGCCGAAGCTGAGGTTAGCCTAATTGAAATGCAAACCACAGAAAAGAAACCTCAATAAGGCTGTAGAATTTAAGGCCATGATGAGAGAATGAATGAATGGTTGGAGACGAAAGTTTTCTCTTTGGAGCAGGTCCTTGATCACTATATCAGCACTGAAATACAAAACCATGGAAGTTACAGTAACTTGGTGTTGAATTTTAGGGGGAGAGATAGACAGCAAAAATAGCACAACTTTTTAAAATGCAAAACTGCCACAGTAAGTAACCGTCGTGACGTTGAACGAATGAACAAATGATAGGTTGGACGAAGGACAAAGAAAGTCAAAGACAGAATCGGTCAGAGGCAGTAAGAGAAATATTACCTCGTCCTCCCTGGCCAGTAATCCTTTGAACACTGAAACCAAGAGTTAAGTGAGAGAAGGAAGCCAGGAGCTCAAATCCTCATTGAAATGCAAAACCGTTAAAACATAACCTTGCTAATGAAACCCAATTGAAGACAGGACTAATTCTGTTATGCTTAAGGCTTGGGCAGTCGCACTAATTGGTGGGTAAATAAATTGGAGTGTATGATCCTCAATAAGGTCCCAAGTTTTGATTCATTGTGTTACATTTTTACAGGAAATATAAATGATCACAGGATCGCAAGGGAGGGAAATGATTAAAAACAACCCCCACCGGTCGCCCTCACAGCCTTGTAATATTCATAAAAACTGACATCTAACATTTAAATGTGCTCTCTTGTGGAAGTTCATTGCATAGTAGTTCAGATTCAATGAATAATTTTATTGTCTCTTTGTATTTTTTCTACTTTTATACAGTGTTTCTTCGCAAGTTGACCCGGTATACTACAATCATTGCCTAATCAATCATCTCAACACATCTGCGCCATACATTTTATGTTTATGCTTTCTACACTTGCATTACCTCTCAATCTGCACCCTTTGCTGGTTAAAAAATGCAATCACACGAGCATGGAGAGCAACAACAGAGTGGGAAGGGGAGTGAATTAAAAGGATGAGGGTTATCATCACCAACACACAGGCTCACTATTCAGCAGCGCTGCTATAAATTGGCCAAGGACTCGAAGGAAAATTAACCAATGATCCATCCAAAATTTGAATAAAATTCATCAGCATAAATAGTTCTTTTTTTTCCACCTCCTTCTCAGCAGCTTGAACGGCATCTGACCTCTCTCTCTGCTGCTTTGCAAGTTTAAAGTAAGGAAATTGGAATATCTAGCCTTGCTTACAAAGTAATTTAGTCGGGGTGGAGACCTGTGGGATTAGAAACCATAAAGTAATAACCATACTGATGAGGTGAACGATACAGGTCCTGTAGATTTTACTGCTGTTGTGGCAATCAAAATGTCAACATCTGATTCAAAATCCAGAAAAATGGAGACCCTTAACATACAGTTAAGATGCAAGATATTCAGTTAATACCACCAAATATATTAATTTTACACTGAAAGCCTAATTATTATAACTGATATTGTGCAGTGGATTCATCAGAGTGAACTAAAACAGTAAAATTACAAGTCTTGAAACCAAAACAATGAGCTCAAAGGCGCTAAACACTCCAAAGGGTTTGAAGGGGGCACTGTAGGTTCAGGTGATATTTTCCATGACAACTAGAGACTCCTTTGATATTACATGTAATCATTTCATCCATTATTGATATTAAAATATTGATCAATGCAACTTTAATAATATTTATAACACAGATTTGTTAATTACTTGATTCTTATTGGTTAATTACATCATATGGTGTCTTATTTCTCCACAGCAGACCACTGCTACCAATGTCAGACCATGCTATGGACACATTTCTGATCATAAATTGATGTATTTTATGTTAAATTATTGATTTATCGAATAAGTAGCCAGGTAATAAGCAGGATCTTGTACAACAAGCTTGTTAGTATTGCAGAATAAACCCTAATATTATGCTACATAAGCCAAAAAAAAAACAAAAAAAACACAGCATACAGGATTCTGACTGTGTTTGCAATTTCTCACTTTACTGACAAGCTGAGATAGGCAATAAATAAATGTCGGTCAAACACAACAGTGTCGTTCTTTCATGTGTTTTTAATCGTTTTTGTTTTTAAAGCAGCACTGAGGCATGTAAGAAACATCAGGATGGGGGGGTTGCACAAACAGTATTTGGTGTTTGAGTAATAGCAGGGTGAATTCATTGTTGGTTTAGGTCTCTTCAGGGAAACTATGGATGATAATAAAAAGATACAATAGTACTAGCATCATCCATTAATGTTCCTCGGGGCTGATTTGTATTCCCGAAATGAAGACGAATCACTCCTTTCAGACTTTTGTTTTGAAAGTTTACTTGTTTAGTGTTGTGTTGTCTATGTACCTCACCTAAGGTATAATTCCCCATCATTTGACTACTAAACCTTAAAGTATTTTTTGGAATCAGTCATCCTTTGTTGAAGCGATGAGCAGTACGATGTAGACATACAGATCTGTCTCATCCAGTGTGCATACACTGAGATGAGCCCTGACAGAAGGTGTTACAGTTTGTGTTGGATCTCATCAGGCAATCTGCACGTTGATGTAAAGTCAATGAATAATTGATGGCAGATGTTAGCGTCTGTCCCAGTTGTGTTTCACTGTGGTTTGCCGGGCTTTCACGGAACAGGAAGTTTGTTCCCGCTTTTATCTGGGTTTTTAGGTAAAGAAACAACAGATGGCATACGAAATCAAAAGTTTGTGGTTTCACAGAAAATGGGGATTTAGACTGGTAGATGTTAAGAATGCAAGTTAAAGAAGAAAAAATACGATTTGGGATGTTTCCAGTCAAAAACACTATTGCTACAATGCAGGCCGGCATGCAAGAGAGGGGCGAGGGTTGGACAGTGGGTGTTTAATATAACCTGAAGACCTTCCAGTTGACACAGGAAATTGTTTGGAAATGCAGCTCCCTCCCCCTGTTACTGATGTGACATAATGTGGCACTTACAAATGGTATGTCACCCAATTCCTCACCGGCATATAGCAGTTTCTTACTGACACATTCTAGTGACACTTGCTGGCAGATACATTTCGCCAGTATCATATGTCACAGACTATCGGTATGTCACCGCTGTCGCCATTTTCATGAGCCGTATGCTGAGGGCATATGGCACATGAAAATGTTATGTCACTCTTCTCGCACTGCCACAGGCTTATGACGGTTCTTTACTGTCGTATGCTGCTGCTGACTAAAGTGCAAGGTCCAGAAACAAAGTCTGCAGTGACTTGAGATACAGCATATCTCATGGTTATTAATGTGTAATCAAAACCCTGCCCCTGACCGTTACAGAAGAGCTTTTGTTGCCTAAACCTAACCTCGGATAATAGCGAAGTCTGGCATCAAAGTTCCTGTGCGTTGTATGCCGACTGTCCACCCGGACCACCATTCCATACATAAATCTGTCACCACAGTGTAATTGGGAAGACAGGGTTGGTATGTCCTGGTAATTTTAGACTTATTCTACAGTAATTCTAATCTCAAAGGTCCTCAGCATCGAGACGCTGCAGTCTGTGTTTGAGATATCGTATAATCGTCCTGCTTGCTTGTTTTGCAGTGACCACAACGCAGTTTCAAGTGCTGTGATTAGATGGTCCTTCCTCGGGAGCCGTAGTTTTTGTTCCGTTTAACAGCACTGTCCATGTAGAAAATAATTAGTGTCGCTGTGTCTTAAGCCAGACGAGCTTTGCAGTATTAAAGAGTAACTAATAGTATTTTCAACCTGGACCTTATTTTGCCGTGTCGTGTTTGTGTCAAAGTGACTAATGGGGAATTTTTAAGTGAAAGCAGCTGTGAATGGGGCAACGACTACATAATCCTTTCAATTGTGCGCTATCAAATTATTTCCACTAAAAGTGCTTGTTTTTTGGATCAGAGTGTCTGACAACATTATGGAAAGGCCCATTAGACACAGACGATCAGGCAAAAGATACAGAAAATGTTTGATTTCTCGGTAGGATTGTGTTGTAGGACACGTAATCTGTGTGCCGCCCATGAGTTATACGTTATAGCACGTTTCAAGGTTGCCCAAAGTTTTGTTTTTTGTGTGTGAAGCACAAAAAACTAAAAGCGGTTTTACCAGATTTAGTTTTTGCACGCGGGTGAGTCAAATTATAATCATGGGACCGATTCAATAAGGGGGCAATATTAGATGGCAATTTTCCATTAATGGCTTTATAAATAAATAGCAGCTAATGCCTGTTACGTCTTACTTTTGTCTCCATTTGTCTTTGACACAAAACATGGCTGAATAAGGCCCAGGTTGAAAACTAGACATGAGATTAGTTACTCTGCCTGAATGTGTCTTTGTTCAACCAGCCAGCTGGTAGATGGTAATGGCGAGGTTATTTTTCATTATTAAAGAGTAATTCATAAAATGCAAATGGCTGTAAAGTTTTAGGTCAGCACAGCGTATGAACTGTATCACGTATGACACAGTCGGATTGTAAGCTTGTTGCAGTGTGTCTGTTACATTATTAAAGCGCTTTGTGCAGCCTGTTACGATCGCTGATACAGACAGCCTGGGGCTACAGTGTGTACAGAGAGCAGATGGAGGAGGCAAGGAAGGAGGGAACGAGGGAAAGAGGTGGGGGAAAAAAACATGCAGATACACCTGAATCCCTCCGGGTCACATGGTCGACGAAGAGAGGGGAGCAAAAAAAAGAGAAGGTATGAAGAAATGTGGGGTTAAAACGAGCTTGAGGCTGTATGTCAATGCTGGGAGGGATGGAGGGATGAATGAGAGGTGGTGAGGAAAGAGAAAGGCGAAAACATACAGAAAAAAATAGGTTGGGGGAGGAGAGAAATGAAGGTTAAGAGGAACAGGGAAAAGGAGATTGGAAGGAGAGATTTGCAGAAGAAAGAATGTGTGGAAGCAGTGTAGGTGTAGAGAGAAAAGAGGGAGGGATGGGAGAGGATAGAGGTGGAAGGAAAATTAATATATAAAGAGGAGAGAAGGAAGGAGAGGAAATAAGGGTGTGGATGGGAGGAAATGTAAAGAGAAGGTTGGATGAAGAATAAACAATGGAGAGAGTTGAAGGGCGAGAGAAAAGAAATGAAAATAGCCCGAGCTTGTATATTCAGAGAGAGACAGGGGAGGAGAAAAATGGAGAGAGCGAGAGAAAGACGTCAGTAATTGCCGCAGGTTCAGACGCAGAAGAAAGAGCAGCGCGAACGACAAAAGAAAGATGTAAGACAAAAGAAGGAAAGGCTGAAGGCACGGCGCGCTGTTTGTGTTTAACCTGGCCTGGTGCATGCTTCAAGAAAGCAGCGTCTCTATCTGTCAGAGCCGAGGGCTACACTGTACATCACACACACACACACACACAGAATAGAGATACAGTGTGAGCAGACAGACAGCGAGCAGCAGCAGCAGCAGTGCTCATCGAGCTGAATGGAGCAGCACGGTCTAAATGTTGTCTGTTTGTCTCAGGGGAATCTTTAAGTGCTCAGATTCAATCTGCTTCAAGCCAAGCTAGTGGGAATACACAGCACACGCACTTAAAAACACATAAGTGATGTGTCCACGGGGCTGCTGCTAATGATTATGTTCAATATTGATTGGCAGAAAATGAATAAAGCAAAAAGAGCACCTCTCACGTTTGAGGATGTCTTTAGGTTTCTCTCTGTCGTATATCACTGTAAACTGAATACATTTGGGGTTTTGACTATCGGGCGGATAATGCAATCAAGAAAATCCAAGAAAAATGTTTCCCATTGGACTAAAAGCCCATTTTTCAGCAACCTGTTATTCTTGCTCCAAAAATACACACTCTTGTCTCACCAGCTCACAAATCAACTCAGCTGACATAACCTATAAAAATATAGTAAAACATAAGTACTTATGTACTTATGTCTGACCCAAACCACTTTTCCTGAACCTAACCAACTCGCTATGACACCTCGACCCAACCGAACTTCGACCATTTCACAGCATTAACCACCTGTTTATGACTGTTAACCTGACAGTGAAGGTCACAGAACAAATGTCATACCGTATGACCTCATCCTTTCTGGCATGTCCAAATACACTAAAATACTAAGGGCACACCCTCACACTGTAAAAAAAAACAAAACAGGTGGTGTTTTTACGGTAAAACGGCAGCTGTGGTTGCCGCAATTTTACCGTAATGTATCCAGTATAACCTTTTTTTTCTAATATTACGGTAAAATGATATTTGTACTGTTGATTTCATGTATAAGGTTGCCGTTTTATTCCATATGTAACTGACATGAAAATACCATAGGAATGCTGTACAAATAAAGGTTTTGCCATGTGTTTTATTCTACAATTAACAGTCTTGAATAAAAAATACTGTACTTTGTACAAATTCCCCTTAAATGGCAGATAAATAAACGTTGATGGCGTATTTATTTTATGGTCTTTTCACCAAAAAAAGACATTTTTAACAGTGCAGGGAACGTCTGTATTTTTGGAAAAAAATATGGGATATTCGGGATACCGGGCTTTTGGTTGAATGGAACATTTTGGGACCGTTGGGGTTTCAGAACAACGTGCAGCCTCCCTCCTGATTTTGAACTGCTCGGAGCATTTTGACTAAAAATAATTAGTTTGGAACGCGAAAAGTTTGTTTCCAGATGGAACCAAAACATTGCAGGTTTTCCTTGACCTGAGGTGCGAACTGTGACGACATCAGTGGTCGTGTCATATTCTTAAAGCTAAAAGGAGAGAGTATGGAAAAGGCAACAGTGAAGAAGTCAAGAGAGGTTGGAAACACGCTGGTTTGGTAGATAACGCATTATGAGTATTGGTCCCTGGTGCTTTTTACTGTTGGTGGGTTTGGTAAATGGTTCAGTGACTGAGAGCTTCTTCAGCAGGATGTGATTAAAATTCCTGTGTGTGTGTGTGTGTGTGTGTGTGTGTGCGCTGAAACAGTGATTAAGACTGCAGCAGAAATAGAGCTTCTTATGAATTGATTTTTTATGCTCTTGCCTTTCTTCCTCTTCCTCTTTCTTGTCCTCTGAAGCTGACTCCTACTCTTCCTTTATCTCTCTCCTCCTAAGCCTCCCATTACTCCCCCAGATTTGTCTCTATCTTTCTCTCAATCTCTCTTCCTCACTCTTTACAATCCTGCTGACTGTATAAAAGTTGAGAAGTGGTCTTGTTGTAACTTAATTTTAGCTTGGCCGATGCTGGTAAAATTAGTCTGTCGTATGCTCCCATACTTGTCTTTACTCTTTATTATCTCATAAACTGAAAGTCTACTGGGAAGCTCTGCATATTTTTTTGGATCCAACTGCCTCCGATTGCCAATTTTAAGAAAATATGATTGGGTTCAGCTCTGATACAGATACATACTAGTTTAGTATGTGCCAAGTTTACATACGCCGGTATATTGGAATCAACTACAGAAATAAATATTATTGAAGGTAAATATCTCAATACCAGCATAACCTGGCAGCATGTTCTGCCCTATATTTGCCTTAAAGCTTTCAAATGTTTGTTTTGTCAAGACTCAAACTTTGAAGTTCAAGGTATCAACTTAAAAAGAAGAAAGCTCTCCCTAATAAAGGTCACCAGTCCTAACTGACTTTTTCTTTGCCATCGCCACCAAGTGCTTGTTCATAGTGGGAATTGTTGAGTCTGAAAATAATAAAGTGTACGTCTTGACCAGCTCTATCATAAAAGTGTCATCATTGGACTATATTTAAAACAAATGTGGTGGTCCATCCAACAATGACCTGATTTAAAAAACCTTAACCATTTTAGTACTAGGTTTGGGCACCGCTTTAAAAGAACATTTATTGTATCCTCAAACAAACTGATGATTTAAGGTAATCCTCTCTTTCCTCTGTCCAAAACTTTCCCATTTCAACCAGACTACAGACTGACGACTGCTGGCTGTTGAAACGGATGACTTGCTTTAAAACCAACCACTGGCAGCTTGACAAAGCTGAGTCGAGGCCAACAGCTGGCCTGAGTCGAGCTGAGACTGGGCCAGTTCACACTGCTGCAGCTTTTCCCTGCAACGTTCTGAAACGGTTACGTCTTGTTGTGAATCTTTGGCCTGGAATTAACAGTAACTCAACAGTCGTTTAGTTATTGGCAGAAGAAACACGTGAGGTCACACAAAATGCTGTTAAACGATTACTCAGCGGTTCAAATAGGTCTGGTGTTGTGACCAGTGACTTGAGAAACAATTCACCAGTCAAAGTTTTGACCTCATCCGCCTGTAAAGCTAATGGTCACAAAAATTGGCAACTGGAGCTCGGATGTGTTTGTCGGCCTGTGAAATCTCTGCTTCTAGTTCAGTATTTTTCTTTGATATCTGTCAGAAGTGTTTTGTTACTTTTGTGTAAATTGAAACTTACATGAAGGGATGGATACATTATTGGTTAGGGCTAAACAAAGTGAAAAAAAAAAAACCTTCCTGGTCCAAGGCAGAAAACTCAATTCAATGTTCTTTATACAGCTCCAAATCATAACTAAGACCAGAAATTATTGTGTGACACTTTACGCATAGATCAGGTTTATGCTGTACTCTTTGTAAGCAATTCAATAATTCCAACCTTCCAACACTTGGCAACAGCGGCACGGAAAAACCTCCTTTAAACAGGCAGAACTGAGCTCATGGTTGGCGTGGATCCCCTATCTAGCAAAACTGGCTGAAACAATCTGATTAACAGGCTACAGTGACACAGCATCAATGTAAAAAGTGTAAATATAAATATTTACTGAACATAATTTCAGTGTAAAATTGAGAAGATACATTATGAATGTTGTCGCACCTTTTTAGATGGGGGAAAAAAATCAAAATCACATGAAGCTCATGTTGCTCCTTTAATCTGGCAGGAATGTTAATTTGTTTGTGTCATTTCCAGGATGTTATATAAGCTGTGAGCATTAATGGATCCAGCACTGGAGACGCTCCATTTCTAAAATTACATTTCATTTTAGTTGTTTGTGATGTTGTTGTTGTTGATCCCCTCATGTTGTTTGAACAGCTTTAATTTGCAGCATTAGTTGAACCGTGTTTCTGGATTTTTGCTGAGTGTGCCTTTGTGAGCTGTAAGCCATAATGGAGCCAGCAGTGCAAAATGTTTTTTTTTGTTTTTTTTTATAAACATATCACCTGTCTGATAAGCTGCCAGTGCTCTCACTGTGCTGTAGAAATGTTCTCCATTTGTTTATTGGAAATCTGATATGCTCTCTGAGTTTCATTGAGCTGCTCTTAACAACAAAGTACGCCACTTCTCT
Organism: Miichthys miiuy; assembly: GCA_036365135.1. Lineage (NCBI taxonomy): Eukaryota > Metazoa > Chordata > Actinopteri > Sciaenidae > Miichthys > Miichthys miiuy. Next base: position 28,664,088 of record CM071604.1, read on the forward strand.
TTATTCGAGTTAATTGTTCACTACTAGGATTTCATTGATTTTAAAACTGTCGTACTAAGAAGATTAATCTTTATTAATAGTTTTCTCTGCAGTCTGCATCATTCTGTGCATATCCTTTGATGAGAGCAGATACAAATTTCATATTTTATCATATTTTTATGTACGATCTGTCAGTGAGAATAATGCACATTTTCAATTAGATGATAATTTTATTGACCTTTAAAGGGAAAGGGACTTGCAAACATATCATCTATGCTGATGACCTGCTAATATTTCTTGATATGTGTGACAAAACAAGAGCTAAGTCAAAAATTTTCACAAAGATCTATTCAATGAAAGCACACATTTTCATAATAATGTCTACAGTACTTCAAATTTATGAACCAAACTAAACCTGGATCCATTCACCATCAGTCGGAGCAGAAAGAGCGTTTTTCCTCTTGAGTCAAAGACTAGTTCACTGTCCGATGAAAACCACATTTTCAACCATGATTTTTGACTTTTTTTCTACATATGAAATGTGCATGTACTCCGGCTTCCTCCAACAGTCCAAAGACATGCGCCCAACAGGTTGAATTGGTGTCTCTAAATTGCCTGTAGCTGTGAATGTGAGTGTGAATGGTTGTTTGCCTCTATGTGCCCTGTGATGAGCTGGCGACTTGTCCAGGGTGTACCTCGCCCTCGCCCTAAGTCACCTGGGATAGGCTCCTCCAGCCCGCTGCGACCACGACGAAGCGGTTACAGAAAATGGATGGATGGATGAAGATGTGCGTATTCTCTTCAGCCTATGATCAGCAAGACCAATGAAAAGATGTTTTGTTACATCGTGTATGAAAGGAGGATAGCTTTGGATGAATAACATTTTGAGTTTTGATTCAAGGATAGATAGACTGATGCACGTACGTCAGTGTCAGATGGCCATTAATCTGGATTATGATTACAAGCTTTGATTAGGCTAATGTGCCCTGTGGAAACATGTAAGGCAGTCTTGCAAATCATAGTTTACCAACTGAAGTGACGCACTTATCCACATAAATCCATTTTGAAATATTAAATGGTTCACTGATGATGCTGTAAACATGGATTTTCATTTCTGGTGCTAAATGTGTCTCATTACGGTGTTTAAGGTTCATTTTTGAAGCTAGTTTCTTTGTTCATCCTCCTGAAAACATGCCAACGTCATGGAGCTCTAGAGGAAACTCTCCTTCTACCATGCTAGTCATTTTAGGATGTGGTGAGGCATCCCAGGAGGCATCCCAGGCATCGCTTGTCTTCCACTGTAACACACTGCGTGGGATAAAAAGAAGCAATTGTTGGACCTGGCACTCCTTTTCATCAGGTTGGGTCGTTATCAGACAGATTTCATGGATGAAAGCTGCTTTCAAACTGTGCCAGCAGTGGTTGCTACCAGCAGTATATCCAAATGAAACAATTGGCAAAATAAATACAGACTTTTACACATAAATGTTGTGTAAAACGATTGGGGGTAAATCCAGCCTGGTTCCAGACACATCGCATGGGATAATGTGAGCAATCGTTGCACCTGGTGCTCATTTCCATGAAATCAGACCTCATGAGGTCAGTTTTTAAAATGGCTATTTCACCGTTTTGATTAAGTTTTGATTGTGACTCAGTAAGTCTCGCTCGTATCAAGCAAATTTGGATGACAGCAGCACATTTCACTGGTAAACGTATGAATCATGTTGGTCTGTAATTGGTTCCACGGTGAAAAGTGGCTACAGTTTTGTGATTCATATTCATATTTCTCCAGAGAGTTAGATTGATTGCGGCTGTCTCCGCTTCATCAGGTATGAAACAAAGCGTGGATAGCGGGCAGGCCAGGCCACTCCGCTCTGTCAATCAAACAAGCAATGACGGGACAGCAGGGCATTGCCGATGGCGCTCGTCGCCTCTGGATTTAGTTCATGAATCAGGGGGCTCAGGGTTCAAGGTTGACTGTGTTACCCCTGTAAGAAACTTCTGTTAGTAGGAAAAATAGAAATAATGTTACAGTCAGTGGCAGGTAGAGGACTGAAAAATGATATTCAAGTATAATTATTATTGCCATTTGAGAAACTTAAGTAAAGGCGAAGACATACCTGGTTAAAAAGTCTAAAAAGTCCAATTTAGATTATGTCTTCATCTCTTCCTCTCAGAAAGATTCAGAAAATATACTCGAGTAAAGACTAGAACTAGTTTAAAGAAAAGAACATATATTGTTTTAGTCATGCATTACTTAGCTTTACTAGTCACATATTTTGGCTCGTATCAATGGATGTCAATGAGGTGATGAGTGTAATTTAATTATTTGACAAGTTGACAACTTAATTTGATCAACTGTAAAACTTTTAAGTATAATATACATTTCCTAAGACTCAAATATAAGCCCTGCTCAAACCGTTGCAGACTACGGACGTTTCAAACAGAAATATTCTTCAGTTGTAAGAAGATTGTTGCATAAACTGTTTGATTTTTTTTTAGAATTTAATGACTATAAAATAAAAAAAGGACAGTCTTGTTACTATGAATCTAAAGGAGAATGTTGGTATGATGTTTATATCTACACTCTTACAGCCTACAGTACGGTCTGGTGAACGCCTCCTGAAGGTTTTCCTCTCGCTTTTGTCGGCACGGCTTTGAACATGGAACTATCTCATTGTCGCACACTCCAGCAGAGCTACTTTATTTCATTTAATTTCACTTCCAGTTTCAGTCTATGCATATTGTTTTTTTTTTCACTGTTTCTCTTGATGTTAGATACAGTCCATGCTGTACTGCACAGATTCATTCATCTTCACCCTCCTGTATCTTCATTTGTTCTTTATCCTAAGGTTTTGTTCGGTTCCGTGTTTGTAAAATTCCCCCTGGGATTTGTTTTCTCGTACAAATTAGTGTTTTTCTTTGTCTTTCATTGTTTGTTTGTTTGTTTGCTTTTCATTATGCTGATAAAATGAACCTTAAAATTATATTTGTATTGTCCTTGAATTACTAAGATGTGGTTACTGCAAACACGTCAACATGCTGGAAATAGTAAATTATTCAAGGAGTAAATAGAAATAAAGTTGATGTAATTGGTTTAAAAAATTTCTTTGTTCACTTAGAAGTAAAATTTAAAAAAATGTAAGTCCCTCTTCAAGGTCCAGAGTCCAGTAACTACAGGATGGAGAACACTGACATCACTGTATTGTAAACTTTCAACATGGATAAAGTAGGATTTCTGATGTGTGCTATTCTGCACTTTTGTTTTTCAGCAAAAAAAAAAAAAAAGTAAATTGCTTTCCACGGTCAAAGGAATTGTTTTTACTGTTTCTGTCCCTGAGGCCCAAACTCAATTAGGCAGAGGAGCTTTCATGCCCTCTACTCCGTCTCAAGCAAACTCCTCGGAAAGGGACTCTGAAATTGAAAAGGCTAAAACTTTTTGTCGATCCATCCATCATTCTATTGTTTTATTTTTCTGTTCCCGTGAAGTTTTCAATCATTTTGTGACTGTTTTTATACACTATTCATCTATAAACGTACTCCGTCATTCTTGGGGTACTTTATCTGTTGTTTTCTGACGTCATTGAGCTCTTTTGCTGTCACCTTATTAAAACATAGTTATTGATAGTTAAGTTTGCATATGGTTCATTGATAGCAGTATACACTTTTTGTGTGCTTTTGTTACACAAACCTCAGACCTTGTCAGAATTTTAAAAAGTTGCCCCCGCAACTGGGACTACTTACAACATGAAACGATATATAACACATTTCTAATACTGAGTAATTATAAATATATACGGTATGTAGAATATATATTTGGATATACACGTATGGATAATATCAGGATGTAGAGCGGGTCGTCCACTAATCAGATGATTGGCGGTTCGATCCCCGGCTCCTCCAGTCTGCATGTCGAAGAGTCCTTGCGCAAGATGCTGAACTCTAAAACCAAGGCTGCGCCATCGGTGTGTGAGTGTGTGTGAATGGTTGGCTCCTAAAACTGATGAGCAGTTGGCACCTTGCGTGGCAGCCAATGCCATCAGTGTGTGACGTCTTACATTGCTGTTTAACGCCTGTACTTGGGTGTTAGCAGTGATTTCAAACTCACCAAACAATCCATACAGAGCCATTTGATTCCTCTGCCCTCATCTTTCCTTTGAACCTCCTCATAATTTGTTTTATTATCTTGTCTTCATGCTGAAAACATATTGACTTTATAAATCGATAGTATCGCGCTGCAGATGCAGTTTTTGATGTTTGAGCAGTTAATGTAATGCAGCAGAAACACATTGGTTTTTTTTGACATGGAGCTATTTCAGCATTTTGTTTTAGTTCTTGTTTTTTTTTGCCATAGTGGCAATCTTTGATATAAATGGACCCTTTGAAATTTTCATATTAATGCCAAGTCATGACTTGTTGTTAATATTTTATGGACTTGCCGTTAGGGGTTCCAACTTAATAAAAAATGAGATTTAAACTTATACAATGCAGGAGTTTAAAAGACTTGGCATTCAGATAAAGTTGAGGAGTCATGTATCATTCATGGCGCTAAAGACATATTAGCAATGGTCAATGTATGATGTATAAAAATAGCATACAATAATAACTTTTTTCACGTATTCCCGCAGTGCACAGTATAATTAAGAACTTTTATTTTACACATAATTAAAATATAAACAACACGATATAATGACATAAAACTTATTTTTGTGGGTCTGAAGATTGTCCAAACGACAGCCCCCGTGATGTTTTTCTGCTCGCTGCAGTTTGCTTCAACAGTCTAAAGGCTCTGTTTCTGTCGCTGACAGTGACTGAGTGCCTCAACTCGGCTTTGGCCGTTAATGGAGCACACTGACTGCTTTTGTGAATGAAACTGTGTGTGTGTGTGTGTGGGCAGCAAAGGCAGGATATGGAGAGCCGTGGTGTGAGGAAATGGACAGGAAAAAAAAATAAAGTTGGCGAGAGCGAGAGAAAATAACTGATTGGCTGCATCAACTGTTTTCACCGAAACTGAAAACTGAATGGGTCCATGTTCCACGTCTTAACTTTCAAGTGTCAAAGACCTCCTCTGACTTGTCTATATCAGGACCAGAAGAAGGAAGTAATGTAGTAATAGTGCCAGGGCAGAGGAAGGAGGTCAGGGTGGATGGATGGGTCAACATAATGGTGGGCTTCCAGATCTCTGTTAACCCTCAAGACCACTTAGTGCCCCAGAGTGCTTGTTCTATATTTAACTATAGTACCTGGGAGTGCCAGGTATATTTATTGTTTAAATTCTCATCAATAACCAGAACTGCAAATACCATACCAGCATTTCTGAGGGAGATCCTGACCCGTCTTCATAGTGGATAACTACAAAAAACATTGTGAGTCTTCCTTGCAAGTGTTTTTTTCACATCACATAATCACCATCAACAAACAGCTGAATTTACCCGGCTATTTTCACTATAGTTCACCGAAAAGTCGGCAGGGAGGACTGACGGAGTAGTGCCAACATTACCACATAAATTCAAACATCTTTACTCATACAAGTTGCCAAAGACACGACCTGCTACCGCATTACTTTGGTTTGTTATAACAATGTGGGTTGACTTAAGAGGTTCTCACTTCTGGGGGACAGTTCGCCGAAGAGTCGACAGGGAGGACATTGCTGAAGTGTTGGAAAAGCTACACATGTTACACGTTTGGTGTCAAACTAAAGAGAAAGGGTTAATCTTGAACCGAAGACTCTCTCAAGTCTCTCCAAGACTCTGTGCACTAAGAGTGAAAGTAGCTGTGGCGTCAGTGCAAAACGTCCCGCAGAGTGCTGTCTTTGTGAATAATTGTAGTTTCATTTTTCCTTCCTGTGGTAATTAAAGAGATATAGTTTGAAACAAAAAGGTGAAGCACTCAATTAAGACTGCTGATGGATGTGCTGATATGATGTTCGTCCATCAAAACAATCTTCTTCACGCGCATTATCTTTCCATCCAGCCCGCATTTTATCCAGGAAAGAAGACCTTGATGGAGGTAGAACTGACTGCTGGGAGATTTGTGTGCAAGGCTCTATTAGGATGCCCCTTCCTGTTCACATTGGCAATTATGTTTCTCAACTTTTCATATTACTTATTTCAATGGTCATACCTGTTTCCACTATCTGATGGAAGGCACATACATATTCCCATTCACAGCCCAAGTACCTGCAATAATGACACTGGCTAATGGAGTGGAAAGCTTCCTGTGCACTAAGAGCTTCTCTCCAGGTTAATGAGGTGTGTGTGTGTGTGTGTGTGTGTGTGTACACTGCAAGTGTGTGTGTATGGGAGAGAACCAGTTAAACTCCATCATCGGGTATAATAGGAATAAATTAAAATAAGAACATCCCATTGTTTTAGCATTATGCCTTATGTTGTATACAGTTTGTGCATCGCTGCTGCTTTTAGCTATAGAGGCTAGTGAAGAGAAAGCAGAGGAGGCAGGTGAGGAGGAGGCGAGTGAAGGAGAAAGAGGAAGCAAGAGCTCACAACACAAATGTCCATCAGCATGTCTGTGTCTCACCAACTCTTTTAGAATCTGGCTGAATTTCTAGCAGATCAGTTTTTCATGATTTGACAGTCGCTTGGATTTCTGGCATGTCTGAAATTTTGTCAGGCAGTTTGTGCAGTCCAACTCAAAAGATCTCTTAATGAGTAGTTATTATTACTCATTGTTTGAGTCGTATTTTACGTGTTTTGCCTAAACTGTTGTCCTGACTGAGACTGTGCTTTAACAGACCATATTGTCGGCATCCTCCAGCCTTCCTGTTCATAGTAAAATTGCATAACGTAACGACTTCTTTCTCACTTTTTGTTGATATTATTGAAGATGTGTTTGTCTTGTTTGATTTATTTTTTTGGGGATTAGCAGTTGGACAGTTTTCAGTGTGAGCATGAAGTGTGGTTCAATCTCCAAACCTCGTCTGGAAGTGTTGTGAACGTTGCGTGGATGGATGAAAGCAGCTTGTGTTGTACCAGAGAGCGTTCAGAAAGTTAAAAAGAGATATGTGTGTTGCCAGATCTTTCAAGAGTGTTTTCCTGCTGAGACAGAGAGAGGTCTTCAACAAAGTTCATTTTCTGCTGATTTGTCATTTCAGTGTCACGATGTTAAGAAGATATGCGGCTTGTGAAGAACCATGGGGTGAAATAGCCCCTCGTAACGTGTGCTCACATTCACTTCTCCCATTAGAGTCAATGGACTACTGCTGCTGGTCTCCTAAACGGGAGTGGCAGCGGAAATGACTCTTTAGAGAGGCGTCTCTGTTCTTATGTGTGTTCAAGTTACTTGAAAACTTATTTCAAGAATCTTGAATCTTGAAGTTTCTGCATTACATTTATTGACTTCTGTTAAAAAAAACAGTTTGAAATATTGTTGCTGCATTGACAGATTTATGGCATTTATTGATTCATTTGCGTTAGAAACAACAGAAAGATTTTCCTTTGGAGAAAAGCATAATTTAAGCCTCGGTACAGACCAAATGACTACTGCTGGACATTTTTTTTCAGTCTGTTGGTTTCATTGGATTTCAGCCAAGGTTCACCCTCTCCAACATGCCGTGAATTCACTCTCCGCGTCCTCCTCTCTGAGTTTCCCTCCTCTGATGTTCTGCAGGTTTTTGCTCTGGTGATAAAGGAATGGAAATGTTCAAAGTCATTAGAGATTTCTCAGGGTGACTGTGCATGTGTCAGGCGAGTGCATGGAGAGTCTGAGAGAGATTTGGAGAGGTGATGAATATCTGTAATGATTGTTGAAGAAATAAGTCGCGGTTTGTACCTGATCAAAGCCGACTGAGGGCTGCACACTCAAATATGTTTTGTATGCTACATACAGTATGTGTGTGTGTGTGTGTGTGTGTGTGTGTGTGTGTGTGGTTGTCTGTTTAAGTAGCTCTGGTCCATTAGTGAAGGCTGCTGTAAACAGCTGTGTGTTTTGGTCTCAGGTGGAGGGAACAGTGGTTGCCAGGCTCTCCATCAAACCCCAGGGAAGCCATGCAGGTTCTATGAATGGAGTGTGTGTTCATCTCTCTCTCTCTCACTCTCTTGCTCCTTCTATATATTTATTTCCTACATCTTTAATTCTTTTTAGCCTCAGGGAATATTTAAATTTTATACCCCTAACCCGCGCTGCACGATCTTTGATAACTTTAATCTAAATTTAATGTTAAAGATTATTAACCTTTTGATAGACTCTAGTCTTAACACAAATATATGCCCTTACCTGAATCCTCTCCTTAATATCTCAAATATATCCTCTAATCCTAATGTTAACCTCATAGCATTGCATTCATAAATTTTTCACCATAAGCTCTGTCATTTATAGTCCATGTCCACAGTGCTGTAGTGCTCAATACCACTTTTTGAAGGTCTCCGACTTGGCTTGAAATCGTCCTCATTTTTACTTGGTCTTCTCTCGGCCTCCAAGACCATCACCGTGGAAATGTCACCGTGTTTCACACCATTGAAGAAATGAATGACAGTGAATGCTGCTGAGAAACAGTTCAAAAAGTCCTAGACAAACACGTGCGTGGACACTTAGCAGAGAAAAATAAGAGAGGAAAGGAGTGTTACAACTACATCCTGCAACAGTCAAATCGACGACTTTCAGGTGGACTGATCAAGGCGTGCTGCCATTGTCTGAGCTTTATTCCTCCAAATAAAATAATTTAACTTAATTTGGAGTTGGGAGTCTTCATGTTACAAACTTTAAATTGAACATGATTGGGTGTTGTACCTTTTGTCCTATAATTAGGATATCAACGCTTAGTCAGGTGCGTACTGACTCAGAAAGACACACAGTTAACACCTAAAGGTGCTGTCGGGAGATGGTTGGAAAGGTGGTGAGAGAAAACAGTGAGGGAACAATGCAGCAGTGCTTCAACTGCGACGTGTCAGGGAATACTTCTGTTTTTTACTGTATTTAAAGAACATTGTTTTCTAAAAAAAATATCCACTTTGAAACATCCACAGAATTAATCATCTAATCTTAATCAAAGCTTTCCATTGTTGGCAAGTGTCCTAAAAACTTATAAAATAGCAGCACAGGGAGGCCAGAAGGGAGAGCTGGAGCAATAAAAGCATCCAGGAGCAGGTGGGCGATTCTGGGAATTGGCCTCACTTGTATTGCAGCCCATCTTTATCCCAAAGAGAGCCTGAAATTTTAGGAAAATGTCTCGTTGTCCGAATACTAAAATGAGCCACTGAATATATGGTCTCTATTTAAATGAGGCGTATGGGATGGTTGAATAGGCTGTCAAATGAGAACCGCTGCCTTTCTCTCCATCCAACCAGGTATAAATAACCACCAATTGTAAGTGTTGCGTCATGTTTTGAATGGCATCTTATTTGGAAAAGATGAAATGGTGTTTGCGTTTCATGTGTTTGTGTGAGAGGAAAGACATTTTGGAAGGAGGCTCTAATAGGTTCTTTTTTTATGACTCCCTCTGGGAATTAGGTCACATGAATGAGGCCCCCCTCAGGAGAAGGAGAAAAGACGACAGGATGTAGCCGTCACGCAAGGCTGCATCCTGCTGTACTTGTTGTTGTAGTGGTATTAGTGTTATTAGCATTAATGGATGAATCAGCCTGGCAAGAGAGAAGCACATTTACATCGCCACAAGAGGGCACCACCTTCACGCCAGATGGGGCTAGGGAGAAGGCAGAAGAGAGATAAAGGAGGGAGGGAAGGGGACGGAGAGGTGGGGAGGAGGGAGGAGGACAGAAAGGGACAGACGGACAGGAGAGAGAGATGGAAGAAAGAAGGAGGGAGGAGGATAAGGGTAGGAGATGAAGAGATGAGGATGAAAAGAAGGTCAGATAGGAAAGGAGAGAGAAGAGGAAATGGGATGTATTAAAAACAATGAATGCGAGAAGCAGGAAGAAAGAAAGATATTTGTCCTACTTATTGTGAATGATATTCAGTTTATTTGAATATTATTCATATTTATTCTGACTGCTGTGAATATATTCAACCTATTTATCATGCTGTCCAAACACAAACAAACAAACACTGTACTTCTGTACTTCTGTACTTGCAGCAACCTTCACTGACTTTCCTTTAACTTCACGCCATATTCCAACATAAAACACAGTCTTAAACCTCAAACAGCCCAACTTCAATGTTTCCTCTTTCCAAAATGTCCTCAGTTTCCCATGAGGGAGGACATTAGTATCATCGCTCCCCTCTCCCTGCTGTCCTGGGCTTGGTGGCGTCCCCCTGTGGGGAGCGATGAGGTCGGAGCCTATACACGCCAAACATTTGCCGTGCTAAGTAAACCTTAAAAAGTGTCCTCAGTTACTGAAATGGTTTCACTGAATGGTCCTCAGAAAGTTAGAAGTGCGAGCTCAAACACACACACACACGCATACAAACACACACTGTGCCAGGCATGGTCATGAATTCAGATTTCATTATCAGCACACAATGAATAAGACAACAGAGGATTGGATTACCAGTGGACTCGACTGTTTTGCATTAGTTTGTGTGTGTGTGTGTGTTTACACACACACACACACGGTGCTGTCTGCCTTCTTGTCCGTCTCTCTGGATCTTCCCTTGCGTCCTCACAAAAAAAAAAAAAGAAAAAACATTTGTCAGATTTTCATTACACTATTCTCGACACGTCTCCGCCTCCTCCGCCTTGTTCCATTATTATTATTTTTCACCTGTTTTTTTTTGATACAGAATGCGTCAGCCCCGCCTCGGGGTTTGTGTGCCAGCCAAAACATCTTTCATTCACCAAACAGCTGTCACTGTTGACCGGGTAACTCGATGGGTGTTGTCGTCACACACAAACAGGCATGCATTTTCTTTTTGCTCCAGAGAACCTTCACTGTCTTCATTCCTAAACTCTTAACTCTAACAGACAAAATGAAGACAGTCCAACACTTTGATTTATGACCAAATACCTGCGGAGCGAAAGACGATGAATCTCACATCAATCTTTAAGTTATTGGTGTTTTTTTTAGTATTATTATGAGTTTTTATGTTTTATTTTTGTTTCTATTTGTGCCAGTCTTGTTTTTCTTTCAGTTGTCTTCCTTTTCATTGCTTCTGATCTTTGTCATCATCATCATGATGGGAGAAACAACAGAGATGGATTCAGTTTTTAACTCACCAACATTACATAAAGTCTGGACGTCCACCTTAAACGTGACACATCCGCCTTAAACAGAACGACTCCTCTGCCGAACAGGATCGTCTCAGCTTTAGTGCATCAAATGGAAAATTGTTCATATATTTTGGATCATTTCAAATATGTATTTACATGTCGTAGACATTCATGCAATCAAACATTAATTTTGAAGTAATGACACATTTGAATCTCAAAAATGATGAAACATGCAGTTATTGAATTGATTCTTTTTTTGTTATTATTATTATTATAATTCAGTTAGATGACGAGAAACTCAATTCAATTATTTTAGATGAAAAGGTTGACGATACAAACAAACAAAAATAAAATAACATGAATCACATGGAATAATGAGACGGCAGGTTCAGATTAATAATCATCTATAATCATCGTCTTTGTCTCTAACTGCTCTGTTCCACTGTCACACTCAGCTTCATTGGTAATATCTTCAGTTCATCCAAAGTGGCAAAGTATGGAAACAACTTGTGAAAGTGAAAGTGTGTGTCAAGGTGTGTATGTGCGTGTCAGTGTCAGCATCGAAGTACGACAGCTTTCCACTGTCCCAGTCCAGATTCAGCCTGATCCTCTGGACCTTCTTCTGGACTTTGTGATCATTATCTACAGTTGATGGTGGCGGTACTGAGATTTCATCTTTGTTGCACACGATTCTCCACAGTCCGCTCTGAGAGGAGAAGAAGAGGTCTTTGGATCCAGAATCGCTGGAGCGTAGGACACAGTGTCCTTCATTTTGCTCCAGATGTTGAAGTTCAGGTTGCCCATGTATTTTGCCTCGTCTACCAGAGCTCCTAAGGGCAGCTCCGTGTCATCCAGCAGGGGGCGCTGCTGGACTCTTTGCACTGCAGCCTTGTAGTTGTGCAGGAATGAGACGCCTTCAGCTCTCAGCTCGTCCTCTGTGGCTCTGATTGTGTCTGATAGAGCTGCTATCTCTCTGCTCAGAGCCTCCGTCTTCTCCATCATCTGACTCTTCTGCTCCTCTTCCTCCTTCAGAGCAGTGATCATGGCCTTCTCTTCCTTTTCCGTCCCGCCTGAACCTTTATGTGTTTTGCCATGTGGTCAGGCTTCTCTTTAAGTTGTTTAGAGTTTCCTGAATGTTGTTCTTGGGTTCTCGTGCAGCTTCATCGATGGGTCTGAATCTGTGGTTGGTGTGTTTTTCTGAATTACTGCAGACGATGCACACCGGCTGCTGATGATCCAGACAGAAGAGTTTGAGTTTCTCAGAATGCAGACAGCAGAGAGCCTCCCAAGATCTCTGATCTCTCTCTTGTAAGAAGGCCTCACGTAGGTTTCTCAACACCTGGTTTAAAGGTGGTTCTGATCTCGAAGATCTTCTCTTACAAATTGGACACTCGCGTGTTGGTTTCTGTTTCCACCAGCTCTTCAGACAACCTTTACAGAAGCTGTGGCTACATGACAGAACAACAGGATTTTTAAAGACATCCTGACAGACCGGACAGCAGAAATCCTCCTCTGATCTACAAGCCATTTTGTCTCTGAGTGAAGCTGAAACACATCAGACCGAAAGTACAGTCAGTCATGGCTCTCCTCCTTCCTCTACAAACTTCACTGAGATTTACTTTGAGTTCAGTTTTTAGTCAAACTCACATTCAGTGTTTGGAGCGTCAGCAGCTCGAAGTAGTTTCCCGCTTTTCTCTCCTGTAGCCGAATTCACTCACAGGAAGTTGTTAATTTGGTCTGATGGTGAATCTGATCGTCTGTCTTTCCGTCCATGCGTCTCTTTTTAGTGAAGAATAAGAACAAGCTGTTTTCTAGTTGGTCTCAGGTGAGTCAGGTGAGGGGTGGAGACACAGAGGTGTGTCTCAGTCCAAAGTCCAGATTCATTGCTGATAACGTGGACTGATTGTGTGCAGCAGGCTAATCCAACATCTATGTCCAAAAAGTAGTTTGGACTGAGCTTGAATATAGTGAAGGAGTTCAGATAACTGAATGGGGGGACCAGGGAATATCAAGGGAAAGGAGTAACAGGAGATATTGGAGCTGGGTACCATGTATCGTAAGATGTTCCACTGATTGTTGTAATAATACTAATAGCTAGGCTTTTTGTAATAGAGGAAGATAAAACACCACAACATGAAGATAACATTGTTTAACAGATGGACAGACAAGATAATACACAGCTGAAGAATGGAAATGTTACTGTATTATCGCAATCCTGCAGTCAAATGTCACCTATTGTGGAATCATTTTCTTTTCCCTCTAATCTCGACCAAACACCCAATCATTTTCATCAAATTCAAAATCTGGTCAAATTACTACTTCTGCTCCACTCCACTCCAGCTGCAATTTTTCTTTCAAGGAAAAAACATTTATGTCAGAACACAGACTGGAAGCAGGGCGCAACAGCCAGTGTGCTCTGTTAAAAGCTCAAAAAATATACCTACCAGTTTGCAGGATTCAGTAGCATCTAGGGGGTGTAGCTGCTGATTGCAACTGCCTCACTTCACCCTCTCCTTCCTAGTATGAATGAGACATGACGGTGTCTGCAAAAGGCCTTATTTAGAGCTTTTAGACAGCAGAAATGGTAGTTAACTGCATGAACACTAGGGCGTGCTCTCCTATTAGTGAGGAAAAATCGATAGCGTCCCAGACACACTAGTGTGTGTAATGCAATCTCAAATCTAATATCCAACTTTTGCTGAGACTTATTGAGTACATTTAAAGCTCAGATTTGTAGCAATGAGCAAACATATTGAGAAAGACACACATTCACAGTACAGTACAGTTATTTTTCCAACAGAGAGAAATCTAACACCATTTTAGCCGCTAAGTGTCTTTTTAGAATTGATTAGGACTTCAAACGTCGGCTGATTACCTGCCGAAGTGACTGGTGGAGCCGAATGAGCAACAAAAGCAAGCTGACTCATTTCTGTTGGTAATTCAGACTCAGAATTTGCATTCACTTCTCCCTCTTGTAGATAAAATGAGAAGACTGCAATGAACAGAAAAGCTAGAGAAGAATGCACCCAGAAAATCAAATCCATGTATTATTCATGTCATAATGCAACATCAATTTCTCATTATCATGCCACTGTTTGGCAGGGACTAGTGTCAATTTGCTTCCGCGGCTTCAGGCTACTGCTAAACACAAAGTGATAAATGACGTTGTTCAGAAGTGCCATAATCTTTTTTTTTTTTTTTCCTTTTGTGTGTGTGATAAACGTGAGTATTTCTCTCCATTTTGCCATGTTCACTTTAAACAGTGGCATACATTCATAGGACAGCAGTAGACTATAGGGTGTCAGGTTTAAGGACACACAAAGTGGAAGCAGTGTGGGCTGTTTGTTCATTTTTAATTTACTTAAAGGGAAAACTCGCTCGTTGTGTTGTAATTGAAGCCCCTCTGTATTTCGTTTTGGGAGCCGGTCTGGCTGCTTATGCATGAATCTCAGGGGCTGTTTCTGGTGCTCTCAGAGCTGGTTAGACTTCTATTTTAGACTTTTATTTTGTTTCAGTCTAGTTTGAATGATGTGTATCGTATTATCTGCAGGAGAAAATTGCTGTTTTTGTCAATGGAGTCTGGTGGTGACCAATACGAAATACAGGGGCTGTTTCTGGTGCTCAAAAAGGATCTTAGAGTCGGTGATTGTTGAAACAGTGGAAAGATCGCTTTTGGTGGCTTTTATTTTGTTTCAGTCTAGTTTGAATGATGTGATTTGTATTGTCTGCAGGATAAAATGGCTGTTTTTGTCACTACAGTCTGGTGGCGTGTATGTTTTGATCTGACTAAAGTGCAACATTTAGTGGTTCTGCAGCATTTTTGGAGTTGGCAAATCCATAATTATTGGTTAAATAAAAAAAAATCATAAGCTGAGGTCTAAAAGAAATATACACCTCCTCCATTCTCCACCATTCTCTTCACTTACATTATTGATTAATGACTGCTGTACATAAGCCTTTTTACCCAGGAACCAAAAGGCAGTTCAACTCTCACAAAGTCTGCTGCACCGCTTTATACTCTCATGAACAAACAAATCATAATTCAGGCTCGATCTGAAATGACTGATGTCTGATATCTGAAGTCTCTAAATCTCTACAGTGGGCTCAACTGTCCCACTGTGGATCTGATGTGAAAACACAGCAAGGACTTTTTGGTTTAACGGAGCTTCCCTGACCCAAAAATGTTATTCCTGTCTGGTTTGTTAATGTCTTTTTTTTTAGCTCGGAAAAGCTCTACGGGGGTCTGGCTTGTACTACAGGCTTGCTGTGAAAAACTTCAAAACTGATACAAGAGAGGTTAAAAAAAAAATGCTTTCCACATTCTGGAGCTGTTCAGAGATTTAACCAACTTTCTCTTCTCTGGATTCCAACTCTCTAAATTGAATGTTCTAGAAATTCCTGTACCAGTCATCAACAATCATCACACGGCAGGAAGCCTAGTCGAAGCCAAGCGAAGCAACAGCTGTAGTTAAGTTTAATCATCACAGCACATAGTGACAAGCAGAGACTCGAGTGGTGAGTGACAAACGGAGTATAGTAAGTGTTGGAGCCATTATTTGTATTTGTGTGTGTGTGTGTGTGTGTGCGCATAGGAGTGATGGAGCTCTCAAGGGAGGTGAGGCGAGCCAAGACCTGGTGTGTGATCATCATCGCCATGGGACAGCTAGAGGAGCGCACGGCTTATTAAGGGGATCGCCACGGGAGGGCAAGTCGATCACAGAGCCAGCTGGAGTTTCCTCAAAGCAGTTAGAAGCAGAGAGAGAATGAGAGACGGAAACACTGACACGAATACTGATACAGAGATGAATGGAAGAGACAATATGCAGACAATAATCGTAGAGAGAAGATGAAACTATTCATCAAATAGTCAAATAAATATCAAACCCCAAACTACGATGATATTCTTGTCTAAGACATCCAGTGATGGGATTAGACTACATTATATTAACCTGAAAATGGTCTAATTCTGCACACAGAGCATTAGAAATTAAATTTAGAGTTTTAAAAACAATCTATTGTTTCATTTTGTGTCATGCATCTTGGTGAACACAGACAATTCTGTATCTGGGACACCTCATCAGGCCCAAACATAAAAGCTAGCATATTCGTCTGAAGATCTTTGCCTTTTGTCGACAGGTTTGATTTAAAAAAAACGTTCAATGTGTTGCTTCAGGCACAGTGGGTATACCGACATTCCTGATCCCAGAATTCAATTTCTGGTCTGAGACTGTTGTGAGATTTATGTCGTTAAGGTTAAAAAAAAATATTGAAATCTGTCCACAGCAAGGCCTGGAGATTATTCAGAGCAACCAAGAGATTGTTTCTGGTTCTGTACTGTATGTTCTGCCAATGATACATTGACAATGACTATAGTGAGGCACTGGCACGAATCCCATCAAATAAAACCCAAAGTATATGTATGGCTACATACCAGCAGAGATCAGTGAGGAATACAGCTTTGAACCAGCGAAACTGACTGCAGTGAAGTGGGTAGAAGTAGAACTAGAAATTACATTACATGTTACAACGTATATGTATTGACTGTGTTGCTGTGAACTGGAGACAGGGTTGACTCTGCACGGAGAAGTCCACTGGACTGAAATTTCACATGATTTTTCTCTCTTTTTATGCCCCACTCAGTCCCCTTAGGACAGGATGAGTGGCTGTTTTGACTGTTCAACGCAGGTGTAACTAATACCATTAAACATGAACGGCTGCATTATATTCAGGTCTTCCAAAAACACTAGAACCCCACAGCCTCTCGGGTAGCTGTAAATCATCAGCCGTAGTATTTATTTTCATTAACTGCAGCCATTTTGCCACACAGTAATCCAGAGGAGATTTCATTTAATTATTTGATTTTTCAATATTGATTTAGTTTACTATGATGTGCTTCTGATGCCAAGCCTGCAAGCTAATACCAATATTGACTATGATAATGGAATTCTATCTTTGATAATTGATTAGTCACTTGCCTTAGTTAAGACTTTACATCCAAACTAGTTAAGATATGCTTTAAGTAATCTGGTGCAACCAATTTCAGTAGCTGATCGCACCGCTGGTTCTGAAATATCGTTTGAAAGAGTCTGATCTGTTATGGCAGGGCGGGAGATTGTTCCTACGTCTGGTTGCAAGGACAGCAGAAGAACAATCAACTTTTGGGACATGGTATAGGCAACAGGTTTTGGTTGGTTGACCTACCATGCAGTAACTGGTTACTCTGTGGTGTGTCCTTGTTCAAGCATGGAAACAGGGACTCTGAGGAATTGGACCCAGATGTAGATGTTGGTGCAGTTCAATGCTTAAATGATCAAAACAAAGGGTACAAGGGCTTAATGAATAGTGAGACAATGTCAAAACCAGGAAGGCAGTCCAGCACGGGCAAACAAATCCAAAAGATCAGGAAATCCGAACAATACTGGGATACGCTAGGAATGGCTGAAACGCTTCAACAAGATGAACTGGCAACCAAAACAAAGGCTACAGGGGGTTGTGAAAAAAAAAAAAAGGAACCCACCCCAAGTGGTTTTTGGAGCAGTGTGCATCACATGGCAAACGTCACCATCATTACACAGTTTGGCCACTATGTTGACTTGGCTTCAAAGAAGTCCAGCTCTTTTCCTGGGGGCCTGCTTGAAACATCTGTTGAACCTCCTCAGCCGGTTGTAGTCGAATATGATCTGTTCCTTTGCCGACTCCCACCTGAGATGTAGCGCCACACCAGCGTGGTTTCAAGTACTGGGACTCTAAAAGAGGCCAAAACACAGCAAATGGTATCCTGTTGCTGTATGATTGCTCCTCAGTATTCAGTGAAATAATGCTCCTTTTGTTTCTGATATGCAGCTGCATGGCCTCGGAGCCAGAATACACAACAAAACACACAATCAGACACACACACACACACACTCTCATCAGCCTCCTTATACACTGCATGTGCAATTACGCCAACACTGTCACACAAACACAAAAAAACAGAATGACAATTTATGTAATTATACCACGCACACTAATTTGTGCACATATTCCACTTCCTGTCTCGCACACAAACACACACACACACCAGTTCAGCGCTATAGAAATAGACAAAAAGTGCCTCAACACACCCACGCCTGTGAATTTTTTTAATACACACTTGTGCACACACACACACACGATAACTCCACCAAATCTTCCTTAGGTCATTGTGTTAATTAATTAGCCTGTACAACAACCCAGCATGGAGTTAATTAGAAAGGCTGTCACCTCCTGCAAGTCTCCCAGATATCACTGCTTCTTCAGGCCGCATTCAGCCACTATCACAGCAGACAGAGGCACAAACACACACACACACACACACACACACACACACACAGAAGCACTGCGGGTGGGCTTTGACATGGCTCCCTGAGTGAATGATGCAGGTAAATCTTTCTATTGTGCCTCTTTGTCCGTTTTGCAGGTAAGCAGGGATTTTAAATCCGAGGCTGGGAAAAGGTGAAATTGCCTGTCGGATTGAAAAGACTTTTTTTGCCTTTAACTTTTTGCTGTCATCTTTGGTCATTTTGTACGTTTCTACGAGTGTTTTTCAAACTGGCAGCCAATAAAATGGCAACTTGGGCTTCGCGAAGGTCTAGATGTGACGTTGGCAAGGCCGAACCTGAAGCAGATCAGATGGTAGAGCGCTCGAGAAGTTTTGGTTGAAGAACGGAATGTGACTCATTCAAATGTTCACACTCACGCCGGCACTCTTCTTAAATTGGTTGCTTTAAACTTTTAATTGAATCAATTCTACTTCTGTCTAAATTAAACTGTGGCAAAGAAAATGAAGCTGCCTCTCCTTGAGAGTTTTGACGCTTTTTCCATTTTCTCCCCAGCGTCTGCAGCAAAGCACTTGCTCCGAACACACACACACACACACACACACACAGACTCATTTAAATTTAGTGAACAGTTTGTTCCATCTTTGATTCTGTGCACAATCACTTTAGGTTTTACACTCTTTCTTTTTAATGTTCAGGCAATTCAAATGAATTATTTTACATTTAACTTCAACAAGGATTTATTCTTTCGAGTTCCAATAAGGAAATTCAGTCATGGATCTGTTTGGAGTGATTTACACATCAGCGATCAGATTTGAATCAGCAGATCAGTGATAATAGAATGACTGTTTGACATGCACGGATGAGTGAAAGCGAAACATCATTTCTGTTTCTGTTGTTCGTGCTTTTCAGTCTCAAGTGTTGATTTGTTTTGGCCACTTGAGGAGAGAAGAATACAGTTACAGAGAAAGTCACAACCCTTTGACATCTTTGGTCGTTGCTGCTGTATTACAGCCTTTAACTCCGCTTATGCAGTACCTGTCCCTTTGGCTGATAATGTGCTTTTTGTCACCAGTTAAACTGTCTGTCTGCAGTTTGGCGTTGGGCAGATAGCATACAATGGGTTTATCAGAGCTTGTCTGCTGAAAACATCGGCTTGCTGATGCTGGAAATGGCGTTGATGACTTCAACACGCTAACATGACAGCAGCATGAACCCAAAATCAACAGCTTTTTGTGACGGTGATGTGACTACATTGTGATGTAGTTTGCAGTAAAAAAAAGTGGAGCAGATACGGGGGAGACTTGACATCAAAGTGTTGAAACTTGTACATGAGATATGAGATATTGAGAGATACTTGTACAAAGTATTGTCAGCTAGCTGCAGCATTGATAGAAGTGCAGTGGGTTTGCTTTGTTGCCTCACAGCAAGTTCCTGATTTGAATTGGACATTTTCTGTGTGGAGTTTGCATGTTCTCCGGTTTCATCTTCCCACAGTCCAAAGACATGCAGGTTTGTAGGTTAACTGGTGACTTTTGCCTTGCTTCCTTTGAAGTGGCTCTTGCCCAAAGCCAGCTGCAATCAGTTCCAACCCCCTGCGACCCTGATCAGGACGAGCAGTTATGGAAAATGGATGGATATATTTACAATACGGCACATTTCAAAACACATGTAGCGCTTTAAAATGAAAAGAAACCACAATTACAAACGAGTCATATGGGTTTTTAGGCCTGATCTCCTCAGGCAGGTCAGTCCACAGCCTCAGTGCCCAAAGCCACACCTTTGTATATATTTGTGTACATCTGGACCTAGGAACAACTAAGAATGACACATTCAAGGATCTCAGGGAGCCAGGAGGGACATAACACACTAATAATAATAATAAAAATAAAAATAGTAGCATATACAGTCATATAGTGTGTATATATAATGAATATCGATCGGCCAACAAAATAATTACCTTACAAATGTATATATATAAAAACGTACTAAGATGCTTTTGCCCAAAATTGATAGAAACACAAGAAGAAGGTTTCTTTTGGTTTCTTACACTGTATATAAAATGTTTGATTTTATGGAATACCGTAGTGAGTAGTGAGTTTTTATAAGTCCCCTTGACAGCCATAATCTTTATAACTAATAACTCATCTAAAGGCTTCTCTCAAAGACTCATAGGAAGTCCTGCAATGACTTCGTGGAAACAACTTTTTGGAGGTTGAGCTGATATTAACTAAATCATATCAAACACAATATCTGCCTCCATTAAAAAAAAAAAAAAAAAGTTTTAAATAAATTAAATATATTGTAGGTATCATTGTCACCCTCTTCTTTGCAAATCACAAACATATTGTTCTTTTATAAAGGCAGGGAGCCGACTGGTTCCTCTGCGTTTAATAAATATGTCATTATGAAGTGGAGTGTATCGACAGAGAGGCACACGGAGTGGAGAAATAAAAGTGACAAAAGATCAAAGCTGAAGGAGTGACTGAAACTGAGCGAGATAGAAGGTGAGAGGAATGAAAAGAACTGAGCTGGAAATAGGATGAGGATGACAGAAAGAGGATACAGAGGGAAGGAGAGTTGGCATGAACATCACATAGACCTGTAACTAATATTGTAATATTGTGCGCAGCCCAAAGCTGCTGAATTTTGCATTTGGAAGGGTGTGAAGCTGGCAGCAAAACAGTCTCTGTAACAGCCACCAGTCAAACGCCGACGATGAATACATGAAAACAAATACAGAATTTAATTGTCTGTGTGCGTCTTTGTGTTAATTTGCATTTTTGTATGTTAATTTTCGACAAACAAACTTTAGACGACGACTGCAGCCTGTCTGACAAATGTGCGAAACACATTGGCAGCGATGCAGAGAGTGGCGTCGCTTATTGTGCACTAACTGATGCCTCATACAGACAGAAGCGATCGCAGGTGTCATCACATTGGTGCGTTTACAGAAGGTCATCACTGGGACTAAGGTTAGGGGTATATGCTGAGCTGCTGAGTCAATAACCTACTTTGCCAGTGCAAAGTTATCGACTTCTTGGCTCTTTAATTGGACTATTTCGCAAGGTACACTGAGTAAATTCAGACTAAAAAACTGACCTAATTTTGGCAAAATAATTCAAAACGCACGTGTCGATGCGCCATTGTATGTACGGGGGTCTAACACCTTTTAAATATGACTACAGTTCTCTGTGTTAGTAATCCAGGTGGAGTATTTGCATTCTCATTTGTCTCTGGGTTGTTGAATAAATAAAAGCACTGATAATATTCAAACGTCACACCCTTATACCCACTTATCCTTTTCAAGGAGCCAATCCCAGTTGAGTGATGGGGACAGGTGACCAGTGAGGGAACAAGTGGCTCTAAGCCCTGCACATTTACATGCTACAATAATATACCATTGTACCATTTTCAGCAATCTCTCCCTCACAAATATGCTGATTCATGGCACGGCATTCATGACACATAGCTTATCTACTTAATCCATCCATTTACATTGTATGAGTCACTCTTTCAGTAAACTGTGTGTGTGTGTGTTTGCGTGTGTGACAGAGAGTGTGCTCAGGACATGCTGCAGTGTGTGACACACAGCTCAACATTATCTCTGCTCCACACACCACTCTGCTCCTCTCATGACCCATTTAATTTCCTCTGTACACCAGTGACACAGTCCCGTTACCCATGGCAACACATGGCTCGAGCACGTGTGTGTTACAGGTTTAGTGTGTGCGGTCGCGTTCGAGCGCGAGAGCGTGCTCCGAGAAATATCCGCATGTTTATTAGGGAAAGTTTAACCTGGGTTTGAAGATTAGTGCTGAAGCGAGCGAAGTTTTGTGTGTTTTCAAAGTTTCTTTATGGTTGTACGTACGGTACTTTCTTGTGAGAGTGTATTTGTGTGTGTTTATTAGAGGAAATTAGCATGTGTTGCCTGAAAAGAAGATAAACTCCAAAGCTCCGGTGTATAAAAACATTTACAGATTAGCATTAACACGGCACAAACTTTCATATGTTTGTCCCTGAGTTCATGAAACGCCCAGAAGAGCCTGAGAAGTACAACACGTTGACAGAATCGTTCAAAAGCCGAAGAAATGTGAATAATAATAGTAGGTATAATAATAGGTTGGGCAACAGAGGTGCTCAGATTGCTCAGTATTGGTGTATAAAGGCAGAGATAATGGCAAATTGCAAAGGACCATTTTGTCTTTTTCAATCAGGCAGGATGCTGAAAGTGAACGAAAACACGAGTGCCTTTGACACTGATGTTGGAGAGGTGGACTTTTTTATTTTTTTAAACTGGAACACTGCACATTAATATACAATGCTGTAAATGTGCCAAATGTGCCAGCACTGTAAATAGCCATGAGGCTATTTTTTCATCAGAGGCCACTGAGAGAGAATATCATATTAAAATCAGACTTAAATAGAGACATACAGAGCAATAATGATAAAATATTAATGTGTAAACAGAATACTGCAATATTAACATGCAACACAGACAAGTCACGGAGTGGGAAACTACTGACTGAATAAGACAACGTTGTAATCATGCAAAGCACATACATACAGAGCACACACAGTACATAAAACACATGAGATAAGAACAAAGCTGAAATAATAAGTCAAGGAATGGGTGAACAAATCCCAGTGAGATCAATGGATAATAACTGAGAGGTATATCGAGCCCCGGTGCAGAATAATTGTCTTCCAGGTTGGACTGTCTGAAGCTGCATATACGCTGTAATTGGAGGGTGTGTGCAGTGGGTGTCTATAAAGCAACTTCTGCTCCCACACGAGCGACATATCAGAGAATGCTCATGTGAATCTTCGGCATTCTGCTTCAGCTGCACTAAAACAGCTTATTATTTAGTTGTTTTTTACGGCGCTATCATGACTTGTTGTGTACGTTCTTGGGTACAACGAGAGAAGAATAAAACTGTTTATGAAGCAATGAGGCATGTTCAGCAATTATCTAGCCTCTTAACATCAGAAAGTTCAGCTCTTCCCCCAGAAGGTTCAAACACTGAAGAATGCCAATTGGTGGATTTCTTCATGCAGATCATAGCACATAATCTGCACAGCGGACCCAAGATCTACAAGATCTATAATCATAATGAGATGTTCTTTATTTTTTATTCTTTACTTGGATCCCCATTATCTTCCACAAAGTGCCACTTACAAATGATGTAATGTCAAGGATATAATCACACAACTAGAACACACCATGCTTTAAAGAACCATTTTCCATTTCATAAAAGTAAGGAGGCAAAGGGTGAGAATAAGTGTGGATAGCCTCGTCTAGAGTGTGTCTTTAATATGAGGCAGGCATAGTCTCACTGTCTGAACACTGTGCCTTTGATGCAGATGGAGCTTGGGCAGCGAAGGCTGTTCAGGCAAACATGCCATAACACAATGGCGAAATCAGCGAATTTCCTTCCACATCACAGAGCACTCAGGCTGAGCAGTGCTAACACACATAGCGAGCTATTGGTTTTTATTTCACCCTGC
This sequence comes from Miichthys miiuy, assembly GCA_036365135.1. Classification (NCBI taxonomy): domain Eukaryota; kingdom Metazoa; phylum Chordata; class Actinopteri; family Sciaenidae; genus Miichthys; species Miichthys miiuy. Next base: position 28,687,995 of record CM071604.1, read on the forward strand.
AGCCATCACCGGTCCTGTTTCCCCCCCCCATCTCGCATCTCGCTTCAGAAGTTTGTTACGTTTATTCTGGTTAGTACGAGTTCCTCGTCTGGTTTTCTTATAGCTGCAACAGGTGTCAGTCGTATCAAAAAATACATCTTCAGCTACTATGCACCTTCATCTCTCTCCATCCTTACCACTCACACCTCCTATAGGCTTCACTGTCACTTTATTTCTCTCTTCCTGTGTGCCACATTTTTCTCAACTTCCTCCACATCAGGCAAAGTTTTTTTTTTTTTTTTCCAGTCAAAGCGAAAGACGGAACACACTGAAATTTTCTGGAACATGGCCTGGTTTTTACATCCTCCCTTTTTTTATGCTCACTGTGTGTGTGTGTGTGTGTGTGTGTGCTCATCTTGAATGTACTCGTATGCCACTCAGGGAGAACAAGCCATAAAATCTTCAGAAACATTCTCAGAGAATATATGTGTGTGTCTGCGCGCATGTATTTGTGTATGCGACCCAGAAGAATTAAGAGAGAGGCCGATGGAGAGAAAGTGTTTGCTCTGCAGTTCACATCTATAATTTGTCCTCCTCTCCTGTTTCCCCTCCTTTCTCATTTCATATTCTCGCTGTCTCCCTTTCTGCCCCCATCCCTCTTATGAAAAAATACCCATATTGGAGTGTGTGTGTGCGTGCATGTGTGTCTGTGACTAATCGTCTCATTTTTGTCAGTGATGCAGTGCAGAGGTAGACTCTTGTACAAGTCACCTCGGCTCTGACTTGACTCATCAGCGCTACAAATGCTCCATTACAGCTACGTGCATTTATCTAGTGTATCTCCTGCAGTGGTTCTGCAGAAAGTCCTTCCTTCAGTGTTTCACTGTAGAATTGGTGTAACAATGTGCAAAACGTCTAATGTATTTGAACTGAGTTCTTTTCCAATTTGGACAGCTAACAGAAGAGCAAAATGTGACGGTCCTTGTCTCAGACTGCCCATTATGTAAAGGACAGTGGAGAATAGCTATCTAAATCATTAAAGGGGACCTGTTCTCAATCTGAACAGTTACTAAATGCCCCTGAGCCGCCCCAGCTGCTCCAGCAGAGCATGCTGCTGACATTAGCTTCTAGTTAGCTAGTGATTTATTGCATTTGTGACCTTGATATAAGTTAAGCTTTAACATAGTATATGGAAAACACATGTTAATGCAGGTATAAATGTATGCACAACACATCAAACTGCATTTTGGATCTGACAGATCATATTTAAAGGTGGTTTGGGTCACGTTGTGGTCATATATTATCCAGGTGTAAATGCAATTTGGATAGACTGACTGCATTCATCTGGCAAACATGGTTGGACACTCACCTAACTCCGTCACCTGCTGCAACCATAGCCAAGACAAGCAAAGGGCTACAGATTCCTCATCAATGGAAACAAGAGCACATAGACAACTTTTTTCTCCTTGACCAGGGACAAGTCTACTAGCTGTGCCCACCTCATTTACATATTACAATCTGATCAAAATGTGGGCATATTTAAGTTACAACTTGTACAAGTGACAGATCAAGGCTGCATTTTAAAATCGGGTGTAAATGTACCCAAGGTCAGTGAGGTTCAGAGACGACCTGGATCCTGGATCTGGATTTTACTTTGGTCTAGAAAAAAATGTATATTTAATTTAAAAAAACAAAACAGAATTGTCATCAAGCTATTATCTAAAAAAGTTCTGTTCACTTAAAAACATATGAGAAAAACATTCTCTCACTTACATCCCTTCTTCAGGTTTTGAGATATCGCTGTCTTGTTTTATGTCCCTATACAAATACAATAGAGGTGAATGGAGCTTTGTTTGCGATGCTGACATGGATAAAAAAAAAAAACATTTTTGAAAATGAGAAAGCAGTTTAAGTTTAAACAGTTTGCAGAGAGTCTGTGGAGTATCCAGAGTAACAAGGGCGATGTCTCTGAGAACACACAGCTCTTTGTTTCCTTAGCCTGCTTTTGATCAGAGACCTTCTTCAAGGCAAAAGCAGATGGAATAAAGTACAACAAATAAAATTCTGTTCACTACCATTGTATTTGGTTGGCACCTGGAATCTCAGAGGTAGATATCTCAAAGCATGAAAGAAATAAAAGCAAATGGTTAGATAAAACAATGGTTAAGTCGGACAGTGTTTTGTTTGTTTGGGTGATCAGATCATTTAATCTGATGCTGTACATCTGGTCTGCGTGTATATGCGTATCCGTCTGAATCATCCGTAGAGTCACATTCACAAAGCCACTGCCAAGATGTTCCCTTAAACTAAATTGTTTGACATTAATTAGTTCCACAGATTTCCCCTTTTGTATCACGTCTAAATCTGCCTCAGGAAACGTCAAGAAAATTTATCCAAGGTGTCTAGCAACGTGCTGGCCTGTCACTTCATCACTTCTCTGTAGTTTGCTCCACATTATAATTTAGCACTTTAGAGTACAATCAAGCATCAGTTAGACTGAGATTAATGCTTAAGAAGGTGGCTGAGGCTGGGGCAGGAAAACAAAAGCCAAGGAAGGGAGTGGGAGAGATTGATGGACAAGGGAGGGAAGAGACAAAAAAGCCTTACGAGAAAAGGCGAGTCTGCTGTTAGTCCTGATATAATGACGTCTTTTTCAGGTGTAGAATAATAGTTGAGAATGTTGGCACTTTAACTTTAGAATGGAGTCACACCACCAACTACTTTTCTTTGGTCCAAATCAAAGAACGGCAACCAAAAGAGGTACATTGTTTGGCTGCACGTGGATCTCATGGGCAGAATGTACGTCATGCTGATTCATTGTGTGAATTCCAGTCAGTGAATTACCATCCAGAGCAAAGTCCTGGAAAAGTTTGAGTGAATTTAAAGCAAAGTTGGACTAAAAAAAAAAAAAAAATGGGTCATGAGCTTGTTTTTGTGTGGTTTGCCAACATGACACAAGGTTGTTTTGATGAGCCGGTTCCCTGGGTGTCACACCAAGTGCTCTGCACCAAATGCAAAGTGAATATGCAGTCAGAAATATGAGATGTTCAGATTCAAAGTTAATCAGGAGATGTCCCATAGACATTAAATGAGTCCCACAAAAATCAACATGTGTATTTATTAATTTTTTTTTTTTTCATGCTGTGGAAGTTTGCAGACACCTGAAATCACAGAGGATCTGAATACACAGAAAGCCATAATCCTTATTAATGCCTACATGCTAAATTTGGGACCTGGCTTTCAGAAGTCTGAGTCACGAGTCTATTTAAAGGACTGCAGCCTTCAAATGACACTTTCTGAGTTTTTTCATGGTTTTCAATTATTCTTTTTTTCTTGTCTGTTTTTAAATTTGCATCTGTGTACTGAACGCTCTGTTCCTGACTTATAAATCTCTACATCAATGCAAGTGTGTGTGTGTGTGTGGACGGCATGAATTGGGATTAACATTGACGCTCTAATTGGACAATTAGAAAGAGGTAATATGGGAAACAACCAGCATTAATGACAGATTTGTATCCCATAAGATTAATTAATTGATATAGAAACAGACTCAGAAATCTTACTTCTTCTACTTCGTCACACTTTTTCTGCTAGTCAACAGTGACATTAAAGTTCATTCTAGTTTACTGTCACGAGTTCAAATGGATCACAGTATTCTGAGGTTTCATTTTGTTTCACATTGGCCTACATTTTCTCTCTTTTGAGCAGAACTGTTTCACTTCACTGTCACTTATATTGCTGACAAACAGTCGAGACAAGCAACCACTTCAAATTCTTCAAATCTGGCTCGACTTCTCCACTGCAGGCTGCTGCAAATGAAAAACCTTAGTTTTCGCCGCAGCACTGGATATGGTCTGAATGGGGCCTAACCTTAATGTAACATCAGTTTTTCAAACCTCATAGCTCATGTCTGTGGTCCTCATGAAGACTACTGGTCCAGACAAGATCCCCAATAGGTGAAATGTACACACACACACACACACTAACATTAACTTGACCTCAATCTACACCTTACCCCTCTACCTCTAGACAAGATCTCAGAAATTACTTTTGCCATATGAAGTTCAGTATTTGGTTCCCATGAGGACCGCTGGTCCCAACAAGGTCAGTGTACATCAAAGAAAAGGTCCCCTTTTGGTAACAAAAACACACACACTTGACTCTCTCTCTCTGACATGGAGCTTCATTCAGTTTCCTGTTACCGGACAGGTAACATCTTCACTGGATCAGCTGGATCTTAAATGCATTGCTCAGAGGAGAATTTCATAAAGGAGAGAGACCTTTTTAACGCCTCTCACACACTGCACCCGTTAAGAGGATAATACAGAAGAATATAAATTGCTTTTTATTTTGTAGCTTTAATCAGCTATCAATGGGTCGCACAGGCTGTGTGTGTGTGTGTGTGTGTCCGTGCGTGTGTGCAAAGATTAATTCATTTGAAGTTGAACCGCTGATTAATTCACACCCCCACTTGGTGAGACTTGTTTCATAACCGGTTCATGTAGAGTACCAGTGATGCACACTCATGCACATCCACACACACATGCACGGTATATATCTTGTTATAAAAATTTGAACACCCTCCTGGCATCAGAAAATCATCACTTTAAACCTCTGTTAGTGAATTAATGGAAGAGCAGCAAGTTTGTGGAGTCTGTATGCGTAAGCAGTGGGTGGATGGGTGATTTTTTTTTTGTGTGTGTGTTTCTCTCCATATGCAGATCCACTAAAATAGATGAGAAAAAAAAATCACATCATTCATCCCTGTGAGATTCAGCTTAGCTCTCATTTTTAAAAAAAAAGTTGTGTTAGGAAGGAATTATATTAAATATGGTCCACAAAGCAGAATCAAACACGTAATATAAGTACATGGATTGCTGTGAGCAGCCACGGTGGCTCTGCTATGGCAGAGTTTAATTTCCCCTTAATGCACTGCAGAAGTCAGGAAGAAACAACTAGTTTTGGGTCTTGGAATCCGCTGACAATGCTAAATACTGAATTGAATCTATTTCTGTCTTTCTGACTCCTGCAGAGACTGTAATACTTTGAAAATCTTGATACAGTGAGGAAGAGGACAGTCATTTTGCTGCTTGGGTTGTTTGCCAGCCTGCAGCTGACCTCCTTTTTTCAGAATTTTGAGTTCACGTTCACTCAAATTGTTCTTGAGGTTGATTTGCAGAGACATCAAGCAAGTGCTGACTGATATTGTTAAACCAACCAGAGAGAAAACAACCAGGAAAAGACAAAATATCACAGTCACCGCTGAGATTTTTCAACCCGTCTCCCGCACACAGTTATCTTGTTCTTTGTCGTATTCATGTCATATAGGGTGTAACTGCTAAGCCTGAAACTTTAAGCAGCTGTGGGCTGCACAGAGGGATGAAGAGTAACTGACGCTCTAGCTCAACTTTACCGTGGCCACTTGAGTAGGGACTAGATACAAAAGACTCCTCACTTGTTGGAGATCTCATGATCTCCAACAAGTGGCAAAGCTCCATTATCGATGCAACGCTTTATCTCCATATACTATACCCATACACAAACAAAAGCACCCGTGGTGTGGCGTGGTGTGTCGTGGTGTGGCGTGGCGGTCAAAATCTAGCTAGCTTCTTCCTTCTTGTTCTGGCAGCACACCTGTGCCTCGCAGTACCTGCCCTACCTATGTAGAGTGCCACCTGAATTGACATAAAACCATCCTAGTGCCACCTGCAGGCCAAATATTTGTGCGCGTGTTGAAATGGCTCGTACATAGAGGTTAAAATATAATCTTTCTCATTTCTGTTTTGCATTCTGCACGATGTGGATGCCGGATTAGGTAAAAAGATCATTTCCAACGTGGGGGTTTGGTCTCTAAATGAATCAAAGCGGTTGCTAGAGGATTTCTGGGACAGGAGATAATGGAAAACAAAATTCTGCTGAATCAAATGTTGTGAACTTTATGAAGTACTGTACAGTTTTATGCTATCAGGCCTCTAAACTATTCGATTGAACAGGAAAAATATTTTGCTTCCTATATATAGGTGATGAGGACAAATTGGTGGGAACTGTTGCCTTAACCAGCCAAGTCTCCTGGCAACTTATTTGTTGATGCAAGTCAAGACTACACCCGGATGGAGGTCTTTCCTGACCTCATGTCTATAACGATAACCTTAAAGAGTAAATGAGTGCTGTAAACTCACCCACGATGACGTCCTCCAGTGTGACATTTTCAAGAGCAGCTGGCTCAGGAAACTCGAAACCCTCAGTAATCTTCATGGGGTGACTTTTAATTTCGTGGCAGCAATCAATTTTGTCAGGTGTCACACTTTACTAAGAGTGAAAACTTCACTGCGGGATCATGCCGCCTGTATGGATCATCTCGGGTCAGTGATTAAAAAGCGTGTCCTACACCCTCGGGTGAGTTTTCATTATAGCTACCTGAGATTCACACCATCAGCTCTGCAGTGTGTGTGTGTGTGTGAGTGAGCAAGTGCAAAAGGCTGTATATATGGTATACTTTAGTGTGTGTGTGTGTGTGTGTGTGAGAGAACTAAGCTGAAGTGTCCACAGTGTGTGTTGTCCCACCTACCTGCTTAAACAGTGTGTGCGCGCGTGCATGTGTGTGTGTGTGTGACCTCCCCTCCAGAGGAGATGATGAGCTCATTATGAAGAGACACGAAACAGAGATTAAAAAACAGATGAGAAGAGGCAGAGGGATGGAGGGATGGAAGAGGAGGGAAAAAGATATACAGAGAGATGAGGAGGGATGTTGAGAGACTGAGATGGTCAACTAAGATGAAGGGGTGAAGAGACAGAGAGAGGATAGGAAAGATGAGGCAGTGTAGGGAAGAGAGAAGAAGGGAACAAAGGAAGGAATGAAGGAAAGCGCTAGGGAGGGAGACACGGATTGATTGAAGAAGTTAGCCGTGGTCGCTGTTGTGGAAAAAGGCAAACTGTGTGTGTGTTTGTTTGTGCGCGCTAACTGACAGAATGAGAAAGTGTGTGTGAGAGAGAGATAATGAAGCATAGAACTGCAAAGAGACCAAAAAATAGCACCACGCTGAGTCTTTTTTTTTTTTTAATGTTATTTTATTTATTTTTCCTCCCCCCACTTTCTCTCTGAAAGTACCGGCTGAGAGTTTTGAAGGTTTGATGTGGGAGGTGGTGAGGGGGGGAGAGAGGAGAAGGGGTGGGTGCACAGAGAGAGAGAGAGAGAGAGAGAGAGAGGATGGGAATGGGTAAATGTGCTGCCTCTCCCTTTCTCCCTCTCTTCTCTTTTCCCTCAGTGTCTCACTTCTCTCGTCGCTTGGTTCATCGGATTTTTCTGTGAGCCGAAAGACGGAGGGAAAAAAAGGAGAGAAGAAATTCCGGGTATGGCCGCCGTGTTTGTGGGACTAAACCTGAACAATTAAGTGCTGCATTGTAAAGATAGAGGAAAGAAGACCACACCAAGGAGAGGAAGGAGAGAGAAGAGGGGGTAGGAAGAAGAGGAGGGAGCAAGAGAGCTACTTTGCAAGAGAAGAAGATGAGAAATAAGAAGTAGGTGTAGAGTGGCGAAAGTTGTCCGATTTCCCAAAATAGATTTTTAAAAAGCCAAATATAGAAAACAAGTGGAAGACGAAGAGTGAGAAAGAAGAGCGAGAAAAGAAGGAGGTGTAAAGACAGGAAGAAAAAGTCCGCCAAATCCACAGCTGATACGTGGACGTTGGTCATCCATCCATCATCCGGGATGGACAAAGTGGAGCGAGTGATGAAGATGGTGAAGAGGATGTCACCGAGGAAGAAGAGGAGAGAAGGAGGAGGAGGAAGAGGGGGAGGAGGACCGGGAGAGCTGGAGAGCCCGGACACATTGTGCGACGAACTCTGTCGTTTTAGCCTCTGCATCAGCGGTGAGAGGTCGCACCGCCACGTGTTTAAGTGTGTATGTGTGTGAAGTTGGGTCATGACTAATACTAGCGGACAGGTGTGTGCGTTAATGTGAGTGTGTTTGTGTGTATGTTTCTTGTGTCTACAGGAATGCACTGCCTGCACGCCTTATTAAGTCTGAATTTTCATCTCTGTTCTTTGCTTTGGTTGGATGGGAAGATACTGCAACATTGCTTAGCTGGCTTTGCAGACAACAGTGTGTGTGTGTGTGTGCAGGGGCGGGGGTCTCACAGAGAGGGGATGTGATTTATGTGGAGATAAAAGTAAAAAAAAAACACACTCGCAGCTGACCTCCCTCTCTCAGTATTGGTCAGTTTAAAATGGTCAGAGTTTACAGAAGCAAAGCGGCAAGTGGCGACCAAGTCTTAGGGAGGAAGTCGGGGTAGATGGTTGGGGGTACGAAGGGTTCATCACTGGAGATCAGCCTGGATTTGTACTACGCTGCGTTGATGCTGGTTCTCTCAACCTTAACAGAGCATTTCCAATTTTCTTAATTTAATCAGACCTTAACCAAAAACGCTTATATGAGTCGTTGTCAGAAGTTGCCAATGGACTACCTACTTTGTTGTTCAAATATAAAGACTTGTTGGTCATTATGAGCTTGTCTTGGTTGGCCAGCGTATCGCAGATTTGACATTTCGGACTGCTGGTCGGACACTTGTATGCAGTACATATTTAAAAAAAATACAACCAACTTTGTTGTTAGGATGTCCAGTAATCCAGCTGGTCTTAGTGACCAACACTTGAATACAACAACTCTGAATCAGCAGTGACCTTTTTGGTAAACCAATGACCTAATGGTGCCCAGATTAAGTTTTTATCACTGCTGGGATGTGTTTATAAATAATTTATTTAATTATTTAAATAATAATTTATTTAATTAATTATTTATAATTAAGATGTATACTTTTTTTTTTTTCTGCGACGCTGTTTTGTTTGCCAGTATTTGCAGTATTGCTCTTCATCTGGCTTAATTAGTTAGTGCTACCATTTAATTAGCTCTAAACTGGTTAGTGTTGATGCTACAGTTTGTTAGGTACCTCATGTTCTTCAAAGACTTTGGAAAGTGTTTCACAGACAGTTCAGATTTTTTTGCGGAGGCTTATTTTTTAACCTGCTTTGATCGTACACAAACAGCACAGTGAAGAGAGCGAGAATGTGAGCGCGGTAGAAAACATACAGAGGAACTGAATATACAGTATAGTAAATGTATGTTTGAGAGAGGGCGAGCGTGCCTATATCCATCTCCTACTCCCATATATCCTTTCATCAAACAAACTTTATAATCACTTAGCAGAAACTGAAGCCGCCAGACTTCAAACAGCATCAAACAACCATCAGAGAACCAAATATTACACTGCAGGCGGGGGAAAGGTCACTTTGTAAACAAGAGGGAACACAAGCATATTAAATCCTGAAAAATCCTGATATAAATCCTCTGTTCCAGCACAATGGACGATGTTGTTCTGCTCGTGACACATGCCATTTGCTGGAGGCTTTTATCTTGTGCATCTCACAGCAACAGATCATAAATGTTTGGATACAGGCAACGTCCTTTTTGCTTAATGGAATGCTATCCAGTTGCCCAGCATATACACTGGATCATTGTACTTGAAGTATGCACTGTGCACAGTGTACCTGTAATAGCTAGGAAAATAGAAGTATCAGATCAGAGGTTGGTATTGGCAGATGCTCAATATTCTATTTCAGAACCCATCAGCTGTTATTGGACAACATGTTAGTCTCTGCAGGCAATGGCTGATGTTTCTGAGCTTCTGGCGTAGGCAGCATATATTTGAAATTTGGATATCCTGGCAGAGACTTCTTCTGTAGATAACTTTCAAAAAAAAAAAAGCTGAAACATCGTCAGATTTTAACCAATGAGTTCAAAGAGTGCTTTTCAACCAATGCGTTCCACCTTGGACTGTTGCAACTAAAGCCTACTCAAATGTGACTTGTCCATACTACTTCTACCGTTGCCAAGAAGCCAATTTCTAGCAAATGCACAAGCTGTTCTTCTTTGTCTATGACTGGCTAGTTATCATTACTTTTGTTGGTTGGGTTGGTTAGGTTTGGCATGAGGAGTAAGATTAATAAAAAAAAATTAAAAAATAGGGTAAGAATATCAGGGAAAACCAACCAGACGCAGGTAGGGCCTTTGAACATTGTAGGAAAATGGTGACTGTGAATTGGCAGTCGGAGCCGCACTAGTAATAGTTAGAAAAGCACAAAGTGCATGTGCTGCAAAGAAGTGGAAAACAAGGACTACTGCACCTCTCATCAAAAATGTTATGGGTCATTAAGTTGGCCATGAAAGCTATATTGTACTCATACATGAGTGAGGTGTTTTATTGCTCCATTTTTTTAGATAATAGTGCCGCTGAAACTTTGGAGTTCAGGTTGCATTTTAACTGAAAACAACACATTTGGACTGTAACTGTTTCTGTGCTCCTTGCACAGATAGACTCAAGTATGGTTTCTTGGTCTGAGACTGGTTTTGGATTATATATATTTTCCAGTTCTTGGATCAGAATACTGTTGGTATGAAAGCACCATCATTAAATTGTGGTTGTCAACTAATAGACACAAACTGCAGTCTAATGTCTCTGAACAATGTATGTGTCTGTGTGCATGTGACTGTGTGGAAGAGTTTTAGATGGGGAATTACTTGCTAGAGTGAAATACAAAAAAATTATGGAATACTGAAAAATAAGAACCTTGCTTTAAGATTATGACGTACCATTATGCATGTCTCAAATCGTGATCATTTCTTGCCAGAATGGCTCCGTGCTACAAGTAAATAGCAATAAACCTACCGACCGTCATCCTGTGCTAAATCTGAAAAAGCATAGTGGATGTGCCCTGCAGCAAAAAAAAAAATCAAATTTACCTCAGGTGAATAGCTCGAATTTGAAAGCCTGGGTAATGCAAAAGGTAGAAAGCAAAGTGCACATGCAATCAGAGGAAAACAGTCACAATAGTCAGTGCAGTCCACATGCCGACATATGCACAGAAAGCAGAGCGCTAAAGTACAGAAACACGATGTTAAGTAACTGAAAACATCTCACTTCCTTTACTGAAATTGCATTTTAAATTTGATGGAAAAAAACATTTATTTTGGTAATGAAACAAAGGACAGGGGTCTGAAATGAAATGTTGGGGTATAATAAGCAAAATCTCATGTATTTAATATGAAAATAAAATAGTCCAAAGGTGGTGCAACACAACACAGGTGTGTTTTGGATCACTTCAAGTCTTGTACTATCCACTTAACTTGCCATCAATTTCCTTTGGGGAAATGTGCCAGAGGTTTCTGCCATAAATATTGCCTTTTGTCAACATAACATGGTCATAATCATGAAATGAACTGTAATTTCAAAACTCTATAAAATTCCAGTGGCAAAAATAGAACACGAAACAAAATGTGGTAAAAGTACAACGGTTATGATAGAAGCTCAGGTAAGTGTTTGTGGGAGACTGTGGAAGTAGTGTTTGAGATGTCCTCCAAAGCGTATTGATACTGTCAAACCCTTTCAGACTTTGTTTGTGCGTTTGTGTTCTGCAACATAAATATATCCCAAAGCTCCTCTGCATTATTTCCATGAGAGCCAATTATCGTCTCAACTCTGCATCTTATACTGTACTTGTGCCTCACACACTGAAATGATCAGTTCCACAGTGAAACTCCAGCCCCGCGCACATAATGCAAACTAGGTATGTGATCGAGGTGGGAAATTACCATCAGCCGACAGCTGAATGCTGCTCCAACAGTCAAACTTTCACCTTTACTGGAGTGTGGATAAACAAACCCCCACAGTGCATTTCAGAGTTTAGGCATGTTCAGGGTGCTACAGAAAGGCATTACCTGGCACTTTGTGACCTTTTCACTTAACCTCTAAGATATCCTGCAGCATATCAAGAACAACACAGAGCAAAATAGAAAAGCTTCCATTTGGTTCAGCCTAAATCACAAATTCTGACTGCAGAAGAATACATTGTCGCCTTGAGACAACATAGACATTTTTCTGGTCAAGTGATTTTGATTTTGAACATAGACAATTCTCACTTCAGTGGTTTCCTATACAGAGAAGTTGGATTAGCCTGAGCTTGTTGCATGAGGCTGAGGTGCAAACAGTATGCAGTTCACTGTTTGCCTTTACTATTTATGGCTTAATCCCACTGGGCAGAGCTGTGGTGCGGCTGAAACGTGCCACAGCTCTCCACCGGAGCTCATCACAAACGTTCTAGACAATGTTTTTGATGGCTCTCCTCTCTGCTCCGTAGAGAATACCTGACTTTTGTATTTTTGATGGACGGAAGTCAGACACAAAGACCTGATACAAAATTCTGCCAATTTTCAAAATAAAACACCCAGTGCAGACTCAAGATCATAAAAACAGACCCAACTCATGGCCTACTTACTTATAATAGAAGCACATAGACCAAGGAGAAATCACCATATCTGAGCGAGTTAATGAAGGCAGGCAAAATGCTTCTGGAAGACTCCTGGTTGGATATGAAGCCGCGTGGAGTACGGGCCAAAACATTGTTGTGGTTGCATCGTCACAGAAGCCTGGGATCCAGGGGTTAACCTTAAAAATATGGGGTGCCGTTTGTAAAGTGGCTCACGCTGAAAATAACAGCAACATTTTGTCACATTTAGCTTCAAACAATGTTTAAAAAACTGGTATGAATTTTTGAGAGTCACTTTTTTGCACATTTACAACAATATTTGTCAACTTAGAGATAAGTTGTAAGATATTTTAAATATTTAAATCCAAATGTTAAATGTTACACCTAAATGTTAAATCTAAATGTTAAATCTAAATCTAAATGTTAAATCTAAATCTAAATCTAAATGTTAAATTTAAATCTAAATCTAAATGTTTCGGGTGAAACTAAATATTTAACTAATATGCAAATTCAAATACCAGAAGTGCCAAAATAAAAGCTCGAGGAGGTCAGAGTGTGTTTATAGTGGCAAATAACGAATAAAACCCATCTTATCCGGGGAAATGGACTCTTGGACATGGATTATCGTGATAATAACTACCTAAAATAACAAACACGTTTGGAGAAACTTTATTTGAAGAGTACTTTGAGTTTTTAGTGTCACTTTTATGAAGGGTGCGGGACTTATGACCTGTAGCCACTATAGCCAGCCACAAGGGCTCACTTTGACTGATCTGTCATGTTCGCTGCATAAGGGCCAGCAACATCCTACACCCACCCGCCTCCACCGGTAGACTCTACTGTCGGCCATGGTCGCTCTGCAAACATGTCAATGAATGAATCGGCATTAGCAGAGAATATCAGCAGAGCCGTTCTGGTGGCAATACAAAATCTTTCCACAGTGACGGCAACAGCGACAGTAACAACAGGGCTACCACAGGCCACGTCGGTAAGTATGTTTTCCAAATCACGTAGCATTGGATTAATATATAATATATTATACTATACTAATTAATAAAGTGCATTGGTGCTAGTAGCAAATCTCTACTGGCTACCATTAGCTAGTTTAGTTAAGTTAGCCTTGACAAGAATCCAATGCTACGTGATTTGGAAAACATACTTACCGAGGTGGCCTGTGGCGGTTGCTGTCGCTGTTGTTTTTTTATTTAGATTTAACATTTAGATTTAGATTTAACATTTAGATTTAACATTTAGATCTAACATTTAGATTTACATTTAACATTTGGATTTAAATATTTAAAATATGTCTAAGTTGACAAATATTGTTGTAAATGTGAAAAAAAAGTGACTCTCAAAAATTCACACCAGTTTTTTAAACATTGTTTGAAGCTAAATGTGACAAAATGTTGCTGTTATTTTCAGCGTGAGCCGCTTTACAAACGGCACCCCATATAAAAAAAAGTATGAGACTCAATAAAATGTGTCAAAGTAACATTTTATTCTGCTGAAAAAGCTGAAGATGATCCTGGCTAAAGTAACGCTGGTCTGCTTGCTTCCACCAATCATCACACTATAACTTTCTACAAACTTTTTCCCATTTCTGCCCCCTCCATACGATCTGTTTGTGGTTGGAGAAAGGTGTCTCACTTTCTCACAGATTTAAATGCAAAAATTCTAAAGGCTTTAGGCTGATAAAAATATATCTTGAAAACAGCAGGAGCCAACTTCCAGTGACAATGGGAAATTATTTTTAACCACAAGACAAACGCCTATGAACATTTGGCAGTGGCTGCTGCGTTTCCCTGCTTTAATGGCCACACTGGCAGCAAACGACTGCCATTTTAGAGTCCATTTCCATTCCAACTGTCTTATAAATTGTTAAAAAATAATGATTCTGGCAGGTGAGTTTAGGAGTGAATTTGCTGTCGCTGCCACTGTGGAGTTAGGTCCCTGGCTTGTTTACAGCAACTGAAGTGGGTGAAAGACCCGTTGACTGGAAAAATGAGTGGTAGCACATCAAACATACTGCTGATGGGGGGGAAAAAAAATAAAATCAGCTGCTCACAAAGGCTGAAGAGGTTGAACGACATCCACAGCTAGCTAAATGGCTACATCAGCATCAAAAGAGCAACAGAGATGGGAGATAATTGAATATGTCAGTAAAGAAAAAACAGATCACAGCGAAGAGAAGGCACTCAACAAGGCAAGGTAATGAAATGTGACATCAGAAACCTGCTCTAAGTGGGTAAATAACATCATGCTGATAGCCACCATAGCACACTGCCTGAAATCATGATCTGTTTGTCTGCACAGTCTTACTTAGTCTGGTACGATCAGTAGCTTAGTAGCTTCAGTGCTGTGAAGTTAGTCAGCTTGCTGACTTTTTCACTTTTCTAAACTTGTCCTTTCTGTAACACTGTTTTAGCATTTACCTTTAGGCATATGCCAATTATTTCTAATTGGATTGTGTGACCGCAGTAGCTGCAGTTCAGTAAACAAAAATACACTTGATTTTCTTTCTGAAAAACATATTAAACTTGTATTAGTTAAATACGATGTCCTGGGGCTCCTGAAGCATGAAGGCTATTTTAATCAATACAGTTGTCTACACAGGTTTCATAACAGTTGACATTGTACTCGTTGCTTAAGCGGAGACACTACAGGGGAAAAAACTCATTGTCTTCTTGCTCAGTCACTCTCATTTCCTTAGCTTCCTCTGCCAATGTCACTTTCTGCCTTTTTGCCTTTGACATTATGTCCATAGAGGCTGCTAAGCCCGGTTGCTCTGCCAGCTCCTGTTCTAGCATGACACCAACATCGCAACCCGTTAGCCTTAGCCTGCACCCTGGGCCTGAAAACTTCCTCTTCCCCGTGGTCCAAAATGCCTGTTGTACAAACACTAACACTCTTCTAGTGCTCTGCGCTCACAGTCTGGGCAGTCCAGCTAACAAAGTGAGCTAACGGCAGCTATACAGCAGCAGAAACTAATGGAAAATTCCCATTCAGCTGTCATTATACATAAAGCAGTGCAGGAGGAAAAGAAAATAGAGAAAGGTGATGGAAACAAGAGAGAAGTGGGAGGCAGGTCAGCGTGATCGTGTCTGTTGGCTGCTCAGGCGCTCTCAGCTCTCAACGTTGAATGTTAGTAAAGTACTTTTGAAGCAGACACTGGTACATCCTCCTCTACTGCCGCCCGGTGTGAGTGTTCGGCTGACAGAGATGTCAGCAGCCTGGCAGGAGAGATGCTGTGAGGTGGCCTACAATTGTATAACTGATCTATGAGAAGAAGAAGAGATACTTTATTAATCCCTCAACGGGGAAATTCTTTTTTTCACTCAGTTTATTTTACATGCATTTTAACCCCCAACACACATACAAGGGATTATAGACATGCAATGTGTGGAGAGATGGTGGAGTTATGGGCAGCCCCCCTGAGGAGTGCCTTGTGAGCAGTTGGGGTGCCTTGCTCAGTCCACCTTCCATATTTTGGTCCATGCTGGACTTGAACCGGCCACCCTCCGGTTCCCAGGCCAAGTCTCTATGGACTGATCTACTGCAGGATGCACACTTTTACTTATAGTCTGATGTTTGCACATCACAGATGAACAAAGGCATTAAAGTGCAGGTCACAGGACTACAAACCACCGCAGCAGATGCCAATTTGACTTGGCTGCTTAAGTGCGGATCTAACATTAATCCCAGTCTCAGAAAACCAGCAGAAAGAGGGTCAGGATTTGATTCCAAATCTACTACTGATCGAAGGTTAGTCAGTTATTTTCCATTGTTGGTTGGAAGGTTAGATAAAAGATTTTCCTTTCAAATAAAATCAGCACAGTGACAGTGATTTTGCTCTTTGTTTGAACACTGACCTTTTGATAATGCATGAGTGTCTTTTTACTGCAGTACATGCATGCACATAAAACAAGATACACACACACACACACATAGACTGGCATAGGCTGCAGTTGACACATACACCTAAAAGGGGAAAGAGAAAGTGAAGTGTAGTGTTTCAAAAACGGGCAGGAGAAATGTCCTCAGTGGCAACAGTTGGAGTTTGTTTTTTTTCTCAATCACATATTGGTGCTTTATTAATTCAGTATTGTTCGGTAGAACATAATTAATATATTGAAGCACTAATGTGCTCAGTTTGTTAGCCAGGCTGGCCAGACCGTGAGTGGTAGTGTTTGTACCACCGGCGGATTGGATGACCGGAAAGAGGAGGTTCTCTGGCCTGTTTTCAGGGTGTGGGGTGTGGTGCCTGGACTTTTGTCTGGTTGGTATAATGTAACCGGGCTCAGCGTCTTCTATGGACATAATGGCAGAGGCGAAGAGGATGTTGATGGATGGCGGTTAGGAAGAGAAAAGGAGAAAATGACCTGGCAAGATTGCGTGAAAATAAAAGTGTGAAAGACAGATGCCTAGCTGTTAATAATAAAGTAAAGTAATAAAGTAAAGTAATAATAAAGTAAAGTAATCATAACAAAAGGCACATGGCCAACTGTCCATATTTGCAACACTGGTATTGAACTTTAAAACTCGGGGCGCTAAATCACCAGTTACTTGCATTCTGTAACAGGACACACGTAACATTTATTACTGTGGTCGGGACGCTGCATCTTTAGTTTTATACATATTTTAGTTTATTTATTTTCAAGGGCTATTATTTGCAGCTGGGGTGACCCAGTTTTGCCTCGGGGATCAACAAAGCTCATCATATCTTCTTACTTATCTCACATCTGAAATTAGACTGACCATGTTATCTTTTCAGTCAGAAAATAGCACAGTGTGAGATGACAGCGGTTATGTAGATACAAACAACCTGATATGTTCTGCGTGTTCATTTATGTTTAAATATCATCCTTTTGTTCATCATGGCCAATATTTTCTGGATTTGTTTGACATGACGTTTTACTCGAGCCTTAAATTTATAACTTTACCTAGCAGACACTGATAACTCGTGAAGTCTGAGTCTTTCATGGTATTGTTTGCTCGTGAGCAAACTCACACCATTTAAACTAAGTGAGAATATGATAATTTCTCAGGCAAAGACAATGAGGAAATGAAGCTCATTTGTTGCAACGTCTGGCAGCATTTTGTGAGCATAGAAAGAAATCTCTGTTGAATTATGGATGCAAAAGAAAATAGCAAGTTCATCACTTTCCATCCAGTGTTTGTGATTGGAGTTCATTCTTTAGTGTCTCCTGATCTTCTGGCATAGTGTGTGTTTCTTTCCAGAACATCCACACCAGGTTTCTACAGTTCAAACACAATGATAGGAGCGATGCATCACGTCTTGTGGATATGATGAGAAATGCCTCAGTGGCTTTAAAATAGGAAAATCCGTCTGCTATTCAACCCTGAATATCAGATGTTATGGCCACTGTGTTTGTCTGTGTGCGCTCATGAGACACATTTAGCAGCTAAATTTAGGTGTTAAATCCTCCTTTTCTTTTCGTTCTTTCATTTCTCCACCCCCAGTCCTCTTTCTATCTCGCTCCTTTGGTCTTCTCTTTCTCTCCCTCCTGTCGCTCTGCTACTACCTTTACTGTCTCTGTCACCCTCATATATTTTGCCCTCAATCTCTCTTTGGGTGATACTACAGTCATGTGTGGGTGGATGTTTCATTCCTTCTCTCTCCTTCCAGCTCTAGAACCTTCTAACCTGCTATCACTGACTGAAACTCCATGTGTCATTTATCCTGCCAAGGCTGCTACTGTTGCTACTTTTTGTTGCTTGAAGAAAACACAGGGTGAATTGTACTATAACAAGAAATATGTACTTGTGTTTAATATAAAATAATTAATAAATTTTTCATCTTTGAAACAGATGGAGAAAAAGAATCGTGTTCACTTCCAGGAGTTTTAAAAGCTGATTAAAATATGTTTCTAGTCAAAAGAAAGACATGACAGTTATATAACCTGCTAACACAGATACTTTGTGCATGAAAAAATTAAAACTAAAGTAAGTAAAATATGTATGAAAAACAACAAACACACGATCCTGAGTAAACAACAACAAAAAACCTTGTTCCAGAGATGAAAAAATAAAAGTAAGGAGCAAAAAATAGGAGCTAACCTGCTCTTAAATCATAAATACAGGAGAGAGAACGACATTATTACTTCAAAAGTAACAAAACATGAACACCTATCTTTTATATATACCACAAATACTGTTGTTGGGCCATTATCTGCAGGTACTTTACTATTTTGTTCTGGGAATCTTATTTAAATCTTATTTAAGAAGATAATTCTGTCATCAGTTTAGTGTTGATCATTAGTTCATGTTTTCAAAAACAAAACAAACAAAAAAAAAGTCCAATTTTATGTCTCAGTTGTTATAAACACGGCGTTCTAAACAAGTGTTAGCAATTACAGGCCTCATTTACTTCCATCCATATTTTGGCAGCAATTTGGGACAAACAAGATGTCCTTGCTGGGAGTGGTTAGTGCTTTGTGCTTTCCAGGTTCAGTTCTCTATACGATTACCTGTGTGAATAATTGCTGTTATCTGTGAGGTGCAGTAAGGCAGGAATTGTGTGACATTGTTATCAGTAGAGCATGGTAAAGGTTGGGTAAACATGATACGTGACCTTAATATTGAAGACCCCTGTTTGCATTGCAGTACTAAGAGTAAGACCTCAACGAAGACGTGTTTGTGTTTAAAAATCACTCCTTAATTGCAGTGTTGGCAGATCAGAACAGTCATATGAACAGTGTTTGTAAAACGGTCATTTGTAATGGTTTCGAAGGCACTGACAAATGGTGTCATCGCGCTGATAGAGCTCCAGGATCAGATAATACGTAATGTTAGACAATGTACAATAAGAAACTACATGTTTTTTTTCATTGTTATGCTGACGACACCCAATTATATTTATCGCCTGATGAAACCAATCAGTTAAACTCCAAGCATAAGGATATAAAAAGTTGGATGACCTACAATTTTCTGATGTTAAATTTAGACAAAACTGAAGTTCTTGTAATTGGACCCAAACACCTCAGAAACTCTCTTTCTACTTAGTTACTTTAGACGGGATCACCCTGGCCTCCAGCTACACCGTAAAGAATCTTGGAGTTGTTTTTGATCAGGATTTGTCCTTTAACGTCCACATAAACCAAATTTCGAGGACTGCATTCTTCCACTTACGTAACATCGCCAAAATCAGACGCATCGTGTCTCAAGCGGATGCAGAAAAACTAGTCCACGCATTTGTTACTTCTAGGCTGTACTGTTGTAACTCTTTGTTATCAGGCCGCTCCAATAAGTCTCTTAGGACTTTGCAGTTAATTCAGAATGCTGCTGCACGTGTTCTGACAGGAACCAAGATCAGAGATCACATCTCTCCCATTTTGGCTTCCTTGCATTGGCTACCTATCAAATCTAGAATAGAATTTAAAATTCTTCTCCTTATTTACAAAGCTCTTCATGGTCAGGCACCATCATATCTAAAAGAGCTCATAGTACCTTACTACCCCTCTAGAACACTGCGCTCTCAGGATGCTGGGTTCCTTGTGGTTCCTATAGTTTCCAAAAGTAGATTGGGAGCCAGAGCTTTCAGCTATCAAGCTCCTCTTCTGTGGAACAAACTACCATTCTGGGTTCTGGAGGCAGATACAGTCATCACCTTTAAGAGTAGACTTAAGACTTTCCTTTTTGATAGAGCTTATAGTTAGGGCTGGCTCAGGTCATCCCTTAGTTATGCTGCCATAGGACTAGACTGCCGGGGGACTCCCCTCTCTCTCGCCTCTGTCTCTCTCTCTCTCTCTCTTCAGGGTTATGCCTAGTCAGGCACAGTATTGGTTGCAGTCACATCTCCCTTTACTGAAAACTCTCTCTCTCTCTCTCTCTCTCTCTCTCTCCCCTCCATCACCATTGCCACCACCATCTGTAAACATACATGTCTCATTAATGCATGTTACTAACTAAACTTCTTCCCTGGAGTTTCTGTGCTCTCGTCCAGCAGGTTCTCATGGATCGTGGCTGCTGCTGTGGTCCTGCATGACGTCCACTACATATATTATTACTGTCATTATTGCTACCATATCTCCATTACAGTTTATAGTTAGTTTATGATTTGCTGCTGCTGTGCATCTGTGTCTCTCTATCTCTATCACAGGTTCCACTGCTACTGTAATCATTTTATCATTCATTGTAATTGTACAATATGTTTGTGTTGATTTGTTCTGTACACGTCATCTATTGCACATCTGTCCATCCTGGGAGAGGGATCCCTCCTCTGTGGCTCTTCCTGAGGTTTCTTCCACCTTTTTTCCCTGTTAAAAGGGTTTTTTGTGGGCAAGTTTTTCCTCACTCGAACCGAGGGTCTAAGGACAGAGGGTGTCACTCCCTGTACAGATTGTAAGGCCCTCCGAGGCAAATGTACTTTGTGACTTTGGGCTATACAAATAAAATTTGATTTGATTTGATTTGATGTTTTGTCATGTATGATGGATGACCTGATGCCTCCAAACTGTCTGACACTGCTGACACTGGCCCAGAGAGGTTTCTGCTTATATAAATCAAGTTGTTTCCATATAGAAGTCCAAATCTCATAAGCAGGGTTTCACCATTTGAAGACTGTCTTGTCTGTCTTGTTTCTCCCTGGTACAGTTATCTACCATAACTCATCTAAGCAAGACATACTGTACCTCAAATCTCTCTTCCCCCACTGATTCACATATTCCCATCTCCTACGTGCAGTGCAATTGATCTCACAAAAATTCATTTTCTGTGTGTTTTGCAACTGCATCTCATTTTGGTGACTGTAGAAAGTGAAAATCATCCCAGTTTTGCCTTTGATTTAATTCAGAACTCTTACTATAAGAAACTGTAACTATGTTGTGTTGGCTGAGGTCCATTCTAGCTTCCTGACCTGTCTAGAGATTATTACAGTGGTTTGCTTCAGCTTGTTTCATTTGTTATCCAGCTCGACATGATTCAATATTATAACCACCCAAGTTCTTGACCCCACACCAACCCTTAATGCCATGAGAATTAGCTCCCCAAAAAGTTGAGTATTATTTATTGTCCCTCTGCAAAGCTTCATCTGATAACGCTTGATTTCTCTGCTTTTGATTAAGGGAGGTCATTCCAAACAAAACAAAACTGGAGCAGTTATGTAACATTTGGGGAATGGTGTCTCCGTCATGGTCCTCAGGAGTGAGGCCAAAATATAAATCAACTACAGTAAAACAACTCCAAATGACAAGGTTTTAGTACGAGTGCAGAGACAAATGCTGACATCTATACAACCAGCCTCCCTGCAGGCAACTCCTGAAGGGACACCTTGACGTGAAATACTTCCTCAGTATTGGGGATGAGGAATGATTTCACTCTGAACACCAGAGGAGGCAAATTGCAGCAGAGAGCATCCATCATGACTCTATCCGTCAGAGAGTCCATCAAACTTAGACTGATGTGTTTGTGTCACAAATTCCTAATCTCACGGGGAAGCAGGTTGCCAACACTCTTAAAAAACTACTTTTGAGTCTATGTGACTTTTGTTTAAAAGTCTGGATTGTTGGAATTTAGCATAGTCAGTGGAAACCTGCAACACAGATTGCTGGGAGAAACCTTTAAACTAGGTGTTTGTAGCCAAATGCAAAGTTCTTATGGTGAATGAGAACTTTGCACCCAAAGTGCAAAGAGTACTGAGAATGCTTTTGTCCTAGTTAGCGACCAAGAGCATAAGTAGCTTAACAAGGATGCATTAATGAATGTTGTCGCATGTTGTGACCGGGAACTAACACGCCTGTTTTTAATCTCAGGGTTTTAAATACTGATGTTAAGTCATGCAGAAACACAAGTTACCCTTTAGCGTCCCTTTTGAGGTCAGGCCTACATGGACTCCAATGTACTGTAATCCACATCAGGTTTCTTAGAGTAAAGACCAACACGGTCAAGATTTGAGGGTTGGTACAAACACAGCATTGTCACTGATAGATATGCAACCAAAAGTTGCATATGCTTACGCAACTTGCATCACTTGTTGCCACAGTATTGCACGTAAGCCCAGGTCATGATCTTTCCTAAACCCTAGCCGAGTAGTTTTGTTACATAAATGTGACCAAACTGACCATTTTATGGTAATGTTCCCTATGTGCTGAAAGGGCTAGACAAAGGATTGTTTGTATTTGATGACCTGGGATGAGAACGTGTTGGAGCTAATTTAATTAATTGAATTAATTATTGTATTTCAAAGAGAATTACTGTATAAGGGGAAAAGGACAATGACAAAAATAGGAATTAAATGAATGGAAAATGAAAATATATGATATTAGAATAACTCTGACGCTGATTTAATGAGATAACTATTCTATCAAATAATTAAGAAAATAATCAGAATGTATCTATTTGATGCTGTAAAATTAAATCTGCCTTTTTTTTTAAGCTTCAAGCCTCAGCGTGATGTTATATAATCAATATCAGCAGTGGCTGTAACTCTGCTCGATGTTTGCATTCTCCTTTGATTAAACACTTTCGTTAAACTGTTAGCTGTCTGACAGAATGACCACTTACTTGACAGGGCTGATACACACTGTGGAGGTTGAACAATGATTGCGGGCAAGTCACAGGGAGAGAGAGAACCGCTATCTACTTATAACAAGTCAAGCCAACTCAGCAGGCTCTGACAAGAAAATTGGCAATTTGCTTCCACTCAGAAACGTCTGGGTCAAGAGGTCGATTGGCTGGCAGGCACACATGATAGAATAGAGATAAGCAAGCCGTGCACCACTACCCAGTGACTCCCACAGGCATGAGAATTAACAACCGGACCACATTTGATCAATACCTGGAAGCGTCATATCACTGAAAACATTTGGGGAGTTGGTCTGATGCCTGTAATTCACTCTGCTGCCTTGGTAACACCATTTGGGTGTTTTTAAAAACACCTTTCCACGAGAGAACGCATTATTTGTTGTGCACAATTTGGGAGATTGGAGATCCGCCATCTGCTTTCCTTAGTAGAGTCTGACCTCTCTCATTTGATGTGTCAGTAAAATTGGCAATTTGCTTCTCATCTGAAACATCTGACTGGAAAGGTCAATTCATTTCACCTCCTGTGCAGGAGCTGATGGAGTTGAGACATGCATGGCTGCCTATAGTGACAGAGAGGGGAGGTGCTGCTGTAGATAAGAGCTGGAATAAATAGAGACATCTTGATGGTTAGTCAATTGGTTGCCCGTTGCAAAATCTGGCTCTGCAACAACACTTTCTTGATTGTCAGTGCTTTGCAGAATAATTCAGAGGAGGACTCATCACTGTTGCTTAAAAGCTATTGGTTTGGGTGTGACAGGCAGTCAGACCAACAGTGACAGTTGTCTCGTGTTTTTCTTTTATAACACATTTTATAAAACAGTCCATCTGGACAGTGCATCGTTCACCTCATACAAAGTTGGCTCTCCTCTAGGTCTCTCTGCAGGGTTTGCAATCCTTGTTGCCAATGTGACGCTGACGCATCGTCTACCTGGGGATCGGATGGGAGAGCTCCTCCTGTCCACAAAAGTGTCCTTGAGCAAAAAACTGAATTCCAAATTGTTCTACATGAGTAGGCCAGCAAGTTTGGCGTATAAGTGTATAAGTGGTATGAGCGCATGGAGGCAATGTAAAGCTTTTTGTACTGAAGCTGAAAATTGCTTTACAAATGCAGTCCATTTGGCAGCTGTTCAGGATCCTCTCCTTTTTCTCAGTTGTTCAATGTGCTCTTCTCTGAATGTCCAGGCTATAAAAATATGCGTATTGTCATAAATAGTTTGTTTTCCAAAGGCTGTTAAATCTTTTCAAAAATCTTGCGGACTAAACTGTGAACGTTTGGTTACTTAAAGCTGTTAATTTAGGGTTGCCATGGTTAAAACAGACCAAAAACTTTAAACTGCAGCTTTTCTATGCTTCAAAACATCCATCCATCCATCTTCTGTATCCGCTTATCCTTATCAGGGTTGCGCGGGGGCTAGAGCCTATCCCAGCTGGCACTGAGCATTGCCAGTTCATCACAGAGCTGACAGATAGCAACCATTCATGCCCACATTCACACCTACGGGCAATTTAGAGTCAACAATTAACCAATTAACCTTTATGTTTTTGGACTGTGGGTGTAAGCCAGGGTAGTTAGAGAGAACCCGCACAGACACGGGGACTCCACACAGAAAGAGAACCGAACCGAACCTTCTTGCTGTGAGGCGACGTTGTTCTGTGTGTGCCCTCAAATCCTGATCAAATCAGTTTAATCAACTTTTAGAAATCTCCTGCTAGAATTATGTTAGTGTGCACCTTTTCACCTTGAGTTCTACCCTCACCCTGTCTCAATTTGTCTGGCTCTCTCCACCCCCCCATCAATCATCTCGGCAAGCTGTCCATCCTCAGTTTGAACTACCTGGCAGCTTGACAAGTCAGACAATTGGAAGATTTAGACACAGTGATACTGTAACACTTTCGATGTCCATGTCCAACGCTGTCCGTGTACTCCAATGCACATACATGCACACAGGACGCAGGCGCAGACACACCTATGAACACACGAAACATAGAGTTTACAAAGACAGAGATCAGCAGGGCAGCAGAGGAGACACGAAGTGCTGGATTCGGAAACGTCTACTTTCTGTTCAGACCTTGATCTACGGGGGGGAAGAACAGTGTCAAAGAGTGTTCTGCCATTGGTGGCAAGAGTAAATTAAATAATAATAAAAAAGCTCTCCCTCTTCTTCTCTTTGTCTCTTTTTGCTCGATGCTATTTGGAGTATAAGAAATACCATGTGTTCTCTTAGAGCCTCTGCATCTGCTTGTGCTGTCAGTGTTAAGGCAAGTTCTTGCTTCTCGCATCACTTTCGACTTTCTCGTACGGATCGAAGCCCATGTTTTATTATTTCATTCACGCTGTTTTTATTTAGGTCGGATTTATTTATAAAAGTTACACTGACGTTGTTTTTTTGTTTTTTGGTTTGAGAATGGTTTGGAACTTTTGTGAATGTTGGTGAGCAGGTGACAAGGCGAGGATATTTATGTATATCCTCTGAGAAATGTATGTGTTGTTTAAGAAAAATATAATAAATCCAATGCGGTCTGCATTCACAGACCTGTGACTAGCAGTTATTGTATAGCTTGTATAGTGGAAATTGCAATAACGGAACTGATCTCCCACACGAAAGGGACAGATTCACATTTCCCCAGTAGGTAAGCAGATTTTTCAAGCGTAGGAAAGTTGAAAAGTTGTTATTTTTTGAGCTGTGTGTAAATTTTTTATGAGCTCAAAAAAAAAAAAATCAATGCATGAAGCTCATGAAAGTTGCAGAATGACATGACTTCTATGAGGACGTGCAGAGCTCAGTCATGTCTCCGTTTTTTCTGTTCGTAAAAGAAAAAAGTTCTTGTTAACACCGGTGATCGTTTGCATCGTTATTTTAGTATCAAAGCTGTCAGGTTATTAGCAACCACTAATATATTTTAACTGTTGAATTCATTGAAGTGTTTTGTTTTGGAAGCAAGCGTGTGAAAAGTTCTTTTTTGACTTTGAATGAATGTGCTGGGTAAGATGTCATGTCACTGGTAATGCTTGTAAAACTGTGAAGGATTAAGAGACCCAAAAGTTTTAGATACCCTGTATGTGTTGTTTTATCCCGTACAGGACTGTTTCACTGGAACAAGCCTGTAAACAGTGCCAGACAGTGAACAAAGTGAGGCAATATAAATAAGTACTGCAGCATAAATTTAAAATGAGCCGTCTGACTTTATACTGTAAGTTACAGATTTCAAGAGCCGCGTTAATAAAACATAAAAAGGTGAGTAAAATGACTGCAGGAGGTTTATTCAAACACATGCCTTCATGTGTCACTGTCACCGTGTGCCTCAGCACTCTTGCCATGTGTCACTCGCAGCCACGCAACAAAATGCCAACATTCTCAGTATAGAGGTGAAGATATTTATTCCTACCAACTTGCAACTTGTGTATATTGAAAATCTAATTTTCCTCTGTCCTAGTTCTCAGATATTATGCGCCTGTAGAAGTGCATCCAGTCACCATTGCAGCAGTTTAACTGATTTATGTTCAATATGAAATTAAAACAAGCTTCTTTAAAAGGTGCTTTGTCTTACTTTATAATTAATATCTATTTTGTTCTTTCTTTTATGCCAGCCTGATCTGGCAATTCCCATTACAGTTTACGTCACAGGCAACTTCTTTTCACCTCCCGGTCCAGCGATGACACTTTCCCTGCTTCCGACTTGCAAGCGATGGCAGTGACCTGCCAAAACATTACGTGCTTTTGGTGAAGTAAAAACATTTAAACTATGGTCCCATTTTTTTCTTCGCCCATGATTGTGGCAACAAAAGGTTTGTTGCAAGTTTGAGGCACCGACTTGAAGAGTTCTTTCAGGGAAAAGAACTGTGAATCATTGATTAACTTTAAAATGTGAATCCAGGATCTAAAAGTGTTTCATCGTTTCGCCACCCAAATGAATTGAATTACCGACAGCTCTTAAAAAGAAGCACTGTTTAGTTAAATGTACTACTGTTCATTATTTTGTTGGAACAGAAGTCATTTTCTCTTCATTTCTCTTCCTCAAGGAGCGTGGGAGGTGAAAATTTAAAAAAAAACTTCTCTCTCTTCATCTCCCTTTTCCATCATGATCTGAATGGCAAGCGGTTGGTACAAATAGCATGGATTCATTCTCCATACAAATTATGAAACTGAAGAGGAAGATTATGCTGAAGTTGGAGTTGGATGGCTCACCATGTGTGCTGTCAAATTGCCCTCCAGCGGTTCCTCTCATGTGGAAGCCTGCTGTTACAGGCTGTGCGTCTACTGGGAGTCTCTCTTTGATTTCTTTATCTGGTTGTTTTTGAGTGGAAAGGACACACTGTTACACTGAGCGCTGAACACAACACAGGAAGAAGTTGACTTTTATTGCAGCTTTTGGTGAAAAAGTCAAACTCTCGAAATATGGTTTTAATAGTAGTGAAGTGTCCACAGTGGTTTGATAGGTCAGCTTTGGTCCAGACGTCTGTAAAAGCTTGTGAGTACTTTTTTAACATAACTTCAGGGAAAACAACAAACTTTCATCTCTGGTCTTGGTCACGCATCCATCACAACCCCTTTCTTCAGACTTTTCGCAGTAGTACAATTCCAGCTCTCTGTTTGTCCATTGGTTTCTGTTGTTTTTAACTCAGCTTCTATGTTTCTTCTCAGAAAAAGAGAATCAGCGGCTGTCAGAGGCTTTCAAAACAAATTAACCAGACTAACCCCAAGCAACAAGGATAAGTGGTTACAGAAAAATGTATAGATGTATGGATGGAAAACAAATTAACCATGCTTAAAAGAAAACTGGTTTACTACAACCTGCTGCTGCTGTTTTATTTCAGTTATAATAACATTTACAGAAGTAATGCCGGTTTCTGGGAACCAACAATATTGCCAACAAACAAAAGTTCAACAGGGTAAAAAAAAATGTGAGCAGAAGATGAAACAAGGTTGTGAACAAGCCAGCAGTCGAACCAGGTTATCTAAACTTATAAAACTTAAATAATACCATACTGCAAAGTAGTAACAGCAAGGTCAAAGTTTAACCAGCCAACTGTGGTGGATGTTGTCCTCCCTTCCAAATAACTCTGACCAACCTGGGGTTTTGTTTACGACCGTTCTCACTGGCTGTGTTGCTCTTGTTCTTTCCCCATTGAGCCTATTATTAGTAAATGTGCTGCTGAGATGTCGGGAGTACAGCGGTATCATAACTGATAGAAAGGAAAAGCCGAGGAACAAAAGCTGAAGTGTAACAGAACTTGCGAGTCCAGACGTGGGTGATACATCCAAAATGGGTCAAATACCATCAGCTCCTTCCACGATCTATCTGAAATATCACTGAAACTGAGCGCTGTTTGGGTGGAGATCATGGACTACCAGCACCACCACATTATTATGTGTTTGTAAGATCCTGCATATCGTGTCTTCTGCTTTATTTATTTCTGTGCTTCTACTGCAAACCCTCTCTGCATGCCAAATTTCACTTATGAGATAATATGTTTTTTAAATTGCCGTGCGGTGGGGGCGGCTGAAGTCCCTCAGCTCTGTTTATGCAGCTCCACTCGGAGGAAAACAGTGTCAGGCGCAGCGGGAAAGTTAAAATATGAATTATTGTGTTATTGCACGCTGCCCGCTGTGGGATCAACAAAGCAGCTGCCGCCTTCTTTCTGTGGCGTTACAGGTCCAGGGAGTGTTGGTGGTCTCTTTGTTGCATTGTGGGAATGAAGCAGCAGTGGGTGCTGTTGCTTTCAGTTGCATCAGATGTTTAATTAAACGACGAGGAAATGTGAAGAGGATGGAGGGGGGGGAGTGAGGGGTGGGTGGAAAGGAGAAGGAAGGAGGATAATGGGAATTGGAAGGAAGACAAACAATAAGGAGGAGAAATAGTGAAGAAGAAGAGAGGAAAGTAGATGAGGAAAGAGGAAAGGGAAGAAGTTAAACAAGAGAGACGAGAGATAAAAAAAGACAGGAGGAAGGAATTGATTGAAAGAGGGAGAAAAATCAAGTTACATCCGTCTGCCTAGATCTGTTTGTAATCATATTTCCATATCCGCTTAGTAATACTTGCTTGCCTGCGCTGCATCTGTGTTAGTCATATTGTCTAAATGTTTGTGCAACAGTGTAACTCACATAGTGTTTGTCCTCCTCTGTTTGTTGTGGCTTATTCTGCCTGCGTGATTTCATTCTGCTGCTTTGTTCTACGGACTGTTTGATTAGGAATTCAAAGCCCACCATGTGTAGATGCTAGATAAGTATTATAGCAAATCGCTGTGTTTTGTCCTTTTATATATTGTCATTGAGAGTTGAGAGCATTTTGCTACAAGTGTCAAAACTGTTGCCAGCTGCACATTACGAGATGATTTGAGTGAGCAAGCCTCAGGCAGAGATGAGGATGTGGTTACCAAAATGTTTCCTGTAGGGCTTTGTCACGTCCGATCCATTTTAACAAACATCTCAGTTTGATTTAGTGAAAAAAAAACACATGACTAAATATTTAACGTTTTTATTCCAACATGACGATTTTATTAAGATGTCTAGAAGAAGAATTTATATCTCAGAATAGGAAAGTAAGGGTCAAAGCACGTAAACAGGAAGGGATAGGAATTAAATAATAATCTTAAATTTTTGCTATTCAGACACTTTATGGACAAAAACTTTGGGTCAAGCGCTTTGAGCTGTGAGGATGTGAACAGTGGAAGCCATACAACACATCCGCAAACATTAATAATTATGAACACTGCCTCATGGAAAACATGTTAGATCAGCACATGCTTGAATATAATAATCTCATCTGCCGGAGCAATAAAATCTACACTCCACTCCTTTAGCACTGACAACATCCAAACAGCTCATTGTGCACTGTCTTTAATGTGCTTTTCAAAAGCACTTTACCATTTACGTCTGTGTTTGATGTGTCTCAACAATCAACTGTGTCCCTGCAGTGTAACTGGTGAGGCTTTAAAATCCAACAGTGCCAGGGTTCTTGAGGGTCTTCTCAAAAGTTCAAGTGATTATTTTGGATAATTATTCTGTCCCCACAACAAACGCATTTTGTCATTGAGTTTTTGGCTGTATCACAGTGTCTGAGAGAAAAAACACATACTGCTCCTCTCCTCCCCTCTGCCATAAAGAAACGAAGAATGCCAAGCCAAGCAGCTTTGGGATTCCCTGACTTCCATATCCACACACCCACAAGCTCTCCTCAGACTTCCTCTTTGCTCTCACCCTTTTCTGTCCATTATGCCTCCATCACCCCCTGCCTCCTCCTCTCCCATCTGAATACTGCGACTTCACCTCTTAATGGTTCACTTAGACCTCTTTAACCCTGCTTTTACTGTGCAGCTACTCCCAGCGGGACCGCAGGAGGAGTTGAATACTTGAAATGAAAATCGTCTGCACTTTTTCGCCAAACCTCATTCTCTGAACCGAATGCTCGGTGCACGAAATCCATTTATCGAATCATTCACTCGCGTTCTCACTCAGTAAAAAGAATGTGAACACAACTACCAGAGCTGTCACCATTTCCACACAGCAACTCGATTGTTCACACGTGACTCTAATGATGTCACACGAACAGAATCTGGATACATGAGTGGCTCATACGTGTTTGTCTCAACCTAATGGAAGAGTTTTCTCGTTACCGAAAAACCCCCACAGGTAATGGACTTGGCTTGTAGTGACACAAGTGTGGAGGTTTGTCAAGACTAGATCCAGAACATCAGAGGTTTTTGTTGTTGTTGTTGTTGTTGCCTGGCAAAGGGAGAACGTTGCTGTGATGTAGACAAAGCTCTCTGTCCTGACAGAAGGAATCAGGGGCTGGAGGAATCCCTTGTCTCTGATATATTCGTGCCGTGTTCAGCCATGTTGTTCAATTTAATTTAATTTTTTCTCTCTTCATCTACATGCCCTGCACACTCTGTTTTGTATTTTTTTGATGTAGTGTATAATGACTGCTCAGTAGTCACTTCATACACTGGCTGGCTGTGTGCATGATGTGAAAGCACTGTTTAGTTTCGAACACACATAAAATGGTTGTGAGGTGATTGTTAGATTTTGCCAGAAGAGTCAGAGGTTTTGTGAATAAAGTTTGGAGTTTGTGTTTGTGTTTACAGATGTGAGAAAAAAGAACATTTCGCTGTAACTGGCCAAGTTGTAACTCCGTTTTATCTCGTTGTACTGGAAGGTGCTGGAGGTCATTCAGAGTCTGTATCATTTATACTTTTTACTGCAACATAAACCTCGTGCTTTAGCTTTAGAAATAAGTTTGGAGGAATGTTTCCGTAGGGAGAGCCCAACCTAATGACCAACCTAAATTAAGACTCCATGTTGTTTACCTCTAATGAGTTATGTAAGACAGAGTGGCTTCTTCTGATGCAGGAACATCAGAAGAGGAGAGACCATTTCAGGAGGACTCGTTCCAGTTTGCTAATCAGAAGATCGGCGGTTCGATCCCCTCCAGTCTGCATGTCGAAGTGTCCTTGGGCAAGATACTGAACCCCAAATTGCTCCCGAAGGCTGCGCCATCGGTGTGTGAATGTGTATGAATGGTTAGCTCCTCAAACTGATGAGCAGTTAGCACCTTGCATGGCAGCTAATGCCATCAGTGTGTGAATGTGTGTGAATGGGTGAATGAGATATGTAGTGTAAAGCGCTTTGAGTGGTCGCTATATAAGTACAGCCCATTTACCATTCATTACAAGAGATCTTCTGATCACTGTGCGTGTCTTTGAATATGGCCCATAGTTCTCTGTTGTTGTATATTGTATCGGCACGTTTGAGTTTCGATTCCAGGATAGACGACGAGCTCTGTGATCTCATCAGTGTCGGATGGCCATTAACCTGGATTATGCTGTTTTCAGTCTAAGATAGTAACTAGCTTTGCTTAGTCCAATGTGAAGGCAGCACAGTGGTTCAGTGGTTAGTACTGTCGACACACAGCAAGGGTCACACAGCAAGGGAGTCCGGGCTTTGAAACCACCCGCACGTTGCCTGTACACAATCCACTTAAATCCATTAAAATATTAACAGCTCACTGATGACTGTGTAAACATGGATTTTCATTTGTGGTGCTAAATGAGGAAAAAACATTTTTCATCTTCTTGGAAATAAATGATTTTTGGACATATGTGATTCTCATTGGACAGCGACCACATACTGAATATACTGTGCTTGACTTGTATTGTTTTCCTGCTCTAGCTGTGTCTATGTTTTAATGTCTTGTATCGACAGGCCTCCACTTGGCCAGGTCTCATTGTGAATTGGAAACGCTGGATTAATATTAAAAACATAAACTAAAAATGGTAAGGCCTGTCAGATGTGTTTACATGTTCACTTCTGTCCTACTTCGCATGAATCAGCGCACCTTCTTCATTCTCTGTGTGCTGCAGATGAAGGTTTCAGTGCAGCCCTGATGTTTGACTGACACGGTGATGTCACAGGACGAGGCTGGGCTAAAGTCATCATCTCGGCTCCTTATTGGCTGCTGAACTGTTTTGGGGATTCTAATGTGATGTTCTTTTGGTGTTGAGATCTGAAGATGTGGCCTAGATTCCCGACAAACACACACACACACACACACACACGCATCAGACATCCACAAATCTAGACCGCACTTGTTTGTACATACACACAGAAGAGTACACAAAAAGCAGACATCACAAATGCAGGACAAGACAGATGCACACATACATGAGTATATCTGTGTGTGTCTGCAAACACTGAGCCTCTTGCTCTGAGATCAACAGCAGTTTTCATTCCTACCAGCACAAAAGAGAAAGACTGAATCAGATATCTTCTAAAAACACAGAATGAGAGCAAACAGACGATGAGAGAGAAATATATCAATTTATTTTGCTTGCTTCCAGTGTATGCTCAATAGATTTATTTTTTTTACTTCATGCCTTGGCTTTACCTGAGATCTGTGTTTACATAAGATACGGTAACAGCAATCTCAGAATAATGGCCAGATGCAAACACTCATACACTCAAGTGTTTATGTGTCTTTGTGTTCAAATGAACACACTTCATGTGTGTGTGTGTGTTTTCACCCAGACGATTAAGCCAATGAGAGCAGAGCAGAGTTAATCCAGCCACAGCACTTCAGAGTGTGTCAGGGTGTGTGTGTGTGTGTGTGCATGCATATACGTGCCTGGTTTGTATTGGTACGGGAGTGATAGTACCAGTTGACCGAGTGACTTTCTTTCTTACAACAGATGTGTGACTTCACACCAAAGAGTCTTTGTAATTAAGAATCCACAACAGTTTGTACAGTATAGAGAACCTAATTACTCTGTGATCATCCATGCCCTAAAGACAACGTGCAAAGTACTTAGAATTTACAGTATTACTATATATTTTTTATTTTTTATTTTTTAGATATCCTCTCCTTTCTGTGGCCTGAAGAGTTCATTGCTGCTCTTTCTCTGCAGATCAGCTGTCAATCAAACGTATTCATGGATAGTATCCTGAAAAACCCTCGGCGGATTAGCTGCCAGAGTGAATGTTAATGTAACTTCCAGAACTGGATTGGATTCGGCCACTGAGCGGAGGTCATTTTTCACCTTGCAGAAATCAATATTTGCATCCTCCACGTGTTGCATAAACCATCGCCGTGGGCTCGTTAGGTCACGTTATCTTAGAGTGCTACATTTGTCTGATGTCTGATTTTGTCTACTGCGCTGATCCGGAGGAGTTAACCGAACAAGATAGACTTAGCATTGCAGAGCCTTACAGGGGATGTGTGAGTGTGTCAGTTGAAGTTATATCCTCAAAACAGCCGTCTGACTTGTTAAGGCTGTCAGGTTTAGTTTTAAAGTGCTGTTTTCTTCCTTTATGTATCAAAGAAGAAGAGGGCAGTGCACACATCCAGCCCCGGTTAGTACACTTGCAGGACGAAGATAGCATTCCAGGGAAAATGAGAAGTTGGCTGCTTATGAAATTTGCAAGAAACAAACAAAAAAAAACATATTGATCAACCTATAAAGCTGTGTTAATTTCCTGTTACATCACCAGAAGGAGAGGAACCATTCTCCACCCACGGTTGCGGAAGGATTCCACAGTTTGCGATACACAAACACCGTTTTTTGCAAATTATCTTTGCCAAGTATAACGCACCTTTGAACCCGAGATGGATGGCAGCCAAAGTACCAAGCACATTTGAACAGTGGTACTTTTCATTTGTTATAATGTAGCAGATTGAATTTAGGCTGGTGGTTCTATGTAACCCTCCAGGCATCTATATTTTCATACTGTGTTGAATATATTGGCTTCTGTGGATGATGTCGCTTTGATGATTTATTAAACAAGCTTTGGACTGTTAGCTCCTTCACTGATTATCTGCATTGTGTGCGACTCAAACTGTTCTGCTTTCTCGGAGGTCGGAGGCTCGTGTCGTGTGAGTGCATCATGCGCTGCATTGCGATCGAGTGACAGCGATTTGGAATTAAAGCCACATCTGCCTCGTTCGTTCAGGAGAGGCCGAGGACACGGAGTTGGATTCGTGCTTCTCAAACTCACAAGGTGTCAAAGATGAATAAAATGTGTGGAAATCATCATCATTGTTCTGCTGAACAGTGAACCCGTCTGTACTTTGACGCTCTTTTGTGTGTTGTGTTAGCTGCAAAACACATCCCTGATTTTGTTCTTTGTGCTGTATGGACCAATTAATTGAACGCGCGTGGTGTTACAGCGGCGTGCTGCTCTGCACATCTGGAATCGGGGTGTGCTGAAGGGTGATAAAGTGTAGTAGCTACACAGCAGTGCTGTGATTAATAACTCTGCCGAACGCACGCACAAGGGACTCAAATAAGAAGCAGAAAATGATGCAGTTGCATTCTGCAAAGCCCCCGTATGTGTTTCATACTTAAATGTCTTCCATCAACTTCCTGCTGCTCTGTATGTTTGAAGTAAACTATGTTTTATTCCAACTGCCTGAACCGAAGATTTGAACAGAAATGTTGAGAATATTCTCACCTGAAAATCACGATGTTATCGCATCACATTAATATATCTTAGCAGGGAGGTTGGGTGTTCAAAGCATCTTACTTTGACTCTGGAGGCAATGTGGACCCCATCACATACCGACAGTCAACATCTTTCAGGTTAGGCTCTGATCTTTCCCTAGTGTTATCCACGTAGTTTTGCGAAACAGTCACACCTAAAGTTAAGTTCAGGCACAAAATCTTCTTTGCTTTAGGAAAAGATCGTGGGTAACAGGTTAACATACATAGCAGTGTTGTAATCAAGACCACCTGAACCAAGACCAGAGAGTATCAAGCTGAGATAATACTAAAAAAACAAGACCAAGGCAGGCCCATGTTAAGACCAAGACCAGAGGGTACCTCGCCTACTCAGGTAGCTAACGCTCGCCAAATCTCTTTGGCTGATGCGTGGTCCCAGCTCGCTCAGTCAGCATTGCATTGCAGGATTTAAAGGCTGCTGTGATTTAAGTAGCCAAATGTTATTACAGAAGCTGTGGCTGACATGTCATCCCAGCCAGCCACAGCTTCTTCTTCTCCTGTCTCCTACATTTGTTGATGTGTGAAGGGGGCAAATAAACCAGACAATGCACGGGCGGTTTTAACGATACCCCTGGAGTCGTGGTCTTGACATGGCCTATAAATAAAAACTCGAGTCCTCTTTGCCTGAGATTAAAATCAGGCCGAATAAAAATGCTGATGATCCTGAGACCTTCAAAAAGTTGTCTTGAGACCTGAGACTGATCTTGCCTGTGATTTGACACACGTGACTTAGACAGCACATGAAACCATTAATCAACACAGCAGTGTGCAGAAATGATGCCGGACTGGTACTTATCATCATAGTATGAAGTGTAGGACCCCCGACTAGGGATGACCGATACCACAACTTTTTCAATTTGATACGATAACCATACTTTTTGTTACAATTTTAATAATACTGATTATTTCTAATCCTTTATTTGTCTTTTTAAATATAAAAGATAATAAATGGTTATAGTGATATAAATCACCTCTGCCTCTGGCAGTTAATATATCATGGTTCAACATATACCTGGATATGTTTTGCTTCTCTGAAAACTCTCCTGCAAGTCTTTTGTCAGACAACAGGTGGCGCTGGAGACTTAGATGTCTGTGCACCGTCTTGTTTTTGTTCAGCCTGTAACTGTCACGTGTTGTTTTTTTAAATGTCAGGAGAGAGGTGACTTGTGTTGCTGCTGCTTGTGTGGCCCTTTCTTCTTGGCACCACACAGCGCTACGTTTCCATCCTGCCGTTCTTTGTTCATCTCTGCATCATCGCATCATCACATGTTAACAACACGTTCATTCATTTTCACGTTTCCCACAGTCATGTGACACGGGCCGGTTAAATATGTCAGGGCTGATTTTAATTAAATCTTTCTTTCTCACTCTCACTGTGTGTGTGTGTGTGTGTGTGTGTGTGTGTGCGTGCTGTTGTGTAGGCAGATGTTTGTGTGGATGTTTTTTTCCAGTGCCCTCTGCTCTTGTTTAAGTGTGTGTGTTTGTGTGTGTGTGTGTGTGTGCGTGTGGGTGTATTTTTTGCCTGAATTTTTCTGAGGATAATAGTTCTTGTGTATAAGTGTGTTACGGCGGATGCACAATCTGTGTGTGTGTGTGTGTGTGTGTGTGTGTGTTTGGTTAAGAAGTAAATACAGCCAAAAACAGAGGGTGTTTACAACTTAATGCTTTCGTGAGTCCCGTTGGTGTTTAAAATCGGATTTGGATTCTTCTTCTTTCCTCTCTCTCTCTCTTGATTATGTGTGCATTTCTGTGTGTATACCTGCATTTGAGTGTGAGGGGAGGCGTATGTACACTATGCGTGCATGTGTAAAATGATGTGGAGGAGGGTGCCAGGAAGTCAGCATCCTAAATATTGATCGGTTTCTCCCTCAGGGTCCTACAGGAAGCTTCTATCGCTTCCAGTTCAGCTTCCTGTCCTGCTCCGTTTGGTTCGGTTGTGTTTACTTGGAGTGTTGTGGTTTTATAGCCGAGAAGCGGCGACCACAGAGCAGTGAAGCCAGCGGTCGTCATAAGGCATGGCGCCACTGATAGCTGCTCCAAAAAATGTCTCTGAGAGGTCTCTTCTTTTGTGGTTGTTATGATCTCAATTATCAGCTTTACTCGTTCCAGTAATTGTGCTGAAGAATTAGTGTTTTATTAAGAAGATGTATAATCTGGTGTGTCTTCTGCAAGGTGGGCCTTGATTGACGGCTGTGATTGACAGGTTGTTTACTTGCCACTGGATTTGCACTGACAGTGTTTTTTTTTCAGTTCGTATAATAGAATTCATTTGTGTGTTTTGCAGTGTGCGGTTAAGCAGCTTTATTAACGAACCTCAAAGGATAGGATAG
Source organism: Miichthys miiuy (assembly GCA_036365135.1). Lineage (NCBI taxonomy): Eukaryota > Metazoa > Chordata > Actinopteri > Sciaenidae > Miichthys > Miichthys miiuy. The sequence continues at coordinate 28,725,156 of CM071604.1, forward strand.
TGACTTGAGTGAGAGAAGCTGCGTGACAGTGGATTCATGTGAAATGGGAGTGTCGGATGACACCCCAAGACGGAAAGAAAAGTGTTCCCTCCACATTCATTAGTTGGGAATCTTAACGTCTCTTTATCACCCCTATCAATACTCCCCCCACCATCCTTTAGAAAAAATCGATGCTCCAGGGTCCTTAGATTTCCCCCCTGAATGCATTTAAGCCACATTTCAACTCATATATTTCATGTTTAATCAATGCACCTTTAGTGTAACTGGACACATTTAAACTATTCACCATCGATGTGATCATTAAACTGGTCGCACGATTGAAACCCAGTGAACTGCTGACCACATGTTCTGGATATTTAAGTGATATTTTTTATCAGTTGGTCAGATTTTCTGTCCACATGCACTTCATAGTTCTAGTGAATTAAATTCTGAACTTTAAAACTCAGTTTTGTACTGTTTACTCCCACTTTGTAACAAGTATGTTTTTGAAGGAAAGTAATGCAACCGCAATCTGCCAAGAACGAAAACCAAAATAATGTTGTTTCCCTAAGCCAATCATCAGGGAGGACTCATTGGATTTGGACACATCGGTCTCAGGAGTCAAGTTGACCACCATGACATGTTGTCCGTTCTTTTAAACTATTTAAACACCCCAAAGATGAATCCTAAAGAACCCTACCGTCTGCAAAAGTACAGGTCTACATGCACTAATTAGAAGGCTTCACACAGAGACACAGACACTGGATTATTGATCTTTTTTTCTCATTGTTCTCTTGCAACTAAGTATAAAATAACCAGGCTGGGAAATAGACCTACTGTACCTAAAATAGACTGTTGCTATGTGGATGTAGGACTCCCTCAGTCTCTTACTCAAAAACTCTGCTGCTTCCTTACTTCATCTGTTTGCCGAAATTCTTATGCTGTTTATAAAAACCCGAAAATAATGATAGCTCTCACAAACATTTCTCTCTTCCCTCACTCCTAGCTTCCTCCCTCCCTCACTCACTCACTCATCCTCACACTCTTACCTGTCACCTCTCTTTTTCCACTGCTCTATGAGCCACCTATTCCTCACCAAACTCTCTTTTATGGGCTGTAATCTGTGTCTCCTCTCTCACCGCGACTAAACAGCTTTATTCTCCGCTTCACTTTTCCCCTCTCTTTACTCCATCTTTCTCTTCTCTCTCTCTCTGCTTCACTCTCCTTTCATTCCCCCATCGCGTCTCTTCTCATTTGTTGTCCACATTTTTTCCTTCCTTCCTCTTCTCCATGCTCGGATGTTCTCATCCTCCTTTTCTGTCTCCCTCCCTTCCTCCACATCTTCCCCTTTCTTCCCTCTGCTCCGCTTTTTTCAACACCCCTCCAACCGCCTTGTCCACCTCCTTCACCTCCTCATCTCTCTATTCTTCTCTTGCGCTGCTGAGCCCAGCCATTTGCCGCTTTGATCTCTCTGTTATTTTGCTATATAGCTTACCCTTCAACCTCCCCTCCACCCCCTCAACGCAGTTACCATGACACTGAGAAAGAGAGAGAGCTGGAGAGAGAGAGAGAGAGAGAGAGAGAAGGATTGTAAGAAGTTGGAGTCATGCAGCAGATGATGCGGAGTGAGAGAGTTTGAATTATAGGAAAAAGAGCGAGTGAAGGGATTAAGCGTTGGGGGCGAGAGACAACAAGACAGAAAACGACAAAGAGAGAGCGATGGAAAAAAGAATGAGAAGAGAGAGATAAACAAAGCCATTTTATTTTCATTTAAAAGAAATAAAATAGATTCATTGTTGGAGAAAATACATTTCTTTTTGGGAAACAAATGAAATGTGATGGCACGTTCTGGTGCCACAAAAAGTTAAAGCTGGCTCAACTCTTATTGTCATTATTTCAACAATTATAACTGTTGTTAACGTTATTATTGTAAGTGGTAAATTAATGTAGACCTGCCACGGTTTGTTGTTGGTTCTGCTGCAGAGAAAACGTTGTCATTTTTCACTCTTACCTTTCCTCTCTTCTCTGTCTTTCTCTCTCTTCGTCCTCTGTTCACTCTTAGTCTACGTGTCATTGTTGATATATAGGTAACTATCCCTTCATAGGTGAAAGATACATAGCTCAACAAAATGAGAAAAGTAAGAAAACTTCTGCGGTGCAACGTTGTCCTGCAAGGTGCTTCCACATACATGCAAGCCAACATTCCTCGATCACTTTAGGACATGAACGCTTTGAACTGAATGCTAATGTAAGCACGCTGAAAGATTAAAATAAACTAGTGCATATTGAGAGTTCACAAACTAGTAACTAATATGATAATTGATGGCTTTTTGACATTGATAAAAGGCTGCAGATCTCCTGTTTCCCAGTGAGTGAGTTTGATTTGGATAAAGGAAGTTCTCGGCTGATTTCTTGGGATCATCAGTCACTCTCCAACTCGGATGCTTCAGCATGAAGTGTCATTACAGCTGCAGACTGACCTTCAGAGTTGTTTTCACACCCAGCAGGCATAATTTGTATAAAAATGTGAGATTTCTTCAGTCGGATTCTGCATCGGTGTCTTCATAAAACTCCCTCAAACATTCACATGAACCGGCTTCAGCTGCGCCGGTAGCTGCAACCGAATTGCCCTTTAGCGTTGCTGGGCGTCTCTGGGGACCGTGAATATTTGGACAGCATCTCATGGCAATCCACGTCACATTTGACGAGATGTTTCAGCCAAATCACTCGACCGACTAATCAACCAACCAGTCCTGCCTCTCTCAGAGAGTTGAAGACAACTAGAGGAAAGAACGAAAGAGCGAAAGAGCAGCAGTTATATCGCTCCTTCCTTTTCATACCTACGAATTAATTAAAGATAAGAAAGATAACGAGAGTCAATGGAAAAATAAAAGCAGCGTGCAAAATAGAACAAAGAAACTTTTTTTTTGGGAGTAAGAAATTCCTATAAAATAAAGGTAGAACGCATAAAAAGTGTATGACAGAGAGGAAAACGACACAGTAATGAGACAGTAAGAAGAAGGAAGATGAAGAAGAGAGGCAGGTGAGGGGAGAAGAAGAAGAGCGCGAGGAAGAGCGGGAGAGAGAGAAGAGAGAGAGAGAAGATGAGGCAGCTTGAATTCACACTACTTCCCACACACAGAGAGAGAGAGAGAGAGAGACAGAGGTGAAAGACACATTAAGAGAGAGAGAGGCTGTGTATCACTTCCCTCCTTTAGAGAAACAGATTCGCCTGCTCTCTCTCTCTTTCTTGTCTTCGCCATGTGACCGGCCAAAGCTCCAATACCGCTCTTTTTCTCTCTCTCTCTGTCTCTCCCTCGCTCCCTCTCTCTCTCTCATCCCTCACTCGGCTTTCACACTATGTCTGACTGAGGAGGAAGAAGAGGAGGAAGAGGGAGAGGAAGAAAGCAGGAAGAAGATTAAGAAAAGGAAAAGAGATGTTCTCTGTTTCGCTTAAGTGCCGCTTAGGGGTCATCAGACGCCGAATCAAGGGTACAGTGTGTGTGTTTCTATTTGTGTGTGTGTGTGTGTGTGTTAGAGAGAAAGAGACTGCTGCCAACTATGCTGCCGCTGTGTGTGTGTGTGTCAGTACGCTGCTGTGTGTGTGTGTGTGTTTGTAAGTGGTTTTGATGTATGTTCAATGACGTCTTTGATGTGTGTGTTTTTTATGTATGTAAATGTGGATTTATAAAGCAGTGTGTGTATTCTTGTGTGTTTTTAATACTTAGATGTGTTTGTGTGTGAGTCCCTGCAAGTGTAAACGTTTGTGTGTGTAAATATGTGCGTCTTTATGTGTATTTATGTTGTGTGTGTGCAACGAAGAAAGCATGATGCCTGCCTCTCTCTGATGGTTGTCATTTTGTTTTCTCATCTGTCCTCGTTTCCTTCTTCTTCTTCTTCTTCTTCTTCTTCTTCTTCTTCTTCTTCTTCTTCTTCTTCTTCTTCTTCTTTGTTTCAAAGACTTGAATATCCCCAGGAAGCCTCACAAACTCTGAACGAGCTTTGTGTTCACACTGAACATCTCATTCGTCTCTCAGCAAGTCGGTTAGATTTTCCTGATGTGAGTAAACAAAGCGTCTTGGCCGGTGTTAGGAGGCATAAACGACTCTCAGTTTTCTTTCCGTGCATCGAGTCATGCCGATCAGTCTCACAACAGGTGGGTGTTTTCCATGTCTGCGGTTGGTTGGTTGGCATCGATGTGATCACCATGTGTAAGTCTTATTATTATTAATACGGAAACAATACTTTAGATTCCGGTTAAAGAGCACATTTGTCCTTGGATTGAGCAGCTTGGTCTGTGTTTGACTTGTAGTGAACCTGTGAAGGGAAGTTTAAGTGAAGTGATGCAGGTTTAATGACGAAAAAATAACTTATTTCCTGTGTTGACATCATGATTAATGCAGGTATTGATGCATATTATGTTGTGTATGTGTCTCAGGTCTCTTCCTGTTATCATAAACTTGACATATAAATAATGGAAAGTGATGGACGTAACGGTGACAGCTTGTGTGTGTGAGAGAGTGTGAAGGAAAGGTACCATTTCTTCGGTGAGTTCAGCGACTGGATGGGTGCCAATTCATAAACTTTTATGGCTGGAGCATATGAAGCTCATGACTCCTGTTTTATTCAACAAATTCACTCAATTAAGTGAAATGAAGCAGGAGATGATGTTTATTATTTATCACAAGGGAACCAATGTTGTCGGTTGAGTGTCAAAATTAAATTATTGAAGCAAAAGGCAAACCAGGTAATAACCAAACGGAAAACCGCAGTCAACTTTTTGTCTGTTGCTGTTTTGGTGAGATTGCAACAGTGCGTGAAGTGATCTAAAGATTATTACTCATGGAACAAACGAGAGATTCAGATAATCACCAGAAGAAAAAAAAAAATGTTTGACAAAAAAACTTTCCAGATGAAAAATGTATGAAAAGCCACTTCACTGCATAAACAAAGCTCCTAATGCATTTTAATATTTAAAGTTTCCAACTAGCCTCGAAGAGATTTTGAATTTAATTGCAGATTTCACATTTTGGGATTTGAACCGGTCACACTGAAACCCGTAAAGGCCGGAACAGACTCTGATGACCTTCTCTCACCTTTAGCTCTCAGCCTGTGCATCCACACCTAAAATCATTGTGTCATCTCAACTTTGTATTTTTTTTTTTCATCTTTACAGCGCAAAAAACATCATAAAAAAATGTTTTTAATCTATTCTACAAGACGACCTGTTGTCCCAATCTCTCTGTAACAGAAGCCTTGTTATAGATGAGGTGCCTGGTGACCACAGGTTTCATTGTGTTGCCCCTGTATGTGTATCTAACATTGATTACAGTGCTCTACAGTACATGCAGTAGTGCTCTACCTGCATCTCATTACTGCAGCAGGCGGCTGCAGTAGCCTCTTTGTGGGTTTGGTGTGAGCTGTGTGTAATGTTTCATGTATGACATGCTGTAGGTTGGGACTAAATGTTTGTGTGCTGGTGTGTGTGTGTGTGTGTGTGTGTGTGTGAGAAAGAGAGAGTGAGATGCATGCTTGGTTGGTTACCACTGGAACTTGGGGCCAGTTTGTTGTGTGTGTGTGTTTGTTTGTGTGTGTGTGTGTGTGTGTGTGTTGATTGATCTCCAAATCTCTGCAAGCTGTTGGGACCACTAAATCTCTCTCTCTCTCTCTCCCTCTCTCTCTCTCTCTTTGCTTAGTGACTTTCATTACAAATGAGGCCACGGCTCACAGTATGCGGCATGCTTGTGTGTGTCTGTGTGTGTGTGTTTATGTGGCCAAGAGAGCAGGTGACACGCCTGTGTGTATCCATATGGTCTGTGTGCACACTATGTGTGTGTGCGAGTGTGTGTTTTTTTTTTTGCATTTTTTGAGTCCATATGAGGGAGAAATGTATCATTAAACATTGTGCGTCCGTACAGTTTGACATATTGTGTGTGTGTGTGTGTGTGTGTAGATGAATGGTGTTTGGTCTCAAAGGAGAGAAAAGTGTGTAACAGAGGACGTGGCTGGAAGCTGCAGCTGAATACGAATCAGTCTCGCTTTTTCGCTGTTCGGCATTCACTGAAGTTTCCTCAACAGTCGCTGACATCTCATACGAGTCGCTAGTTTCCTCAAAGTGACAAATCACAATTACTAAATGACTCCGAAAAGGACTTAAATGAGTCTTTTCTGCACCTCAGTGGGTGAAAGTTTGATATTTTAAAGAAAATTTCAGGTTTTGATACCATCACATAATTTATTTGTTTGCTAATATGAAACCAAGAGATGCAAAGACCGGAAACCAGCCCTGTTTAGACCAAAGGTAACATAAATCCATCCACCAGCACTAATTAACACGTGTTTCCTTGATTAACGTCCAAAAAGTGAAGTGTAAAAATGACAGTTTACCATTGAAGGGGTCATACTGGACTATCTCAGCTCTAAACAGTTGGCAAGCTAACAGCCAAAAGTCCTGAAGTATAAAATTGTGATTTGTGGGTTTTACAAAAGTGCCAACCTCCGTAGCTGTGAAATTAAGCCAACATGCACTTCCTAAAACAGCCACTTGAGGCTGGCTCCAGAAGTGAGTCAGTCTCCATAAGTCCCCATGTTCAAATGTCCAACTTCACAGCAGAAATAAAAATGTTTACAGCCTGGTACAAAAAACAGTTTTGGTCTCTGTAGCTAATTTCCCCGTTCATGACAACTGTACTGAGGGTGAATTTATATACAACTCACCTGTTCAGATTATATTAAGGCTTAAAGTTCTGCAGAATTAACAGCATCGCTGCTTGAACTGACTGGTTGGTGTTGTTACAGGTGGCTTGTTTGAGCAACATGGCTTCATTCGGCCCGCCTCAGCTCCATCCATGCTTTAGATTAGCCGGGAGCCGGCAGAGGCAGCACTGCCAAGGCGGCGGTGACCAGAGCCACGACACTCTGAGCGTCACAACGGCTCTTCAGAAACCTGTGGGTGACGTCACGGATACGACATCCATGCTATGGTTTTACACAAACGTGATGTAACGTGCTCATTTCATTAGCTTCCCATTTACATACCGTATGTTTTTAAGCATTTCAAGCAAATACTCAGGTACAGTCAGCACTTGCAAAGGGAAAACTATCACTACGTCTTGAAGAAACTTGCTCTCGGAAGTATGAGAGAGTGACAAATGCCTTCACCAGGAACACAGCAACAAGCTCCACATTTAGTGTACCTCTCTTATTAACCTGGGCTGCAGTGAAGCTGGTGTACTTTAAACTGCAAGGCTCTCCATCTCAAAGGAGAGAGAGTGTGTGTGTGTGTGTGTGTGTGTGTGTGAAGGAGACGTGGCTGAAAAGGAGAAATATGTGCTCAGCAAAGTTTCCCAGGGTGGAATACATTTTGAAAATAAGGCTTAGGTGGCTTGTGTGGAAAACTCCCGTGTGCAGGATTCCTCACTTAGTTGTCAGCGTAGAAATCAATAGAGCAGAGGTGTTCCTGGGCGCATTAGATAAGAGGTTTGCACGGTTCAGAGAGCTAAATGGCAGAGGCGTGCCTCTTTAAAGTCTCTGCAATGTATCTAAATGAGTGTCCTGCTCAGGTTCTTCCTATGTATCACACTTCTCGGTCATGTATGATGGTTCCAGGGCCACAGGCATGTTTCATTACACGCTACTTGAATATAAGCAGTGGTATATGATATTGAACTGGGTGCTTTAGCTGTATCTGCTGTTGGATATATGCATCTAGCACCTCGTGATAGAGTAACTGTTAGGACATAATTACCCGAGGATAAGGATCTTTCTGAGGTATGATTTGTAGCCAGCAGTGGGTGGAGTGGCCATGGTGATCTCCACTCAGACACGTTGCTCACTTGATTCTTTTTTGGATATCTGGACTTGGATACTTGTGAGTGATTCATCACTTTCTGTAGGTGGAGATTTCCCACCAGTGATTCCAACAGAAAACACAGTTTCATCTGTTTCAGTCTCGTCCTACTGCTAGTGCCGAAGTTGAGCCTGATCACATGGTGTTTCTTCATCAGACAGCTCAAACGCTCTCATTAATCTCCATGAATCAGGGTGCGTGTAAAGTTATACTTCATCCCCACTGAAATTAGATGAGTTGTTTTTGTACCGCCGGCCTCATATTGTTTCCTCCTGGTGACCAGAAATGGTAGCAAAGTGTGCAGACTGTAGATCATAGTTAACGTAGCCGGGGGGGGTAGGGATCCCACGGGACGTCGATTGCACCAGCAGACTTGAACGATGAGTGGGACAACTAAATATAAAGGTTATCGTTGTTGTTTGCGGCGCTGTGAGATATTTCCTCAGCTTGTAGTTAGTTAGAAAATGGGAAAGGCTCTGAATGGCTCTAGGTTTTCCTGGGTCAGCCTTGGATTAGATTTATCATGGCACCCAGGCGAATAAGACTGACAGATATAATATAACGTAATATAATACAGAGCCTTAAATCAAATTGTGAGATTATGCTGTATGAATAAAAGAAAATAGCAGTAGTTCCTACACCCCCCCAAAGGGTTTGTAGCAGTCCAGAATGTAAAAATCCAAAAGAAGATAAAATCAAGAAGGTAATACAACACAAAACACAAAAGAAACATGAGTTTAAACCCATTTAAATTAAGGACTACACTTTATTCCAAAATACTGTCCAGTACTCGTACACTGTAGTATACAGATGTCATGTATTTGAACAATAAGCTGCTGCACTGGGATTGCAAATGGGCATTTTTACACCCAACATCACACATACGAGTGAAAATTCTGGAAGTTTCAAGAAGAAATAGCTCATCGTGGATTTGGGGTATTTCTCCGCAGGTGAGGGTCTCAGGATCAGATTGGGCTTCTATCCTCGTCAGGGGGAAACAGAAAAGAGAATCTTGAGCCTGAGACTTACCTTTTTTTATTGGGTTGGTTACACTTCTTTAGCTCCTCTGTGGGAACTGTTCTGGCTGTATATTTTTCCCCCCTCCAAGCAGAGGCTTCCTCTGTAAGTGTGAAAGGATAAAAAGGCTTTACTGGTGAGTACGGAGCGGTCAACGGTGTCTCCGGGTCCATGATCCATTATACTGGAGGACAGATTCTCTGCCATACTTGATTTAGTTTTCTTCCTGTGGTGCTGTCTCTAGTTCTGATCTCTGGCCTTCAGACACTCTCAGCTCTCTGCTGGTGCTGAACTTGCTTGAACTTGTTCTGGAGAATACACACTTGGTCCATATGAGTATAAATGTGTTATGACATGCATTCATCCTTCCCATAATTTGTTTTCTGGATGTTCTATGCAAACCTAAGTTGTGTTGGGAGGTTTACATAAAATCTTCTCCTCGCTCCCTCCCGTCGTGTTCTCCTCCACACATTTAGATGTTTCACAATAGTATTTTTATCCACAGCAGGGGCACAAAAGGTCAAATTATATTTCTGCATGAGTGCAAAAGGAAGTCAGTGTTTCTATCTTTGCTGTTCTATGAGAAACGTGAGTGGCAGCAGATAAATGACAGCGTGATAGTGGTGTGAGCCATTTATTTTGATCCTCATTAAATGAAAAGGGCACAGAATAGATCCCCTAAAGTGTCTTGTGACTACTGGCAATGAACTCCATCTCCCTGGTAAATGTGAGATCAGCAATCATAGCTCCATAGCAGTAGTTGCTAGGTAACATGTAATTTAGTCAGATAGTTTTGCTATGACTAAGTTCATAAGCAGTAGCAAGACAACAAACACAACACAAAACAAGATGTCAGGTTTTTTTTCTTTTTGTCTAGCTTGCCTGGCTGAAGGCTTGTTTGTACCTTGCTCTAATAATAATGTGATATCTTATTGATCCCTGTGGGGAAGTGCACTTTTTATTTGCTCCCCTCGAAGGAAGTTAGGGCACACTATCTGATATTGAAGCAGCTCTGTAGATATGGGGGATTCATTGACCTACTGTGCTGCAAGTCAGCTACAGTCAGCGGTGTTTGTTGATGGTTGTCATCGTGTTTCTTGAGACTTTAACCAAATTGTATAAAGATACTTTTATATTCAATGAAGACCGAATGAAAATAAAATACAGAGAAGACTCAGCGAGAGAGAAAAGTTGCAAACAGTGGTCAGATTCCTTAAAATACACAGAGCATGGCAAAATACCAACATATAATACAGATAAAGGTTAAGGAATAAATTTGCCCCCACAGATGTCACCATAACACTTGGACAAGGTCTAATGTGTGGGACCACACACACACTGCACCAAATTAAAAGAGTCAATGAGGCTTAAGAAGTCCTTCACCAACGGCTTGTCAGGACAACGCACATGCATGTTAAAATCCCCAACAAGTCTCTGTCACGCAGAGAAAATCCAGGCCACGAGAGTTGAAGAAATCCCTCAAGATAAACGTTTTGTTCGCCAGAGATCTGGCGTTCACCAGGCCGATCCTGGCGGGCGCCCGGGGGCTGCGGTTCGGTGGATCTGCGAGGCCGTGGCAGCGTCTTCAGCAGCCGGAGGTTCACGCAAACGATCCGGTGACAGGTACAAGGCAGGCATCGGTGGGATCCAGGAAACGCCGGGGCACGACGAAAGGATGGATTAATCCAAGTCCTGTCCGGGAAATGGATGAAGATCCTGCCAGCCAGGCTTTAAGCTTCACCAGCCGCGGCGACGGAGATGCTTCCGCCGAGGGGTAGAGCCCAAGCCCGGTACAGGTGAGTCGGGATCCCCGCCAGAAGCGGGGGCACAGTTTTCTGTCCACCATGCTGAAACGCACCCAACGTCCTGACATTATGTCGAAGATCTAAAAGAAATTGGCCATCGTACACCAGCAGAGACCTGATCTGTGTAGTGCCAAGGGTTAAGAACACTAAAACACTAAAAACACTAAAAACACAAGCCACTGTAGGAGCAGCAGGCGGCCAGGTACACACACCGGCGCCATCTTCCTCCTCACCTTTTATATGTGTATATATAATTCAAGTTTTCTGAAATTGTAAGTTTAAATAATCTCATGCTACCTTTGGTGAATTTAGGAGAAACCTACAGAAACAAATCAACAAAGTGTAGTAAAATAAACACCTAAATATTATCATTATTATTGGAATTTTGGTGTTTTCTAATTAATAGTCTGAAATAATACATGCCATGGAAGCAAAACAGTCCTTGATTTTCAGTTTCCAGAGTGTTTTTATGACCTCTAATTCTAAACTCTGCACCATAAAAAGAAAGAAAGAAATAAACACCGCCTGTTAATTAAACTATAATCTGTCATAATTGTGAAAACCAACAGCTACAGTGGGCACTGAGACCTCTCGACCCATCGCATTTTGTTGTGCAACACCATTTGTTTCAGAGGACGCTGAGCGTATAAGCAGAAGTGGCAACAGATTGGCCTCTCAGTTCAACTGACCCAAACAACAGCTGACAAAAATGTCCTCCGGCAAGACAGTGAAGCCTCTGCCAGCTCACTCGTCATAGTGGCCTTCAGTGTGAGAGTGCTGGGAATGCAGCAGGAAGAGCATCAAAGGTCACAGATGATTTTCTTTGAGGGCGTAGCAACAATCGTGTACTCGTAACATGTAATCTGCCACTGTGAATCAGAGGGTTTAGGAGTTAGTATACGAGGAGACTGCGGGAGCGGCGTCAAAACCCTGAAGCCCAATAAAGAACCAAGCGGGATGCCACGTTTCCTCGAGGGGGCATCCACAGATGTCACTCTTTCTCACAGTCACACATACAAACATGTAGATAACCTGGAGGAAACGGTGCACACTTTCAGAACACTGGGGGAAAAAAACGTATTCACACATGCACATATGCGCAGAGACGTCAGGTTCAAAAATACCTGACTTAGGTTTAACAAGGCATTAATAAAGGGAGAATGTGTTCTGTTTCACACAAATCTGAGGCAATTAGCACTAAAACTCTACACAGAAGTGCTTTAAGATGCAATTTAACCTTCAATTTAACCCAGTTTGAAACCATTTTGCCTTTTGTCTTCAGGATTGAGGGAGATGACTACCAGCTAAGTGCTGCTAAGTCTCTGGGGGCCATTTGGCAAATAACTAACAATCATTTCAAGTCGTATTCTATAAATCTAGTCGGCTGGAAAATAAGTGCTCCATTTGTCTATAGTGCACCCTGTCTAAATGCTTTTAATTTAGTTTTTTCAAGGATGTATGGGATTGTTTCTGTTGTTTGTGTGTATCAGTATGCATGGTAGAGTTCCTACGCTGTGTTAAAGGTTTCACGATTTGACTTTAAATGCACCATGGCATGTTCCAGGAAGCTGAAATCTCAAACTTCATCCTTGCAGACTAAAACCAACAATAGCCAACCACTGTTTGCTTTTTTTTCTGTCCATGTTGCAGATTTGAAGGGTCCTTAGTCGTTTCTAATCAGCTTTAATCATCTTAATAATGTGCTTCTTAAAGCGGACTCTAAAATAAATGTTTTTAAATGTTTTGTTGAAATTAAACAGAATTACTTCATTATAGGTCGATTTAACGACTTTGAACAACTGGCTTTACTGGAGCCTGATTAGTCACACAAGAGTAAGTCCTCGAGTTCAATTGAGGTGGAAACCTGCTGAGTGGAGCCTTTCCAGTCCAAATGCATAAACTGGCCTGATTGGACAGATTTCAGTCATTCTTTTGATGAGTCAACCTCAGGAACAGCTGTGCTGGAATCAGTCCAGTTGGACTGAGTCTAAAAGTGCTTTTGACTGCTAGAACTTTAAGTACTCAAACTTAATTCTTCAGTGTACATTAATTATATTTGGCTGTTTGATGACCTCACCTTACATTTATAGAACTGTTCTGCGTTCTCTATTGAAAAGTGCTTTGAGGGGGATTGTGGATCACAAACAGGTTTAAAAAGTAGACATACATTACACCAATACTTTATACCTGAAATTCATACCTTTATGCTGCTAATATTGTGAGATATTTACTCCAATCTTGGTGAGATTAACTGTTCTGTTTGGAAATATTCTGCATGTATAGTGAAAATTATAGAAATGGATAGACCAGAGTTAAGGAGCAATCAGCGTTGCTGATGTATATTTTCTGTTGCATTTCTGTCTTTGTCATAATGGTCTGACTGCGTTCTGCCTGATTTATTCCCCCATCTAGTGTATATCTTACTGACAGAGGTTGTTTATGGATGTACACCTGCATACATTTTCAGAAATAAATGAAATAATGGTCACAAAATATATATTTACTCCAATCTGTAACTCCTGAAAATGAAGCTCATCATGCTCACAGGACAATGTAAGATTGATAGACATCGTGCATCTTCTCTGAATGGAATATTGCAAAGTTAAAGATGTTTAAGATGTGTTAAGGAAATATCAACGCAGAGAAGGCGAGAGTATTTTTAGCTATTGTTCTGAAAACTGCTGATGATCCCTCCACCTATTACGACTGCAGTGGTACACTACTAAACGCAGTGATCAGAATAAACTGTGACTTCTCCATCCTACACATGTGGCAGCTTTCCCACTTACAGTATGTTGCTGGTTTGTTTAATCCTGGCTGCGGTTTAGCTTCATCCTGAACAGAACTGGTCCAGACAGAGCAGGGTTTGGAGTCACTTCTGGTCAATGATAAACTTCATCATTGACTTGTCTGCTGTCAAACGTTCAAGAGTGAATTGCCTGCAGTTCTGAAGCAGGAGTGATTCATGTATGTTTCAATGTTTATTTGAAAGACCGACTGAATTCTCTGTATTCTTAATCTTGCCCTTGACTACAGAACACTGATTAGACATGTCAAACATGCCAATGATTTCTCCTTGTGAATACTACTTTTTTGTGCTATTTTTGAGTTAGCTGCAAACCTTGTTTTCTAAACTTAAATAAAATCCCAAGGAGTCAGAGACAGCGAGACGGATATACAGAAGCTCTGAAACCCAAGACACTTTCTGGAACAAGGTGTTTGAGTTTATGTCACAGCATCCCTTTGCCACTCTCTTTGTGTCTAGAGAGCATGAGAGTTTAAAAGAGAGGAGTGCATCTGTGTGTCTAATATGCCCCAATTCCACTAGAAGTGTTTCAATATTCAGTGTTATCTGGTTTAGTATATAACAAATACAATCACATAAAAATACTGACCAGTATCAGACATCAGCTTCAGAAAACACCACTTTTGTAATTTAACCTTTTTTTTCCCGAGAACTTATGACTGACTTTCAAAGGAACAAAAAGACAATGCAAGCTGTCACTTTCTGGTATTTTCAACTTCATTGTTCCTTCAGTGCAAAGCAATTTCTAATCCAAGGTGCGTCTAATGCACTTCTCAAATTCTGCCGTTCATTAGCTAAACCTTTGCCATCCGTCAGCGAGCCCCCGAGGCTCCCAGAACTATTTAATGGGGAGAAGGCATTAGACTCTGACAAACCCCAGTCTCACTTGAACAGACTGTACAAGTGACATCCTGATGCACCACCACTGTCTGCTCCCAACGGAACACGGTGGAACATGTAGGTTAAATGAGGTTAGAGCGAACAAGATGTTTGTGAGCAATGCATTAGAAATGCACAGTGTGGTGGTAATTTGCTTGAGGGCACATGTACCTGCTCCCTGTCCCCAACCTTGCTTTCTCAGCTAATTAAATAAATATATAATTCCACAGAGAGGTATGTGGGGGAAAAAAAACAAAACAACTTTTGCCATGTAGATCTTTTTTTTTGATCCGATGCATACTTCCTGTTTTCACCTGCAAAGAAAATCAGTTGTGTGAAGTCTTCAATCTTTAATGAGTTGCTGGTTCTTTAAAGTTACAGACCCCGAGGGTGCAAAATACTCTTTTTTTTTTTACCCCATCTCTTTCAGTTAGTCAGTGTCTAGCCTCCGAAGTTGTCACTCATCTTAATGAACTGTCATCTAACCCCGAGGCTGAGGTAATCAGTGCTGGAGAGACAGAAACTGAATCTATAATTTAACAATGAAGATCATTCTTCTTTCTTTCTCTCACATTTGTCTTTGTCTTTCTGTCTCTGTCAATGTCGCTCTGACTTCTTTTTCTTTAGCCGCTAGCTTCACGTGGCTCAAAACACCCCAACGTCACTTAGGTACCAATTCTCTCTGCTTTGTTTAATGACGCCATCATATCATTTATGAATGATCGGCAAGATACAATCCTTATACCATCCTCATAATGAAGGTAGATAGAGTCTTTATGCTGTTGGTGTTTGCAAGGAAGACAATAACTGGATGTTGGCATTGAGCCATGGATCGATTGAGGTTTGTTGATTGTTGAATGGTGATTTGTGATGGCTCCCATGTAGGTAAAGTGAAAGCGCGGGCGGTTTTTACAGGAGATTTTTTTTCTTCAGGCTTAATTAAATTCAGTCCAATGTGATTGTCCTGTGCTCTGCAGTGGAACAGGGTGTGATATGATGGGTGTAGCATACTGTAGGAGATGTTGACCGGAGTGATCCTGCAGTTTCTGGTCAAAGTTTTCTTGTTTTTGTGAGAATTCATGTTACACAACAGACGAGGTAGGTCAATAAGATAAATGATGTATTGTAGTGATATTGAAGTCTAAGTTTGAAACAAAACACGGATGATGATAGTGTTTGGGAGAGGTGGCCGCTGTGCCCACTGCTCAACCACACTGTAGAATGAAGGGAAGGGAGGCTAGGACAGACATTTCTCAGTCCTATATTATTTATTTATCACTGTGAGTCTTAAAACAAATTGTGGCTGAACTTTTGCTAAAGTAAAAATATAAAAATGTGGATGCTTTCCCCTCCAAGCCTTGCCTCATCTTTACTATGACAATCTCTCACGGGATTTGAACCTCTAACCTTGTCGGTGTCTGCGTGTTGTACTACCCATTGAGCTGCGCAGGAACCAGGGAGTGATGTTCTGTGAGGCAGGGCCCAGAGGGTATATTGTATAGTTACTCAGTTGGATTAGAGTTATGAGTCTAATAAAGCAGCTCCAGCATTTTCTGTCTGCTTGCTCTCGGATTCGAGAGGATTTCATCTGTAAGCTGCAACTCATGTGCGATGTTCAGCACGACTTTGAGTTATTCAGCTCTTTCAGGACTTCTCATGTTCGGGTAGCAAAACGGGAGTGTTGTGGCCGATGTGGAGGTTTGATGAGTAAAAAAACAGGCTTACAATCACGTTGTCTCTGGTTAAATCTTCAATGAAACAACAACATTCACAGCCTTATGTCTTAGAGACATTAAGGAATGAAGGACTAGTTTGTGTTTGACAGAATATCTGCTGACACAAATCTCATATAAGACCAAAAACAGGCCATATGAAAATATATCACGTCAGACAGCCGACAGTGAAAATAGCATCTTCCAAATACAAAAACAAAAACATCTTTTTCAAAGTCTCATCAGGAAGACCAAAGCAGACCTGAACTTTTAGAAGTTCCTAGAGTGTAATACAAGTAATCTGTTGAGGCTGCTTTCCTTTTGTTTTCATGCCCATAAACTGTGGAACACACTCCATTTAGATACATTAGATCCCCTAAGAGGAAATAAAATACCTATCTCTACAAGTGCTTTTAATGAATTGCGTTTGGACCACAGTCTATGTTGACTTTATTTGTTTTTCTATTGCTTTTTTTTATAATAACTATTGATATTTTTACCTATTGCACAGCATTCAGTTCATTTTCATGTCTTGCCTTCAATGTAGCATGAAACAGTTTCATGGAGGTCTCAGGATCAGCTGATTTTGTCTCTCAGCCCAATGCATTCAATGTCAGGATTGACAAAAGGGAGACTTTGTGAAAATTTCTACTGCTCACAGTCAGGAGAAAACATCAGATCTCTCATATTTTTAAAAAAAACAAACACGTTTATGACACAAGATGGAGTACGATTGGAGTTTCTCGTCTTCAACACTGACTGAACTACAGCATGTTTGCTGTAGCGCGCCGTGATAGATGACGACGATGTCGTCAACATTCAGAATAGGTTTATGCTTTGATGAATGTAGAATTCATATGTAAATTTGTCTCCGTATCTTTGTACAGTGGCAAGTCTTGGATTATAATTGTTGGTTTGATGCCTCTGTGTTCGCCTGAAGGAGACACCATTGCTTCCCCCCCCTTCCCAGGCTCATTTTATTTGTCACAGCTTGGTTTAATTCCATCCTCGGGCCTCTTCGTATGACATGTTTCTGTCACAGCACGAAGCCTCTAGAAGACTCGTTTAAGAGCTTCTGTTTCCACAATTACTGTATTGTGCAGATAACGAGAGCTAGGATAACAAGTTAATGGCCACGGTGTTGAGTTTATTTGGTTTCTTTTGAGTGTGATGGTTTCACACCGAGGACTTTGTTTTCTGACAATCAACCATTAAGTTGTCATTCAGACGGCTCTAATACAGAAGACGTGGTGACAACAATTAGTGATTACATGAGTCTTCGAACCTCCTTCCAACCACACCAGTCTGCAGGACCGCTTATGTTGGCGTTCCCTCCCTACATTCAGAAAGGCTGATAACGCCTGGTCTGTCTCATCACTATAGAAGCCTTAATTAGGAGCGCTGCTCCTGATCTGTGTGATAAACAAGAAAAGAAAGTCAATAAGTCAATCCATTGATCAACAATCAATCAATCGTTCCAGCTCTGCCTGTAAAACCGCCTTCTTTGAAACACTCTGAAATGTTTATTGCTATAATGTAACCGCTCATCCTCATCAGGTGGGGCTGGAGCCTATCGAGAGGCGGGCTACACCCTGGACAAATCTCCAGCTTATCGCAGGGCACAAAATTGAGTTCTAGCAAATGAGTTTACCTTCGACCCCTGTGGAAACATTTCTAAGACAAAAACTTGATTTCTAGCTCCGAAGTTAGATTTCAGCTGGAACTCATCTGTGATTGCATTTCTGTGGGTAGACATGATTGACATTGTGCCTGTTACTCCAGGAAAATCCCACAAAGTGTTCCATCTTATGAAATGTACCAAATAACATTAATCAGTGGGAAGGTTTACTCTGATGTCACTTTGTCAGCCTAAGTGGCTCCATATTTCAAACAGTGTGAATCATTCCAGAATGAAACTCTTAAAATATTAACGAGAAAGTCTAATATACAAGTGTCTGTAAAATCACGTTAAGCTGCAGCTAACTTGAGTTAGATTTGTGGGGCGAGGCAGAGTCTGGATCATTTATAATGAATGTGCTCACTTTTGAGCTCATGAAGATTTTATTTTGTACACTTCTTACTATGTCTGCCCACTGCACAGGCTCAGCTGCACTGCATTCGATAAGGAAGCCCATGGGGGTGTGGTTAGATCATTAACAGTGTCTCCTTTCAGAGTCTTCAGATGGTAATTAAATTAATATGGATTATAGTCACTCATGTTTTGAAAGAGTTCATCACTTTTTTTATTGTGACAACCTTTTAATTACATATGAGCGTTACGTAACAGTAAATGTATTCCCCATTCTGTCTTCCACACTAAACACCCACTAATACATTCATTTAGTACATTTATAGGATCCATAAGGACTTATATTATTGTCATGTTCATTTATGCAACAGAAGGTTGTTTTTCAAGTGGCAGTAATGTCGCTTTAGAATGACAGGCTCGGCAAGCAACTGGCACATAACAGTGCATGTTATATTGGGGTAATCAGTTGAAAACTAGTAAGGTTGTCTCTTTTTTGATAAATAGATGTATTTTACATACTTACACAGTACATATCATATGTCTGTCCTCACTTAAAACAGCACTTCTTACAGCCCTGAGTAGTGGGCTGCAGGCCGCAGGTTCTACCTATGTTGGGCAATAGTCTGTATGTAGCCTGAGGGGAAACCCAGGGCAAAAAGTTGTCAAATAAGGCAACTGTCATCTGGATTTTGATGATATCAAAGATATTATTTAGAGTGATTTCATATTAAAAGCTGACTGACAGTGTGAGCGTGCGGTGGGTATATCCTTTCCATCCCGAGTGGAAATTATGTTCCTGGATTGACATAAAGTTCTCTACAGACATTTACGGGGATCCCCTAAATTTTAGATACAAGAGATCAAAACTTTAACTTCCTGGGGTTTGTGTCAGTGTAAAACTACCATCACATCAACCATTTGGCTTGTGGACAACTGTGTTAAAGCCTCGGATTTGGCATCATGAACATTGGTATCTCAGTTTTGTGGAGCCAGAAGTGACCATTATTGGATGAGAGCATGGAGCTGGTTGGTGATACTGTGAGTTGGGATTCACTTGGCTTTGACTAGGTTTTCAAGCAGAAAGAATTAGAGGTTGCTTAACAGTTGAATAAAATATGTTTCTGAAAACATTTCAGGTGAGAACTGGTCAATCCAGTGTTGTGAAGCATACCCGCTTTATCGTCTATTTTACTCTAAATGGAACCATAATTTACTAAATGAACATCATGTTGTATAGAAGAAGTCTTATTACGACCATAAACTTTACTGAGATAATAAATGAAATGAGAAGTATATTCATAATACTTCCAATCTGACTTATTTTATTGCATCCAATGGAGCTGTCCCTGCTGGCCATTAGAAAAAATGCAGGTTTAAGGCACTTGTGTGCCGGCCTCATTTTTCACTCCCAGAAGCTCGTCCACTAATTATATTCTAAAGATTTATGACTAAATACCCGCAAAGCTAATGACATTCACATCAACCTCGGCTGTAATTTGTGTTGAGTGCTAATTAACATTTGCTAATTATTCATGTTAGCATTGTAGCAGCCTAAACCAAGATGTTGAACATAGTAAACATTTGACCTGCTTAATGATCGGCATATTAGCATATAATAACAATATTACAATCCTAAAAATAACAGCACTAATATTTAATTGGATTAATTAGAGCTGATATGCACATACAGAGTTTGTCTCCATCTACTGGGACTCTCTCTAACTTGATTTTTTTAGTTTCACGTTGAGCTCGTTTTATTCATATTTGATTCACAGTGCAGCCCTGCAGAGGCTCCGCTCTCAATTCCTCCACTCAGTTCTTAAAATACAATAATAATTTAATCATTTAGTCTCGCGTGGAGACCCAGTCCTACAAAAATGTATTACAAACTTTGTCATATGGAATCTCAACAGAATCAGGATGACAAGTGCATCTGGAATCCAGCATCCCGAGGAGAATACTGATATTTATATTACATTAACGGGAACTGGATTTCTGTTGTCAAAATGGCAAAACTTTTTCTTAACTTATGAAAAAAAAAAAAAGGTCAATAAAAGGTTCCTGTGAGCAAAACGGGCCGTTCATCTCCACTTCGGTTTTAAATCATCCGAAAAATCTGAATTGTCAAGAAAGTTTCTTGTTTTTCCTCAACCGTGGCACCTCGAACACTCCTGTTCTCTAAAATATACAGTATTTTTTTTTCTTCAGTGTTTAGGGAGCAATTATGAGATGCAGATTGCAGGTGTAAATTAGAGAATGCAGAGGCTCAGCAGCCTTGAGTCTATCTATGTTATCTACTTTCTCACCCACATGAAACTTGGAAAAGCTTCACTGGCTCGAGGTGAAGTTTGTTCACACTGACTGAGAACAAACACACCGGCCCCGAGCTCTTCTCTCAGCTATCATGCATCCCCCTCTCTCTCTCTTTCGCTCACACACACACACAAACACACACACTAACACACCTGACACAGAGGGAAGCTCCTACAACTCAAACACTGCTGACACCTTCATAACTTGTGATATTAACTTCAGCAGAAAAATGGAGGGCAGATTTTTAATTTGCCCACCATCCACCTCGGGGTCCTGACTCAGCTTTCTAGCCTCACCGTCGTATTCGTGGGAAACGTTTCTTCATTCTCGTAGCCGTGTGTCAGATGTGCTCCTTGAAAAGACCAAACTTTGGCCAGAGTAATTTCATTATGTGTCAGACCGGTTCACTGAAGGTCCTACGAAGGTTGTTCATCTGTTCATCAATGGTCAGTTCAGTCAGTAGAGAGAAAGTGCGCAGGCGCCCAAGATGTCTTATGCTGAAAGGTTTATTGAAGCTCGGCCAAGGAGAACGTAGAATTCATCAATACGCTTGTCATGGCGCGATGCCGAGCTGATCTCTCTGGTTAGTTTCTACGTCCTCAGAACAGTGCCACAACTTCTTTATGTTCCTAAATGTCCATACTCAATACATCTACAGCCAATTGGTTATTAGAAGAAGAAGAATAGATACTTTATTGATCCCTCAGCAGTGCTCGGGAGACGAACTGGCTCCTCTCACTCCACACTTTGGTCCATACTGGACTTGAACCAGCCAAATCCCTACAGACTGAGCTACTGCTTCCCCAAAGTTAGTCTACGAACAAGGATGCATTTATCTGTTGTGTCGAGTGAGTGAGACAGACCTATCCTCTGACCTTTGGTTACTATAGTAATGATCAGAATGGCACCTGCTTTCCTAAACACAATCATAAAGCTGCTCTGTCACCGTGATTATGGCTTTGACTACCTGCGACAAGTTCATTTCAATAGGTGTGACAGTAAAGGGTTGAGTCTGTCCAGTGGGGGACAAAGGTGTGAGGCCAAGTGTCGCAATGCTTTCTGAGCTAATATTCATATTGTAGCAGCAGAAACAACCACGACTGTAGCCGTACCACAGTGCTAGCAATAACCGTGTCCACAGGCCGAGCAACCGCCAGGCAGAGCAGCTCCAGATATTCTCAAAACCAGCAGCTGCACGAAGCTCAGTTCGCTCAGGCAGACTATTGTTTTGCATGCTCAGGCCTGTACGGTAGTTTTCTTTATTCTCTTTCCATCCTGCCGTTCACTCCTCTCATGCATGCTTACTAATCATATTCCGACCTTGAGACGTTCCATGGATTACAAAAACCTCTCCAAGACTTTCTGTCCTAAGACTTAGTAATCACATATCTTTACTTCATTCACTTGAAATAGTGTAAAACTCCCCCATGTGACCTCTGAAGGGCTCCGTAATAATCTGTATTTACATTATGTTTGTGAACCGGCTGACTCAACTGCTTGTTTACATCGGCATATTAACATTTAATTTGCCACGTGTGATGAGTTGTCACTTATTTTTTTATTTTTTTAGAGTGAGGTGAGGTGCTCTTGTTAGACATGAGAGATTTAATTTCCAGGAGAACCAGCAACACAAACAACCACTCATGACTGAAAAGGTCAAAGCCGCCACAACACGATCACAGATGGAACAACATGCTGCTGCAACCTCCGAATTAGCATGTGTGAAAGACGAGAGCAAACGAGAGCATGTGGGAGCAGGAGGATAGTTATTAGGATGCTTATGGAGTCATTTGATTTTTTTTTTGCTCCTGAGGAGATGAGCTTGCAGCGTGCAACGGATGGTTGGGCGTGTAGTTTGCTGTATATCTTTGAGGCCTGTCCGTGCCTTTTGTGTTCTTTAAATGGAGGTTGTAGCCCACACAGTGTCAGCAGAGCTTAGCCTTCTTAAACTACGGAGACGTTAACACATTAAGTCTGCTGCTGGGGCTTTTCACTGCTGCTGCTTCTGCTCAGTAAAACCCCGACATCAGGAAGCATTCTGCTGTGGCTTAGTACATCATACACTGTGTCACACACACACACACACAGCATTTCGGGAGATATTTTATTTATAGTGTCAGCGCAGCGTGAAACTCACATCGTATATTATTCACAGTATCAGGACATGTGACACACACATTGATGCAGAATGTTATTCATACCTTTATACATGCCAACACACACGCACACACACACAGGATCTAGTCTGACACCACGGTTAGCGCGAACTTGGTTGAACGCTGAATGTGTGAGTGCTGCTATAACAGGGTTAATTCATCTCCGTTCATATTTAAGAGAGCTGTCTGCAGCAGCAGTAGCAGTGCTGCTGTCAGATCGCTCTGTGTGTGTGTGTGTGTGTGTGTTATGTGTGTGCGAGATGCATTATATTTTAATCTACAATTATGTTAAGATGAATTTAACAAATCCGTCGCACGGTGCGTCACAAAACAACAAAAGGGTACAGAGAGAGTGATAGGCAGAGATGAAATAAAGAAGCAGTTGTTAGTATTTACATAATTAATATCATTTAGACTGTGTGTAATTTGAGTTAATGAAATGATCGTGTTGTCTTAATGAATACAGCACCATTTACAAATATGAGTTGAATCATTTGAACGTCTGCAGTCGGTCTCTGGCTGGGCTGAATAAATTCAGAACCATGAATGTTTTGTGGTTATCTGTGTAGCCTGCTGACCTGCAGGATGGAAATATATTCTGAGATAATTAGACAAACATATTCAGAATGGATAACGGTAGCCGCTCTGGTTTCTATGATGCACACTAAGGTGTGAATAACAGTGCATGCCTGTGTACAGGTGATGCTATGCAGCTGTCGTGTACAGTCAAGACACAACAAGCGTTCTGTTGTTCTTCTTGCTGTTATTGTTTGTAATACGAATCAGTATTTGCGCATATTTAAATATTTATTATTTGCACACAGTTTGTTGAGGGTCAGGGACTTTACTCAGTAATTGTGTGATTTGAATTAAGAGAGAGACAAACAATGAGTCAACTTAATGTTACGTCTGTTTACTGTACGTTTACATAATGGCCGTTTTATAATTTGTGTACAAATGTTTGTTTGTTTGCTCGAGGTAAGAGAGAGAGAGGAAGAGGAGGAAGAAGCGGAGCAATGAGCCAAGTGTTTCGTCTTTTTTGCATAATTACATATTTATTCTGTTTGGTTTTTAAGGTCAAAATAGTCATCTTTGAAGACTCACTGTTGTTGTTCAGCAGTTGGATGGAGAACAGCAGCTTCGAGTCATGCCGGTTACAACGGATTGCAGTGCTGAAGACGGGGTTAGGGGTCATCGACCAAGAAGGTTTGAACGGCCGCTGCTGAGGCCTTTTTACATCCAACACCAAAGGTCAAGCTTTAGAACGAGTGGCTTTAGACTTGGGTGGAGATCTGGTGGAGGTCTGTCTCTCTGTTGGTCCTCCACTTTGACCGAGACTTAAATATCTTAATGCTACAGAACTATGAAGGCGTTTTTAAATGGTGCAATGTGATAACTTTTCCTATTCTGACATTGTTATTTCATTAAAACACAAAAGAGTATCTATCAGCTAATTCACGTCTTACTTCAGGTATTTTAATGAATTAGACGTATGTTTTTCATTTCTGGTCACACCTTCCCTCCTTACTTCTGTAGGTTCCTTGCCTCTCTTCTCATTTCCTCTCCTTGCTCTTTCTATCACTCCTCACCTCTCCTCCTATCCATCTCTCCTCCTATCCTTCCCTTCTTATAGTTTTGTCCCCTCTCCCATTACTTCCTCTACTCCATCCACCTCTTTTATTTCCTCGCCTGTTTTCATCCTTTCCTTTGAACGCCTCTTCATCCCTTCTCCTCACCCCTTCCCTTTTCTTAAATCCTCTGCTCTCCTTTCGCACATTCTCTTTCCTCCCTTTCAATATCGCCTGCTGCTTCATCTCCTTTCTTCTTCCACTCTCTGTGCCATCAGTGCCCTCTGCTGAGTGATGGCAGCTTTACATCACACTGAAGATGCAGAGCAGACGTTCTGTTACAGTTTTCCAGCTGTCCGGCAGTGCTGGACTTCGGCTTTAATGGTCAGCTGACGCCTGAAAGCAGTTGTTTTTTAGCTCTGCTTTCCCCCTGCAGCTAATCCAGTATGTCTCTGTGGATAATTCCTGCTTTTCCTCATGCTCTTTGCCACTTTTGATAAAGTGTTGAATGAACATCTGCCATGTGGGAAATGCTGTTACCAGGAACAGGACTAGATGTGAGCGAATGATAATAATACACATTTTGGTATTGTGTGTGCACAAAATGGATTTCATTTCCCTTTGAGTTCACTAGATACATTTTGTTTCATCCCCTTTGTTCCTTAACTCCCATTATTTTCACTTCACAATTACAGGACAGCTCCTAATGCATGGACAGATTTCTTAAACCTTTTCCCCAAAGATTGATTGATTTATTGATAAGTTTATGATAGTCCAGTTTTAGAGCGACTGAACATGAATCATCACGCTGCCACCTAACACATCATTACTGCAAGAAAGAAACAAATGACAGCTGACATATTTGCTCTTGGATCCTTCAGCACAGACGTCGATACATCATCTAATAAATTAGCATCAATCAAACTCAGGTAATTCTCTGATGCCACTGAGGCTCCAAATCTTATAAAGCTATAATTGGTGAAATATTTTTCTGTGTCTGATTGTTGGTTGTCTTTAAGTGCTGGCTGTGGGCTATGTTTTGTTTTTCAGTGTCCGCAGTATGAGTTTAGTATTTTTTACCATGTGGGAACCACAAAACCTTTGGTCAGCTTGGAGCGCTCCTGTTTCAGGTGCTGTGGAGGTTGTTGATAGTAAAATCAAGTTAAGTTCATCAGGTTGAAGAATCTGCTACTCTTCAACGCATCTAGAAAACCCATGTCCACTGTGAACCTGCTCAATATGGATGTCAATCTCTATCACAGTGAATAAAAGAACCAAATGAAACAAATGAAATACGTCTACCCCACAAGTACACTAAAGATGGATGGAAGATGGAAACAGCCTGAAATCAAAGCATGATATGGCTTGATTATTTACAACATATCGATCCAAGTATTGGGCAGGATGGGCATTTGAATGCACAATAAATTATAGTTTGCATACTTTAAATTGTATTGAGAACTTGAGAATAGGATCTGAAATAAACACCCATGCAGAGGGTTAGCGTATTCACTGCGATGTAGCTTGTACCATCAGTTCATGGAAGCATTCTCCTTCCACAAGGCTTAACACGATCACATGCCCCGAGTCACAGTACCTGTTATGAGCTGGCTAATCTTCTCTTTCCCGATGGCGTTGCAGTGGCACGCGCTAACACTGCTGGCGAATAAGGGACTGGGAATCTGCCTTTGCCGTTTTCTCCTTGCGCACAATCGCAAATGGTTAATCGTGGAACTTGTTGGTCTGTGACGGGCAAGTTTAGTGTTACATAACTTGCACTGCATGTTCATTTATAAATGTAACCTGTTGTAAAGTTTTAAACACGTCATGATCCCATGTCCTCTATCTTTCATTGTCATAGCAAGTGCAGGAACTTGCCATTATACTGTACGTCATGTCGCTTGTGTAATCTTTCCGATTTAGGAAGCAAATGTGCTCATTTGCAGCAGCTCTGGAGAATCCTGTCACATATATTTTAGTATCCAATAACGTGATCACAGCTTCCTTTGATTTGAACCCCAGTGGAAACATTTACACTGTCCTGGGGGCTCCAAGGTTGCAATATGTTATTTTAAACATGTCATTACCTGTATATACAGACACTGAGGAAGGAAGTAGACAAGGAAGGCAGAAAAAGCTCCCGGGTTGGTTCTGATCAGATGATCAAACTATCCTCAGAAGCCTCACGAGGGGATGCACAGCATGCTGTCGGCGCGTGTGTGTGTGTGTGATGAATGTTTGATTGCGTCAGGGGGGATTTCTGACATATCTGGAGCAGAGACACACAACATTTCGCTCATTAGAGGAAGAGGAAAGGTGAGAGATGGATGAGGAACGAGAGAGCAAGGGGGGGGAGGACAGACGGATGGATGGATGGATAGACGGAGAGTTATGACAAGAAATAATTACCAAAAAGGAAGGAACGAAAGTGAGAGCTAAGAGACGGAGGAGGATGAGCTCGGAAAAACGTGGAGGTAGAGCGAAAGTAAGGAGATGATCATTAAGATCGAGAGGAGAGGGGTGGAAAGAGGGATGATTAAGGAGATGTCAGACCTGGTTCTGTGTGCGAGTGCATTAGAAAAGTGAAGAAAAGAAAGAGAGGCAATTAGCTCTCTGTCAGTCCTTGAATCAAGTGCTAACAAAATCATTCTGAAAGTGGAAAAATGTTCAGTCTAATAATAATCACAATAATTCTATAATTACTGTGATTGCCATTTAGTATAATTATGATAATTCTGCTATGATAGAACTCAGCTTTTAAACAATTTAGGGGAAGCCGAGTGGAAACAGCAGAGAGCAGTCACATTCAGAGACTTACAAAGCGTTTCATGCGCTCCTTCCTTGAAGATGCGTGGTGTATTTTTTTGGGGGGGGGAGCAGATATGAGTCACAAGATGTCGATTTGCAAATGCTCTGGAGGAAAAAAAAAAGGCTGGTGAATGGAGCTGAGCCAACAGTAAGCCTGCGTCTTTGTATCGGGTGAGGAGGATCAGCAAGGCCACGGCGTGACTTTGGAACTTCAAACGCACTCCCAACAGATCCAATTTCTCTGCGTGGACACTTTTCTCATTCAGCACTAAGACGCTGTAAAAAAAGACTTGTTTGATATTTCAGGAGCTCTAATTTGCTTCCAAAAGCAGCTTTACATCTCTTTTCTGAGCCGCGACTGTTGACTGCGAACGTGACCTTATTCAGCCAGACAGTGGCTCTTGATCTTTACTCAGCTAAACAGTTTCATTTTGAACAAACACGACTCGCTTCACGACTTATTCAACATCACAAGTTCACTAACAAGTCGATGAACAGCATACTCCATTTAACTAAAGTGAGAATGTGTGTCAGCCCTGTGATGAACTGGCGATTTGTCAAGGGTGCACCCCGCCTCTTGCCCGATGCCAGCTGGGATAGGCTCCAGCCCCAGTTCATTACAGGAAATGGATGGATAGAGAATATGGTTCACAATTACCTGAAGCAAGTTGACATATTGGTCTTTAACCAAGTAAGGACACCTTACTATTCTTAATCAACTAGACCAGCTTTATTGAAGATAAATCCTTACTACAAAGAAGCTTCACATCTTAGCTCAGCGAGCTTCATTAAAGTCCGTGTAAAGGCAATTCTCAGATTTCTTTCAAAACACATTAAATATGTTGGTCAATAGTTGCTGAAAACACGCGAAAAGAAATGTGGAGTTAGAGGTTCAAACAGTTTTTCACCAGTTTTCAGTCTCAGGATTTTTGTGGGCGGTCCTTAAAGGGCGGCTCGATGACACGCTGAGGCCACCCTGAGCAGAGAGATAGAGATGAATTCATCTCAGCTCAGAGTGTTTCAAAGTTAGTCAGGTGATTTTCTGAACTCATCTGACACGTTTCAGTCGTTTCAAAATGGCTCCCAAGTACACACATTTTGTACAAAAACATTCATTTTAACCAAATAAAAGATGTAAAACATATTCTTATCAGAGCGGAATAAACATCTCTGCTTCTCAACCAAGTAGATAAATCTTAACAATAGAGTTCAACTACAGTAGAACGGTGTATTCATCAACAACAAGTCCTTATTCAGCGCAGTAAGTCAACCAGTGAGGCTTTTCTTTCTGAGCCAAGCTACATTCTTCATTTGACCCTCTTACTAAGAGGAAATTAAAAATATCCAAGAAATGGTTTTTGTATGAAGACCTAATTCTCACATGGGCGGGATGAATAATAAGAACACATCCTGACCTACCTCTGTACTGTAGATGACTCATTCTAATGCAACCACGCAGCTTTTTTTCAACACATCTTACCAAGAATGCACTAAAATATAATGTGACATTCTTATGTAATCGAGCTAAGCACATAGTAGAAGGCTACCTCGATCGTCTCACAGCCAAACCAACTGTGGTCTGCACATATGACTGTCGCTTCAAAATGTTTTAATCTAGTGTTATATCACACGTTTAATGTCTTTACATTCGATGCAAAATGTCCCAATTAAAATCAGTAGAAGAGTAAGCAGCTGTGTTTCGTGTAGCTTATGAGCTAACGAGATTTCACTCAGCAGTACGTGAGTGCGCATGCGCGTCTACCTCAAACACAGCGGCTGCTTTAGGCAAAACATATGTTTCACTTTGTGTTCTCTGATTGCAAAACTCTAACCCTGACCCTAACCCTGTGAATGTGGCCCCAAACAACGAGGATAAACAGACAATCCAATCAAGAATACCTTCTTATACAAGCCCAGATCAGTGTTAGTTAACCTGGACCAGGCAAAGTGACTAAGAACACAAGTTCGAGAAGCAGCAACCTTCAGTAACCCCTTCACCCACTTCACAGCTGCTTTCACTCCCTCCGTCGTTAGCCTCTGCCACCCAACCAGAGACGAGCACATCGAGTCGTGACGGGGAGATGAAGGGAAGTCTGACCCTGAGGACACAAACTGTTTTAACTTCAGTTCATTACGGACTCGCAGAGGTGAATGCTCTCACACCACATTAGCTTAATAAACGGACGCTTCCCCTGTCTGAGCTCAGCCATGCATACACCTTTTCCCTCCCGTCTGGGCTTATTATGAATGAGGCTGTTAACACTGTGGGAAAAAAAAGCCTTGTTTGTTTCAGACCACAGACTTTGTAGAGTTGATTCATTCCCTATTGCTCGGACGGCAGCATCAATGTTCACAGAGTCATAAAGGGGTAGGCTGTCAGGGTTACAAAGAATGTAATATGAGGCACAATGCTATTCACCTTACCAGAGCACTTAAATTGGACAGTTTATTTTTTTTGACATATCACTGCTACATTTTGTCTGTATTTTCCACCAATTTGTTGGGAACTATTTCACCCTGAAGCCATAATGTAAGTATTTGACATTTGGCTTTTGGTTGAAATTTTTCTTGAGTCATGAAAGAAATCCAACGCAAAAACTTGCGTGCATTGTAGATGGATGACTATTACTACTACTTCAGTGTGATATTTTCTGTGAGTCTCAGAGAAACCTCCATTGTTGTGAAATGAAGCCAATAGGAGTGAGTGCAGTTGAGGCTGGCTCCAGAAGTGAGTCAGCCTCCATAAGTCCCCATGTTAAATGCCTTCACAGCAGAAATAAACATGTTTACAGCCTGGTACAAAAAACAGTTTTGGTCTCTGTAGCTAATTTCCCCGTTCATGACAACTGTACTGAGGGTGAATTTATATACAACTCACCTGTTCAGATTATATTAAGGCTTAAAGTTATGCAGAATTAAGAGCGTGGACGCTTTGGGTGCCATTACAGGTGGCTTCATTTAGCCCACCTCAGCTCCATGCATGCTCCATGTTTTGCCCATTTGTGGATAATTTTGTTTTGACTAAACATGATTGCAACAGCAACATGTCTTCACAGTGACCACATCACGAAAACCCACTGGAGAAATAGCCTTCTTTATTGTAATGATTTGCTCAATGGCCCTTCAGCAGTGGCACACTGTGCCATGTGTTCTCAGTTTCTTCCAGCATCTTCCCAGCCCTCCTTGTACCTCTATGCCAGCATAGAGCAAATTTCTAGTTCAGTTCATTTGTACAGCACACAAGAGACACTCAGTAATAAAAGTAAATGCGAGGATTACTCAAGTGAAAGGAAAGAACCAGAAGAAAGCAACAACAAAGCCTCCGACACTCTTTGTTTTCTTCTCGGGTCTCTCGTGTTCTGGTTTATTATTGGAGCCTGCGGTGGCCCGGTGAGTCCTGCCCTCTGCTCCGCTGCCACTGATCAAACAGAGAAGATCCACCTCTCTCCTCGATACATAAATGACTTCTGTACGGTGAAAAGACGGAACAGAATAAGGAGCAGAGGAAGAAAGTATTCTCATTTTGAAGTGCTAACTTTTTGTTTTTTTAAAACATGTAGTGACAACCGTATTGTTAAAACAGTGTGCTGGCATCTTGTTTGTGAAGTCCTCTGGTCATGAGGACAGTTTTCACGAGCTGAAAGTAAAATAAGCTCAGATGATGCTCCGAATCAGGCAGAATCTCTCTGATATCTCTCTTTGATATTTGGCTAATGGTATTTTATATAAACTGTGCATCATTGGTTTTTGTTCATTTGAACGTGAACAGTTTTTCAACTATAAAAATCAATCCTGATACATTCCCTGTTTTTTTTTTTTATTCCTTTTTTAAAAAAAAAATAAAAGCAAAAAATAATGAGCTCCGTGTATCTTAAGCCAGCATGCTTCATTAAGCGTGGCATAACTCGTGTGTGTATGTGTGTGTGTGTGCCCATGACCTTAATTAAGTCTAGCCGAACTCACTCAATAAAGGAATTCTTTATTTTTATGTGTGTGTGTGAGAGATTGCGTGTGTGTGTGTGTACACATCTATGGGATCCTTATTAACTGTGGCAGGACTTTTCTTGCACGCATGCATATATTTCTGTGTGTATGTTGTGCATGTGAACAAACACGGGGCTGTGGCAGCGCGCATAAAATAAAGAAACAAAGAAAAAAAAGGATGCAAGAAGAGGGAAATGTTAAGAGAAGGAGAAGGGGAACAGACAGCAAACATCTCTTATAGCTCTGTATGAATTTGTGTTGTATTAATATGTGATAGAAAGCAGCAAAAGGGACACTGTTCTTGCAGCTGCACAGTATCAGAATACATTTTAATTATATAATTAATTAGAGTGTGTCTATCTGTGTTGAAACAGATGTACTGATTTGAAGAAAAGCAGAATAAGGAGAAGATAAGACCGACTTCAAGCAAAGTCAAATTATTCAGACTATTCATGCGTCCTTGTCATGGCCCACTAGAAGATTTGCTTGACTTCAGCATAACTGCAGTCAGAGTGCTCATCTCGTCTGCGGCATCACACCTTTTAAATCAGCACATCTTTATCCATTATTCACAGTGGTAGTCAGTGGAAATCTCACATCAACACATAGCTTATTTAAAAGTTGGACATTTTAGACTCGCACTGCTGCTGCTGCTGCTGCTGCTGCAGAAGTGTTCCCATCCATTTTGTCAGGTTGGAGTCTACCTCCGGTCACCTTGGTCTGAAACGAAAGCGAACAAACAAGAAGAGACAAAGAAAGGGGGAAAAAATGGGGAATATGATGAGGGAGAGACTGACTCCGAAGCAGACTTGTTGAGCTGAAGAACTTGTTCTTTCAGATGTTACTAGCTGTTCCATGAGACAGCGTGTTGTCTTCAGAGCCTTCGAGGGATGATGTGGAGAGGCAGGGGGGAACCGTGTATTTCTCAGTCTGTCCATCAGTGTCCGCGCGATTTTCAATACTCCACCAAAACATCTCTGCTCACCGGGAGTCACAACAAGTTCACGTGTATTTTGTCAGAATAGGAGGATTGGGATTATACCCAGCATAGAAATATATCATATTAAGAGAATATTGCTATATGTATCCAAACTAAATGCCAAGAAGGACATTTACCCTGTGACAAACGACTTGATGCCATTTTATCCCATCAGGGGCCGTTTGCAGCATCCTGAAGCAGACTCCGACCGTTCTGAGCTACAACTGTGTTTGTTAACAAGAAGCTGCCCAATTAGATTATATCTCCAGCCCCACTTGTCCACTTAGATTACACCAGGGCTTCTTGATTGTCCAACAAAATGAAACCCCTGACTGACTGACTAAGTCGCTGTGCACGAAATTGTCAGGAGCCGTGACCCGTCGGCGTACGTTTAAGTCCTGTTTGTGTATGTGTGTGTGTATATATGAGGGACACTTAGCTCCTGTCGGCTGCTGTCTCCAGCTGCCGTTCGATTTAATCATCCTGACGCACCAGGTGGGATGGAGTTAATCTCCCTGACCTGACCCAGAGAGGAAAAAGCGGTCTGCATTCGATTTCAGTTTATCACGTTAAACAAGGTGCCGGGAAGAGAGTTACAAGAGAGAGACAGAGAAAGAAACACAGAGAGAGAGAGAGATGATATCAAGGGCAAGGGAAGAAAAACCAGAACGTATTGTGCAGAATAAACATGGACTGTGCAAGTGAGAAAAACAAAAAAACAAAAAAACAGACTGCCTCCACATCAGCTGCTCACTTCTCCTGAATCATGTCGTGACTCATTCATTGGCCCTGTGTAGCTTGATGATTTGTACAGAAAGCCAAGAGCTCACCACTTGTTCCTTCATCAAAAGGTAAAAAGGAGTCACAAGTGCAGTGGCACCAGAAAAGGCCAAAGCATTTATGCATGCCCGTAAAAGGCTAAAGTTCCATCAACTGAAGGGGATAAATGGAAATGTCACTACAGTCTCATTGCAGGATTTGTAAACCTGACAGCTCCGGTTCGCGCCAACAGAGCAGTTAGACTGAGATAGCAACCATTCGTCCGCCGCTTCGCCTCCCTCAGATTTATGTTCATAATTCCACACCGCGCTTCTGTTCAATGCTAACACAGGAAGTTCTTTATGTAATAGTTTTCAAAGTGAAGGTGCGGAAGCGGGAGTGATGGATGAAATGACACTGGACCGACTCACCGTGCAGTTTGTCTTCCAGTCAGCAGGACACGCGCTCCGTCTGTCTTTGCACTCTAAGCAAACCTTTGCATTTACATATGGCTCATGCACAATGCTCCGCTGTGAAATACCTTGGGAAGGACGAGCATGTTTGACTACATGAAATAAACATGAGGAGAAAAAAAATTCATCTTGCAACTGATGTGTCAGCCATATCGAACTGGAGTTTTTGAATGGGTCAATGGCAGGACGGGCAGGAGTATAGAAATGGAAAGATGGACGATGTTCTCTAGCTTTTAATGACAGAGGTAATGACTTTGTTGGGGAAGATAATGCTGTAAGATGACAGTGAGAGGTTCTGACCGTCATGATCGTGATGATGGGCGTGAAGATGACAGCACATGATGCTAACGATAATGACTTTGACATGAACGCTCTTGCAGCTGAACAGTTTAACTCGCCTCTCTTATGTACGCTGTCTGCCGGTCCAATTGTTGCTGATGAAGGCTGATTGTAATGAGGTGAAACGGCTTGCTTCAGCTGTCCGAGGATGAGAGGAATGAATATTGAAGAATGAAACGAGTTAAACAGATCCTGATTGGAGTTTAAGTTCATTTGAAGCTCATAAACTGAAGAAAATATTTGGCAGGTGATTGGATGAACCATCTCTTCATCATGGTGAACATCAACCAATCAGATCAATGACACACATTCTATCTTTGATATATCTGATGCTAGTTAGCATCTATGCTAACATCAGTTATCACATCTCTACTGTTAAACTGCGAGTAGTTACTCATAGGATGGTGTGAATCACTGTGATGTTAAGGTGTATTGATGTATGATCTTGTGATGTTGTGATCTTGCGAGCCCAGCTGCCTCGCAATTAGAGCCATTTGGCAAGATTAGGTAAACTGGACAGGTGATAGTGGGAGACTGAAAAAACGATGACAATGACAAAGTAGCAATGAGTATTTTCTGGCAATTTTGTCTGTCTTTTGAGTGTAAGAACATTGAGCAGCGTTTATATTTGTATTCATATATTTCTCTGTGTCTTTAAACATCTTCTTAAAGGATCAGTGTGTAGGATTTAGTAGCACCTAGCAGTGTGAGCGAAAAACCAGCCAGTGTTTGGTCGAAAAACGTGGTTTGACATAGCGGCCTATGGGAAAGAGGACCCATGGACTCTTGTAGATCAATCAATACTCATTTTAAGGTAACAAATACAATGACAGTTCTAATATTCAGATGATTATACACGAATGATGGGACCTTTCTTTGTGGAGTTTTGCATGTTCTCCCCATGTCTGGGAGTGGGTTCTCTCTCTGTACTGAGGTGTGAATCTAAGTGTGACTGATTGACTGGCAATGTGTTTAGTGTGTACCCCGCCTCTCGACAGTGTCAGCTACTGTAGGACCGGCCCCACTCTCCCTGCAACCCTGCAAAACCCTACTACAGTGGATGGATATACACTAATGAAAACAGTGTTTTTTCTGCTATATTCTGTAAATAGACCCTTGAATCTTACACACTGGACCTTTAACAACAATGACTCTGTCACCACAATGTTTGCAGACTGTTTAAATTCTAGTTTGGTTTTCTGACATTTATGTTTTGTCAGTCATGTACAGACCAGTATAACAAATAGAGCTTAATAATTCACAGAAACGGCTTCAGTTACATCCAACACAATGTCAGTGTGTGTGTGTGTGTGTATGTGTGTGTGTGTGAACATCAAACCGCCAATTCTTAGCGTGCAGTTTGAGGTCACACTCTCTTCTAGGAGATGAGAGATGAAAAAAATCACAGCAGGATTCAGAGGCAGCAGACTTTCACATCCCTTCTCTCGGAGGGCCGCTTACTTCAGATGGTTCACTGTTGACACAGGAAAAGATGAAAAGATCTTTTTCTCCTTCAGATGGTGGAAACTTTTCCTGACATTTCTCTTGGTGACAACGCCTCTGCGACCAGCTGCAAGGTAGAATATTCTCGTTGAAATCCGTAATTGCGAGAAGAGTTGAGGAAATTAGAAAGTGGTGGATAACTGATTCCATCACACATTGCATGAAGGTGGATGAAGGTGGATGGAGGTGGAGGGCTTTGGCAGATTGAGTTTTACTGGGAGGTAGCCGTTGATATCCAAGGTCCAATCTTCCATTTTATGAAATTTTTCTTTGTCCTGACTCTTTTTTAATATCTTTCCAAATATTTTCACTCTGTCCAAGTGAGACAGGAGTTTCCCTTCCCAGGCGACCCGTTGACAGAAAGCTGGCTGTTGGAGGTCAACACTCCTCTGTAACGCATCCCAAACTACCCCGTAGACCCAGTGGGAGAGAGGTTCTACTAAGTACTAGTAAGCTAACAGTGGTGTCAATCTACCTGATAGTACTGTATCCACAGCTTTCAAGTGTTCATGTCACACCTACAGTATGGCCTGTAAACGTTCCACTGGGAGCCTTTTAATATGAGCTGAAATCCACTGCTGTTTTGTTTGAGGGGTTGGAATAGGAGACTCGGCTGGAGGAAAATATGTCACGGCGGGAGAGCGACGAATAGAACCGAGCAGAATACAATACAACAAGGTCTCACAGGTGTTTGTGAAATGACTAAAAACTCGAAACACATTTTTCGTGCGGTGAACAGTAATGATACAAACTTGATTTCCTGTACCAGGGGAGGGCTGCGATGCACAGACTGCACTCAGCGTTTTAGTCACGTGATGTTATATGGAGGTTAAATTCTAGCAAGTAAAAAGCCCGAGAGAATCAACACTTCACCCACGAGCCGGGAGGAAACGTGACATCAAGCTACTTCCTGCTTCTGATCTTCTGCGCTTTTGTGGTGTGACGATTGAGTTATCCGCTGTTCCATTTCCATTTCTTTACACAGCTCTGCCAACCCATGCATCCGTATACACATCCTTAACTCAATATTCATCCATAATTTAGACCCAGTAATCACGGTGAATGTGAACATATAACAGGGCGACAGTAAGTTGCTCAGTCCAGCTCGGATTGGAGTTTGGGCTGCTACCTCCTGGACATTGTTTAGAAGGCACTGAACCCCTACTAGTGCCTACTATATGGCAACGCCTCTGTAAAATGTAGAGGATCTATACCGTCAAACTGTTACCAGCCAAAGATACGTATAGCTTTAACCCATCTTACTTTTTCATACTCTGCAGAATCAGCGTGTTACAGGTGCATCTGTAGATATCTCATCAAAACTTTCTGTTGTAGCTTTTGTATTTTGTCTTCTCCTCACCGCAGATATTTCACTGTTGACATAAGAAGACATGAAACAATTTCTTTCCCGGGACAAAAATCCTCTCTGTCTGTCAGTTCTTGCCGCTGTGCGCAGCAGTGCCTCCGCATGTGAAAGACAGAAAACCTAGTAACTATATATTCTTTTTTAACCTTTATGTTGCCCAGACAATGTTGACAGAAAAAAAAACAAAAAAAAAAACATTGGCTTCTTTACAGCAATGTCCTGCCTTTTAATTCCACTGGAAGCTGCATGGAGCTTTCTGCTGTTTGACAGCTCGGAGGATGAAAAAGTTTGCACGTTTGCAACAACTGGTTGGTGATGTACAGGTCTGTGGATATAGACATATATATATATTGTTGCTCTGCTGTGGGGCCTGGCAGTGGTCACCATAGAAAGAGTGTCTCTTGATTAATTAGGATTAAAAGGATGTTAAGTATCTGCAAGAACGGGAAACACTCTGCTTTAAAAGAGAGAAAGAAGAAGCACTGCTGTTTTTATGTCTTGGTACAATGATGCTACTATCTAATACATAAATCTGCAACATTTATGTGATTAAAGCAGATTTAAATTAGCTTTTTTTTCAATATGCAACTATTTCTGCCTGTTTTGTTATTTGTTTTGCTTGTAGTGTCAGATGTTTACATTTTTAAATGCAGCTATCACTGCATATTTTCCATACATTATGGGTAATTACTTCTTAAAAGTGTGCAGGGTTGCAGACTCTGTAAAAAAAAAAAAACATTGAAGCCTCTCAAAGCCTTTAAGCACTTGCTGATTGTGCAGTGGCACAGTTCTAAGCCCTTGTGGACTCAGCAGGAGTCTGTGCATCAGGGTTTAGCCTGTCTGGTGTAACCAAGTAATGTACTGCCAAGCTATCCAGGGTGTATCCTGGCCTCTACGAGTGCCCGTTGCATGTTGGGACAGCGTTAAGCGTGAATGAACGAGATATATTATTGTAGACAGGTTAGTAGTCGCTGTCCGTGGTGCTGAAGTTCAGTATTAAAGTCCCCGTGAAGTCTAACGTGTCATTTCCTGGTAAATGATAAAAAGTTGTTGATGACTCATCCTGCACTCGGGGCATATTCAAGTTTTGGATGCAATGAAACGCTTTCTTGGTTATGCCGCCGGAGTGGAGTGATTCCTGTTTGATAGTCTATGAGGGATTCTGAGGGCTGCTACATGCATCCATGGCCGGGCCTCACTGATTACTGTACAAAAGCACAACTTTATAACTTCGTCAGTGATTTGGGTGAAACTAGATCAGATTTTGTACAGAATATATTTGATGGATTTCCCTCTGATGTCCTCCGGCTGCCCAGCTTCAACTCTGTGAGATTGTACGGGCGTAACTTTAGTCTAAAGAATTGCTAAAGTAGCTAATCGTTTATTGCCTGCTGCTAACGTTATCTGCTGTTAGTTGGAAACAGAGCCGGGCTCAGATCGAGTTCAGGCACAGTCTCTGAGACCAACAGCAAGTAGCACTCTGCTTCCTGTTTCATGGAAACTTTAATATTTAATACGTCTCAACTGTCTTATTTACTCGATCTAGCTTTCAGATTAGAATTATCCCCATGTTTGTCTTCAACAATCACAGTAGTCTGAGTTGTGTGCAAATGATGTTTGACTGCCCATGTGTTTAGCTGTCTAATGACGCTTTTAAATCCACAGATCCCACGTGTCCTCTTCATATTCCACCATGTTCCTACAGTAGTTCCAAACAGACAAACTCTGAATGCGGCCTTTAGCGTTTTTTTTTGTACATTTTGCTGCCATTGTAGTTTCTCCTTCACGCTGGGAAAGAGAGGGTGAGGCAACACGGACACTCCTTTAAATGAAACACCGACTCGAAGATTAAATTGCTGACTCTCTGCTTTAAAGGAATTTTGGAGGTGTTAAACGTCCACAATGGCTGAACGACGCGGGGCCCGCAGCGCTCGTTACCCTTGAGGATAATGTGTTGTTGCAGTTTGTACACAGTTCACAGTGATGTGGATGTAAACGCCTTCAAATTAAAGCCGCACCTCGTGATCATTGTTCTGTGTCAAACACAAATCTTTACACGTTACACTCTGAATCTCTGCAGATGACTTCAGGTTGCAGAGTTTAATATTTCATGTTCAGCTAAACAGCCTATGCAATGTGGTGGTTAAAGGCAGACTTGGTGCATTTTTTCAGTTGCAAACCTGCAAGAGCAAGCAAAATGTGTAAAAATGCGTAGGCTACGTTTGACTACAGCCCTGCGATATTGATCCACATGGGACACTTCTACACTTTTTGTGTATGCTGGGATACGCTGCACCCCCGACCCCCTATCCCCACCCTGAGTGACTCTGAACAGGGATCGTCTGGGTGTATGTAGGATGGATGGATGGATTTGTGTGGTGAGCAGGAGAGCATTTCTTGGTTTCATGTCACTTCAAGCGACATCGGTCACCTTATGATCACCCAGCGACAGGGGAACCAAGAAATAAGTCATGATTTGGTGGATTTCAGTGTTGCAAGCTTTCATCTTTTTGGCTACACTTGGCCTCACACACACACACACACACACACACATACAAGCCCACTAGACAGACTCTGAAGAGAAAAAAAAAAAAAACTAGGGCATCAAAAGTCCCGAAGGCTTTGAGCTACAATTTTTTTATGCATAATCAGGAGAGAGGAAGAGGAGAAGAGGGGAAGAGATAGAGAGAGAGGATGCTGTAATTAAATTAGTGCATAAAGAAAGTGATGAGGAGAACATGAGACAACATGGATATCAGCTCTGTCAGAACAGAACAGAACCAGACTGGAAGCACCAGACTTGAGAACAGAGCTGATTGTAGAGACTGTGTCCTGTTTTTCTTCTGAAGAGTGTTAAAAACACACACGCACAGCCTACAGTTCAGCCGGTGTCAACGGGGAGGAGAGTAAAGAGATAGAGGAGGAGGAGGGTGAGAGAGAGAGAGAGAGAGAGAGTGCATGCAGACAGACAGAAGTTCTTCCTCCCTCTTCCTCCTCTGCTGCTCTTCCATGAGGAGAGACTCATCCATCCAGTCTGGAACCTGTGTGGGGGAAAATGCTTTTTCTTCAGGCTATCTTGAAGAGAAGGCTCCTGCAGAAAGGTAATCACACTCATTAGTTCGCTGTGATCAACCTGAAGCTCTCTTTCCCCTCTGCAATGCTGCCATCGATCATCGTTGATTGATTTGATCTCTTTTTGTTTCTCACTTTATAGTTATGCCAGTCACCACTGAGGCACAGAAAGTGGCGTTTCTGTGCGCGTGTGTGTGTCCGAAAGGTCGATCGGACCTCCAAAAACAGTTTACATCGCGCTTTGCGTGTTCAAACTTATAAATAACCATCAGTACTATAATATTTTTACAAGGACTTGGCGTTTAAAGCCGCTGTGCGTGTTTTCAGTGCTGTGCGCCTCGTATTTGTGAACACTGATGTAGTATTGGAACTGTTTGTCTTGTATCATACCGACATAAGGACGTGAAGTGGCCGCGCGTTATTTCATAATACAGTTTCAGTGACATTTCTGCGCTAAATGTTGTATTTAATCGCGTATTTAAGTACTTTTGCAAAGACGTCTGCCTGATCTTTGCGACTTATGGTGACACGATGGAGTTCATTTATTAAACTATTCGGGAATTTCGGGGTTAAAGTCACTCAGTTACGAATTAGTGACCTAATCGAGCGTTTTATGTGGCACACGGCAAAAATGGCTATAAACCGATGTGGATGGATGGTTATTGAGTTTTAAAGTTTTTAAATGGCGCTTTATGTGATTTCGTCTTCTATAATATCTGATATTCTTTTTTAGAACAATGTGGTGTGACTATGAGAGCTAAACTGTCCTTTATTTTACTTTCCTAATTCATTTCGAGCATATTTTCTCTCTGTGATCGTATCTTATGGTTTCTGCGCATGTGGCACTGCTCCAGTCGCTTCTGTCTGTGTTTGCAGTACAGGGATGTGCAGTTTCTTGCTCTTCTTCCTCTTCTGCTGTTTTATTTATGAATTTGGGGATCTCTCGCTTTGAAGTGCAGCCTGGAGAGACGCAGTGGAAAAGGAGGCAAATGGGGACAAAACGCCGCCTAACGGCCTGTCAGGGCGCACTGCAGCCCGTCCTGGGGTTACTATCATAATAACAACAACCTGAACACCCGAGAGGAAGAGGAAGTGCCAGTTGAAGCTGCCACACAGTGCAGGGAGATAAATCACTGTCATATTTAGGGCATCCATCTGGTGTTAATACTGTGGAGATATTTCTGAGAAGTGTCACAGTTCCACCGCCAGATCAGTGTGAGAGAGTATCCGAGTAACTTGTGACAGCTGAAGAGAACAGATCTGACAGTTTACTGCAGCGGGTCAAAAAAAACCTGTCACTTCCACAATCACTCCATCTGCAACTTCATCACTGTAGTGAACGTAACAGCACAGATAAGGACTGCAGAGTACACCTCACATATCGACTGCGTGACATTTAGGAGATGCTCTCTTCCGAGTTGACAGGAGAACGACGAGCTTCGCTAAAAATCAGTGACATTATAATAAAAAAAGGTCAGAGTTCGGAGTCACGCAGCCGGGACGGCACAGAAAGTTCAAATCTGTCTCCGAGCCACAAAAGAGGTCTGGGACGTGACCCGTGCATCACTTAACACAACTCCTGGGTTAGCTGTCATAAATGTGACTGTGACTGTTTAAACACAGTTAAATGAAGCTGTTACTTTAATGTGCTTTTTCTTACATGACAGCCTGATAATCAGTATTTGAGAACGATGCCATGAAGTGAAATTTGCTCTCTTACTTCATTAGAATGAGCGGAGACAATTAACTGAGCTTCAAACATCAGTAAAGATCCTATAATGTCGAAGGTGAGATTTCCATTTGTTCTTTTGATTACGAAGCAGGTCTAGGTGCAATATGAATGCTGTGAATGTATCAAAACCATAGACTGTATGAAACATGGATGCGGGCTCTGCAAGGTTTCTAAAGAGCCCTCGTGAAGCTCACAGAGCGGCCTGGTATTCTTGGCTCCATACTATTTGAAAAATGGGCAAAGATGTGGAGCGTGGGTGGAAGTGAGGTGAGCTGAATGACACCTCGTTGCTCAAACAAGCCACCTGTAACAGCACCCACCTGTCAATCAAATGATATATGCGCTGTAATGTCAGATGATTAAACCCTGTATGAACATTATTTTACTTCCCTCTCCGAGTACGGAGGTCAAAGTTCAGGAGTAGGATCAGAAGGTCAGTTGTTCTTTGCCACTTAAGTTGTCACCATGTTGCTTGTTGAGTGAGACGTGATCCTTTGTTCAGTCTCAGAAAACACCAAGTCCCTGTAGTCACTCTCCAGTCCCCGCTGTAGCTCTGCTTTGTAGTGCTGCAGGGGCTACAGGTTGCTGCAGGTGACTTTTTCTTTTTTTTTTTTTCAAAGTCTCTCTGAAGCTTAATAACTCCAAGACCTGCAGGTTTGCCTGTGAAGTTACATCAAACCCATTACACTGAACCTGAGGGAATAACTAACCAATGCTGGCTTTGAAAATGGCGTCTCTTCAGCTCTCCAGCTGATAGTTATTCTGAGATTAGCCCCCCGTCCACAGGGAACCTCTCGCTGCGACACCACCTGCTATGCTTACTCTTTCACAGAGAATCTGCAGCTTCCAGAGGAACGTCTCAGACCTAAAGGTCCAGTGTGTCAGATTTAGGTCTCTGTTGACAAAATATGACAGAAATGAAATATAATATGCATAACTAAAATTAGTGTAAAATCAACTAATCAACCTTTTATGTCTAGAGTTGGTCACGTTGCACTGCCATGTTTCTAAAGTAGCCCAGAATGGACAAACTAAATACACGCCTTGGTAGTTTTCAAGCTGAATATCTTCATGAGTAATTGTAATTCAGGAAGAATGAAAACTGAGAGTACGGTTGCTTTTATTTATGGAATCAGAATTGATATATTTGTACTATTAAACTCATGCTTGAGAATGAGAAAAGAGACATTTTTATGCAGCACGGAGAGCATGGAACATTAAGAATTGAAAATAATAACTAATATTTGAAATAATGAGCAACATAATAAATATTTTCTTTCATGTAAATGTTGAACTTTGCTTTTTATTCAAATATTTTTGACCACTAGAGAGCAGAAAGTGACTCCAGTCTTAAATCCACCATTTCAGCCATTGTGATTTCTCAGAAACAGAACAAACACACATCCTGTTGAAGACCTCCTTCTGAGTGCAGGTGTCAGTGTTCACCTGTGTCAAATGTGGCTAGTTTAGCAATCATCTCCTCCATATAGGCAGGAGATAATTACACACACTTACACTAGTGATTAAAATGTGAATAAATACACAGTGTGTATCTATGTATGGACATGTGATATGTAACCGTGAAACCGTTTTGCATGCAGTCAAATATTCATGAATGTGTTGGTTAGTTGTTTTCATTTTGTTCTACAGTTTCGCCTCAGCACTGAGTAAATCTGTGAATTGACAGCAGGACGACAGTGGTTGCGCTTTGCGGTTGAGTCGTACGCTTGAGACGAGCTGTTTAAATTATTCAGCAGCTGAAATGGGCTGACTGACGACTGGGCTGGACTGTCCAACGTGCTGAGCCTAAGAGGGGAGCGGTGATCACTAATATGACTTTAAAATTATGTGCAGGAATTGAATCTTTTTTTGAGTATGAATCCTTCTGGATAGTCACATCTTTAAATGACTGCCCACTACGTCTTCATCTCGCCATCGATCTCCATCTCTTTGTCTCCTTCATCAAAGTAATGGCTCTCCCATCCTTCCCTCACACTTCATCTGTTCCCCTCCGTCACATAACCTTTGTCTGTCTGTCATCGCCAACAGTATCACAATTTATACTCCCAATTATGTAATTTCATCCTGCTGACTATGATGAACACTATTCGGTTACATTATACAATATGAATGTGGTTGTGGTGGTGGTGAGGATACAGACCTGATGCTTGATGCTGTAGATTCGAATGTTTAAATCAGAACTTCTTTTAAAGCATACGGAAACATTTTGCCTAAATCTGTCGCCGTCTCTCTCGTTCTCCTGTTTTTGCTCTTTCTTTTCCTCTTTTTCCACCCATCCCAATGTCTCCCCTCTCTTCCTGTCTACCCTCTTTTTTTTTTAATCTCCTTCCTCCCTCTCTCTCCCTCCGTCGCCCCTCTCAGCAATGCAGATGTGCTTTCTTTGATTTTGTCACCAGAGATTAATTAGCACTTTATTAGGAGTCCTATTTATACCTCCAGCCGAGCGAGGGTGGAGGGGAGATGAAGGAAAAAAAGAGCAAGAGATGGAAGAAAGTGGAGGGGAGGGGAGGAGTGTGAGACTGATAGACTGAGGCAGAAATTGAGTCAGGAAAATATGAATCTGGAGAGATGGAGGGAAAAGAGAGAGAGAGAGAGAGAAGAGGGCCAAAAGTGAAAAAATGGAGGGAAGGAACAAGTAAGATGAAAAGACAAGTGCAGAAATAGTCAATAGAGACCAGGAAAGAGACGGTGCAATAAAGAAAGAAAGGTATAAAAGGATATAAAGGGATAAAAGGCAACAGGAAAGAGACAGATAGACAGGGAGAGGGGATGAAAGAGGGTAAGAACAAGTCCTCCAAACTAAAATACAAAAAGATCACTAACACCGAGGACTCAGGATGTGAACCCCATGCTCAGGGGTTCCTGTGATAAAGTACTTCTGACAGTAGTAAAACCAGAGAACATCCGGGCAGCATCATATAGAACCTATCATATGAACAT
The DNA here is from genome assembly GCA_036365135.1 of Miichthys miiuy. NCBI lineage: Eukaryota > Metazoa > Chordata > Actinopteri > Sciaenidae > Miichthys > Miichthys miiuy. The sequence goes on from CM071604.1 coordinate 28,769,245, forward strand.
ATATTTGAACAAACGACCATTGCTGTCATTTTCTCCTGCGATCTCAGTCTTGGCAAGATGGACTGGAGTAAGGTGGGAGGTGAGGAGAGAGAGAGCGAGATGAAGGGATATGGGTGAAAGATCGTGAGAGTGAGACAGAACATGAATAAAAAGGAAAGAAGTGGGAGGAGAAAAGGAAAGAAAAAGAGGAGGAAGATGGCGTGATGAGAGATGGGTGAGAGAGCTGAATTAGCATCTGAATAATGTCGAGGATGGAGGGAAATGATGGAGTGAGAGACGGTGGAGAATGACAGAAGATAAGAAGAGGAGGAGAAAGAGAGACGGGATGACGACCACCAGAGGGATGCTGGAGATCAGCGTGATGAAGAGAGAAAGAGTGATGATGCAGGGAATAAACTGATCCGACCTATGAACCTGTGAAAATATGGATTGCTGAAAGTGGAAAATGAGAACATTCCCTCTCTGTGACACTCAAAACTTGCAAATCCCTGCAAAGTTTTAGGCTTTGAGAAAAAACTGACAAAAAGTAGAATCGAAGTAGAACAGATGGACAACCACCATGAGCTGGGCTCTGCTCAAGGTTTCTGCCTCTTTAAAAGGAGGTTTTCCTTGACACTGTCGACAAGTGTGTGCTCACGGTGGGAAATGTTTGGTCTCTTTACTAATCAGTTATTTCCAGTGTTTCTCTAAAACTTCCTGGAAACATCATCTTCAGAAATACTTCACGCCACTGTGAAAGGGGCTAGCAATTACAGTTTCTTAGTGGTTGTCATAATCTCCATCTCAGAACAGTTTCCTCATCTTTTTGTGTAAGAGCAAGTCGAGAAACTTTTTTTTCTGTGAATATACCCTTTGTTATGTCTTGTTAGCCAGTAGATGCTCAAAAGTTGTTGTCAAACCGTGTTGCATAGCAACCGGGGTGATGCAACCCTCCGCTGAGCACTTGCCTGCTGTTGAGTAAGTTGTCCACAGCTGAACAACGCGCTCATCAAGTTGAGCTGGAGATCGCATTCAGGTGCAGAAGATGGTAGTCATTATAAATCTGAGATGGAGCCGAAATACGTGCGTTTCGGTCAGAATGTGTTGTTTCTTCCAGGCGCTCAACGTGGATGTTAAAAGTTTTGTGAAAGTCGTTCACAAGCAAGGATGAGGCGAGGTTCAGCACTATGTGAAAAACTGCAAATACTCAAAAGGTTTATTCATTTCACCATGAATACCTGTGACCACGGGCTCTGGAACACACAGAAAACCATTGTTCATAGTTTGTTGCTGCATCTACAAACGCAAGTTTAGACTTTACAATGCAAAGAGAAAGACACCGTGTCCTCCGGGACAAATTAACACATTTCAAAGCATGCCACCTGGACTGGAAGAAGATTGTACATTCTTCTTCTTCTTCTTCTTTTGTAACTTTAATGGCTGATAGCACTCACACTTAGCTTGCTTTCTTATTGGCTTGCCTGGTTTCAGACTGCTGAATCAAAGTCCGTATTTCTGATTCATTCAGCAGCTGTGAAGGACAAGAATTTAAGATGAATACAGTGGATGTTTTAACCTGAAGGATGGAGCTACAAACATCTCACAACCTTTAGAACCTACAGGACAAAGTATTTAACACCAAATAAAGTAGAAGAGTTTCATTGTTTGCCATATAACATCACTCAAAGATGATGTTTGGCGGTTGATACAAGATAATATATCTTTTAGAGATTCATATGTACAAATTGGCATGAATTCAGCTTGTTTGATTTTCAGTCAGTTGTGAAATTCACAGCTATGAATCCACAACAAGAAGCCTGGAGGGAAACTCTATGGGTCAAACAATGAAAGAACACTTACTACTAAATCAAATATTGTAGAGTAGAAGTTTAAAGTAACAGGATTTGGCTAAATGCCACCATCATATTGAGATATAACTGAAGGAGTTCTCCAAATTCTTCAGACGACTTCAAAATGCTACCCATCTGTCAGGAAGCTGCAGAGGACAGTTAGTTTCAAGAGGGTGGCAGAGATGGTGAGGACTGGCTTCAGGTTGTACTTTAGGAACAAACAACAGAAGTTGCATTCATTTCTTATGTACATCAGCAGCAATTTTCTCTTTGATGCTGCCGTGATGCCTGGCTAGAAGTACTGAGAGAGAACAAGCCAAAGAATGATAGACGGCAAAAAGAACAGACGATAAAAGCAGAGCGAAAAGCAAGAAGACTGAGAATCGTGATAACGCAAAAAAAAAAAGCAAAGAGACATTTGAGAAAAAGAAACATGGGATAAAAGGCTTAGAGGAGAAGAAGAAAAAACAGCCGTGAGGACAGAAGAGAGAAGGAGTAAAATAGAAATGAAAGGATGACGAGGAAAGAAGAGTGACAGCGGCAGAGAGGGGTAAAGACTGGAAAAATGACGGAGAGGTTAAAAGAGGAAAAAGTGCCTTCAGGACATGAGAAGGAGCGAAACAGAAAGAAGGAGGTGAAACTAAATAAGAGTGAAATGAAAGGGAGGGAGAGCGAGAAATTGAGGAAATGATGGCAGGTTGTGTTGCATGTTGAGGGTAAAGGATGAAGGCAGTGACAAGTGGCAGTGTTGTTTGGTGGTATGAGGCAGATAAGGGCCTCGGCTGACGTTTTCAAGAAGCCCTTTCAGAAACCTTTACAAAAAAAAACGTTCTTTGGCCTTTCTCAGCTCGCTTAGTCTGCTGCCAGCGACAACAATGAATCCACAGAAAGAAAAAGGAAAAAAAAAACAGCCAACAAATAAAAGCTGAAAGAGAGAGGGACAGAGGGAGAGAGAGGGGGGGACAGACAGAGAGAAAGAGAGACAGACAGAGGCTTCACACTTTTGGTACGCTGGCCTCATTATGTCAAGGCAGGGTTACAGGAGAGGAGAAGGGGAAAGAAGACAGACAAAAGCGGCAGAGTGATATTTAGAAAGAGAATGAAATAAGAAGTGAGAGACAGACGGGACGAGAAGGCTAGAAGGACAGAAAAATGTATGAAATGATACTTTACGCTATATTATGGGGTAAGACAATAGATATTTAGAGAAGAGTTCCTGCTTTACTTTTTGACTTGTCATTACGAAGTAAATGCTGATTGCACAGTGTAATGGTTATAGGATAATGACGCCACCCCCGTTAAGATTGGCTCCCTATAAGCCTCGCTTTCAGTGTGCAGTTCTGCCTGCCATGGGGTGCAACATTTCCCAGCAAAGCGAAGGTTTGATTCACAATCCATGTATACCAAGCGAATGAACAAACAAATCATTTTTCTCCTCATGTTTTCTTCGAACATTAGCACCACTCGCCTCTCCACCCTGACGCCGACCCCTGCTTTAGTTACTTGTTTATGCGAAACAATACATTTACTCAAACTGCGTTATTGCTTTGCACATCATTACAATATATTTTGCCTCTGCAGCAAGCACCATTCTTTCTTCTCTGTTTGTTCCAAAGAGGCGTTGATCATTCCTACGTCGAGGTATACTCTGAGGAATAAGAGAAAGCGATCCAGTCTTTGCAAACAGTGGTGCACGACTTGGAAACGCTAGGGGGGAAAGGTGAATCTGTTTGCATTTTAACACCTGAGGACTACAGAACAAGGACTAAATAATTGCGCTGGTTGTTTGTTCAAATGTCTTAACTGACCGATGATTACACTTCTTGACAAGAGATGTTGTCTCTGAGAATCAAAGGTGGAAGTACTGGGACATTTAATAGTGCTGAAAAACCAAAGCGTCTGACTTTGACATTGTGTTAACCATAAATACATTGCCCTAATCTTTGCCTAAACTTGGCAAAATACAAACAAATGACTAGATTTTGTTAAGGTGACATCCATTTTGGAGGGCATCAACAAACTCTTGCCCTGAAGACCCTGAAGACGTGGCGGTATGCTGGGATGGGTTGTTTTGGAAGACCTATTTTGTTGCTGCTAGTTGAGGAAGGGGCATGATTCTGGTTTCAAGTAACCATTGTTGACTGCTGGGAAGCAAACTTTGGTCTTTTGTGGTGGAAATGGAAAATGTCTTTGCCCACATGTCCACCCTGTCCTACTTCTTCCTCTGCTCATTATACGCACACAACTACAAGAGGTCGCTTGTAAGGAAAATGCGAACAGAAGCCTTTGCCAGTGTTGGTGTTAGTTTTGATGCAGCCAATTCATTGATCATGAGACATTCAATGCAAAAACAAAGACTGGAAAAAACCTAAAATTTAGTTTAAAAATGTCTGGAGTAATGTTTTTAATCTGGAGACACCTCTTTGATAAATTCAGTTCTACAAAGAAACCTCAGTGATGCTTCATGCTGTTTCTTGTATGCAGCATCACACATCATTTCCATAATCCACCATCAGGTCAGCGTGTGTTCCACACTCACTGATTATTTTGCATAACTCATAAGAACACCAAGGGTGAAACATATCTGAGCGTCAGTGAAAAGTCTGCAGTGCTGTATTTCCTCAGCTTTCTGGAACTGGCGTGATTGTTGACCTGTTTGAGAGGCAAAATAATATGATGCATATGATTTCTAATCAGAGTGACCTTGTTGAGTAGTAGAAGAAGTAGTCTACGGGGATTCAAGACTTGGATGAAATGAGTAAAAGCTAATTAATGGAGTGAGAAAATCATAATACAGTGCTGCAAATGAAGCAGGAAATGGAGCCATTGGTTTATGGTCATCAACTTTTATAGAGAAAGTTTAACTGAACACTGTCTTGATGATGAGGGTACAAATATTACACAACGGGGTGAAAAAAGTCCAGGGATGAGAGATGCATGAGATCTCGACATGTGGGTAACACCGAGGTCTTAACAGGTCCGTCTGCATATCTTTTGCATGCACCGAATGGGTCCTGTATGCACATACCTTTGTAATTGTCCAAGGAGTGTTTGCATGTGAAGGAAAGGGTCAAGGCATACAGGAAAGAGAGATCGTGTTCAGCAGGATAGCACTGAAAATAAGAAAGTGTTGACAGTGCAAATTTTCACAGCAGAAGCTTCTCGTCACAACTTCTAACCCTGTTGGTCTGATTTCACACTGTTGATTCACTTGCACTGGTTTTTCGTCATCAAAGTGCAGCTCTTTACCCATCATCATTGGCAGGAAGCGCACGGTTGGCAACCATTGTGAAGCATGCATTAAAAATCATAAAACAATATCCAGGCTGGCAAAGCCGTGTGAGCACGGCTCGAAGAAGCCATTGGCCGACAAAGAAGGACAGAATAACGTCTTGTTTATCCACTAAGCTGGCATTAAGTTAGGCTTGCATGATCATTTCTGCTCATACGCTACTGAAGCGTTTCATCACTTCCATTTATCTTGCTAACAATCCATGAAAATCCACTAATGACATCTCCCCTAGTACAGATTGTGTTCTGACTGAAATTGACTGGTCTCAGCTCAACACAACAGCATCTGTCATTTGTTCAAATGCTACCTTTTCCCAAAAAGCGACCTCTTGTGGTAATGCGATGCTAATGTGTCTTTTCTCTGAAGCAAAGGCCGAAGATTTAAGTTCTATATTGGTTTCTATTCACCAAGTCCACAAACTTTTCCCGAACCTATTCAAATAAGAGGCATCTAGACTTAAAGAAAAAAAGTGTGAAAACAAAACAAGGCACTGAGGCGTTGGCAGAGTGTTGCATCAGGTACCAGAAAGACATGAAACAAGATCCAGGAAGTCCAGTTTAATATAAAGAACCATTAGTTTGAAGACTTGTCAGAGAAACACACCGCTTTGATAGAGGTCTGTTTGTCGATTGTCAAACAGAATGCAACCAATGCTCCTACATTTATGTGACATGAATGGAATAATTTACCAATTACCACAAGAGCAACATAACGGTGTCAATCAGCTTTGGTGGTAAACAGGATGCCCAAAAGCTGCACAGTAGTACGGTATAGCATTACCATGTATGATATATGTTGGTAGTGTGTATTAGTAAAAATCACCAGTTTCTTTGTGTCATTATAGTTCTCTGTGTGGAACATCCATCCTAACAAGGAACAATGAGAGAGAGAGAGAGACAAAAAAAAAAATCCTTTCTGCGTGTAATCCAAACTTGGCAGCCTGAATCCAGCAGGAGGGAGGAAAGAGAAAAGGCGATATAAAAGAGGAAGAGCAGTGGGAGAAATGAGAGAGTGAATTATGAGCGGAGTGACAGGTAGGGTAGCTGGCACGGCAGAAAGCTGTGATTCCACAGAGGAAAGAGCGGAAAAACAGATTTGGGGTTAATTTGCATTTCAAACTCACCCGACATCGAGCCCGCGATACCGAAAACCTGCTGATTTGCACTCCTCTCCTGTCTCTACTCTCTCATTCCATCTCTACCTCCATTTTTCCTGATTTAATGCAGATTCTTTTTTTCTTTTTCTTTTTTTTTACTATCTATTTTCTATCTCTCTTGCAAATTGGTTTAGTCTTTCGGCATGCTTCATTATTTCAATCTCCATGTGTCGTCTTCTCTGTTTCTCTCCTCAAACGTTCTTTCTTTGTTCCTTTCTTTCAGTCCTCTTAATTGCCAATGTTTTCCTTCTCTTCTCTATGTTGTCTACATCCATCCGAGTCGCCTCCTGGCTTCTCTTTGTCTGTCATTAGTTTAATGATAAATGTAACGATAAGTACTCTTGAAGAATTCAGATTGTGCATGGTGGCTGACCAACTTCTGGTTCTTATGTCACTGATTACTGAAGTTATTCTCGTTTATCACCAATGCTAATTGACATTTGCTTAATTTAATAGGAAATATGAGTAGACCTGTATTGATAAGAGATCCATAATGCTTTATTGCTCTCTGTCCCCATTTTTCTTTTTACTTTATCCATTTTTTTTTAATCTATAATCAAACATTTTCTATCAGATGTTCTTTGAGATTTTGGGTGATTGGCCGACTTTGATTGTGGTGCAATGCAGCGCTTTTTCCATATTTTGGAAATCCTTCTTGTTTCCTGTCTCATTTCCCTCCTCTTCTTCTTCCCTCGTACAGTGTAGCAACCGTATTTTTTCCTGGTTTTCTTTCATTCAGTCCACTCTCCTTTTCTGACTTTCTCTCTCTCTTCCTGTCTTCTGTTTTCGCTCAGTTGTCCTCTTGTTGATGTCAGACAGTTTCTTAGTTCTCCATCTGTCCTCATTTGTGTCCTGCAGTGCAGAGTGCTATTAGAGTGATAGAATGAAGACGCACAGCAGGGGGAGGTATAGACTTAGTGAGAAAGAAGCCGAGGGAAGTAAAGGCAGTGAAAAATAGGTAGAGTTAAAATGAGGCAGAAAGGCAGTGAGGTGATGTGATGCTCATAACAAACATTAAAGCAACGTTATCGCCTCACTATTTCGGCTCAACAGGACATGATGGGATTTTTTTATACCTTTGATTTATTGACTTGAATTATATTGATAACCTTCAACCCAATACTTGGCATTAGTGTGAGGAACTATGAACCGCTGTGAACCCAATTACTAATATTACAGCTGTGTGAACACAAAATAAACAGATGTTATTGTAAGGATTGCAAAAAAACAGATCAGTAAGATGCTGAAAGTACATCATGATGATATGACATTAAGTCACACACCGCCAATTATTTCACTGATTTTATTGAAACTGGATCATATTTTATACATTCACAGAGTTTTCTGGGAACTGCTGTCAACTGTAGCTGCTGTTAGCTAATGTTAGCTCAGTTCGTTAGTCGGGCTGCCCAAACTGTGAGCTCAGAGCACCGGGAGAGTGTCAGTGAAATACTCATATTATATTGTACATATTTCACATGGGATAGATTTTATTATTTTGACATGAAATGGTTATTGCGTGTGGCATTTTAAGTCTGTGGAAACATTTCACCATGATTATATTGATATGCATGTTTTGCATCCCCTATAGTGCTAAAATAATTTTATACATACAGCGTATTTTTGACTGTGTGCAGATCACACACTAATGTGTGTGTGTGTGTGTGTGTTTGAATGTCTGTCCTTGTCTAGACACCTAGACGAGTGTGCATAAGTCTGCTTAACCAGCTGCCTCCTGTGGTGTGTGTGTGTGTGTGTGTGTGTGTGTGTGCGCGAGTGCATATGAAGGGGTCGCTCCATGTGTCTGTGTGCATGTGTGTGTTTCCTGCACCGAGCCACAGGAGGCCATCATTTGCCACTTCAAAGTACTTACCCATAATCCTCGGAGTGTGGATTCATTTGCACTCGAAACTCACAGAACGAGGGGAAGGGAAGAGGAGAGGAAGAGAGGGGAGAGCAAACGAGACAGAGAGACAAGATGAGAAAAACTCTGACCGTGTGCAACATAAAATGTGATCTCAAGTTGGTCTCGAGACTCTGGGTGTGTGTGTGTGTGGGTGTGTGTGTGTGTTTGGATGAGCAAGCTGACATAACTCATTTTCCTGACTGCTTATTTTGCCACCCTCTCATTCCTCTAGCCGCTCTCATGCTTTTTTTTTTTAGTTTTTTTATTTCGGAGCTTTGAGGAAAGCTCTCGCAGGGATGCCCAAATACACACTCACTAATGCAGTACACACACACACACACACACACTTGGCCAATCCACTCACATACACACAAATGTCCACAACAAACAAATATACATGTATATATTCATGCATAAAACACACTTGTTGAGACAGTAGCGGAGATGCACAAACATGCAAATGCACACACACACACACACACACACACACACAGACTCACAAATGAATGCACAAGCTAATCTGTCTCAGCACACAGATTTTAAGAGTAGTGAGTTTATTTATTTATTTTTTGGTCTCTAAAGACGAGCGCTGACTTTCCATCCTCCTCTGACAAACTTCACTTTCCTGCTGCCTCTCCCACTGTGTGTGTGTGTGTGTGTGTGTGTGTGTGGGTGATATACTGCCTTCAAAAGTGGCAAAAAAAAAAAGTCTTCAGTCACTCTCTACACGTTGTAGGTCTAAAACACATTTGCCAAAAATCAAGGTGACAGTGTAGGGTGTCTGAAAAGTTCTGAGTTTGGTTCCCGTCCAGGACTTTGTATTCGTGTCATTCTCTGTAAATAAGAAGCTGCCACAAAGTCATCTTCAGAAGAGAAGAGAAACTCACACCAGTTTCAAACCCCTCGAAGCCTCGGAGCACTTGTCCGGCCAGAAGAAGGAGAATAAAAATTGTGTTTGTTATCTCTGCGACTTCAGGCTTGTCTGACAGCCCACATACAACAAAACTACAGCGTGGAGTCTTATGTGATTTTCTGTTGCATGCAAACACAGAAAAAAAATACAGAACTTAAAGATTTTTGGCTGCTTTTTGATTAGGCAGATCGTATCAGAGTTTACTTATCAGCTGTAGACATGGTGGTTTTCAGCCAAGTCTTGATAGATTATGCAGCAAAGACCCTGCCGGAGTCTGTAAGTTACACTGTTACCATGTATTATTTATGGTTGACACAAGTTTTCTGGGGTTATGATGAAAGTATTCAGAGTCCAAAACTAAAACCCCCATCAGTAATAGAACTTGCTGTGTATACCAGCTTAGTATTTAAAGAAGCAAAAGTACATCGATGTATTTTTTTTCTTCAGTTTTTACACAAACGCCACAACAAAATAATTTCTTTAAACTCAAACAAAACACCAATTTGCATTTTTCGTTATTTTGTTAAAACTCAGGTGATGTGACAAGAGACTTAACATAGAGTAATTATGACTTCAAGATGGAAAACAACTGGGAGACGTAAAAAGATGAGAGCGTTCATCTTGTAAAACTTGCATTTGATGCATTTGGCAGATGAATGTTTGTTCCTCTAAACTCACTGATGTATCTTCAGCAGCCTGATTGTCTAACTGCTGATTGTACTGCAGATTTGTTCAACCTCCCAGATGTCACAGGCAAGTTTTACCTTAAAAAAACAAACACTGGAAACATCTTGACGAGACATCCTGCTACCTTTTGATTTAAGGTTAAAAAAAGGTTTACTGAGCTCTTTTCTGTATTTTCTGGCTCACATCTACCAGCATTGGTAGTTAGATACAAGTTGAGCATCACATAAAGTGGAAATTTCTCATACCATGATGTCAAATAAAAAATCTAAATAAAAACTAGTTGTGACGCAATTTTCGGAAACCGTCAGCTATAGTCCGATTATCAACTGTGAAAATGATGAGACACATTTGTGCTAATCTCTATAAAGAGGTAACTTTAAAAAAGCTAATATGGGTTCGAACATTTCAACCACTCAACCAGTGACTGGTAGATACTCGGTATACAAACCAGAGCGATTGCGGTGCCTGAATCTTGCTCCCTTGCTTACAGATTCTGCATTTGTATGCAGGTATCCGTTTATGGAGATTAGATGTGACATCACTCATTGGTTTAAAGGAACGCTTTGTCGCCATAGCGGCAGTTGGAAATGAATAAATTAAATTTTTACCATAAAACAACCTTGGTCGTGACAATATCTCTGTGGAAAACCTCTTGATTATGCATCTGAATATATGTACATGCAATATGAGTCGATTTGCAGGGTTTCTGAGTCACTTCACTGTAGTCAGACTGTGGTTGGATACCAGCTACTGCATAAGGCCATCAAGCAGGCTCTTGGTGTGTATTTCTACCTGAGACGTTGAAGCATGTTTTATTTTCATATTATGACAATCGAAATGCACATTCACGTCCGAACGATCTTGTTCGTATGTCGCTGTTTGTATGTCTGTGAGTGATTTAGCTTGACAAGACGGAGCAATGTGACTCAGAACCTCTGCTGATGTAACGACGTGGGGTCGAGCTATTTGGGATGAATCTAGGTCAGACAGAGCAGGGCGGGTATCCTTCATGACGAACTGACCGTGAGAGAAAGACGGAAAAGAAAAGAAGATGAGAGGGCTTGAGGAAAAATGACTGGAGGGAAGTGAAGAGGGAGAAACTGTTGGTTTAAAGGAGATCTGATTTGTTTACGACAGTAATGGTGCAGCCATAAAGACTCTGTCTATGCATTTGTGTGTGATAGATTTACTTTTATCTTATTTCTGTTATTGAGGTATTAACATTTGTTTGAAGTATTTTTCTAATGGGTTGTTTACAGCCCTCTCTCCTCTCTCTTACAATTCATTTTCATTAGCATATATGCTTTGTAGGAAACATTCAAGCCTGAGGAAATGTTTATATTGAACGTATCTCCAAACTGCATCTGCCAAAGTATTTAATTTGTTTCCCTAATATCTCCTTGTGGCAACTAAAGCACGACTTACATTTTTATAGTTCCGTTTATGGAACTCGAAGCGTTTGGTTGAAGTTTAGGAGAGGCTCGCGGTCTGGTGGATAAACGATGCGGTAGCCCAAACAACAGGTTTTTAAAGAACACCTTCTCCTGGAGATGAAAGAGGAACACGCTTGAAATCAAATATATTTCTGGTGGTTTGTTATGGTTATTGGTGATTTACTAAATGAAACTTGTCATGTGTTGAATTGTGCTGGAAGCTGCTGTAGATAAAAGTGTCAGCAAAATGTAAATGTAAATGTGGAGAGAAGCTGGAGGAGGAGGAGGAGGAGGAGGAGGAGGAGGAGGAGGAGTGGGATGTCTGGAAACAGTCAATCCTCTTTCTCTTGCTCTCTCTATCTAATCTCCACATACCTTCATACACACTCTGATGCTCTCAAACACTCGCTTCCTTCCTTTGTGTCCTTTCTCTCTCTCAAGCGTTCTCTGTCTCAATACAGCTTACACCTCTTACTCTCCTTTCTCTCTCTCTCTTTCTTTCTTTACACATTCAACCTCTCAAATTAAATAAATTGCTACATTGGCATAGCCATACATAGAATATTGCAAAGGCAGGCTGTACTGGGTTTTAAGTGTACAATATTTCATAATGTAAGGGGAAAAATGACAACGAATTAGCAGTATGACCAAATTCATCTTGTAATTGAGGGGTTCGCCGACTTATTGATTCTTTGGAAATACTGACTCTTTCCAAAAAAAAACCTGACCAATATGAAACATAACACGATCAAGGCCGGCGGCTCTGCCAGTGTCTTTGACAAAATGATGAAATAAACAGTTAAAATTTAGATTATTTGATCTTATTTCAAACCCTGGTTTTTCCTTCAATGTTAAGAGAAAAGATTATCACAGAACATCTGAAAATAACTAAGCAAACTATTGAACAACCGACCATTCACCCCTCAACTCTGATCAACAGACACCAAAACAAAAGTTTTTCCTGCTTTGTAAATTTTAAAAAGCTTTTGACTCAGTCTGGCATAAAGGCCTGTTCCTGTAATGGATTAAAGGAGGTGAAACATATGGTTTAATTACTGTAAAACGATGTGTGTGTGTGTATATACTGCTGCTAGAAAAAATCGAATCAATTATTCATCACATATTACATGCAAAAATAATTAGCTGCACTACGTATTTTGATTACTTCATGTTACTAGACTCCAAAGCCTCCACACCAACTGTCATATATTCTGCATTGTCATTTAACAAGTAACTGCTCACAGCACTCCAAAAATCTTTTTACTTTTATCTTTGCATATGTTGACCTTTAACTTCTGATACTTAAAGCTCAATGTAATGTAATACCTGTGGTCATGTTCATGTCTAAAGTCCACGGCACACCGATCGAACATTCTCCAACAACATGAAGCGCACAGAAGATTAACTGCCAATAGCACCCTGATGTAACTTATCCAAACAAAACCTCATAAGTGAAACAGTTGACTTCAAATCTACTCTAACTGATCCGTCCATTTTCTTTATCCTGAATTGGGTAGCGGTGGCAGCAGGTTAAACAGGGCATTCCATTTTACAGCTTCTCCGGAGGGATCGCGAGGCATTCCTAGTCTGCCCCGAGGTCTCCTGCCAGAAGGTTGTGTCTGGAAAACCTCCAAAGGAAAGCACCCAGGAGGCATCCTAATCAGATGAAGGAGGAGGAGACAAAGGAGAAGCGGCTCTACTCCGAGCTGTATCCACAATCTCATTCTTTCGGTCACCACTCAAAGTTCATGGCCATAAATGAAGAAGTAAATCAAGAGCTCAGCTCCTTCTTCACCACAACCGTCCGGTGCAATGTCTGCATTGCTGCTGACGCCGCACCGGTCAACCTGTCCATTTCAAGCTCTACTTTACCATTGCTCATGAACAAGATCCCAAGATGCATAAAAACTCCTTCGCTTGGGGCAGCAACTCACTCTCCTTGTATTGTGTTTAAAAGTTGCAAGATGTCTTAAACAAGAAATATCAGAAAAAACGCAGAAAAAGTACATCTCAAACATTTGAAGAGAGAAACATGTCGGACCAAACATCCAAACATTTCCAAGACAGACGGTCATGACACACACTGTCTGTTTGTTTGTTGCCTTAATACCATTTTCACTGTTGCTACGTTAAAGATTTGTACCTTGGGTTTACGTAAATGGATTGGACAGTGACAAGACAGTAACGATATTAAATACCTTCAGGAGGAATTTAGTTCCATGCACCACCAAAACATAACTTGTGGCAGTAGGCCTGCCATACTGACTGCGTTATGCTGACAGTACTATACTGAGTGTACGTCCAAACTTTTTGGACATCTCTTTGAGATGAGGGAGGTGTTATGAATAACTTTGCCACATTAGGCCAGCCCTATTTAAAATACACTCGGCTGAATTGGCAAAAAAACCTGCGTCCATCTCCTTTTATCTATTTGTCTCTCACTCCCCCACAAACTCTCTCAGCATCCCTCCTTTTTTTTTGCCTCCCCTCCCCTCCCCTCACACACTCTTACACGCTTTCTCTCTTCCAAGCTCATCCCTCCCTCCCTCCCTCTCTCTCTCTCTCTCCTCCTTCCTTTCCAATGTGTACCTCTCTCACTCACTCTCTCGAGGGGTGAGCGGTCGTAACGTAAGCGCCTGTCATCTCTTATCATCGCCACTGTGTTCCCCGAGAGCTCGGCAGTCCACATCTTTCCCTCTGTCTCTTTCTCTCTCTTCTCTTTTTAGTGTGTATCTGTTTCTCTTTCCTCTCCTCTGTGGATGTTACTCTATTAAGGAAAACTCGATGTCTGCTGTCATGTTTTGCGGTCTGAGGAGGGACGTTGGGGCAAACACTGTTGGTGAGTGCGTAGCCCATGAGGGAATTTCCTTCAATATTCAGACTGCACTCTTTAGTTTTTGAATGTTCTTTTATTGGGGTCTTCCCAGACATCACCCGTCATTCAAACGTCGCATGGAGGTCCTGTGGCATCTTCATGTTGGGATAATCTGCTGATGAAGTTTAGGCTTCTGTAGGTGGTGCTCTTCTCTTTGTTCAGCTATTTGTTCATTGTCTTTTTGCTTTTTGTTTTGTATTTTACTCTCAATATCAATCAAAATTGCCTTCAGAAAGATGCCAGTCCTGGTCCTTGATTGGAAAAAGACTTGAATTCATGCTTCTGTACGTGGTTTTAGAATAATGGTCTTATTGTGGCTGTAAAGGGGACTGCTTCTTTTGAGGTTGCTGCTTGTTAATCTCAGAAAAAAAAAAAAACATATTGGCATTCTTACATTCGCAAAACATCAGACACATCGCAACATGACAACCAACCAATCGCAGCTCTTGTGGTTTGACTCGCTTTCTTAGTTAGTGTTAAAGACTTAATGTAGGTAGAAACACAAATCAGAGAGTCTATTGCTGTTCAATCACTTTTTCTCATTCCCTGCACTAAACAGTACAGCTCTTTCTTTTAAATATCACATTGCATATATTTTTATACTAATCTTAGATTTTATTATTAAATGTATATTCATGTTTCACGATTTCTAAGTATTGTTATTGGTTATGGATCAAAGCACAAAGGGAAGTTCCTTGAATTCAATGAAACCCACAAAGCTAAAGATCTTGCAAGGTATGTAAGGCTGAAGTTACAGTCCTCCAAACATGCATGTATTAGGCATCATGGGTAAATATCCCCAAGGTATGTCAGGAGTTGGAAACACATCTAAAACTTCATACAAGTCCGAGTCATGCAGACCTTTCTGCACTTTACATACATCCTGGAAGTGTCTGTTGAGGGTCAACATCACCTGTGGGGTTGAAGAGTTCAACTACAAAAGAAAATGTATGACATTCATTGGCGGTTTCACTGTTAATCTGCTTGAATTGCTGAGGTGGTGAGATTTTAATTTGGTCCCTGTTGAACTTCCATTTGTGAGATGCCTCCAGTTGTATAGACCAGCTGTTACTGTCCCCGCCTCCAATATGTTTTGCTGCTTATGCATTGGAAGATCATTTTCAGTAGTATTAAAGTTTAGCTACATGTTTGCCAGCTGTAATGATTTGTAGGTTTGTTGAGATGATTGTGTAGCTGACTTTCCAGAACTTAAAAAAATCTGTTTTTGTTCAGCACAAACCGAGTTCACCCCGACTGTTGACTGTCAGCGTCAACGTATTCTACACACATTGACTCAAACTAGCAAATGCAACACAAACTCTGTTCCTTTATACTGTATCGTACTGTAACAGAGTTAGAGAGATGCATCAGGGGTATTAATAAGGTGAGCAGCATCCTATTTCATGCCCCGATGAGCATAGTGGGAGCTATATTCTCAGCAATGGCCTCTGAGACTAACTAAGCTCATGGCACTGCTGGGAATGTGCCGAAACTCACGCTTTTATTTCTTTAAGTTTTATGCAGATAAAGGCATTATAGAGGTCTCACATTTCACTGCTTGGTTTGTTAAACTACTTCTGCACTTTGGCTTCATCCTCAAGAGGGACTGATTGGAAGTTCAAGCAGTTATGAGGAAATGTTTGCACAACAGCTGGTTGAGACACATTTAATATTATTTGTGTTTCAGTGTCCTTGCGGTTGGGTCATTTGGGAATGCCTTTGCAATCTATTTTTCTTGAGAATACAACTGAATGTAGAAATTATTGTGCATTATCTCTTGTGCTGTCTGTATTCTGGCATCGATTTCATCTTTTTTGTCACTGAGAATGTGAAATACTAGCAGAGGAAAAGATGGAGAATAAATCTATGATGAGGGGTTCATCGCCGCTTTGGCATTCTGCCGACCGCGTAAGTTGATCCACTTCATTTTCTGAGCATTACAGAGCTGACCGCATGGAGAATTTAATAGTGTGTTGGATGTTATCATCAGCTGTGCATGATGCGTTCAGCTCTCTCCGCCGTTCCCCACAAACTGCATTTCTCTCAGCGTGTTGGAACCATAATCCTGCAGGAGGGCGTCTGTTCTGTGATTGCGAGCGTGACGATGATGCAGGCAAACAGCACAAAAAATAAGAACTGAGTGAATATATATTCACACTACTGTACATGCACAAAATGATGCCATGCATTATATATATGCATATGTAGTAATCAAAGTGACCTTTAGTTTGCTCTACTATGTGACAGAAATGCTTATCAGTTCTTCTCTTTGTCATTTACATTGTAAAGCATGTTTACATAATGCTGTGACCTCAAGCAGTACGCAGGTACATCGTGACATCATGGCGGTGTGTACGGCAGCTGATTGGGACCAAATCATATCAGTTATTATTAATAAATGGACCGTCTTTCTCACCACGAAAATCCACTTATTTTCACCTTTTATGTCGTTGTCTCCCTTCGCCGCCCTCCCGCTGAACCTTGTCAACGTAATTAACCGAGCGTCATGTTGGATCCACGGCATGGAAGTGTTAGCAGAAAGAAACTAAACTGTAACTTCAAAGGACTTTTTGATGTTTCATTTTTTTTTTTTCTGCCCTACACCTGCCAAGCTGTTTTCTCCTCACGCCTGCTTCTCTTCAGCTGTGAGCCATTTGTCTTTCTCTTTTTTGGCGTTTCTTTTGTTTGTCATGTTTTTAGGGAGGTTTGCCTCCTCTTATGGAGGATTTAGTGATATTATGTGTCTAACAGTTGGAAAGCTAAATGTATGCTCAAACACAAGACTCTTTCTTTCTTGTTTTATTGGATGACAAGCTACCAGGTGGGATGTAGCAATGTGCAATCAGTCTTTATCTCATTTCGGTTTTGCTGATCTTTCAGAGCTGGTGGAGCTAAAGCTTTCGTAGTTTCTGTGGAACTTTGGATGTTCAGCCAAATATTCACTAGAATTACATCCACATTAGACAAATCACCTCGTTATTTACATCCAACGTTCATTGTCAGTGCAGGGAGTAGTGTCCTGCATGAGGCAAAGGGTCATGCCTAGATGGTAACCGTAGATTTGCGTAACTCTTGTGAGTGTTCATTGTTTCTGCATGTGGGAGAAACTCAACAATGTTGATCTTTTCCTAAAACTAACTGAACTGGAACTGGAAAGTGAAAATAATAAGTCTAAAAATAAAAAAGGTCAACATCAACCCCAGTCTTGACTTTGTAAAGACTTTAAACAACAAATTTAGTCTTGTTTTGTCCTTGTATGTGTAAGAAACAATGGGTACGAATCTTGACAAGAGTTTCGCAAATCTAGGGTTACCATCTAGACACGACCAAGGCAAAGCGAGTGGAGGTTGGGATGGTCATGGATCCGACGCCACATATTTGTAGAGACTGTCCGTACAACATGTGTTTACCATCATATCCAGCAAATGCCCATGGCTGTAGGAATTATGACTGTAGTCTGACAGTAGCAAAGAGTATAGAGTGACACGTTTACACAGGCATGCTTATGGGAAATGCAGTCTTAGAAGAGAATTTTGCAGATCTCACATGTATTGTAGTGACACCAAAGGTATAGTATTAATCTCTAACAAATACTTTAATGTATTCCACAGCAGGGGCATGCTGGATTGAGCTGTAACTGAGAACGATGCGTCCTTTTTGTCAGACGGATCCTCCTCCAGCGAGGGAGCTCTTTGTGTCATCAGTTTTAGAAAGTTTAACACAAGTAAAGTTTAGCTCTTTGAGAGAAAAGAGGTAAAGAGTGGATACAGTGGATACTAAAGCGGTAGTGACACCCCTCTTCCATCCCCACCCCCATCCCGCTAGCCCACCCCTCAACCAGATCTATACAGGCTGCAATTAACCACAACAGAGAAGCCATTACCCGTCCTAATTACTGCTTGTTCCTTCCATAGCTGCTCTATATATGTGGGTGAGAGATGGCTGTGTGTGTGTGTGTGTGTGTGTGTGTGTGTGTGTGTGTACTCTATATGTATTATTTGTGCAAGTCGTGTATTTAGTTTTTTCTATTTATTTTCACCATCTGTGTTATATTTGCTCAGCGGATCGGGGTGATACGGTTCATGTGTGTATTTGTGTGAGTGTGTGAGGCTATGTGTGTGTGTGTGTGTGTTAACTAGCGTTGTCGCGGACAATAGCTAATTACGCATCTTCATCACCTTCACCATCATAATAACCGCAATCAGACGCCCTGGCTTTCAGTAACTCCCTGTGTTTTTGTGTATGTGTGTGTCTGTGTACGTCATACACACACACACACACACAGACATGTGCATAACAGGAAACATTATCATTCTTATCATACAAAATGAGATTTCTGCTTAGATGTGCTGTGTCTGTGCACTGTGTTACCAACATGTGTCCATACTTAAATGCCAAAATATGTCATTTGTCTGAGGCCAGGAGCATTTTCTGATCTTCCTCTGCCATGTTTAAAGCGCCAGTGAGTAACTTTTCTTAAAATTTTCATAAAATAATGAGAAGTACGTAACACACCACCAACTATTTCACTGATTCTGGTGAAACTGGATCATATTTTATGGAGAAAATGTTCTCTGGTTTTCCCTCTGATGTCCTCCGGCTGCTCCGCCTCAACTCTCTGTGATTTACAGAGTTTCCTGATGGACAGTGAAGTAAACTGCTGCCGACTGTAGCTGCTGTTAGCTCATGTTAGCTCAGTTTGTGTGCCTGACTGCCCGCACGGTGAGCTCCGGGTCAGTGTTAATGTTTGTAACAGTAACTTTGGACCACCTGGAAGAAGAGAAGGGTTCAGGGGGAAATGCAGATGGAAAGCTCATGACCATACATGAAGGTTGGAAAATCGAGAGCTTTGCCTTCCCGTTCAGCTCCTTCTTCCTAACAATGATCCGGTACAGCGTCTGCAATGCGCCAGTCCATCTTGCGCTCCAGTTTCCCCTCACCCAGAGATACTTGAACTCATTTGCTTGGGGGGTATTTTAGATCCAGTTAAATGTGAGTTGCAAAACGATGCCGTGAGAAACTTAAGTGAAATCTGGTGATAATATGTACAAATTGCTAACCCTTCTGCAAAGATAATGCTTGTTGTTAGCGTTCGCAGCCAGTATTTCTGTATTGTAGCTGCGAAATGAACAGGTGCTTCTGTTTTTATCTGAACTCTTGAGCAGAATGCAGATTTGTATTGTGACACCTACACAGTGGTTTGCTGAATAGCTGGTTGATTATAATGGTGTGTCGCCTTAACTGCCTTATTCAACAAAATGAAATAGGCTGAGTGCATTACTTCGTTTAATTCAGCTCCTTTGAATGGCATCTTATGTTTTCTTTTATGTCTCCAGATAAACCTCGCTGAGCGCCGGTGCTCTTTTTTTTTTTTCTCAGCAGGAGCCAGCTTCACTTTTAATACAGACGTTGGTACCTGGCAGCTGCCCAATACAAACACATCACACTTCCCTCAGCTCATTCATCTGTATTACGCATATTAACTCAGACATCAAAATATCATAAATAGGCAGCATTATTATGCTAATATTTACTATTGTGTACAGTGCTGGTACCTTCTGCGTGCACATTTGTTGTCGCAGCCTTGCAAACACATTGTTATTTGGAGATTTTCATTAAGTTCTTTGTGTTTTCACAATGTGAAGAATTCTTTAAATAATCTGGGTCATATTAGTCCAAGTCCAATGATTTGCTCACAGATGAAACACTCCTTCAAATGCTTGCAGAGTGCCGTTGTTATAAAAATACATCAGTGTTGCTACAAAAGAAACTCGGGACAAGCTGAAAAGGTTTTTTGGGGGGTTTTTTTACGTCCTCTTGTGTCTTTGCTTGACAATTTTCATCACTGCACAAAAGTAAAATGTTGCTCTTCCAAGATAGATTGTACTTTGGAAAACTCAAACTGAAACCACAAATGATGACGGAGGTCTGGTATCACACATCTTTTAACCAAAGACTTCCAATACCCCTTAAACAGAAGCTAGAAACAGCCTTGCATCTAACTGAATACCCCTCGCCTCACCCTCTCCTTAGTATGAAGTTATGCCTGGCCAAAACATGAAAGGCATAGCACCAGCGTTTAGTACGTTGGTCCTGAACATGGCTGTTCAACATGGTCGACTCCATGGAAGAGGCTTGGAATTCCTCCAATCAGATCCAAGCTAGAGTGATTACACTCACTCTGCACACGCTCGATTATTTTTCATTTGTCTTCTTGCTTATAAAAGGAAGGTTTGAAAGTAGTATCAGATGTCTTTTTTTGGATACTTCCCGAGATCAAATGCAAACTGTCCCTGCTCTGCCCATTATTTAAATTCAAAATATTTAAATCCAAATACATATCCCGAGCCAAAGAAAGTGAACCTGACACAACCTGACAACATATCAGGATTTCAGGTGGGTCAGTAGCAGATCTCTGGAGTCACAGCGCTCATCTCGATGTCATTCGGGTTTCAGCACCACAGTTCAATTTTCTTTGGGGTCAATCTAAGGTAGAGAACCTCAGACACAAACTCAATTTTAGGTGCCGAGTCTACTCCTGCTATAATGACTATACTGCAGTCATTACACACTGCTCGTCCAATTTCATGTTCCCATAAGAACACACACACACACACACTAAACTACAGCGGCATTGCCTTACTCTCACAACAGTTTTAGCAGTGTGTGTGTGTGTGTCACTTCCACTAAAATGCCCACACATCCACACCCATACAGGGAAATCACTTCAGAGTTCTGTATGTGTGTATTTATATGTGTTCATGTGTGTGTGAGTTTTGAGGCCTTGCGTGTCTATATGATAAATGCTGGATATAAGACATGTGTGACACAGTCCTCATAGAAAATGTAAGGTCACCACGGCTGTAACTAGCACAGCGGTGCCCTCTGGCAGAGTGTGTGTTTATGAAAGAGAAACAGAGATTGTGTGTTTGAATGTGTTTGTGTAATTATGTGATATCGTCCTGAGTATCTGTCAGAGTGCGCTCGTATGTCTCTTTTGTGTTTAGTCTATGTGTGAAATAGCTTGTGTATTGTGTATTGTTGTACATGGCCTCGGGCTCTGCCTCTGTCTGTCTGTCTGTCTGTCTGTCTGTCTGGTGCCTGCCTGTCTAGTAAGTTTCTGGTGACCTTGAAGCAAAATGCATAATAACTTTCATATGCTTATGCATGTCAGTGTTTCTGCTGCGTGTGGTAGCTTGAAACAGACAGAGTGGAAGTATTAAACATTAAAGGGACAGATGAGAAGAGAAGATTTATATTAATTTCATCTTCATTAGGCAAAATAGGTGCAGATTTTAGCCTTTTAGCTATAAAGGAAACAGTTTTTCAGTCAGTGTTTTGTTCAGAGATACAAAAATGTGCAACACCCAGAAACTTCCCAGGGCTTCTGAAAGGCTGCTGATGGTCTGTATTTAGCCTCAAGGTGAAAACTAAATGTATTTTTGAGGTGTAAGATGTTTTACACTGCTTCCACTGGTCGTGTTAAACATCACAGAGCTACGTGTTTAGTGGATGTCCGTGGGAAACAAACATGTTTGGGTATTTCTTTAAAGGGATTTTTTTTAGAGGGTTTTATGTGGTAATCATGCATAGTCATTGTCTTACCTACCTCCGAGTCCCTGCGTGGAAGTAGAGCAAAGAACTGCTGCGAACATGGTCAGCATGTTTCAGCCACAGAAAAATCAATACCCTTTTAAGTGTAGGCCATAGTCTCACCATTTTAACTTGCTGTCAGACAGCCATTTCCCTCGGTGCCTGAACCGTAGAGCCAACCGTGCCGCACACGGTGCATTACCTCGCAGATCTGACAGATCTGGGCAGGTGACAGGGTTTTGGTTCTCTCTTTTGCATCTTGTTAAGGTGAACTTTGTTGAGTTCAGACCGAGTGTGTTTTGCGTCATGTGCTGGTGTGAGGCCACCCGAAATGTTGCTTTGCACAAAACCTCTTACTTTCCTATCAACCTCATCCTGACAGAATATTCCCAGGTGGTTTCACACCAATTCACACCTCGGTTCACGTGATCGCTGCAGACGCCAGCTATGTGTTGAATTGTATTTTTTTGAATGCTGAAAAAGAAAAAAAGTTACAAACGGTTATTTGTGATCTGGACTTCTAAAACCTCCTTTTAACCCTTTAAGGTTTAGCAACAGAACAGATTGAATGTGCAGAAACATTTTGTTTTGCAGAAGAGAAATCGCTGCAGAATTATGAAGGAGGCAGCGAGGACGTTTGTGGCATGCGGCAATCGCATCTCTTTCAGTCTCAGGTGTCGGCAGCACAGCCTCATCCTCCAACAGCCTGCACTGAGGACAAAGGGACTGTGTGTGTGTGTGTGTGTGTGTGTGTGTTGATTATACTGTATATGTAATGTTTGTGTGTTTGTGTAAAGGTTTTGTGAAGGCTTGAGGGAGTCCTCTGAGATACGACAGAGAAGTGTCTTTTAGTATTCCCTTCATGCATGCATGCACACACAGACACACACACACACTCAGATGTAGCAGGTCTTTTTTCTATAAGGCTGGATGTTTTTACTCTTTTCCTCCACAACTCTAAAAAGTATAGGATGTTGTAGTTTGTGTGTGATTGTGTGATTTTTCAGAAGACAAATGTATCAGGCAGAGAAATCCAATTCTCACGGTGCGGCTGCTGAACTACTGAGAGGAAGTGTTAAAGATGTGTGTTCTTCTTTGTAGCAAATAAACATGTCACCCCCAGTAGTGGTTTTCACTAGTTCCAAAATATGTACCTCATGCATCCATCGATTTCTTTCCATTTTTCCGGGGTCGGGTCACGGTGGCAGCAGCAATGCATTCAAGCTCCCCCTGAGGGATACCGAGGTGTTCCCAGGCCAGATGGGCTATATAGTCCCTCCAGCGAGTTCTGGGTTTGCTGCCAGTTGGATGTGCCCGGAACACCTTCAAAAGAAGGTCCCTCTTCCCCACAACGGTCTGGTACAACGTCCGCCTTACCGCTGACGCTGCACCGATCTGGCGGTCCATGTCATGCTCCATTTTCCTGTCACTCGCGGCGAAGACTCAGAGACACCTAAAACTCAGCAGAGAGGCATGGTCATCCCAGCTGCTTCACAAAATGAATGGGGACACTGACAGCAGAGTGACGTTAATCTAATGATCTCTCTTTATTAGATGTTTTTGTAGCTATTTATTTGCAGTGGAAAGGCCAGGGTTTCCTTTTGTGTGCTACATAAATCTGTGCTTTTTGTGTGACACTTTAATTCGCTCACTTAGGCAGTGAATGAGAAGCTTTCAAGCACCCCTTTAGGAACTAGACAGTATATCATTGGCTCTTTTATGAGAAATTTTACAGCTCAAGGTTAGACAATCACTGGGTGTTGGCTACATTTTGCGTTTATGACACATTTTCAATCACTTTAAATGCAACTAATTTGAAAATTAAAAACCAAAACTACCCAAATTCAACATCAACAGCAGTGCTAGGGTGGGGTTGCAGACAGAAAATAACACATTTGACTGTCTTGCTTTGCATTTGCGGAGATCACCCGTGGCAGGTTACAGTAGCTCCTCCGGTACTCACTGGTGCTGTTAACGATGTTAGCCGGCCTGCAGCCGGAGAAAGGAGCTTCTTTCAGAGCTGCTAGGAGCAGTTATGTTACACTGTCAGTCATGTCTTCAAAGCATGCATCGCATTATTGTCCTCACATAATCGCTGATGAAGCTGAACTTTGAAACGTTTTGCACAGTAATTAGCTTGAACTATATGATGACATCGCTGCTTTAGTCTGTCGAGCGCCTCGCCCGCGCTTCAAGTCATTACCGTCTCTGCTTGAAAAGATGCTCGAGCTGGAAGCATCACGCCGCTGCTTCGGCTGCTGCAGGGGGAAAATCTGGCCTGATGCCTTGTCTATAACTCAACCTGTTCAGTAAGCTGACAGCGCCAAGAGTCATTAGCCTAATCACATTCAAATTATTCACCAGGAGACGCAAATTTATCAGGCAGAGTTGGAGAAAAGAGGAAAGAGGCCTTAAAAAGAAAATGTGTCAGAGCGAAGCTGAAGTGTGTCTCCATTCAAAAACGCTATTAGTGCTTACAGATCACGTGCTACGCTTCCACAAGCCTTTTTGTAACAAACATATTTGCAGCATGTTGATATCTCAGCCACCAAACCTCTGGCACGGGACGACTCTAGCTGAGGATTCATACCGCTGGAAGGAAAACAATGTGACTAAAACAGTTTGTCTTCCATCCAGACAGTCACAGAGACAGAGATGGCCAAGTTGCCTAAAGTCTTCTTCATGTCTCATCGTGTGTGTGTGTGTGTGCTTTTATATAACCGTGCATTTTTGTGTACGTGCACGCCCGTGCACACACAGGTATACATTTAGCCTAAGTCATTTTTGGGGTATGCATCACTCTCAGTGTGTGTTAGTGTTTATGTGTGCATTTGTGTATGTGTGTTGATGAGCAGCCTCTGGGGTCCATTATGCCTGTGACAGCCCCACAGCAGGAAAGCAGCCAGCCAAATAACTTATGAAAGCAGTTTAAGCAAAATTGAATCCACAACTTATGAATTATTAAACTTATTACACCTCTATGAAGATCACTAAACTCCGAAACAGAACAACAATGGCCTCCTTTTCCACTGTCACTGCCGGGAAGAGAACTGATTTCTAAGCATCACCGGTGGGGGAAGTGCTGCATATTTCATGGGTGTTAGACGGCAGGAAAATGTGTCACGTATGGAAATTATTGGAGGGAAAGCACTTTATGTATACTTATTAAGGTTGTAGGAAGGGAGGAAAATACTTTTATGATATGAAAATGGAAATGACTGGAAAGAAAACGCTTCAGATTGTGATGTTGTTGGACTGTTTTTCAAATGGATGATAAAGAAGATATAAACTATGTAGAAGGTTGTTATGTCAAGCCTGTTTCGCTCTTATCATATTTAACTCTGCTTTACATGCCAGGTGCATGACATCACGATAACCACGCGAAAAAGTTGGCAGTGAATGCTTGTAACAACATATGGAAGTCCAAAGCCAAATTCATTTATTAACTAAACAAGGTACGGATTTAGTCAGTAGTGTGAGGCATGTATGGATGATCAAAGGCAGCGTTTCAGTGTCTTTCAGCTCATTGTTTGGTTTTTGTCCTATAAAAACATTATAAAGTGTATACTGTATCCACGTTGCCTTTATGACGCCCACAAATGGCCAAATCACAACACTAAGGAGTTCTTTGTCGAGGTTTGAGAGTGCTGTCTGCAGCGGTAACCTGATCTAATCATTGTGAAATGTTGAAAAGACAGAATGACAACAGCAGTGTCCAGCGGTCAATGAGTTCATGGAGCATGGCAAGAAAGATGACAAACTATGATGACATAAAAATGGATGACTAAAGAAGCTCTGAGGACAGAGCTGCTCCAATTAAAGAGGCGAAGGTTCATTAAAAATTCCAGAAATTCACAAAAAAATGTAGAATTTTAATCAAAATCTCATCAGTGAAAGATTTTTCCATCCATACTTTTTCACATCATCCTATGCCGGTCTATAACAAGTCAAACACACATATAAACTACATATTCAGTTTCATTTATTGGTTTATTTAAAGCGGGGACAGTGTGCAGTAGAATCTAAACTATCCCTTTTAAGTCTAGAAACACTTAAAGCCGCAGTTAAGATCGTGACAGTGTCCAACATACAGGAGCTTCAGTCAACAGCTAAAAACACAAATTAACTCTTGCACTTGTTTTGCTGGAGTGAAATCGAGACTCGAAGGCGGTCGTGTGAAGCTGAGTGTAAATGTAATTTAAAGGAGAATTAAAAGCGCAGTGTAGGCGATAAAGGATTTCGCAGGACACTCTGCACTTTGAAAATCCTTTTCTAACTGCTCAACTCTGATATTAAGCTGGTTTAAAATGCTGCTTCAGGTGCTGAAAAGCATTAAAAAACCTATTTATTCTGCAAGTTTAGCGGAGACATTTTTAAGCTGCGGTGTAATTGTCCCTGATTAGAATGCAACTTAATGACACTTCTGGAGTGGCGTATGAAAGAAGTTGAGAATTGGCTTATGAATTGTTAAACTTCTCCCACCCCTCGGTTGGAGCAGAGGTTGTAAAGTAGGACACATCCTCTCCCCTTAGAGCAACAACAACAACAACAGCCTCGGCTCCACAGCTGCTGTCAAACCGAGTTAAAGAGTGTGGGTTAGCAAAATACTTAATGTCCTGCATATATCATAGATGGCACCTTAAAATATGTACAATGGAATTTAAAAGTGCTCGAGAATGAGCATTCCTTCATAGCTAAAACGATGAACTCTGAAACACTTAGTAAGAAAAATGTTCAGAGATTAAAGCCATTTTTTATCAGAACACATACGTACATACACCGCTGAAGAAAAGGAGAGTGATGAGGTGGATAGTGTGTCAAAATCATGAACATTTTGATCCTGTAAAGTGTTTGTCAGCATTTGATGTTTCTTGTACTTCTCAACAGTTTTCTTCTGCATCCAGAACTTTCCTCAGCGTATACACCCATCAGCCCTAATCGATTGAAGCGTGGACTCACTACTTGACCTCAGATGGTGTGTCTGGCAGCGAGACGTTAGCAGCAGATCCTTTAAGTCTTGTACGTTGCGAGATAGGGTCTCTATGGATTGACCTTTGTCCAGCGCATCCCATATCTGGAGGCCAAGTCAGCACATTGAACTTGTTGCTCTGTGGCTAGGTGCATTGTCCTGCTGATGGCATGGCATGACCTGTCTGCGGTTACGTGGCGCCATACGCATCCGACTGTGATGCCCTGTGTGTAACAGGGCAGCAGTAACTCCTCTGTTGGATCGGACCACATGGGACAGCCTTTGCTCCTTGCGAGCATCAATGAGCCTTGGCTGGCAGGTCATTGTATAATCAAGGGCAGTCCTGAGACAATATAACAGAGGAATAACTGCAGTTTTTCTGCAGATGGTTTGAGTGTCAAAGTGTTTACGTTCCTTGCCTGTAGATTCTGTCCATCAGCACCATCTACAGGCAAGAGACTGCTACTGCTATTACTTTTCTTGCCAGTTGGTGATGGTGTTTGGAGTGGATGCACCCCAGCCTCTCTGAAATGGCGAATTGATTTGCTGCTTTATGTTAATTTAGCACTGGGGCTTCTTAAAGGACTCCAGCCTGTGCAGTTAATTCAGCAGTTTAAAAATGCAATTTTAAACAGACACCCGTGGAGATCGGAGCCAAACTCAATTCATAACTTATCAAAAATGTAAAATTTAAACCCTCACACGACTCTGACAAAGAGTTTCTGCCAGAGACTATAAAACAGGACATCTGTTTCCCCCTGTGACATATAACAACTATGGCCTCTTTGTTTCATTGTCCAAACAGAGGAGACTAACTTCATCAATACTTCATCGAATGGCCTTACTGTCTATTTACCGGTTCATCCAACTATTGCAAGCGAGTCACGGTGACTGACTGTTTGGGTATGTGGAAAATCTCCCTTTCATGCAATGATCTTACAGCTGTATGTATTAAGTAGATGCTATTCCACTTGTGATAGTGATAAGTAGTCATACATGGAAGGTTTGTGAAGCATTTAGGCAGAATTTATTCACACTTTTTGCCAATTTTACACGACTACACTCAGCGAAGAAACACCTCTGAAGCAGCATGTCGAGGGCATTTTTGCAGCTCTTTAGAATCACTTCGGCTCCACTTGTTTAGTGGAACAAGCTTGGATATTTCTACATTGTCAGACTTGGGTCAACTTTCTTCAGACTCACTGCTGCACTGCTGTCAGCCTCATGTGTCATGCTAGACACTTTGAGGGCTCCACTGGGGATTCTGGATGCTTGCTTCAAGGCACTCCCAACCACATAGTACACTCTTGAAGTGGGGGGCTGTGGAGAATCGTTGCGTTGAGCACGTAAAGGAGGAAGATATGAGTTGTGATGCATGGGTTGAGAGGGAGAAGAAATGCATTCAGGGACGAGGGACTGATGCCAAACGCGCATGTATGCAGCAACGATGTATCTGTGTCACATAGTGCTTTGGAATGGCATGGATTTGGTAGTCTCTCTTCTCTCACTAAGAGCGATCGAGTACTAGATATTTCCAAAAAGTGAGCAAAGGTGTCACTGTGAAGCAGTTTCTTGTTCATGTTGTTGTCTGTTTGGTGGAAATGCTCATATTATTTGACTCGAGGCAGGAAATGAATGTTATCCTCTTCAACATAAGGCCTATTTTCTCTGCTTCCTGTCCGAAATGACTTACCCAGAATAAATGGAGTATATCTTCGCAACTACAAGGACTGTGTGTATAATGTTGGTCTCAAAAGAAAGCTAAGACATGTGAGATTACTACGGAAGTGAGAATCAAGATATGTGTTACTGTGTCAGAGTAAACTCACTTGGAACACTGAAGAAAAAAAACACATTACTTAGAGTGAAAACCACCTTTGAAACGTAGAATTAGTACAGTAATATCTGATGAGTATCTGTGCATAAGTAGATGCTAAAAAAGTGAACCTGAGCAGTTTTACAGAAGTTTTAACACAGGTATGTCCAGGCGGAACCACCACATGTGCATACATGTGTATACATTTGATATATATATATATATATATATATATATATATAAAAAGTGTAAAATCAAGGTCCTGTGTCCTGAAGAAAGTGAAGAAAGGTCACTGAGACATTACGATCAATATCTAACCGATCGACTTTTGATGACGCTTATCGACAAATTCACCTTTGAACCAATGACGATCCAGAATGAAGTAAACCCAAAGGTAGCATATCGCACGTAGAGGGTAGACTAGACTAAAGTGGAGACATAGGAGGAGGCAGCAGCAGCGTTTTTTACGCTGGAATATAACTTTTGACCACAAAACAGCAAAGATAAGACCGACTGTATCGTTTTGTGATTTTTTTTTTTTTTGCTACTCGGTGATGAGACACGTATCTTTGTAATCAGTGGAGTGTCTGCTTTCACGTGACACCTCGTTTGTGTGGTTTGGTTGAAGTGGTGAAATTAGCAGAAAGTGGACATGCGCTGTGTCCGTGTTTTTGTTACATGCCCATATAATTGCTTGGGGATTGAACTATGTTTCGTCTGGGTGGCAATGCTTGGTCGAGGCTTTTAGCTGAGTTTCTCCCCGTCATTTTGGTATGCTACATGTTAGGCTTGGTGCTTCCTACTGTAGCAGAAAACGTACATTGATACCTCTAAAGCGTTATTGTGTGTGTGTGTTCTTTCCAGATGACGGGCCATATGGAAAAACAAAGGATATCTCTGGACCAGAACAGACTATGGCCTCAAGAAGACACAGTATACCAGGTACATCCATCTATCTTTCTTTCTCTACAATCATAACGATCATAATTAGTTAATAAAGTGACAGCAATTTGCCTAATTAGTTTGAGGAGTTTACAAAAACAGCTTCTCTGTCTAAACTGGGTAATCACGATGGCCTGATGACGGCAGAGTGTGCGATAACAACAAGGTCCCAGGTTGTCCGTTGAACAGATGTGTTTGCTCTGTAAGCGTCCCTGAGTGCAAACTGGTTTCCACAAAACCTTTTTTTACTCGAATATTCATTGCCGCAATACACATCTATTATATAAACAAAAGAAAACACACATTTATGATGTGGTTTTTAAATGTATGTTCTTGTGTTTTAACGACAAAACGACCTGCTGCTGTAGCAGTGAGCCTGACAGTCCCCATAAACCGCCGTCCAGTGCAACCATCTTTCTCGTCCTGACTTATATTACACTGCTTTATATGTTTCAATGACGCCCGTCCGCATTATGCAAAAAGCAGGAGATACATCACATTAGACAAGGATTAAAAACTGCTTCATGGTGACTGTGAAGTTGAAAAGCAAAAATCAAAGTATCCAGCTCAAACCTGGATACAAGTGAGTCAACGGTTTCCCAACAAAAATGCCACATGCAAAGAAATATATTTCCTCATCACACAGAATATATTTCCTTTATTCTTTGCTACCTTCTCTCTCACAGGAATCTCTTCACACATCAAATCACCCATTTTACTTCATCTCCTGTATCAGGTTTTCTCCATTGCTGCTTCCTTATCGCCTTGGCCAAATCCCTCCATTGAGTTTCCCCTTCCTCTATCTCCTCTGCCTCTGTCTATTTCCTCTTTTTTTTTCAATTTCTTTCATACGTTTTCTCCTCCTCTTGTTCAATCAATCTTTATTCATGCGTCGTGCAGTTACATAACTCGTCTCCACGCTCGGTTCCAGTCTCACTTTGCTTCACGGCTATACAATTAGAGGTATTTGTCTCGTTCATCTTCCATAGCTGCGTCGTTGTCGTTGCCTCTGTTTGTCTCCATCCAGTACATCTTCGTAAATATCTCAATATATGTGTGTGTGGGTGTCAGTTTTCTGTCTACACGATAGAAACCGTTTCGTGTGAATATCTTCTCACGTGTGTTTTCTTTTCCCGAGCATGAAAATGAAGTTGAAGATAAAACTTTATGAATCGACACGGTCAGTTCTGCATCTGTGGAGGAAAAAGTCATTTTGTGATAGATTCAGTTCAGAAGACGTTCACGGCGATTGTGAATGAGTACCTCTCTGCAGATAATGTGTGTGTGTGTTTTCTTGTGTGAATATGTGTGTGTGTGTGTGTTGTAATACCCACAAGAGATAACTGTGGAGCGAAGCACCTCACCGATCCTCAGAGTCGCCTGAGGGATACTTAATCTAGCCATCTATCACACTAAAGCCTCATCTCACCTGTGTGTGTTTGTGTGTGTGTGTGTGCGTGTGCAAGGGTGTGAAGAGAAGATATATAGAGAGATTGCGAGACAGCTATTTAAATCTGTTGACCGGTGTGCATGTGTAAATGACACGACTACAGACAAATGGAGAGACATCTGTCTATCAGAACAGCTCAAACGTTTTATTTTATTATTCATAAAATGATCACAACTTTAGATTGTGTGTAGGTTTAAATGTGAGCGTGAATTGTTTGTTTCTGTGTGTCAACCATGTGATGAACTTGCAGCCCAATGTCAGCAAGTATAAGCATTTACGGGAAATGTAGATTATATTATCACTTAAAGCTGCTGTTAGGACCTTTAATTTTGTGTTGATTCTGGCGCCCCCTCTGGACAAAAGCAGTAGTGTTCCCACCGCCTAATTTCTCTGATTTCAACTGCAATCAACTGAATCCGGTGTGGTGGTGTTTAGCGTTATTCCAACGCAGTTCAGATGAAACCACAACCACTTCCGTATTACAAAAGACTCGACGGCTGCCTTCTCATTGAAACCACGTTCACACGGGTCAGTCAGTAGAGCTAAGAGTTTCTTTCTGGTTGTTTCATACTGGTTATGTTTATCACAAATAAACACACTCCCAAAATGACCGACCCACACTCTCACACACCGCCACACAACCCTTCGGCGATTCGCCGATTTGGTCTGAATGCAGCCTTAACCAAACTGTAATCCTAAACTTCAGTGCAAAGCTCTCTCAACTGTGAAATGATTTTCTGTGTCAGGAGCAAGGATAAGAAACACAAACTGAAAAATATAAGCTCACACCGCCTCTCTTTTGCTAAATGTCCGGATCTGTCTCCTATCATATGAAGTATGAAACAGAAGAACTCAGTTTTTTGTTGCCTCTTGGCAGTTAGATGTTCTTCAAACACCTTCTTCAAAGGATGGTTGATGATCCGACCCGACCTGACCTGATTATGTTTTGTTTAGAGGTCTTAACTAGTGTTTTTTTTTCTTGAACTTTTGTCATGAATCCTACATTTCAAAGCAGCAGGATGAAGGTGAACTGAACTCTGAAGCTCTGCAGCGTCATTCCCAAGTCAACCCATTAAGTTGTTTACCTCAACAAGCCTTGACTCAGCTCGAGAATAGCTGGGCCACCGTGCTTAATAGCTGTTGGAAAATAGGTTACATGTAATTTTTCTGGATATTGCAATGAATTTGTTTATACAGTGATTTAATTAATTGTTTAGGGAATATAGCACTGTACAGTATTTTTATATTTTTTGTGTCATTTTGTTGAAATAAGTCAGCTTGGTCCCTGTTTCTTTATCCTCATTACCACAGTCCACAGACAATCTGTTCCAGTGGGTTCAATGGAAGGTTGCAGCTTTACACAAGTTACAGATTGCTTCAAAGTATAACAGTCATGATTTCAGATATATATTTTTAATGGAGAGACTGTTTGCAGTCAGACTGCTGAACCTACATGACTGCAATCAAATATTACAACCCGTTATACAAATAAATGTCTGCATTCTGAACTGATCTGCCTTGTTTTAATTCGGTGTTTTGACTTGATTTCTATTTGAATTAAAGGCGCAGTGTGTAGGGACTCTATTGGTAAGGTCACAGATTTCAGCTGAATACCCCTCGCCTCACCCTATCTTTCCAACTGTGTAGGAAAAACTCCAGCATTCACAAAACTTGTGAAAAAGATTAAATGCTCGATCTGGAGCCAGTGTTTAGTTTGTACATTTTGGCTGTTTAACATGTTGATGAAAGAGGACATGACATGTGGCATGACACAAATATGTTTCTTATTTGAAAATAAGAATCGTTATGTTGTGTGACTTTAGAATGAGGATTTTTATATCTACAGACACTGTTTGTCCTCTTCCACAGAGTCCGCCATGACGAACCATTACGTCGTCCGAAACGGACAAACTAAACGTTAGTTAGGGTAATGTAGCTTCTCCTTGAAGCTAGGATAGAGCAGATGAGGCGAGGCGGTTGCAATCAGCACATGCGTCATTAAATCTACACACTGATCCTTTAAAAAAAAAATATGAAGAGGTATTCACCCATCCTGGACGTGTTTTATTGCTTTCCAGCAGTGAATCACAATAGATATTTTTGACAGGGACGAGCTGTGAATCTTACATCATATATTTTAACATGTGTCGTCGTGCTGTCTCTTCATGCTCTTGTTCCTGTTTTAAGACGTGTGTGCTGTAACTGATGACGTCCTTTGACCTTGCAAGGCCTTTTCACTCCTGCCAGGAACCTTTCAAACCAAATGACACACACGGGGAAACAATGAGGCTTCGTTAATTCTCATTAACTGATACTGATCTTATCTGATCTCTTCATTTACATTTTAGTCATTTCAGCTGACTCTCTTATAATGAGCAGGCAGAGGATCAGTGTCCCACTCAAGGACACACAGCAGCAAACCTCTTCTGCTTTATCTTTCTTGTATCACGGCTTCCCTTTAATCCGGGAATCAGAATGGACAGAGGACAGCCGCTAACCATCTATTTCTGTATTTTCTGTGTTCGAGTGTGTGTGTGTGTGTATATGTCTGTGTATACATCTGTGTGTGTGTGGGGGTACGTCTGTCTTTTCTCTGTTTTGTGTGCGTGCGTATTTGTCTTTATGTGTATGTGTGTTTTTGGTTAGAAGCTCTGCGGGGGGTGACCATGGTGGAGCTGGTGAAGAAAGAAGGCAGCACTCTGGGCCTCACCATCTCAGGTGGAACCGACAAAGATGGGAAACCGCGGGTATCGAACCTACGTCCTGGAGGGCTGGCGGCCAGGTGGGTGCAATGCCAGCAAAGAAGAGAAAGAAAGAGTTTATATTCATATGTAAAGAAAGAATACATTCAGACTTAGAAATAAAACATCTTGAGATAATGCTCATTACATCAAACAATGTGTCATTTATCCTATAATTATAATGTTCACATGCTTTAATCCTCTTTCTGTGCAGGAGTGACCAACTAAATGTTGGCGACTACATTAAGTCCGTGAATGGCATCAATCTGACCAAACTGCGGCATGAAGAGATAATCAGCTTATTGAAGAACGTAGGAGAGAGAGTTCTGCTGGAGGTGGAGTATGAACTGCCCCCTACAGGTACATATAAGTTCAACTCAACATGCGTTTACATGGGGTTTAGGGCCGTAAAGTAAATCTCTCCAGTAAGGTCACGATGTCTGTCAAAAAGTGCAACCTGAGCGGACAAGGATGCTTCCACAAAACCCTGGAAAACATCATGATAAAGTTAGATAACCATGTTAGGGTTAACGTGTGTGTTACGTGTGAAACCAAAACCCAATGCTGACATCATGATGTTTTCCTAAACCCAACCAGACTAAATGTGAAAATAATAAAAACCCAGTAAAATTACTGGTTACTGGTACAATTCATCCACCACCACCGCCTCCCTGTAAAGACTTTGTCGCCATTTATAGTACGTGACCCGACTTCCTGAAAGCTTTGTCGAACTTAGTGGTTTTTCCGAAGAATCTGTTGCTCTTTAAAAAATCGATCGTTAGCAGTTCGCCACTTAGCAATCTTTCCATCAGGGAAGTTGGCCTCAGAGGTCGAACTTGAACCCGGTCAGTCCGGCTGAAGGACACAGTTCAAGTTAATTAGCAGTTTAGCAGGTAGGTAAAGCTGAAAACTTTGTAGCTGAAGCTGAGCAGCCGGACGACATCAGAGGGAAAACCAGCAAATATATTCTGTATAAAATATCCTGCTTTACCAAAATCACTGAATAAACTTATAAACTCTTTATCTTTTACCAGAAAGTAACAAACTCTAAAATACCTTGAAGAATACCCAAAAATACCTAATTTGTCATTGTTGGACCAGGCTGGAATATAGGTGACATATAGACATATGTGATAAATACACTTTAACATTAATTTTGACTTCATGGGGATATGGAGGTGAGACATAACGGCGGTTAAAGTTGATAAAAATGTTAACGGTGATTGCAGGTTTGTCACGTGTTGTGAACTCTGGTCTCCTCTCTGAAGGTTGGACCCAACCTCTACATCCATATTAGTACTTTCTGCCTTCTGTACACCGCTTCTGCACTGACACTGAATGAATGTATTCCTAAAACTAGTTCACTGTATCCCCGGTGCCTAAAGTAACCCGCCCACACCAGCACATCAGACATATTTCTATAATTGCCTTTAATACAAAGAGTGCTCATTATCTGACTGAACCACCAACAGTGCTTCCATATATGTATTTTTATTTTATGACGAAGCATTTTAAGATAATAAAATTAGTAATAGCAATAAAGGGGATCATAGGCATCCTTAATTAAATCCAGGAGCAATTCAAATTCGAAACTAGTATTTCTTGTGCTGTAATTGTATATCATTATATGAGTCTTTATGTTTCTGTATTAAATGTTTATGTTACATTAGGGTGGTGTCGAATGTAGCGAATATGATCAAAACTTGTTAACTGTACTTCATCATGGAGCAACAGAAGTACTCTCAGAAATACTTAAAGGATTTAGAAGGATCTGTTGACAGAGTTGGAATATAATATTCACAACTATGTTTTCATCACTGTATAATCACCAGAAAATAAGTTTAAAAAAAAAATGTTTTAGTTACCTTAGAATGAGCTTTTTATATCTACAAAGGGAGCGGGTACTCTATCATGTTGAACTTCTACGTTTTACAGTAGCCCAGGACGGACAAACCAAACATCAGCTTATTTTCTAATTCTTTCATCAAGATAAATAAAATATCTGTCTGTCTGTCTGTCTGTCTCTCCGTCTCTCCGTCTCTCCCCCTCTTCTCAAAGCACCAGACAGTACCTCAGGGGTTATATCGAAGACAATCGACATCTGTTTGCACAAAGAAGGGAACAGCTTCGGTTTCGTCATGAGAGGTAACCATCTGCAAAATGAGCCACTGTGTATGAATATGAATTATGATTGACGTGACACCACACTGGAATGGTGTCGCTAAAAGAACAGACTGATTCCTACTTTGTTAAAAAATAGTTTGAAAAATGCATCATGTATTTATGTTGGCTAAATAAAGAAAGTGAAGATTTTTTAATGATCTGTGAGAAATGTGATCAGCTTTAACGTATTTTCTTCTCTCAGGTGGTACACATGAGGACTGGCACAAGTCACGCCCCCTTGTGGTCACCTACGTCAGGCCAGGAGGTCCTGCAGACAGGTAGCACTCACTGTACACTAATGCAGCCATAAAACCCAAATATTCTGCACATACATACATACACGTGCATACATGTACAAACTCACACAAAGCTACAATTTAAAGAAACTTGCTTCAAAACTTATATTACTGTTTCCTCCACTCAGTGACGACACACTCACTGGCTGCAGGTTATCCTAAAAGGTGTAAACTCTCCTCATTACTTACAGCAGTTGTTGGTACCATATTCCTCAATATGTCAATTAAGGCATTATTTGCGATACATTTTCTCAATTCCCAGAGTCAGAAAAACAACTGGAAAGGCAGAATTTATATTTCAGGCTCCTTCAGACTGGAATGAATTAACTTCAGAGTTTATTTCAAATTGTCTCTTTGAGTTGTAGGTGCATGTATGTGTATATAAATATATGCAAACAGTATATGCACACATATACGTTGGCATATTTTTGCTCGGCAAGTATTTGTTCTCGCCGCCTCCGTGGCCATCTAGTGTTTTTGTTCATCTGTTCACTCATCCTTGTGATGTTTCGTGTTGAGATGTCTGTTGAATTGCGCTCGATGATGATGAATTGTTTCGTCTTTTCGAATCACTTTAATGTGTATTGTTTGTATTTTGTGTAAGGACCCCTTGAAAATGAGATGCTTCATCTCAAGGGGGTTTATCCTGCAGAATAAACTTGAGTATACAGTCAGAGAGAGAGAGGGGGATCATGTATGTGTGTCTTTTGGGTAGGGAAGGGGTGAAAAGGGCAATAGGTAAATAAATGCCAGACGAGCGATGGCTTCCACTGATGCAGCACAGCTCAGTCAGTAGTTTGGGGGAGATGCTGTTGTGTGTGCCTTCAAGCGGATAAACCCCAAGGATAACGGTGTCATTTCCTTTGACCGTCACTGGTATGTTGACAGTTATGTGTTACTCAGAGCCGCAGCGGCATGAATCACCTCATATCCCTTCAGTGTTGTCATCATGTGTCTGTCTCAGTTATCATGTTTGGAAAAAAATAAACAATCCGTGACATTTTCATGTAAATGTCTGCTTTAACAGATGTAAACGCAGCAGTGGTTCAACCCTCTGTAAATCCGCTGCTTGAATTCTTACACATTTATAATATTTGAAAAAAATAAAACCTGCTGGGAAAAATACTCCTCTGCCGAAAGGTGTGTACAGACTTCATATGTTCAGGAAAGAAAGATGACAGCCTGCAACATAGCATGAATTCTGAAGCTGGGCTGGGCGATGACCTGAAATCTATGTCATGATAAATTGTCACGTTTCTTCAGCCTGTATTTCTGGACAGGCAGTTTTCGGTTGTTAGTGTTGTGTTGAAATGGAGCCAGCAGTCAGGATCACGTTCTCCGCAGTTGGGATATATTAGATTTCTCCTAATTAAGTAAATGCATATTAGTTTTTACCGTATTCATTTCTGCTCAGTTACACAAGTTTATTAAACCATCAGAAGAAAATTAAAATTAATCGTGGTGTAAAAATAAACTAGTTGTGGCACTTCCCACCTCCCCAGCACAACAAAACCTCAACGTCTGCCACTGAGAGAAAGTTCCACATTAAAACTGAGCTCATACTTTCCAGCTGTGGATTCGTTGGACCGGCAGGTTTTTGGAAATGAGCACCTAAAGCCTCGAGTAATAAAACCAATTTCAACACGATCGCCTGGAAACCCTCAGCGCTTCAGTAAGGCTTCATCCACCTGTTGCTACACATGGGGATGGCAGGTTTATTCATTTATTTATTCTGCCTCTAACACACAGAGACATTTAACACAAACACACAGAGACATTTAACACAAACACACAGGTAAAGGAAGTCTTTGCATCTCGTTTCTAACTGTTTCTAACAAACATTGGATTCAGTGTGGATTCAAGATGGTGGATCCCCCTCATGAACACACACAGTTGGCCTCTTCCACTTCCTGCTTGAGGAGTATAAGATGCCATCTTAACGTGGTGCACATTGTTTGGTCAAGCAAAGATGCAGCATGAATCTGTGACGCTCATACAAGGTACATCATGTATTTTTTTTTGTTTTTAGCTTATTTATTTAAAAAAAAACAAGCCGTGTCATGAAATCCAATAAATAATAAAACTGTGTCACGTCATGACTCAAAATGTGTTTGTATGCTGCGTAGAGAAGTTTAGGTCCACAGAGGATTGTCCATTCAGGGGTTTGTGTAGCACCACTTCAAACTTTATGTTCTGCTGAGGCTGACCTGATAGAAACTAGAAATATGTATTTACACTAAAAGAAACATTATATTGTGTACAACTAATTACAGTTAACGTAGACACGATTTGGTGTTTGTGTTTTGCAGTAAATGAGGCAAAAATCCTGGAGATATTGAGCATGAGTCATCTTACAGTGGATATGTGGGAAACTTTTGCTCTTTTTGCAAACTGCTGTGAAAATGTGACACCATGAAAAGATTTTGAAAAGTATCATTAACACATCAGTATGGTAGATAAATCTCACAGTAGCCTTACTTTACTTTTAACCTGTAAAATGAACTTTAATAGGAAGTATTTTAGGGACCACAGCAGGGAAACTGGAGACCAGTAAGTAAAAGACAAACAGATGAGTGACAATTCAAGGAAAAACATCAATGAGGAACATTATAAATACAGAAGCTAGCACTCACTGAGCAGGTTTCCATAGGTTAAAAATGATGAAAAAGAGTCATGTCTCGTGATGTGGCCTTCAATCGCCAGATCTCAACCCAACTGCACACCTGTGGTTGACTTATGAGAGCATCATCAAAACAAATGTGGGTACAGTCTTCTGACAAGGAGCTGCTCTGGAGGCTTGTGGTGGAACAACGCCTCACTAAGACACTTTGGGTTGTTTGAATCTTTCCCCGTTTTTAATTCGTCACCGCTTGTTTTGCTAATAACACAAATCTCACAGCTTTCTCATTTTGAACGGCGTGCTTTGCTCGTTTCTGCACTGTTACTCCAGCCAAAATGGGGAAAAGATTAAAAAAAAAAAAGAAATAAAAGTGTAACGACTTCTCTGATCGCACGGCGGCTTCAATCACTTGATGCTATTTTTATTGCAGTGGCAACTATGTGTGAAAATAATTTCATGGTGCAGTAAATTGGGGCACATGCACGAAACTAGGCAGATTTTTCTCTGCTGAATAAGTGAGCGAATGCTTGTCGGAGATCTTTAGGGTGAATTTATTGTAGATCAATCAAATCTATTTTACATTATCCATGGTCTTGTTTAGATGACCCTCCACAGGTGCACGCATAGATTGACGGCGTGGGACGAGACCACGATTAAATTCTCTTTTACAATTGAATAATTTTGCCCCCAGGCTCTTCTAACGCCATTATAAAGAAAATCATCTTCAAAATGTGGGTCAGTCCAGGGGAAACGAATCAGATATTCATGCTGCTTTATTTCCCCATTTATATGCCAATTGGAGAAAACTTAATCCACAGCACTATACAGTCTCGGGAGTGCCTGCGTTTTTTTAGCATAACCCAGTGGGAATTACTCTGAAAGTGTTAGAGAGCCGTGCTGTTTCATGCAGGATCACAAACTGCTTTTACTGCATCGTCATATGATGAAAAAGGACAGAGAGAGAGAGCCTGCTAGCTTTTAAAGTAAATGTCAGTGCTTCAGATTTAGTTTCAACAAACAGCTTAAAGGTCCAGTATGTCATTTTTAGTATTTATTGGCAGAAATTAAATAAAATATTCATTAGTATGAAAATAAAAATAAGAATCACTGTGTTTTCGTTGTCTTCAAATCAGCCCTTTATATCTACAGCGAGCGGGTCCTCTTCCACAGAGTCCGCCATGTTGAACCACCATTTTTCTACAGTAGCCCAGAACAGACAAACCAAACTCTGATCTAGATATGGACTTTTGTTTTTAATGTGAATTTGCCAATCAGAGTTTTGTTACATGCTTGGAAGGAGAGGGTGAAGTATGGGAGAGTATTCATTTGGTTGCAAGTCTGCAACTTCACCACTAGGTGCCACTAAATCCTACACACTGGAGTTAAATGGGGTTCACACTCTTACACAAAAGCTGTGGATGGTGCATCTTTTTTGTGGAAAACTGGTCAAACATAGATGACAGCAGACTTGTGCAGATTTGTAACAAAAGATTCAAACTACGCCTGGAGTGCATCCAACACGTTGGCTGTTGAGTACAGCCTGCCGCTATTGCTCCGTCCACCTGTTTCTCAGACAGATCTGAGGGCAAACCCGTTTCATTGTGATCAGATTTCCTCCACACGTTTCTCCCTGAGATACTTCTTCCATATAACCTAATTCCAGCCTTAATAAAGCCGTTTGGTCTCGGCGTGGCTTGCATCATGTTGTTAAAAGGCTTCAGGGCTAACAGCATCATACTTTACAACTTCTGGCTGGTATGATGACAGCTCTGTATTACTCACACTCTGGCATCATGAATAAAGCATCTCCCAGCGCCTTAATGCCGCCCCGCGCATGAAAAATTAAAGACGCTGCAAATCCATTTTGAGGGGAAATAAATAATTGGCTGAAATGTGTCATTGAGTGCCTGTAGAATATTGAGCATCCAGTCTGTGGTGGAAGTGTTTTTGTCAACCAAATGATCGAATTTAAATGAAACCAGATTACACGACATGATGTTTAATCTGGAATATTTTGAATAGCACAGCGGTGTCATCTGTCATCGTAGTTTCCACTGTGTGTTTGTCCTCCATTTCAACTTGAGTAGAAATTATACTGTTAGTCTCAGACAGATTAGAGGAGAAAGAGAGAGAGAGATCACACAGTAGTGGAGGTAGTGGGGGACCAAGATAGATATATTGGTGTTTTTCATGAAACCCTAAGACGAGTTTCCAGATGTGGAGTTTGCCAAACGTATATTAAGGCGCTGAAAGGATCAACTGAAGATCACCTTGTGGTCTGTTGTGTATATTCCACTGCTGATCTTAAAAAGATGAATGGTGGTTCACTTTATTCTCGAGGCTGGATGATGAGTTTCTGAATTCTCCAATCTCATAATTTAACATTTGTGTTCTTGTCTGTGTGTGTGTGTGTGTGTCTGTGTGTGTGTTCAGAGAGGGCACGCTGCGTCCCGGCGATCGTCTCCTCAGCGTGGATGGCGTACCGCTGCACAACGCCAACCACAGTGATGCCCTCAGCGTGTTGGCTCAGTGCGGCCAGGAAGCCCTGTTCCAGATAGAGTATGACGTCACTATCATGGGTGAGAGACCACACACACACACACACATCAGTCTCAAACACAAATTGAAGCTTGGGGCAAAAGTTTCCAGACTTTAGTAAAATACCATTGAAATTAAAGATTGGATGTTTTTTTTGTTGATGCGTTGGCATTTTCTGCAGCCTCGGGCTCAGCTTTTGTGTAAAACTGCTCAATTTAACCAACCCACAATGCATTGCAAAGAATCCTCTGGTGGTCACATCTGGTGGTTCGTGCTTTGAGGGGCATTTTTGCCTCAAGCTCATCTGCTGCTTAATGTTGGCGGTACAGAAATTCGAAGGTGCTTTCCTTCACTATAATTGTTTCTTTCACGTACAGTCAGATCCCAGCGAAGGGCAACATGATTCAAATGAAAATATTTTTTTCCCCCCAATCAGACACCGTAACGAACGCCTCCGGCCCGCTATTAGTGGAAATTGCCAAGTCGCCGGGAGCAACGCTGGGCATCACGCTGACGTCGGCCAATCATCGAAACAAGCAGGTCATTGTCATCGACCGGGTTAAACCCGGCAGCGTGGTGGACAGGTATACACACTTTAACACACACACACAATATGAAGTAAATGTTTGCATACATGCACCATGTGGCTATTTTTGTCCTGGGTTTCACCTCTCAGGCTACATGCAGGCTGGACTTCACACTGGTGGGTCCTGTTGGGAAGGAGGGAAGACCTGCAGACTATATTCAGGACTTAAAAAATACAGAACTTAGAGAAACTCAGCAGCTGAATGTACTGCTGTGGATGGAGGGAAACTTATTTTAACCCTCCTCCAAAAAGCAAACCTAAAGAAATCTGTATCATTCTAAGTGCACCGTATATTAAGAATATTTTCACCACCTTACCTCGCAGTCAGGCAGCCTTTTCCAACGGGAAACTGAAGCACTTTTATCGCTCTCTGAAAGCCACGTAAAGACTTCATTGAGACTCCAATTTTACCTCGCAGAACTCGAGAGCCGTTGTGATACCACTATCTCGATCTGCAGCGACTAACGTTAGTTTGAAACGTGTTTTCTCAGGTAAAATTTCTGTCTGATGGCTTTGAAAGAAGCACGGATCGATGTATAAATACTTGAGCGTCCCATCAGAACGGGCTGTCTGTTGGGCTGAAAATAGCACTAAGCACACACTTAAACTCACATTGATCTTTTTTGGCAGGTCTGTGTTTTTTTTTTTGTTTTTTTTATGCAGCCTCCCTCGATCACAGCAGAGCATTGCTCAGCTTGTGCTGAGAATTTTGTCTGGGGTCATGGCAACCACTGCATACGTTAGGTAACACACTTTATGCAGCCTCACTTCAGATACCCTGAACTATACCTTTAATAATGAAGGATGTCTAGCGTTTTTCACTGCACAGATGTCTACGCATGCAGGAAGTAACATTTACATACTGTATATTCAGTTCTTTGATATCTTTGAAACCTGTGCAATTGGGCTGCGGTTATGCAACAACTGCGTATGCACGCGGAGTATAAAATCTCTCTCTCTCTCTGACACACACACACACACATATTCTGTATCCTGCCCTATAACTAACACAGACAGAAGGAGACAGGATATTGCCCTGAGCCTCAGTCTGGCTCTAAAATATACATGAAGCACTTGAACTTTGTGTCAGTGCTGAAAGGAGCACTAAAATAACCTCCACTGAACAGGTTGACTGTGGGGTTCCACGTTCTGTCACTACTCATTCTCACATGGTTGCAACTTTAAAATTAATAATTTAAAATCTGAAACGTAGTGAAATGCAGAGACGGCAGGTTTGACCGGCTCTGCAGCCTGCGTGTAGTTTTCAATCCGAACAAAAAGAATTTCTGAAACCGCAAAAATACAAAATCTG
Source organism: Miichthys miiuy (assembly GCA_036365135.1). NCBI lineage: Eukaryota > Metazoa > Chordata > Actinopteri > Sciaenidae > Miichthys > Miichthys miiuy. The sequence goes on from CM071604.1 coordinate 28,812,362, forward strand.
TTTGTACTGTAATTCTTTATTTCTCTTGTGTTTTGTGGCGCTGAGACTTCCTTCCTCATTGTCCCTGTTTTACCAGATGCGGAGCATTGCATGCCGGGGATCACCTGCTGTGCATAGATGGGACATCGACAGAACACTGTACGGTCCTGGAGGCAACACAGCTATTAGCGAGCACAACAGAACTGGTGAAATTAGAAATACTGCCCTCACATCAAACGAGGCTAACTGGGAAACAGCACGACACAGGTGGGTGTTACCCCGGTGTTGTTTTCTGTGCACCAAGTCTACTGAAGTTTTAGATTTTAACTGCATTTACCAACCGGTTTTGCCTGAAGTGTTGTATTAAATTATATAACCATGTTCCCAAAAATGTTGGGACACTGTAAGAGGAAAGTTATGCAACACTCAGAAAACAGGTTTGTAACAAGTAATAGAATCATAATTGCGTGTGAAAATTGCTCAATCAAAAGAGCAAGGATGGGACGAAACTGCATCCAATCCAACAGTTTAAGAGCAACGTCTCTCAACACACAGTTTTAATCATCAATCCAGAACATCATTAAAAGACTCAGAGAATCCAGAGAAATCTCTGCACATAAGACCTTCGACACCTCTGACAGCACTGCATTAAAAACCGGCATGATTGTGTTGAGGATATGTGGGCTCAGGAACACTTCATTGTCAGTAAACACAGTTCATCACTGCGTCTACAAATGCAAATTAAGACTCTACCACGTTAAGAGAAAGACCGATATCAACAACATCCAGAGAAGCTGTCAACTTTTCTGGGATGGACTGACAGAGAGTGGAAAAGTACGCTGAGGTCTGACGAGTCCACGTCTAAAATTATTTTTGGAAATCATAGACACTACTGAAAACCTGTGCCGCATCGAAAAGGTCAAACACAATGACAGAGACTCCGGGCGCCTGAAGTCGTAGATTGAGCAAGAATGTGACAGAACTTTGCTTTCAAAACTTCAGCAATCTTGCACGTTGAAGGCAACACATGGACAAAGAACAAACAGCCAAGACACTTTCCCAGCTTCATGTCATCACAGCTTCCTCAGCAGTCATTTTGGGCAAACAGGCACCCAAAACTAGGGCAGCGTGAAAACCACAGCATAGGATTTACCCAAATAAAACTGAAGTCAGACAAACACGTGTTAATGTTCCTGGTTGTTGGTGTTCTGATGAGAGAGGTCGAGGAAGAAGGCGCTGCATAGACACAAACTGAAACAGACTCAAAACCTCCGCCGTGGTTCTGCTTTCGATAGAGTTTGTGCGGGGCGGGAGTTTCATCTCAGCATGAAAACGGAGAGAGAAAGTTGAAAAGAGACGTGACGGATGAAAGAGAATTGAGCGACAGCCAATGTAAAAGCAGGATGGCATTTAATTAAAGTCATTACACCTCTCATGCACGCCGTCAGACGCCTCCTCTCCTCTCCTTCCCTCTCCTCTCCTCTCCTCTCCTTCCCTCTTTTCTCATCTTGTCCCCATTTTTTTAATTCATGTCCCATCCTCTCTCTCTCTCTCTTTTGTTCCTCTACCTTCTCTTTTCTCTCACTCATTCATTCTGTTCTAATCTATGTTAAAACGACAGAAAAACAAAGTACTAAAGGCTACATTAACTGACTACACACACACACACACACAGACACACACACACCCTTGAAAGGTCGCCATCTCATCTCCTATCTCCTTCATTTGTCTCTCTACAAAGCAAAATTCATTCTTTCCTTTTTGTAATCACGATTGTGTGATGCCTTTGTGGGTGGGTGTGTGTGTGTGTGTGTGTGTGTATTTGTGTATGTGTGTGTGAGAACACAGCTCATTAGGATACTGATGGCCTTGCCGGAGACCTTGCGGCCAGCCTGCCGCTGCTTTATTAATAGACACTCTGATTAAAGGTTTTGTAGCTGTGTGTGTGTGTGTGTGTGTGTGTTTGACTTTGTGTTTCAGGGTGTGTCACTGCTGCATAGATTACTGTTGGTGAGTCTGGACATAAGTGTGTGTATTTATATATCTTCTCTTATCTATGAAAGTGTGTGTGTGTGTGTGTGTGTGTGTGTGTGTCCATCTTGTCTGTGTGGCTGCAGCCGTTTCCTGTCAGCAGATCTGTCTCCTCCGCTGTGTTTTCCGCCGGATGTAATGACTTCATTTATTTTTTTACTCTGGGAGGATTAGAGGAGAAAATGTTTCCACATTTCTCAGATCTCACCCTGAGGTCGGCCAGCACTTCAGCAGCCCTCCCGCCAACTGAGAGAGTTTAGATAAGACGACTCACGTGTCGAGGAAACAAAAGCTCTGCTGGATGGATGTGGCAGCTTACTGTAGGATCAACTTCAGAGTTGAGATATGTGTGTGTGTGTGTGGAGAGGAATTACACATGAAGCCATGTAGGTTGTCAGACTTTAGCCTTGATTACAGGCTGATGCTCTCTGTGGGACCTTCTCTACAAGAGGTTCTCCCCGACATCTGAGGCTGAAGTGACTTTTCAACAGATGGCACAGTCCACCAGTGTTTCTGTTTTGCATTTTGTAGTCCAATATGTTCTTGGACTAATTAACTGATGAGATAATTCCATATGATCATGAATTACAGATTTCTCAGCGGTATTTTAGGTAGATATCCACCCACATTATTACTCCTTGTGTGGATTGAGGTCAACTGAAGACTGAAGAAGTGCTATGCTACATGTTTCTTCAATTTTTCTTCGAGATTTTGGATAAAAAAAAACAAAACACAAATACAGCGTCTCACATCTTAAATAATGTGACCATATGTCTGCCTTCGGCTACCAAGGGATGGGAGCACAGCCCGCAGAAGTAGCCTCAGTTAATGTAGAATATGTAGCAGCATTGATACCAATGGTGAGGCTGAAAAGCTCCGAAACTTCTTCATGATGCCAGGTGTGATTGAGATGCATCAGATTTATATCAGATCAGAAGCTGATATAAAGCCAAGACAGTTTAAAGTTTGACATTTAGGAAACACAGGGAAAAACACCTAATTAACATGTTGGGATTACGCAGTTTCTACTGATTTCATGCATTTCCACTAACCATCTGTTTGCGGCAGTAAGGCACAAAAAAAGCATACCAATGCAGGATGATGATGACGAAAGTGTGCCAGCAAACGTGGACGCAGGATTTTTCCAAAAATTGTCTCTGAAATGTAAAAAAACCACAGAGTCCCAAGCTGTAATGACAGTGTGTGTTCAACATGTTAACATATGTTATGATACGCTTCTCTGTGTGTGTTTCAGTGAAGGTTCAGAAGTCGGACCACCCCCACTCCTGGGACCCCTGCGTGAACTACTGTCACCCTCCAAACTCCACCCTCTGCAACACAAGCTCCACCCTCAACAAGTCATGGACCGCCTCAAATAATAACACCATCAACAGCCTCGACTACTGCAAGTGTAAGAACACAAACAGAGACACTGTGACGAGACAAACTCACCTGTCTGTGGGATTTCATTTCTTCTTTATAATCTTCTTTTGCAGCTCTGGTATCTGCCAGTTTCTCTCCCGGCTCTACAACTACATCGGGACCTAGCAGCCAGAGCTCCAGTACCTTGCCCAGGCCTACAGTTCCCATGAGTCCACGTAACTCGCTCCTCAAACGAAGGCAGAGGAAGAAAGAGCACAAAAGCTCCTGTAAGCTCCACATGTCTGTCTGTCTGTCTGTACAGACATGATTTGATTCGTCAAAGGAGAAACTAATCATGAAATCATGTTTATCTGTGTGTCTTTAGTGTCCCTAGCGTCCAGTTCGGTTGGTCCAGGTGGTCAAGTAGTTCATGTAGAGACCAGTGAGGTCGTCTTGACAGGTGACCCGCTCAACGGCTTCGGTGTCCAGCTGCAGGGAGGAATATTCGCCACCGAAACACTGTCCGCACCGCCGCTTATTCGATTTATTGAGCCTGACAGCTCAGCAGAGAGGTGAGCACACACAAGCGTTCACACAGGAATAAACTGCGTATATGACTTTATATATATAGTAGTTGAAAAGTATCTCTAAATATTGATTGGACAAAATGTTGGTATTGGATTGGACGTTCTGGTTTCCATTCGTAGTCTGAGTAATATTGACCAGCTACATTTGAGCGGACTTTGGTTGCATTCAGGTAAACAGACTGTGTGAAGAGCAAAAAAGGCATTGGTCCAAATGTAATCTTGCAACCCAGCTGTTCGCTGTTGTCTGATGACAGTTTATTCATTTATATGCAGATATCTGTTTGGAGAGATTAACCGACGGCTCTGTAGGTTCTCAGTCGTCAAGGTCATCGTTCTTTAGAAAGACTTAGAGATCTTGTAGATCCATGAACGTTTTACTGCTCATCCAGGAGGCTTCCTCACTTCTGACTGACTGCTGGGAAAAGCCAAGTATTTAAATACCTGAGCCATGAATCCAGTTTTCCCCAGATTTAACGCTTCTCAAAGATTAGCTGAAATGTGTCTGCCTTGTTAAGACATTAAGAGGAAATCTTGGCCCAGATATCCGCTATCAGGAACGTTACATTACCCGATGGGTTGAAGTAATGATGACACGCATGATCTTTTAATGTTGTATGTGTTTTTAAATATACTGATATAAAGATGGGAAGGCTCTGCAAAATGTGTTGCAAAATATTAATAATGCTATTAAAAAATCCGAGCGAGCTGAACTGGACTGCGTGTTTGTACACACAACCACACACATGCTGACATCAGCTGCATTAGCTTCACTTAGCTTTCATGTGTGTTTGAACGGAAATGTTTTGGAGTGTGTGGGTGTCTGAGACTGATGCTGGCAGTGTATTACCAGCTCTGGCTCTGTGTGGTGTGATGTGTGGGTGTATGTGTCTTTGAGCACTGGTGGACGTTGGGATTCCCAAATATCGACGCACAGTCGTCTGTCTTTCTTCTGTCTTCCATTGTACTTTATGCATGTTTTCACTTCTTCATTTGTATCTGCGCTGTGTTAACGCATGTGAACGTGTGTGTTTGTCTACTGATTGATGTTCCCATCGTATTAACAGCTTTTCTAAGTGCTGGGTGTGTTTCTGCACCCCGAGGCCGTGCTCCCTTCTCCATTAGTGCCCACGCTAACAACACTAATTAGCTAGCTTCCACTCACCCACGCCAGAGGAATCGATAAGTACCTTCCTTTGCGCTCGACAGGGTGAATCCAAATAAACCCGTTCACACCACTCTGAATTAGACTTAACCACAACTCTGTCTTTAAAAACCATAAGTCCTGTGCAGCAGTGACCAGGGCTGACATGCATTAGTGCTGCGGGAAGTTGTTCTACTAATGTTATTTAGTACAAGTTTAACGTTTAATCTATTTAATTTGAAGCTTAAAACATTCATAGATTTGACATAACCACAAGAGGAACAAACATTTAAAAAAATAAAATGTGACTTTAGTTCAATAAATCAATAAAAGTAACTTTTGGAAATGGTTCAGTGTACGGTTGATATTAATTTGAAGACAGATTTTTCTTGAAATACCTGAAACTTTATGGATTAATGACGAACATTAACAATTAAGAATCAACTATAGATAATGCTTGTACATGTTTATGGTTTGTTAAGTGAGTTTGGTGTCAGACCAAGAACTGCTGTTGTCCCCATACACTCATTTGTGTCCACTCAGACTCAGTTAGGATACTTCCATTAGTACACTTCTATGTAGTTGCTATGTAGTGCTAATTTCAGCAGGGAAGTGTTTTTCTCCTTTGCCAAATTGCAACCCGGGTGGAACGTTAGCACCAACATTTCACTGCCAAAGCATAAATCTAAAACATATGTATAACTTATATTTGTATATTACGATATTCACCACAACCTCTTCAGCTCCAGCAGCTTCCCCCGGTCGCCATTTTCACAATGCCGGTGGTCCCTCCCCTTCAGCTACGTAGCCAAAATGGTGACCGTTATGAGCGAGAAATGCATCTGCATTTTGCCATAATTAACAGTGTGAACGCGCTTATGTACCGGGAATAGCAGGCGTAAGTATGAAAGTATACAGCAACAGATGGGCCATTGTGTGCAGTATGTGCTGCGAGACACAACAACAACAACTCATCCTGATTAAAGCCTGTACTTTGTCAGACTTTTGATGCAAGACACGCCGTCCTCTGCAACACCATGGTAGTAAAATATAACCAGGACATGCATGTATGCTGTTTATACATATGCACTGTGTTGGAACAGTATATAAATGCTATATGTTGCTAGATGACTTTAGCATTAAAACATGTAGATAAAGGCTGAATTATGAAAGCTGCTCTGTAAGAACCGTAATGTAAACACTTTGCAAGATTAAGACAGGAAAGAAGTGAGGACAGATCTTAACCGGTAACTCCTGAGCAAGAAATGGGAAACAGAGGGGACAGGGACGACAGGGACGACAGCCTTGGCAGGACATTTAATCCTCAGTAGATCATAATGAAGATGTCTGGCTGTATATTAATACAGGTCACCCACTCATGGCTTAATGGAGGATACATCAACTGTGTGTGCGTATGTGTGCATGTCAGACAAGGCGAAAATCTGTGCAAGATCCAAAGGGCAGTGAGTGCATGAAGGTGAGGCCTATTAAAGTGAGACAAATCACTACATCTTTTCTCCTGTCACAAGTCTCATTGGGGCAGAACGTGATAAATACTGTAATCATGTTGATTTTTGACCCTTTGGCCATGCAAAAAAAAAAATACTGCAGTTAGAACTGTGATTGTGATTAACAGTGTAGAGGAGTGTAACACAGGTTTACATCACTGTGTGCCACCATAATATAATCCTCCCATCCAGAGCGTGATATTATTTTAAGGTGGTGTTGTGCAGTTCGGAAACAAAGGTCAAAGCTGAAATTGTTTGAACTGTGACTGCAGTGACAAGGCATTAATTGAGATGTGCGATGCCCGTGGTAGCACTGCCGCAGGGTTCAACATCTCCGTTGTTTACAGTGGAAAGTTATGGCTCACAAATAAATGGAAAGTAAATGCCGCTGAAGGCTATAACTATAGATGGAAACCTCAATTACCAAAAAAAGTAGTTTGCTTTTGGGCCAGCCAATCTCATTTAATGGACGCTTCGGACAAAAGTATCTGTTTAATTCACAAAAACAGCCATTTAAAAATTGAATTTGAATGTGGTTAGATAAAAAACATTGCAAAACAAATATACTTTGATTTATGTGACGTGAATATTAAGTATTTTTACTTTAAGCAAATAGCTTTTTTTGGCGTATTCCTTTCTGGTTATTGATTTGAGGGCATTTAAAATCATGTTGTGTTGTTGTCTTGGATGTTATTTGTCTGCGAGCATATTATTTTATCCAGTTTTACATGACGTAAGCAGAATATAGTTGCTGAAAGTGAATTAACTGTTAGTTAGCATGATTTTTATCTGATAATTATTAAAAATGACGCAATGGACTACCTGTAAGGCTGCCCCAGTTAAGTTAACAGAAGTAGTTGTATTATTATTATAGTTATATTTCTAAAACATTATGTGACTTTATACATAAATCTGATTTTGACATAGTTTGCCACTGTGTTGTGCATTGCTTTGTTAAATCCTCCAGAAGTCACTTAACACAGTTAGTTTACTGTCTGGCTTTAAAAGGAAATAACTGCATGGACAAAATACCCTTCTTTGTGTCTCTGGTGATTCGAAGTTTGTTTACACAGGCCAGTTAGCAGCAGAGGGGCCTTCACTTACCAAAATTGCTTGAATTCACAGGCCAATATCTCAAAAGATGAAATGACTCCTTCACAATATACCTCTGTTTTGCCAAGGAAAGGTGTTTGCATGATTCATTGCTTTAATAGTCAGCACTAATGTGCTTTACTTTCATTCCAGCGCTGATTTATGTAGTGAGGAATCAGGTTTGGGGGGGCTTCTGAATGGTAGATATTTCGGAAAGTGAAATCTTTAATATCCAAACAGCAGCACTGAAAGCTACCGTAGCTAAAAATAATTTGATACGTATGCCTACCGCAGCGGGGAGTTCTGGATTCATCTGTCTTTGTAGAATGAATTAAATGGAAAAAAACATCCCAGGCAGGGGGCTGACGATTAGTACACCGTCGTGCTTGAGTTTTTCTTTCCCCTTTGGAAGCATTTTAACCCTGCAGGTAATCATATCTGATTAGGCACAGAAAATATGTTTTATTTCAGGTGCACATGTACATGCTTGAGAAAGAAGTCAATGTCGGGAAGTTTTTTGGAAACTTTCGTCTCCCTCTGCTTTGTGGAGCCCTAAAGGGGTCTGTAAACGACTTCATAAACTCTGACAGTACAAGTTTGGACTTAAGAAGCCAACTTCTAGGCCCAGAACTGAGCACAGTCCAAACAGGAATGATGCTTTGTGCCACAGCGAAAACAGAACCATAAGTTCTGCTCCAGAAACATCAAATCCAGCTCTGACATGCAAGGAACCAAAGAGCATTTCAGATTAACAGTCATTAGCGCAGACATTTCTTAGACAGCAGAGAAGAAACTAAAAAGTTGGAATGATTAAATTAAAAGATTTGTCGGTGGACGTGGGCGTTGCAGTTCGATTGATTTCAGGCCTCAAAAACTGTAAGACATAGTGACTCAGAAAGTGAAGATCCAATGTTTCCTCCTTTCGTAGGTGCGGCCTGCTGCAGGTTGGAGACCGCCTCCTGTCGATCAATGGAATCCCCACAGAAGACGGAACACTAGAGGAAGCCAATCAGCTGCTCCGAGATGCTGCGCTGACCAATAAGGTCACACTGGAGATAGAATTCGATGTAGCAGGTTTGTGACTTCAACAAAATGTTTGCCACATTCTCACATTTCTGTCATTACACCATGATATATAACCCTTCATCTCTTCCTCGTAGTTGATTCTACCTATAAATGACTTCATAAGCTCTTACAGGACAAGCTCTGACTCAAGAACCCAACTTGTAGGCCCAAAACTGACCACAGTCCAACCAGGAATGATGCCCTGCCTGATGTTAGACATCTGCAACATCAACAGTTATCAGAAACCCACTAAGCTCATATATATTTCATCTTTCTTATAGTATGTATAAGGAGAATAGAGCAACTGTGCATTCTTTATTAGCGAACATTCAGCTGTTTTGTTGGAGGAAGCACAAAAAGACACGATGAACTCCAAACTAGCTTTTGTCTCATTGCAGACAGGGGTGGACAGAATAATTACAGCTGTTCACTGCAGGGCATGGCCTCATCTGCATGCTTTTCAACCCACGAATATAACCTACGAGTTCAAAGCTGTGTATTACTGTCCAGCTCTGATTACTGTGTTGAAGAAAAGTCACCTCCAATTGCATTCTGCAATAGACTTCCGAACTCACACAGACATATGAAAGTTTAAAGTTTTTGTATTATTAGTTTTGAAGTGAAACTGCTGACTGTAACTTTAATAGTTGGGATCTGTAGGAAGGAGCGCTCTGTCCTTTATTACTTTTACTTTTTAAATGTTGGATGATCATTCCAATAGAAAACTTGACTTGACCTTTTGTTAAAGTTGCTTTAAAGGCGCCCTGCGGAGTTTTCTTGTAAACAAAAGTTAGGTTTGCATTCAGTGTAATCTCGCATAGCCAGACCTACTTTGTTTTAGCACCGTGCCAACGCTGGAGAAAGGTCTGGCTGAACTTATTATCATTCTGAGGGAAACTGGCATGTTTGTATTTCTTTAAAGCATCCACAACTGTCAAACTTTTTCGGCGTCACGCACCACTGAGCAGCTTCCATCCAGTTCTCCTCAGTGCATCCATCCATGGATGTGTATATTCATGTGTCTTTTTGCATGATCAATTTAAGAGACAACTTGGCAGGACACTCCGGGTTTACTACTACCTGGATCTTCTACATGAGGGGCCCACAGAGCAAAGGCGCTTTCACCGGCCGCAGCCATTAGCTTCTGGTTCAGCCCTCATTATTTTGCTTATTACTGTAGTAATTTGAAGTCATTTCACAGAGGTTGTGACACTCAAAGTCTTTTGGGGCCAGTGTGCATCACATGACGCCACCGCTGACACAATTGGCTTCACAGTTCTCTTCCTGGGAGTTCGGTTAACATCCATGTTTACTCGTTATCAATCATCTTCCATGTTGCTTGCGGTGCATTGCAGCTTATCTTGGCATATTTCCGCCTCTTTGATCAGTGTAATAGTGTGGCACCATTTGCAGGTGCCAGTGTGTATCATATCACCTGATTGCATGGGTCATATGTAAGATTGGGGCCCTGTATTTTCAGAATAAGTCGTGGGATATAATAATATTCATAACCATGTTTTCATGCAATATTTTTGTGTTTGTTATTGAAAAATATCCTCATGTCTACAGTAGGAGCGGGTCCTCTTCTATGGAGGCCGCCATGTTGAAGCACCGTGTTTCTACAGTAGCCCAGAACAGACAAACTAAATACTGACTCTACACAGGGCCTTTCAAGCGTTGTTTCTCCTTTTATACTAGGCAGGCGAAGGTGATGTGAGGAGATTGCAATGTGGCGATTACACCACTAGATGCAACTAAATCATACACACTGGACCTTTAAGGGTGACATTTAAAAAAACTATATACATCCAATCTTTCAATTTAATCATTAATTAAATCATTTATTTTTGTCAGTTCAACATCAATGAGACACTTAGATTTGATTTCAGCAGTGCAGTACTTTTTTTTACAGTTTTGGTAATGTCTTTCATAATATTGCATCATTTAATGAGTTAACATAGCAAGCAGAAAAATATTAAATTAGCATTTAGCCTATAAACAGACATATATCAGTGATTTCTTAGTTTATTGATGCAGCCAATTCCCAAGAGTAATATCTAAGACGTTTTATGTATTTCTAAATAAGTTAGGCAGCTCTGAATGGAATAGATTTATCATCGCCTTTTTGCAGCTGTCAGACAGAACAGTGCTCATGAAATTAAATCACTTTCATGCGCAAGAAAATCTGACTGATGGACAGCTAATGGCACAAGATGTTCCTCGCCAAATTTCTGAAGTTGTTAGATTATCGGAGTCTTTTCCCGCTCAGCTCTCGAAGGGAAGGAAGCGAACACGTTGGCGGTGTCAGTCAACGATAAGAGCTTCTTGGCAAGTTTGAAGGGTTCTGAAGCGACGAGCTGATCCAAAGAGCTTGGTAAAAAAAGTCTTAAGTGGTTGCTCTGCTCACAACTTGCACTCGCCGTGTTTATGCCTGGATGTAGAGTTGTTTTACTGGTTGGAATTATTATTATGACTCATGCAGGCAAACAGTGAGGATTTGAAGTCGCTGTGTGCCCCGGAGAAGAGCAGTTCCAAGGAGATAAGAGCAAGAGCTAAATGTCTTGTAATTACAAATGTTAAGCAGCACATGCTTTTTTATATTAATGGATTTTCTGCATGTGTTCAACACAGTGTGTGTGTGTGTGTGTGTGTTCGTATCACAGAGTCAGTGGTGCCTAGTAGTGGTACTTTCCACGTCAAACTGCCGAAGAAAAGAGGAGTGGAGCTGGGACTCACCATCAGTGGTAAGAACACTCAAACATTGTTCATATGATTTATTTTTTGTTTTGAACGTCTGCTGGCAGAATGTTTAAATGTCATGGGACCACCCTGCGCTTCTTCAAACACACCACACACAAAGCAGACACATCTGTTTCTCAGGGTAACTGTAGCCTGCAGGAAAGCTTCGCTGTAAACATCAGCAGTGTTTATAAAATGGTATAGATACCAGGTCACAATCACAAGCCACGGACCGTACCGCCAAACGTATGTGGTGATCTTTTGATCGCGGCATTTTTGTAAGGTTTGAGGCGACAGTTTTTGTGAAAGCCAGGTCCATAAAGGATTGGATTTCCCAGTTTGCAGTGGAAGCACTTGACCTGCAGCGATCGCCGACTACAACTCCATCACGAGTCGGACCTTATTGCCAACATCAGTGTCCATTTTCAGTAAATCCCTGCAACCAGGTGTCAAAATCTTGTGGGAAGTCTTCCCAGAGAAGTGGGTTGATTCTCTGATGCTCTGGGCTGAGATGAACAGCTATGCGGTTGTGATGTTCAGGTGTCCACATTACCGTATTCGGGAGTCCACATACCTTTGGTCTTACAGTGTTTATTCCCATGGTGCATATGCCATTCATGGAAAATATTAAACATACTGTCTAGCTTCAGTCTTCAATGACATACAAGCAATGTTTAATTAGTTTGTCTGGAGTGTGTGTATACTTTAGTCTGCCAATATACGCTGTATTCATTTAAGTTTCATGAGCACAGTGGCAGCTGGTTGTTGGAAGTTTTTGGAGTAAAGACATGAATACCTCAGCGAGTATTTAAAAGATTATGACCGTAAAGTTGTCCAACAGAATCGTCAGACTGGCTGAGATCATTTGAAACCTCCCTGCTTGAATAAAGTCTTGTGCATGTGTAATTTTAGTCATCCCCAGCAACTTAATATAAATGTCCAAACTCTGCAGAGGGCCATAATGTATGCGCACTTTTTTGGATACATCATAATGAAAATGACATTGGTGAATGAGCATCTGATCAGCTCACTGTCTGACAACAGGCTGCACTGTGGCCGCCTCTGAGGCAACAAATGGTGCAATGGCTCCATCTTCTGAACAGAAGTGTTCACAGCTGAAAGTGAGAAGGAGCTCACAGGCAAAGACGTTAGCTGACGTGACACAAATTTACCGGCAAAGTTGGACTTTTTTTTCTCCTTCTAAGAGAGATTTCAGATGACAAACTCTTTCCTTTGCTGTTGGTGATGAAAACGTTATATCTACTTACTTTGTTGCTGTTTCTGCATCTCCACAGCCAGTAAGAAGCAAGGGGAGCCCCTCATCATTTCTGACATCAAGAAGGGCAGCATGGCCCACAGGTATCTTATGAAGTCTACTCTGTTCTGTTCTTCTGTGGGTCTTTTTGTATACTTAACGTATAAATTACTCATTTATCCTCAGTATACTTGCTCATTACAAGTGTCACCTTATACTGAACAAGAGCTCCGTGACAGAAGCGGTCATATCTGGTTCCACCTTTGCGTCTCCGTTTCTTTCTTCCTCCCCTCCTTCAGGACAGGGACATTGGAGCCCGGCGATAAGCTGTTGGCCATCGACAACATCAGGCTGGAGAATTGCTCCCGAGACGATGCAGAGCAGATCCTGCAGCAGTGCGAGGAGCTGGTCAAGCTGAAGATACGCAAAGACGAAGACAACTCAGGTATATGTGCAAGTAAACGAGCAAACTTTGAGTCTGTGTATTGTGCTTTCAGTACACGTCATGATTTAACCACCGGGTGGTGCTGTTGTCCACAACTTGTAGACTCTGCAGCCACTGTAAATTACATTTTTATTGATCCCAGTGGGGAAACAAGCTATTGGAAAAGGGAACGATTAAATCCAGGATGAAATTAATATTACACAACAAATCATAAATATATGCAGTAGAGCAAGAAAGTGTGTGTGAACACAGCACCTGCTGGTGTTGTGGTCATGTAGCAGCCTTCATGATGTGATGCAAAGAAACACACACAAGCACAGAGAGGGATTATGTAATCATGCTAGATTATGACTCAGAGGGCATATTCACACACACACACACACACACACATGCACGGGTAGTGAATTGCAGAGATTATGTGCTCATGTTACATGATGACAAGGCAGTCTTCTCCCTAGTTACCATGGAAACTGTGTCTTCCTCACCACTGTTGTCTTGACAAGAGTTTTGACCTACTTCTGGAATGAAGTGTGTGTGTGTGTGTGCGTGCATTTCTAATAACAGGTTACGTGATGCAGGGTTGTGTATGTCACATGAGCTTACACGTCAGGCGTTATCATCCTGGGGGTGAAACATTAGAATAACACGTGTGTGTGTGTATCAGATGAGCAGGAGACGTCGGGCAGCATCATCTACACAGTGGAGCTGAAGCGGTATGGAGGCCCTCTGGGTATCACCATCTCAGGCACCGAGGAGCCTTTTGACCCCATCACTATATCCGGCCTAACCAAGAGAGGCTTGGCCGAGAGGTACATGCTCTCTCTCTTTGGCACACACATGCACACACACATACACACACCCACACTCATCTTTTCTTTTAAATCTAGGTTACCAGTTTGAGTTGTGCATTTGGAAAAGTACTGCGGCTGGAGACTTTTGGACTGTTCCATTTCCACATATTTTAGCGAGCGCTAAACTATTTAGATGTTTTGGCTGCATGACAACAAAAATTCTTCTTCAAATCACATTTTTTATCATCATTCTCACGGCCAGTATGGTAAATAAACTTGATCTGGTGCTTTTTAATGGTACTCTGTGAAGTTTTTGGACATTTACTAGCATGATGACGCAATGTATCCAATGCACAATGCAATTCATGTGGTTTCTTTGTGCAGTAATGCTCAAAGAAATGTAGAAATGTGGCAGCAAGTCAAGAAAGAAATGCACGGTGAGCTAATAAACGTGGATGTAAAACGTTCTACGAGGAATGATTGGTGAATGACACTAAATCTAATGATATATTTTGGAATAGGTTTCTGAAATGAAAAACATTTTGCCAAACTCTAAAAAGACTATTTGTGAACCGTCAGTGAACCAGCATCAATCCTTCAGTCTGAGCCTGCACAGCATCACGCACAACATGAAACAACCTGCACTCACCTGCCGCTCCACTGAGATATCATGTGGGTGAACGCTATGTTCTTTGTGAGGTAGGTGAGCTCACATTGCCAGTCTACACCTCCTCTACTGACAGCAAGAGACTGAGACTTGGACTTGCCACAAATGGTTTTGTATTCATTTACAGAGTCAGCATAAAACATAATCTGATCACCACTGATTGATTGTTGATTCATTTTTTATATACGTGGTTTATGAAAGCCTTCTGGGCTTTAGTCCCGTGTTTTCACAGTATCATGTTTCGCTGCGTCTCGTTAGGTTGTGGTTGGATCGAAGGATCAAGGGATCAAGAATATCTTATTATTACCCACTGAGGGCAATTTGTTGTACAGCCAGCAAGCAACTACATAAATACAACACAAGGAGCACATTAAAAGTATTTGAAAGGCCAGTAGAACTGGGCCCTTCAGAGTTTTTTAGGTAGAGAGGGACGCCCCTGGTCTGGTAGGAACTGGTGGAACGTTTCACCAACGGGAACAACAAACGAGTAAAATCTAATGTCGTCTCTCCAGTTTTGGACACATTGATGTCCAAGAAGGACGACTTGCATCGGTCTGTGACCAACAAGGTTAGAAGAAACAGGACAACGAATTTCATAATACGATGTATGTAGTAGACGCATTAGGGTATGAAAACAAAAGAGACAAGACTCACCCATGAGACGATGAAACTAGTCCTATCTGGGCGAGATGGTGAGTCACCAATACAGGCACATATACACTGTGAACAGGATAGGTTTTGGCAAAGGGCGCCAGAAACATTTGTTTTTGTAACGAATTTCAGACATGCCTCTATTCCTCACCATCTGTTCCACTCCTTCCTGTGCTTACTTGCTATGGTGAGATAAAACAATGGCTGCTCTGATACACATCTGACAAAACAAAGCCAGAAAGCAAATCATCAGATACTGTCACGGGTATGTGCGCAGGTGTGAGTCACGTAGTAGATAGCTAAAGAAAAACAGCCCTAACAGTGAAAACGTCATCCGTGGTCAGAATAACAATCGTCCCTTGTGGTGTCCAAGGTTTCGACTGTAGATCAAGGGTCGTGACCTTTTCTCTCAATCCCATCTGAAACAAAGCTTTGTCTGCAGTAATTATTATCCTGTGTGCCTAAGATCCAATGAATAGATGTAATCGTCAAGGCTTTGTGTTAATGTGGCAACACATACAGAAACTTCAACCCGACTGAGTCAGATGAGGGAATCAACTCATGAGTATGTCGCCTTATTTAGTCCTCCCTATCAGTGGGATAAAAACCTTATTAGGAGAATTAATAGAGGACGCCTTGGGCAATAAATAGAGGGATTCCCCACCGGCAGCTGAGTGTGCGGCAGGTGCCGTGTGACATGGAGCGATGACAGCTGAGATAATGAGAAACATGATGCGGTGGAAAGATGGTAGAGCAGCTCGTGTCCACGGCAACAAGGCCGATGAGATGAGATGAGATGATGGTTTTCCTGAGTCATAATCATCCGCTGGTGGATTCAGCTTACATTCCAGTCCGGCACACAACTCTTATTTCCAAATAAAATGTCAGTTTTTATAAGCGGCTCACTTGTTATTCCACGGAAACACCCTTGGATACGGCTTACAGCTGCTCACCCTGCCACACTTCCACACGCACACACACACCGTGACCCCATATCTTGTACATTTGTGATGTAATTGTTCTATTTCCTGCCCTAAACGGTTGTCGATAAAGCACTTTGCCTCGGACGTGTTGGCTAAAAGCAGTCTATAAATACACTTGGCTCAACGGGAATACAGACGATATCAGCATCTGTGTGATTTGCGCAGTGCTTTAGTTTCTATTTACCTGGTTTCAAACGTTTAAAGCATGTCGTATATTGGTCCGTTAACGTATGTGTGAGATAAGAGCTCAAAATAAACATCTCCATCAGAGTAAGCTGCAAGATTAAAAAAAAGGCCGGTTTACATTTTACAGCAAGTTTAATACAGCAATCAGCGATAGTGGGATGAAAGGGAGCCGGTGTTATTTGTTCTCAAGTCACCTTGTTGTGACTAGACTGCCCATGTCATTGTTTACACGAGTTTTGTTTAAACAGCAATAACTTGAAATGAAATATCTCAAATATGATCTGCAAACAATAACAGTGTCACTGCGGCTCCGGAGCCCGATGTTTCAGCGTGTAGTTTGCCATCCAATTCTCTGCCCTGCAAAGTGGATTTGTGTACACTCAATTTGCACTTGCAAATGTGTTTCTGCAGGAAATGTGATAAGGTTAGGGATAAACTGTGCTTTCCATATTGAAAATAACTTCAGGGGCTTTTATAAAAGTTCACACAAATGACAGAGAGCAGAATCCGTCTGCACAAACAGCACAAAATGTTCCGGATATAAACAAACTGTCATTGTGTTCCTTTAGAGCTGATATAAACTGGGCTTTAAATAATCATTAGCAATTTAACTGTGTCTCATCTTCACCTCGTGTCTCAGTAATATTTTCCTGTGTGTTAATGTGTTTTTTGTGTGTGTGTGTGTGTGTGTGTGTGTGTGTGTGTGTCCAGGACAGGGGCTATTCATGTAGGTGATCGGATCTTGGCTATCAACAGCGTCAGTTTAAAAGGCAAGCCGCTGAGTGAAGCCATCCACCTGCTGCAGATGGCTGGAGAGACGGTCACGCTCAAGATAAAGAAACAGCTTGACAGTAAGTATGAAGACTGTTAACAGTTTGTACTTTACTTTGGATTTGATTGTAATTTTTTTTATAATTTGTCACTTCGATGATCATTTCATTGAATAAATCCAATTCCAGCTTTTTCTCTGCAAGATTTGGAGGAGAGGAAGGCTGCAGATGCAGAGGACACAACAGAGAATGACCTTAGTGACCCTGAGGAGGATGATTTGACGGACAGCCAACAGACAAATAAGCTGTCAGAGCTCTACTCCACAACCATACCCAGCGTCGACTCCGCCATGGAGTCATGGGATGGCTCAGGGATGGACGCCGGCTATGGCAGCCAGGGTAAGCTTTTGACTAACACATGAAGATGATGATATCTGTAAATGTGCATTACAACTCCTTCACTCCTCCTGCAGGTACATACACCCACCAGGCAGCTGGTATTGCCCTCCACCCCCATGAATGGCGTAGTGCAAAACAGCAGCGCAGCACCACGCCGCCCCCTGGACGCCGAAAGAATTACCCTTTTAGCGACGGCGGTTTCAGCGAGGACGACTGGGACAAACCACCTGGGTAGGACTTTTATTTATAACAGAAGTTATGTCATGACACTTATCTCATGTCCATATAGAGCAGTTCTAGGTTGTACCCTTTATAATATCTACAGAAACTCAACAGTTCCCACCATACCTACTGTATCACTGTCCTGCCACACTGCTCAAATTTGGAAGATGAGGAAGTGGATTTCTTTGACTACTTTAAAGGACCAGTACGTAGCATTTTGTGGCAGAGTTGCGCATTGCAATCCACGTGGCCTCACCTGCTTCTTCCTAGTATGAATGAAAAACTATGGTGGCCACTTAAGAAAGGCTATCTAGAGCCAGTGTTTAAATTTGTCCTTTCTGGGCTACTGTAGAAACATGGTAGTTCAACATGGCGGACTCCACGGCATCTGCAGATATAAAAGGCTCATTCTAAGGGAACAAAAGCATAACAGTTTTTATTTTCAGGCGGTTTGTTTTACGTTCCTATGCATATTATATTCCATATTCTGCAAATATAGCCCTCTAAATCTTGTACACTGGTGCCCAAGGAGATGTCCTTGAATTGCTTGTTTTTTCCAGCTATGACTGTCCAAAACCCAAACATATTTATTTATTTATTATATAAATCAGAAAGAATAAAAATTCATGTTGGATTATCTGCATAGATTCACAACTCTGGTGTCTATTATACAAGCAAAGTATTAGTATTTGATTCTCTGGTTGTGAAGTGGAAATTACCTTGTGCAGGTTGAGCCCTGAAGCCAGTGACACTGACTGAGTATCTGTGTGTTTTGTGTGTGTGTGTGTGTGTGTAGTGATGAGTCAGGAGGTTAAGCCTTGTGAGGATAGCAACATTCACTGGGGTTATATAACACTAATGGGGGTGGAGAGTGAGAGAGCAAGGATGGTGAGAAGAAAAAAAAAAAAAAAAAACAGCCGCACAGTGACAGTGAATTAATCTTGTCAGCCAAGGACATTCAGTGTTAAAAGATTACTCATGTTGGATTTAACCAGAACGAGTAGTCTTAGCGTTTATTGACACTGCCCTCAGTTCACATGGGCTTCGTTGATGATGTGACACCGTTGCATGTAAAACAGCACAGGGAATTTGCACAGACTCAATTCTGGTCTTGTCTGGTGGCTCAAATAATGATTTTCTTTTCTAGTAACCAGAGGCGCTGCTACCCAAAGCATCTTTCCTTTGTGTTTGTGTGTCACAGATTTATTGGCCAACAACCAGACGGTATTCTGTTGGATCCAGAAGACAGTTTCTGGTGTCAGGCGCTCGAAGATCTGGAGACTTGCGGCCAGTCAGAACTACTCAGAGAGATCGAGGTTAGCATGTTACCATCCACCTTTAACATGAGCACAGGCTCACTTAAGCTGTATTTATACTTAATGGCAGTCATGGTATTACACTTGGTAACACCCCTGCAACATAAGATATTATTGTACGAGATTAAGTCCGTATGTTTTGGTTTGTGCAGGCATCCATCATGACAGGAACAGCCATCAGTCTGGGTGTAGATGGTGTCAACAAGCCTCCAGCTGAGTCCATACTGAGTCACAGCAGAATGAGCCCGTTGCGGAGAAATTCCCTCCTGCACCAGGGAAACCTGCTACACCAGGCTACACACCTCCACCAGGGCGCCCATCTGCACGAGGAGGCCCACCTGCATGAAGAGGCCCAACTCCACCAAGGTAATTAATCTGCAAATGTGACAGAGCTGAAGGTGGTTGTCCCTCCGAGCTAATATAGGACCGGCAACTTCAAAGTCTTTCTAATTGAAGGCCTTTCACTACATGCTTCCACCCAGATGCCCACCTGCAACAGGAGGCCCATTTCAACCATGAGGCCCACCTGCACCAAGGAGCCCACATCAACCAAGATAACCAATCCCCTCTCCTGCACCACGAGCCCAAGCCCAAGGCCTCATTGAGAGTGTCAGAGAGGACGTGGGAGTCTCGTCGGATCAAAGAGGAGATGCAGGGAATTTTGTCCCCAACGCCTTTGGAGCTGCACAAAGTGAGTCCAACTCCGTCATGATGTGGATTCTGTTTTCTGTTATGACTCGGATTAAATGTTGACAGGATTAGGTGAAGTGAAGTGCTGAAGCCATGAGAGGCAAGTGAGGAAAAAAACATTTGGTGATCTAAATAGTTTTTTAAACCGTGTTTACGACTTCTGGAAGTGAGTGTTGGGTAAAGAACAAATGTAAGTTGCGAGGTGGGGCCTCCATGGATCGGACTTGTTTGCCCAGCACATCCCACAGATGCTCTATTGGACCTGTTAACCTGTTGCTGGTCACCATTTTCCTTCCTTGGGCCACTTTTGATGGTACCACCGCAGACAGGGAACACCCCAACAGCAGCTGCAGTTTTAGAGATGTTCTGACTCCGTCGTCTAGCAATCACAATTTGGTCCTTGTCAAAGTCACGCAAATCTTCACGCTTGCCCATTTTTCCTGCTTCCAACATCAATTTGGGGGACAAAATGTTCACTTGCTGCCTAATACATCCCACCCACTGACAGGTGCCATGATATAAGATAATTACTGTTATTCATTTCGCTTGTCAGTGGTCATGATGTTTTGGCTGACTGCTGTATATTTTACAGAACCTTTATTACTTGAAATAGTAGGAAAAGTATATGTGTTAACATTAATGATGGCCCTGTTCTATTTAAGTGCCCCATAATACTTGACAGTATGAGCCAAGACAGCACAATACCAGAACCCTGAAACTGAAGGAGCTTAATGCAATTCAGCCTCTATAATTTGGTTTAACTTACACATGTGCTTTGCGTGTCAAAAGGTCTTTTGTGAAAAGGTTCTCTGTGATGTGGATTGTTAACCTTTAGTTGGCTCAAGTTCAGGTCATAAATTTTGCCTTTATGTGTTTGAGACGTTTTAATACCCTGCACTTAAGGTATTATATTATACAAGGTATTATGTAATACACTATAGAATGTGCAGTATAGCAGCCCGACTCGTTTGGGCAAATATTATGCAGGCGGTTACATGTCTTCACGTCCTATGGATTTATAATAATGACTTCGTAAAGGGAGCTGTTCAAACATGTACAGCACAGGGCCAGGATGAGATTACATTTGTTATCCACAGAGGGAAAATACATTAAACTCTGATGGGCTCATTGGGCATCAGCCAAAATTTAACAGCCTCTAAATGGTATCTCATTGAAGATCATACAATATTCATATCTCATATAATACTGCTTTTTTTTTTCAGTTTTTTGTTAAGTCGCATTTCGTAGTAAAACATCTGGCCAGCGTTACCAAAAGTAAAAACCTCCAGCTTGCATTTATCCTCCACTTAATCCTGCTTCAGTAATGCAGGCAGCATGGATAGATACTGTATAGTATGTCCGACACAGTACCACCACATTGTAAAATGAAACTTTAATGCTTGTAAACAAATTACTACAATCCCCTGTGAGCGGGAAAGGAAACAATAAAGAAACTTACATCTATTTTGGGTATAGGGTTAAATTTTACATTTTTCTCTCAGTGCGCTTAAAAAGGGGGGATATAAAGTGTTGCTGTGTTTGAATATCACAAAAGAGACATTAGATTAATTTGCAAGGCCCTGACAGACCAAGCCAAAGTTCATGGCCTGTACTTTTTCTAGTTATTTTAACAAGTTCAGCATGTTCTTCCATAATTGGAACCAAAAGCTAAATTTTACACGGACAGTCGTAATTCTTGTAGACATCTCACTTCACTCGCACAATCATCACAGTCACGATGATTAGATTCACTGTAACGTAATAGTGGTTGGCTACTGATGACCACTCATTTCCTTTTACGCTGGTGATCAGTGATAACTTTGTGTTCTGCTTATTGTGTCAAGGTCAACCATTTCTTAAAGCATATGTTTGTTTTTTTTTGTATTTGCATTATTGGATTGAACTAAACTGAGTTATTCCACTAAACCAACCCAACATCCGTGTGTTGTCTTCTTCAGGTTACAGTGATCAAGGACCCAGAGATCGACGACTTTGGCTTCAGTGTGTCAGATGGCTTTTTGGAGAAAGGAGTTTATGTCAACATGATCAGACCGGACGGTCCAGCTGACCGCGCCGGGCTCAAACCCTACGACAGGATCCTGCAGGTAATGATAAAGGAATCAATTTAATGTCCGAGGGTGTTAACATCTACATATTCCCAAATAATAGTGGCATGTTTTTGTGGCAGTTATCCACCAAACCTCTCCATCCAACTGGTTCATTTGCAAAAAAAAAAGCCCCCAAAACAAGAAGCGAAGATGGTCGGCAGAGCGTCACCAGCAAAGATATCACGAGTCTTCAGAAACTCACCACAAAAGGTTTAGCTTCAAATTATAAATACAAGTTTACCGACATTGTCCACATTTTGGCCCCCTTGAAATCAGACTTTTGTGCATAAAGAAGCCTACAATAACCACATGGTTCATCTACTGTAGATGTGAACACCCTCAGCTTAAAGCTCCAATTCAGGTGTTGGTTAGCTCAGTTGGTAGAGCAGCCGCCACATGTACAAAGGCTCAGTCCTTGCCACAGTGGCCCAGGGTTCAAATCCGACCTGTGGCCCTTTGCTGCATGTCATTCACATATTCCCACATTCCTGTCACTCTTCAGCTGTCTCTTTACAATAAAAAAGCTTCAAAAAGGCCAAAAACATATCTTAAAAAAAAGAAGCTCCAATTCATAATTTTTTTTTTGGGCCCTTTTGAAGCTTTATTTGACAGAGGCAGCTGAAGAGTGACAGGAACAGAAGCTCTACCAACCTCATCAGTGTATTAACTACAGTACTATGTACTGTTGTGGACCGGGTCAGCAGAAAAATGGATTTTAGCCACATACACAATCTATTCATTCATATTTTTAATGCTTTACTTTGCTGTCAGACAAGTAATTTCTTTGGCACTAACTGTAGAACTTGTATTTCTTCGCATAAATCTAACTGCATCAGCTGTTAGATTCAGAAAGTTGGAAGATCAGACTGAAATCAAACTTCACATTTCTAAAGATTTCAAAAATGTTTGCTTGTGTTTTTCTGGCACCACTGTACACCTGATATGACTAATCTGCGGTATATGACTAATCTGCGGTATAATACGGTGCATAAGAATATGAAAGTTTTACAGGTAACACCAAAGGAAAAAAAAGCTGCCTGACAGCGAGGTGTTGACAATGTTTGTATGATTCAGTGTTAACTAGCAACAGCAGTACCATTTACTGGAGCAGCCATTGTGTGCGTCTCTCCGCCCAGGTGAACCACGTGAGGACGAGGGACTTTGACTGCTGCCTGGCGGTGCCACTGATCACAGAGGCCGGAGACAGACTGGAGTTGGTCATCAGTCGCAACCCATTGGTCAACGATGACACAGAGGACAATAACAACACTTTGGACCATCCGCTAGACCTGTAACAGACAAACATACACACAAAAAAAAAAAAGACAGATGAATCTCTAGACACACACACACATACATGCAGGAGATATACTATAACTGGTGATGAAGCGCGAAGATATTTCTACTGGACTGAACTGGCCCAAACACTCACACCACAAACACCACCGGCTTGCAATAATTCTACTTAAAACAAAGAGACTCTTACACATACACACTTGCATGCTCATCAAGTCGCCCCTCCCATTTGCACTGTGTTGAACTGCTGTCATACAGTATATTTCTCTATGGAAGCGCAGCCACAGTGCAGAAAACAAATCAGAGACACTCTCTTGACGGCTGGCTCGGAGTCCTCAATGTCGTTCCAACATAAATAACCACTTACTTGGCACTTTAGCCAGCCAATGATTCTGGCTCTTTAAATTCTGTTTTTTTTTCTTAAAACAAATGAATAAAACCTGCAATTTGGGTGAGGTAATCTTGACTGTTTTTAATGCCAGGCCACAGGTTTATAGAGATTTCTAGTGCCAATGCTACCAGAGGGACCTGCCTTATTACACAAAGTGATTTTAGGAAATTTCAAGTGAAACTGTATTTAGAGAAACTGCCTGACTCAGTTTGCAGGTTTCATTTGTTTCAAGACTAAAAAAGACCCAAAAGATGGTTGAACCAACAGTTTCTAAAGGAATAGTGTCTGAATGTGGACTATATAGATGTAGTCCAGAGAGTTTGCTCAAATATTGCTGCTCCATTGCAATTCCCAAGGGTCAAGTTTAGTTCTTCTTTTAGCTGTCGCATGAAGGTGGACTTATATATTGGATACTTCTGCTCATCATTGATATTAAAAAAAAAAAAGAAATCAAAATGTATTGGTCAGGACAATGCTGTCGCCCCAACTGCCAAATGTTTTGCTCAATCCAGTCAATGAAGGGATGAGAAAGAATGGAGACACTTGGGAATTTCTTTCCTCTCCTGATGAAACATGGCATCTTAAAATGGAATTTGTTAAAGGCAACCTTTGCTGCAACACATCTAGGAAGCTGTGATCATGGAGATGTCTTGGGAGGGGAATAAAAACTGTGTTGCCAACAGAAGAACATCTTGCAACATTTGGAAAGATTTTTTTGATTTTTGCCAACTGCTGGGAGACCTGCCCATCTACATTGCCCAATACAGTCAGTCTGAGAGCAGTGGGTTCAGCTCATTGCTGGCTTACAAAGTCAAAGAGCAGTAACTACTATGTATGCATTTTCAACAGCAGAGCTCATGATTAGGGTGGTGTGTGTAGCATTTATGAGAAATCTGGTACAACATTAATATAATTGGCCTGAACAAAGGGAGCCTGTCAGATTTCAACAGAAATTGAGCAACATTCTTCAACAACAAACAGAAGTGAAGTTTGCAAGTTTCTGGTATAAACAGATGGTAAAAGAAATGAACGGCTGATGGGAACATATTCATCCAACATCTTTACAGTAAACAGACAAACATGTTATACATGTTCCATTTCTAGCCACGTGCAATGAAACATACATTGCTCAGGAGCTTTTCGAATGGACACTTTTTCTCCTGTGAGATGTGATTTAATGTTATAAAATATGTGCTTAAATAATGAGCACGCGCACAGCTAATGTAAGCATGTTTAGCATAATTGATATCCAGTGTACATTATTCTTTCAAGCTACTACTGAAGCCTATGTCAAGATTTAGCACACCGGTATGAACAAGTAACATCTCTTTGCTATAGGAAGCAAAAGGCATCATGGGCAATGTAGTCTTGAAGAAAACAACTAATAACCATCACCACAGTCTTATTAATAACAAGCTACGATCATGGTTTCGATGTCTGATGTTTAAAATGCTCCACATACTACCTTCAAATATACATGAACACTAACTGTTACTGCTGTTTGGCTTTGTACAGAAGACTGCTTAGTGCATTATGGCATCATCTGCAAAAATGGTGAGAGTGACAAGCTGTTCAGACTAGAAACAAGTCACACACACACACCAATACATTCTTACAGAAAAGGGCCAGCATGCACAGATAACATAAGGACATGAAACAAAGCAGTTGGAGCGTGGGTGTGCATCCTTACGTGTTTGTCTGTGTTTGTATTCCTACATCTGTGTGCATGTACGTGGGTGTGTGTGAAAGGGTGTATTAACATTCTGGAGCCCGCTCGATTAAGCTAACTAAAACTGCGCTAAAACAAGTCTTTGTCCGTCAGTTCTGCATAACACTACAATACCCATAAGCCTTGGCTGCTCTTGCTTTGCGAAGTCCCAGACACATAAAAATCTGATTAGATTTTTATGGAAGATGATGGTGACCGCACTGCGCTTGCTTCTGCAAACACTCTGCGTCCTACCACACAGTGAGTTAAGCCTAACCCTAACCCGGCTTCATACCCCAACAGGAGCGTTTGACACGCCTGTTTGTGGTACCAGTCCATAGACCAGCTGCATATTTTCTACTGAACAAGCGAAGACAGGCTTCTGAAACGGCATAGCCAGAACGTGTCAATATAGTTGATACGGCATTATAGTTACTGAATTGATCTACGATTGTCAAATGACTGACAATTCAAAAGTTAACACCATCTGCAACCTAAATTAGTTCTGCCAACAGCACCAGCCGTTAGCAATGCTAGAGACAGATTTTAATCTGATTGGATGTTTTGTACCGAAATGCAAAATTGTATCTTTTGCACTTATTTATTAACCAGGACGATTTCATGGTTGAAATGGCTCCAGCCACTTTGCAGCTCTGGCGTGTGGGTATTGTAGTAAGACAACTTTGAACGTAACATTTAGCTTTTCTTAACCCTCCCACCTCTCATCGCCTCCTATTTTTGGTCTGTTTGGTAACACGGCAGAGATTCCTTCCACTTCTTTCACCTCCTGTTTTTTTTTTTTTCTTATTTCTGCCAAAACTCTTTTTGCTCCACTTATCTGTGGATTAACAAAAATGAGACTACTACACAAAAGTGTGTGTCTGTATATGGGTTGGTATGTGTGCATGGATGTATGTAACACAATAGAGAAAACTATTAATGTGGTGTGTGAGTGTAAAAATGTAAGAGAGGGAGACAATCTATACAAAACAAGGACAGAGGAATAATGTATGAGAATGTGTGTGTGAGAAGAGGACGGAAAACAGACTTTGTCCTCTGAAGGATTGGAAAAATGTTCGACAGGAACAATCACAACCTCTGTTCTCTCTCTCTCTCTCATTTGCACTGTGTCTCTCACCCTTTCCTCACATTGTTACATAATACAGTTAGAATCCAGCTTCCTCCTTTGAGAACGCCTGTGTGTGTGTGTGTGTGTGTGTGTGTGTGTGTGTGTGTGTGTGTGTGTGTGTGTGTGTGTGTGTGTGTGTGTGTGTGTGTGTGTGTATGAATGAGAGAGCCTGTGGGCATATGAGTGTATCTGTATGTGTCTAGTTGTTTCTGTGTGTACTACACACGTGTTTACATGCACGTATGTCTTTGTCAGTTTACTCCTTTCAGCATGTGTGTGTGTGTGTGTGTGTCAGAGAAAGCACTAGGTGGTGTACATTTCATTGTACAGAGGTGATATTTTTCAGGGCTGCAGGCCGTTCACTCTCCCTTATAAAACCCAGATGAGACTGAAAACATGAACTCTGAGCAAGCCGGAGGAAGATGTCTTTTACATGAAGAACAAAAAAAAACACAAAGGGACGTTTACTTCTCTCCAAGCACTTACGACAAAAACAAAAAGGAAGCACACTGTTGAATACCATGCACTGTAAGTATTTTCATGTACAACAGAACAAACTTGTCTGAGTGTTTTTTTTTACGCAATGTCAAGTGGCCAAAAAAATGAAGTTTTTTTAAAGCAACAACAAAAAAAAAAAAGAGAGAGAGAAAATACTGAGAAAAGCCTTTCAAATTGTTCTGTTGGTTTTTATGTATGTATGTATGTACGTACGTATGTATGTGTGGTCATCCATACTCCCTATGCATTTCTGGGTCAAAGGTCAGTTAAAGCCCAATCCGGAAGCGCAACAAAAGTCCCACGGATGAGTGAAGTCTGCAAGAAAATATACAAATTCTTCGCATGGAGTGGTTGAAAATGTAAAAATGAGAAAACATCGAATTACTGCGACGATGCAGGACTGATATAGCGACCACTTTAAACTAACATTATTAGAAATTGTTCATCTTTCATGGCGGTACAGTGTACTATCTTGTTACATCACCCCCAGACCCGTTAAAGGCTATCATACCCATGACTCTGACAAAATATAGTGTGTTTTTATGGGTCATCTTCACCTATAAAGCTCAAAAAAAAAAACCAGTTTTTAAACATAAGGATGCTCAAATCCCTTGACTGGAAAACCAAGCTGAGAAAGTGAAACGAGTTGCATTAGTCTTGTCTTAATGAGCCTTTTGGCTGCAGGTCATTACTGTGTGTTTCTATAACATGTCCCTGTTGGGGATGGAGAATGGGTTGAGGTTTCTACCGCTGTAAACTAGTTATTCATTCATTGTTTTAATTTGAAGACTCATTCTGTTTCTGCCGAGTCATACTCCATTAGTGGAAGCTTTCGTTCCAGTCATTATTTTGTTTACAGCGGCCATATTGAAGGTTCTTAGCTAACAGCTGCAAAAGTTGATTGTGTATTGCGGCTGTACACAACTGTACATAGCAAAACTCAAACTGGTTGGTCTGCGGTTAACTAGCCAACCATTAGTAACTGGTCATGTAACTATTAGTTACAAGTTACTACACAGTTACTACTTTACTAACTATAGTATTGCATCAGCCAAGTGACAGCTTACTGCCCAGAAAACTACAGTTAACTTGCTGTTCAAACTATCTGGTCAGCTAACCATTAGCTCAATGGCAAGATAACTAACATAATTTACAGGTAACCGTATTATGAGGCTTGACATAAATTCAGCATGCAATTATTTGCTTACTCTGCAGTACTACAGTTAACAAGTTTACCAATGACCTTCCCAGTCTGTCGCCATTACTTTACATACAGTAGGAATGCAAACGTCTTCTAGAAAATTCCCCTCATATGTTGGTTATGGGTGTCCAATCTTTGCTTCACATTTTTCATAATTCAGAAGCTTCTCTATACAAATTATTGGATTAATGTAACACAGGCTTTATTTTATCATCAAATAATTTAAAAAGATGGGCTGACAAGCGTTTCATTGCGTTTCCGGATTGGGTTGTTAATGTATGCGTTGATATTGTGTATTTTTTTTTTTTCTTCCTTTTTTCATCAAATTGTGTAAAGTTCTATTCTATGTAATATAGTATTTTTCTATGACAATATTACTCTTCCGAAACAATGGGAGAAAATACAAGTGAAAAATGATGAAAGGGAAAATAAAATGCATAACTTTGTTGTTGTCGTTTTGCTTTTGTTGTTTTCTTCTTTTCATTTTCTATGAAACAAAGAGTGTATCGCTATACTTCTCTTTTCAAGAAGAACATGGGAAAAGATCAAAAGAAAGAAAAATAAAATGTCTAATTTTATGTAGGGTGGCTCGCCTGTCGTTATTTTAGTTAAGGTTAACCCATAACCCTCATAGCTCTGGGGGTGTATTACTGACTACTTCTGCTTGTCACTTTGATGCTCAAGATGACACATTGGCTACAATATAGTGCAGTATAGAGTATTTATAGTATGTTGTTAAGGGTACATTTGATCTAAGACTGAAGACTGACTGAGAGATCAGTGCAAAACTAGAAAATTTCAAGCTATATTTTTGACAGAAGCAGCTGAAGAGTGACAGGAATGTGGGGAGAGAGAGAGATGGGAAACAACATGCAGCAAGGGGCTGCAGGTTGGATTCGAACCCTGGGCCACATGAGCCTTCGCACACAGGGTGTATGCTCTACCAACTGAGCTAATTGAAAAAATGTCAGAATTTTAAGAATAATCAGAATTCTGAGTTCTAAAGTCAGAATTTTGTGGAGCATCAGCCCCATGTACAAAGTCGCAGCGGCAGAGGTTTCGAATCCCAGAAAAAGTTGTTTTTTTTAAAAAAAAGGAAAAGTCAGAATTTTAAGAAAAGAAAAAATCAGAATTTTACAAAATGTCAGAATTCTGAGTTTTAAAGTCAGAATTTTAAAGAAAAAAGGTCTGAATTCTGAAAAAAGACAGAATTAAGAAAAAAAGGTCAAAATTTTAAGAAAAATTGTCAGAATTTTTAGAAAAAGACAGAATTAAGAAAAAATCTGAATTTTAAAACAAGTTTAAAAAAAAAGCCAGAAGGCAGAATTTTCTACAAAAAGTCTGAATTCTCATTTTCTTTTTTCAGAATTCTGACTTTTCTTCTAAAAATTCAGATTTTTTTTTCTCAGGATTCTGACTTGAGAAAAAAAAAACTTTTTCACAAAGTCAGCATTCTGAGTTTTAAAAGCAGAATTTAAAAAAAAAAAATCTGAATTTTAAGGAAAAAAAAATCAGACTTCTTTTCTTAAAAATTCTGACTTTAAAACTCAGAATTCTGACTTATTTTTCTTAAAATTGAGATGTTTTTTCTTAAAATTCAGACATTTTTTTCTTAAAATTCAGATGTTTTTTCCTTAAAATTCTGCCTTTAAAAATCAGAATTCTGACTTTTTTTTTTTTTTTTTTAACTTTTTCTGGGATTCGAAACCGCTGCAGCAAGGACTGAGACTTTGTACATCGGGCCGATGCTCTACCCACTGAGCTAATTTTTTTTCTTAAATTCAGATTTTTTTCTCAGTTCTCTCTTTTTTTTTAATTCTGCTTTTAAAACTCAGAATTTTTCTTAAAGTTTTTTTCTAAAAATTCAGATTTTTTTCCTCAGAATTCTGACTTAAGAAAAATAAAATCTGATTTTTTTAATTTTTTTACAAAAAGTAATTTTGAGTTTTAAAGGCAGAATTTTAAGAAAAAAAAGTCAAAATTTTGAGGAAAAAAAAATCGGAATTTTACAAAAAGTCAGAATTCTGAAAAAAGACAGAATTAAGAAAAAAACATCTGAATTTTAAGAAAAATAGTCAGAATTTTGAGAAAAAAGTCAGAATTTTTAGAAAAAAGAGGCAGAATTTTAAGAAAAAAGGTCAGAATTCTGAAAAAAGACAGAATTAAGAAAAAAAACATCTGAATTTTGAGGGGGAAAAAATCTGAACTTTAAGAAAAAAAGCCAGAAGGCAGAATTTTCTACAAAAAGTCTGAATTCAGATTTTTCTTTTTCAGAATTCTGACTTCAAAACATTTTTTTCACTTTTTCTTCTTAAAGTTCTGTTTTTTTCCCCTCAAAATTCTGACTGAAAAACATTCTAAAAAAAAAAACCTCATTGTAGAACATCTGCTCCATGTACAAAGGCCCAGTTGTTGCCGCAGCGGCCGAAGGTTTGAATCCCAGAAAAAGTAAAAGAAAAAAACAGAGAGACTTCAATAAAGTTAGTCAAAGGCAGGCTTGAGGCTGCCAAGCCAACCAGGGTCAGCTGCAGGTCAGAGTAATTAGGCACAGGTGCGCGCGCTCTCTCTCCCTCTGACTCCTGAGAGAGACAGAAAATCTCAAAATGAACCCCCTCAAACTAGTGGCCACAAATGCCAAACTGTAGAACGTATCAAAAAGACAAAATGACCATGAGCATCCTCATCTTGTCGACCATTTCTGTGCCGAGTTTCAGAGGTGAATGTTAAAAACAGTGACCTCGGGAGTTTGGGAAAGAACAGGTGCTCCCTGCTCCTTTTGGAAATTTCTCCTCTCCAGTTTACATGGGAGTAGATGGGGCTGTGAGGGGGTGTTGCTGGCGCATCTGTGCATCCCACGCCCAAACTATACATCTGACAGCTTCAGCAGATTAATAGGAGCGAGAAGACAAATTTCCCTACGTTTCTCTCTATTAATTATTTCTGTGGAGTGAAATTTGTGGCCTCTGGAGCAGTTTACAAATGTATTTTTTGACAGTTTTTTCTCTCCCTCTCCACTCTAGCGATGATGTCACACACTCTAGCTCTGGAACATTCTACCAATACACACCCATTCATTTTTTTGTCGTGGTTTTTGGCGATTTGCAGGCAAACCGTTTGGCGAAACGCCTTGCAGGCACACTCAATAATACATTTAGTCTACTTCAGCACCAAGGACAGCACAATGGATTTATTAATGCAGCACAGTTAGTCTATTGATATTTCAGAGCTGTGGTTGGGGCCATAGATTTTAAGCCTCATTTTAACCTCATTGGTTTTACCAGTTACCAATTGTTAACAACATACCGCGCTTTGTCAGGTACTTTTTACTATAACTCCAATTTTTCATGACTTTGTAATGTTTCTTTAAAACAGATACAGAAAAACAACTGCCTGGAAGTCATCAGGAACACACTGATTGACACTGGATGTACTGCCGTGAATACTTCAACCAACAACTTTGCTAACAGCCAAACATCAAGCAAGTGCAACAACATGACAGCAGCACTCCTGTCTGGCAGCTTCTTGCTCAGTCACTTTTTTTTTTTTGTTTCTCTTAGCTTCCTCCTTCAACTTCCCCCTCCCTTACACTTAACACAGGTGATTGTACCCCAGCACAAAGTTGCATAATGCAAAAACAGACGTGCCCGTGCAGAGCAGGAATGATAGAGACACCATTTACCTGAAAACAAGTCAATAAACAAGCATAAAAATGATTTAGAATTGTTATTTCATGGTAGAAAAGTTATAAATGAATGAGTGCTTCTTTAAAAATACCAGTGTCCTGGGGACCTGAGTCAAAAGCATCCAATTCTGCCTATGCAGTTTTAATAGATGTAACTATTTATTTATTTAAAATTTGCTACAAGTCTTAATTTAAAGAATCACACACTGTCAGGGAAGGTAGGGGCATGACTAGCAAGTCAAATGCTTGGTCTGTTGTACAAGATTAGACTGTCATGCATATTGGCACACAATGACATGCAGTCGGAGCATGACCAGGAGATGGTGTGGGGTGACAAAGACAAAAATGTAACCATATAACTTCTTAAAAAGGAATTCTACATTTAGACAAACACCTGGTTTTAACTTTGGCTCCTTTGTCACAAAAAGGCATAAACAAATTTACCTGCGTCTTATTCAAAGTGTCCGTCTGTGTAAGTCTTTGTATTTCCATGTCTGTCCGAACACGTGACGTTTCACTTCTCCCACTCTGCTAAATAACATGGTTCATTCTGTGCCTGTATACTGTACATTCTGCTTCTGCTGACTTAATTATCCCCAAGAGTCTGCTCTTACGTAACAGGCTCAACACACACACGATGTACATAAAAAGCATGCACACACACAAGACACAGCAGTAACACATGGGAAAGTAGTTAAATGCTTCAAACACACACAGACGTATGCACACACACACACTTACACTTCTAACAACTCTACTCGTGCACACAAACAATCCAACTTTGTAACGAGTAATTCAATCTCTGGACTGTATCAAACATCATGATTTTTATCCTCCATCAGCAGAGGTGGAAAGTAACTAAAGCTGGAGACAGACCTGAAGAGCAGCTGAAACCTACAAAAACTCAGCAAATAGCACTAAATGCTTGACTTCCACTACCACACACAGGTTTTGTTTTCTTTGTTTAAGCTGTCAGAAAGGGGGAGCACATGCTCAATGACTGAGTAAATACAGAGACAACACTCTGAGATGCGTCAGTGGGAAACAGGCCAACACAGGTTTGCATTTCTCTGCTACAACCGCAGACTTCACAAATGGAGAGGAAAGAGATGTGATGTTGGTCACGATTCCAAAATCATTCATAATCTAATAAACAAACAATGTGTAGACACGCTTTAAGTACATTACTATTCACTAATTCTGCACTGAGAACTACTGAGGCACTCTTACTGTACTTATCCATGAAGATTTGACATACAAAACAAGATGTGTGGCATGATCCTACCAGAAAGGTATCATCGAGAAAAGAAGCTGAAGGAAGGGTTTGTTTCCTTTCCCAGGTTGAGCGATGGTGGTTCAAACTGTGGCCTGCCATCTTCTTCAAAAGGAGAATCCAAAGTCAGAGGCGCTGTGTTGTCATGGGGATCTCAAAGACCCAGCGTCTAAAGCAAAGACATGCAGAAAGAGTAATTATCCCACTGTATAACACAGGTTATCATTAGTTTGACACAGTTGTATCTTTTTTCCAGCCTTGTTATGATTTACTTAAAATGATAATGTCAGAGCTGTTATTGACGTACCTTTAGCACCTTTATAGTGACTTTCAGCTCATTATTTAGCGGTCTGACTCACAGCTTTACTGTTTGAGGGCTATGAAAACCCACTGTACAGCAGCTAATGGCAAACAGATACAGTTAGCGACTTGTTGGTGGACACAGTGGAGGATTTAGCAACTAAGGAGACACATAGTCCCAATTTTGTCATGAGCAAGAATGTGAATATTGGTCTTACATGAAAATCCTATGAAAAGGTAAATGGACTGAGCTTATATAGCACTTTTTAGTCTTCTGACCACTCAAAGTGCTTCTACACTACATGATTGGCCCCCGGGCTGGACTTTGGACATGTCTGGCCTAGGTGGTGAAAAGGTGATATGTCAAAAGGCGAGGGAAGTTTTCGGCATCGGAAGTGTCCTTGTTTTATTTTGCACTTTGAGTGGGCTTTGGTTGAAACTGTCTGTGTGAAGAGCAAAAGAGGCAGAACTGCTCATTTCCACAAACAGAAGTGTGTAGAGATTATCAGAAATGTGTCTTTCATATCATTTTTGTGTATCAAGTTGCCAATCGGACTGCAGAGGAAGTCTTTGCTGGCTTGTGCTGGCTACACTGGAAGCCCAGAAAACATTCGCCGTTGCTCAACAGAGGGTAAATTGCTGATGGGTTCTGAGATTGCTCTAAATATGAAGCTGCTGTTGCCCTATGCTCATTCGTTTGAATTTAATATTTTTGTTTTTTTGTTTTCCACTTGGTTTTGTTGAGGTGTTTAAGGTGTTTTAGTTTGGTTCCTGTGGTTACCAAGGACACAGAGGAAAACATCCCATGAATTATGGCCAAATTATGGCAAAATCTTGTGTGAACGAGGTGCCACGTGTCATGATGCAGCCCTCTACAGGAAGTCAGTAGTTTGTAGTAAGTGGGCTACAATGTGGATGGAAATGGACATGCCAAATGGGAGCAAACGTGGGGAAAAATCTGCAAAAACTAATGGGAAAACGTGCATTCATGGTGTCCCTATGGCCCATACCGAGTTACCACAACATCCTGGGATCAAAACTGGTCACATTTGATTTTCACATCATTCCTCGCTTTGCTTTGCCCCTTTCCATTTCCTGCCTATTTCTATTTTTGGACTGTAGAACAAAAGGCGAAAGTACCATGAAACAGTAATCTGAAAAACACGCAGATTTTGTTTTTGCTTTTTGTTCTGTGTTAAGGCCAAAAAACTGTCAGGAAGATGAATTGGAAAGAGAAATTCTCAGCAGCAAAGTCTATTTCTGGAGCTGGCAGGCAGAGAATGGAAATGTCAGCGCTGACTCTTTCTCTAGAGTGTCAGTTATTTAAAGCTTCAACTTTGGTAACATGACAGCAAAATTAACATTCATGTTATTATGAGCAGGTCCAAGCCACCAACATCAGCATTCTGACTGAACAGAGGGGCTTTGCTGGGTCACATGGGAGCAACAATCATATACTATATTGATAATTGTGTTGGTATTTGTACTGTGCCTGAAAGAGCTTTCTGTCATTACTGATTACTTGCTATGACGCATTAACAGGACATTTTAAATTAGTATTTTGTATAGCACTCATGTAAATACTTTCATGGGAGTGAGTTGATTTGATTTGATTTGAGAAAAAAAAAAAAAAAGGCTCATGTAACTCATGTCTATTGAGGGAAAATTAGTCTGGGAAAATTAGCTGTGTTCAGTACCCAGCTTCTATTAATCACCAGTATGTCTGAGCCTTTATTTCCCTGTTGTGAAACGGATGTTTGGGTCAAAATATTCCATAAACTGAAGCAGCTTCCAGCAACTTCACAGAGCCACTTACTGCCATTATTTCAGTACATGCGGCTTAATTTGTTGGGGGTTGTTTGTGCAGTGTTTCCTCCTGTTTTTAGGAGCTTAGGTAAGTGATTTCTGTTTTGGTTTATTTTTGTTTGCTTAGGTAAGCATGGGTTGGATTGATTTAGCTCGCTTTCTGTGGGTTTGTAGTGCCACCATGAAGCCAACACAAGCTCTTAACTTTGGAAAAACACATTCGTCAAAGGGTGAACAAATATTACTCACCCTAACAGTTCCCAGGGGTGCAAAGGTTTTTGCCTCAAGTCTTTTGGCTACAGACAGAGCACACATATCAGAGGCTACCATGAAAGAACCAATCACCTACCAGGAACCACCTGGGCAATCATTCAATCCAACCAATCATAGCGGCTCACCTGCAGCTCATCAGACACACAAGAGGTCCACAGGAAAGAGATTCACAGCACATACCATAGCATTCAAAGCCCATAGAAACTTGGATTGTAACAGTGGTGAAGGTTTATCAATGCAATCCATAGATTGTAGAACAAAGGTCCTTAAACTAATAGTGGATTCAATGGATCAATGCAAAGAAATAATTGACCTCCTAGGTGCTCAAACAAGCCACCTGTAACAGCACCCACCTGTCAATCAAAGCGGCCCACGCTGTTAATTATACATAATTTTAAAACTTAATAAATTCGAACAGGTAAGTTTTTTTAAAAATTTACGCTCAGTTCAGTTGTCATGGATGGATTTTTTTGTACCGGGCTGTAAACATGTTTACTGCTGTGAAGTTGGACATTTTAACATGGGGACTTATGGAGACTGACTCACTTCTGGAACCAACCTCAAACGGCTGTTTGAGGGACTGCATTTCCTGCAAACTCCTGCATGAAAGAACATGTATTTCTCGAGATTATACCCGCAGTTGTCGTAATATTTTTTTCATATATTTATTTGTGTGTGCAAAAGGTTAAAAAAATCTTTTCAGACTTTAAGGGCGCCATAAAAAAAGGTCACATTTGATTATGTGCGTCGTTACATGACAGCATTCAAATACAATATGTCAGCATCTGTTTAGTATGAAAAAAAAATAACTATGTGACAGTAAAGTACTTAAATTGTCCAACCAAATTTAGGCATAGACATCTTTGGCCTAATCAGTGCTTACTGGGAAAAGTTATATACTTTATATATGAGTCCAAACTGCTTCTGGAGGTTTTGAATTATGACAATACGGACAAACAGCAATGTTGCAACAAGGGCCAGATGCTCTTAATTACATACACATTACAGTTGCCAGTTATTAAAATTGCCACAGGAAAGTTTTCAACCTATTGGATATCATGCATTTGAAGCAGCAGCGAATGTGCTGGAATGCAGCCTCATGCGTTGGCTTGAATACTTTAAATCTTGTATTACAGGCTTTGTAGGATTAGAGTTCATTATGTTGTCAAAGGGATTTTGGTACATAAGTCCCCTGAGTTGGGAAATTGAACTTGAATGGAATAATCCATGTGTATATGTGTGTGTAAATGTTGTCTCAGCAAGTAAGTGTCTACGTACTTTAAATGCTGACATTACCCAAAAATATTCGATAATCATGCGAGACACAAAAACACAGGCTTCGTTTTCTGAAGACAAATTTTTTATTAAGAAATAAAAAAAGTTTTACACCTTTGTAAAACCTGTTCAAACACATATTTTTTTTTTTTAGTTTTTTTTTCTAGCTTACAGGTTGGCCATAGAAATAAAAAATAAAAGCTTTCAAATTCTTTTAGAAATGTTTTTTTTTTCCTTCACCAAGAATTAAAAAACATTTTCCCATGTACATTCTCAAAAAGGAAGGGCTGGTATACAGTATAATGCAGGAAAGACAGAGGCATTGTCATTGGAGACCATGATCAGAATGAGTCTGACGAGAGGATGTGGAGGATGAGCAGGACTCCATTTCCCAGATGACTTAGCGCTGAGATACCCATCATTTAAGCAAGTAAAAGGAGGAAAGGACGTTTTTTTTTGTTTGTTTCATCGTTAGAATCTTGTCCTCCAAAGTCAAACTTCAATGAAAAGGTGAAAAGATGACATCTTTTACAACCTTCAAACCAAAGAACGAAGGTGATCTTTGCGTTAAGGATGATGCCAGGAAACGGAGCCCCATTTATCTTCCTTCGCAGCCACGCAGAGTCACAGATTGACTTCAGCGATAAAACGGATTTAGTCACATCTACATGGCCCGAAGATCACATCTGTATGGTCTAATGTTGCATCTATATCACAGAGACAGACAGATCCGATTCAGAATCCTGCAGATATGGTGGCATTTTCATCGTGAACACGATGAAGGCAACGTCGGGAATTGAAAATCAGGCTGATCTGTTTCTGTGTGGATGCAGTTTGGTTTCTCAGTTTGTTGGATAAAGCACTAAGGTTGCAGGGTTTGGCGGAGTTGAATTCAAATAGAAATGTCTGAATAAGCAGAATGTAAGAAATTGCATACAAGGTTTTAAAGAAAAGCCCACGTTTGATATGATGTAATCTGTTTTTTTTTTGTTGTTTTTTTAAAATTAGATTTACCGCTCTCGTTGCTGAGGTGCAAGCTTCCCAAAAGCAGCCAGAATCACTCCAAGAATCACTCACAAGAAAATGAGGCCTTATAAGGTACTGGTTAGAATGAAATTGGTGGACTTTGGTGGTGGCATGCTTTTGGAAGGCCGCCTGATTTTTAGCAACACAGCAGTAGTGAGATAAAAGATACGCAGGTAGAGAGATGGTGGGCTTAGTGGCAGTGTTACTGTGTTTCATACCCCTCACAAACTCCCAACTTAGCAGTCTGTCACAAAAATAAAAATAGTATTTCGCAAAAGAAATTCAGTTGTGTGATGAGTTTGAGTCACTTCATCATTTTATTCTCAGTGCATTTCAAACCACACGATTTTTTTTTGATGGAATAGTGGTTTCGTTTATTTTGGTTCCACACTGCAGAGCATTTTGTGGCAGGATTTTAATTTAACTGGACCCTGAAGATTCAAATTATCTTCCTCAATAATTCACAGGCTATCGTCTTACTTCAAAGGTTAGTATCACCTATTGGAAAAAACAGCATGAAAAATAAGTATTCTACAAAGTATTGCACGTAACAAATTGTAGCTTTTTTTTTGTTTCTTTTTTTTTTGATTGATAGTTGTACATGTTACTCCAATGACAGAGGTTCAAATACACGATATTTGGAATACAAAAGGCAAATGTGACAGACACACAATCAAAAAAAAACAAAACAAGATAAGACAAAGACACCGCTGAGTTCAAATAAAACAAGCTCGATGAAAATAAAAAGATATGAATTCTTCACCTAAAAATAAATCTTCAGAAACTTTTACATTCACCCGCAGGTGACTCACATTTCAACATTCGGCGGTAAAAACTTGTGCATCACTAATGCTTCGATTCTTTTGCAAATTCATTATCTCTGAGGAAAAACGGGTTAGCTTAGGTTAACGGGAAGCTTACATAGGCTAACTGATGGGGAGTGTAAGAAGGCAGAGGGACTGGTACATAATGTAAATATACACAGAGAGGCAGAATAAACCAATAAATGACTGCATTAGTTATTATTTCTGGTCCATGTTTCCCCACCAAATGAAAGATCTTAGCACTAGGAAAGTCAGACTCTATATTTCATGGCATATTTTTGTGTCCGCGTTTTTACTCTTTGCTACAGATGTTTAATTAGCTATTGGCAGCTATTTCTTGAAGTCTCCACAATACTGAACTTTTTTTCCCATTTTTTGCATCTTCGTGAAATTTTTATAGACACACCAATGCTGAAAACCTGAGTAGACGAAACTAAAAGGTTGAGACAGAATCTTAAACTGTCCGTACGTGCTCTGTGCAATTTTTGTTTTTTTTTTTTAAAAAAAAATGCCATTAATAATTTTGTGCTGTTGTTCTTTTTGGAAGGTCCGGACAGATTCTTCTTCTTTTTTATTTTAAACCCTAGAGCAAAGATCCTTCAGGAGGAATCAAGAACCAGATCTGTACAAAAAGTTTAAAGATTAAAATGAAGCTTTTTTTTATCTGTATTAAAATGGGAGATCTGCAATGGGAGCTTAACTGTACAAAGACGACTTATATAGGAAAAGTTTGTTACTGTATGAAAATAGATGTCTGCTGTGGATTTGGTATAACAAATCCCTTTTAATGATATGAACTACTTTATTCTATTGAAATAAAAATGCAATAAACAGACACAAAAAAAAATGGATGATCAAAGCTTAGATGAAGCATGAAAATGAAGCCCTGGTCTCACGATCACATTGACGTGACCTTGTTGGTCAAATTCCTGCAATGCACATTTACTGTATAACTGTATAGCTGATGATTTGTTTTTGATCTATTTTAATATGTCTGCTTTTGGGAGAAGAGAAGCACCTAAAGCAAAAAAACCTAAAGTGTTTTGACATTATTTCTGAGGCCAATGAGGACCCTGAATAAAAAGATGGCAGTGTTTATTTGGCCTCATCATCCAAATCATACAAATAAGGTGCAATTAAAACTCACTCTTTGACTCTCTCTCTCTCTCTTTGTCTTTGATTGTGGACAAAATAGGCAGTTAAGGTGTGTGATTTTCCATTCTGTGTGGCAAAGAACTCATCAAGTGCCTTCCAAGCTGCATCAAAACATCGATTTTGATTGCTACCATTAAATGTTCGCTCTTTGTCACCCACAGTCACAAGTCTAATTTTTTTTTGGACGCTGGGTTTAATGCAGCTATACAGTAGATAAAAGCACTACAGAGAAGGTCCTGAGTGGATGGTCGCTGGTGACACATACACATGGGAAACCCCTTGTTACACAGACATATTAAAATGAATGTAACAGTAATAATTGTCATACTTATCAGATAGTCTGCTAACAGTTCACGTTGTTAATATTATGGCCCTCTATTTTCATGAAGAATGTAAATGTAGTTTCACTTTTAATATTTGATAAAAACAATCAGCCAGAGTTGAAAATACGTAGAGTGTTAATGTATCGCAGGGCACGTTTTTGCACCGCACCAGTGATTAACGGAGTTCGGATGTTGCTGGTTTCAATGGGAGCCATGTCAACGTGAAGTTAAGTAAAGTTTACTTACTGGCAGTTTTGATTCTATGAAATCTGCAGGTCATTAAAAGTCTTAAGACATTTTAAATGAGCTGAAGTTAAGGCTAATCTATGCACATATGTTAGTGCAGGTTTTAGGGGTGTCTTTTATTATCAGATTCGAAGTTCAGAAGTTTACGAATGTTGTCTTTTTATTTTGGTTCCAGGCAGTCAAATCTGAGTCTGACTTTAGTCAGTTATAAGTTTTGTAGGATTATTTTTGACACATCATGTCCCAACTAACTCTATTTAAGATGGGATGTGTAGAAATCGGTAGAACTTGCACTGCCAATCATTCATTTTTAGAAACTTTAATTGCGTTTTTGGGTCTTCAGCTCTCATTTTAAGAGAGGTGACGACAACATGGCGACCGTGGAAAAAAACCTGACCAAACTATTCACTGACTCCAATTTGTCTGTAGCCAGCTGCCACATTTCACAGTGTCTGGAAAGGAGTTTGACACTCAGTCGAGTCGACAGTCTGACTCTGGCTGATTTGTTGCGAGTGTCACCGAACCAACGGATGCTTTGAGTCATTGAGTTGGTGACAAGTTGTTTAACCACTGGCTACAGTGCCCTGTCTGGATGAATGTCTTCAAATTAAATACTGTCCCCTGGTATTTACAGAAGAGGAAAAAAAGCTATAAACCCCCCAACACCTACAAACTTACAGATGGAGCCATTGTAGAATTCCCATTTTTTTTTACTGTACATTAAAATGCTCACTGAATGTTTGACCCACACCCCCACAAGCAAAAATATTTGG
This sequence comes from Miichthys miiuy, assembly GCA_036365135.1. Lineage (NCBI taxonomy): Eukaryota > Metazoa > Chordata > Actinopteri > Sciaenidae > Miichthys > Miichthys miiuy. The sequence goes on from CM071604.1 coordinate 28,853,528, forward strand.
GAAAAATCAGTTGCATTGTTTGTTTGTGCGATGATAAAAATAAAAACTGAATTGTTGGCAGGACCAACACTAGAAATGCATGATGAGGACTGTTACTACAATGGCTGCCACTGTAAATGTATGATTTGTATAATAGCTTAGTATTTTCACCAGATGAAAAAAGTGTTCCTTCTTCTATGTAAAACTACAGCAATTATCATCAATAGTGAATACCAATAACATTATAGTCTTAATAAAAAAAATCTAAACATTGACAGAGGAAAAAAACTAATAATAATGTAACTTCCTCTGTAGAAAATAAAATAAATCCAATCCAAAATTGTAAGCCAAGAGTGCCTAGTGCAGTCACTAATGTACTGTAAACTGGTCTAGGACAGAGAAATATAGATAGAGAGATAGATATAGATAGACTGATTAGCTACTACTGTACAGTACGCCACAGACAACACACTCAAGGGTTCAACCTCCACACTTCAAATCCTTTCAGATACGTCTCTCTTTGTGCAGGAGCGGGTTTCCCCGACACTGTCTCAGTGCTAGTTTTCTCTTTGACCCATAGTTTATGGCTATGGAAGTTGGGGGATATGTGAGCTAAGGTGCGTTTAAGAACCAGAAACTCTGGTTTAATAACGGTCATAGGCTATCCTGGCTGTGTCAATTCAATATTTTTGAATGTCTGAATTTTTCAGCATGTTTGTGGCTGGTCTATGATTTTAAGAGTTAAAAAAAAAAAAAAAGGCAAAGGAAAAGAGTTTAACTTTGGTGGCTGCAGCTTTGGATTTTCTGCGAGTTAGTATTTTTGTTTTTTGTTTTTTAGATTTGAACAGAAAAAAAAATAAACAGGATGTAGAAACTGTGTGATTGTGGATCATTTCCCTGTGACAGCCACATTTTGAAATATGACATCAATATGCTTTTCAGGATTTCTGATTACTCAAGGGGGGGACGTTTATTTATTTAGTGTTCATCTCTAATTGTGATATGATTCAAATAACACATCATTTTTAATAAAATGATGCTGTACCTGTAGCGCCTCGATCATCTACCTCAACTGGGCCTCAGTAGAACAGAATAAGCCGAAGTTGAACCCTATGGCACATGCCTCAAATAAGTGCACCCTGTTCCTCGTATCACAGGCAAAGAGATGTTACATATTCCAAGAACAGCTCCCAAAAAAAAAAACTGCTTTTGGTGATCTGTGATAAATGTAGGAAACCTTTTTTTTTCATATTGTGGCTACAAAAGGCTGTTTGATTCCAAGACTCAATAACCACTTTCTTCTTCTTCTTCTTTTTTTTTTTAGAACAATGGCTGGTTTTTTCTGCAAAAGTAGCTGGTGGAACAGAAATCTACCAGCGTATGACCAGAGGCTGGTGCTATTTCGCCACTCTGCCTTTAAACAAGACAAGAGTGGGAAGTGTAGTCACATGAATATTACGAATAGGAAAACAAAAACAACTCGTGAGTAATTCAGAAATAGATTTGAAATGTGATTGCTACCCTCTTAAGAACATCACCAAGAGCAAACTACTTCCAAAGTATTCCTAAAAGATTTGAAACGGGAACTTTTTTTTTTTTCCTTAAAACCCTTATCAGTCCACCAGACAGACAGATAGACAGATAGACAGAAAGCTAGCTAGCTTTAGAAGCATTTTAGAGGACAGGAGAGGAGAGGAGAGCGTTCTCATGGAGAGCCTCCGCCTCATTCCTTTACATCATGGTTTCTACGATGGTGTGGGTGGGGGCCTTCAGCAGGCCCTTGTTCCCATTGGGATCCAGCGGGTAGGTGAGCTCCTTGAGACCGCGATGGTCTGCTGGACGGGAGCTGGCTCCGCCGCGAACGGGGGCTGCCACAGCCTTAATCCTCTGCAGGAAATGGATTGGAGAAGTGAAAGAGGAGGGCAGGTTAGCGGAGAGAGGACAAACAACAGAAAAAAAAAAACATTTGACAGCTACATAGCAGATTGCTTCTCCACCCACCTCAATGAGCGGTCCATCAGATCGGATGATCTTGATGACAACCACCATGGGGATGCAGATCATGGAGCACAAGGCCAGAGTCCAACCTATTCCGACGGCCCAGTCAGGATACTCGTAGACCTTGTTGTACGTCAATGGCTTGTATTTGACCAAGGAGAAGATAAAGCAGCTCTGGAGAGGAAGAGGAAGAAATGTTTTAATGAGGATAGAGCTACAGTTTGAGCAGATTCATCAAAAACCTCATTTCAAAATGTGTTTTCACCTGCTGTGGAGACAAAAAATGCCAATGAAGCATTTATTTCATAGGTTAGTGTGTTGCTGAACTGACCAAAATGTCTCTTTAAAAAAAACTTGTGATGCAAACATGCATGAAAGCAGAAATGACAGGACATGATATTATCATGAGTATGTAAGTTTTAGGAAGCCGAACGAGAGATTCATGCAACAAAAAGAGGAAGAGAGTCCAATTCAGATCAGCACGAGCAGACTGAAGTTAACCGATGATTGTGGTTTTACTGTTTATCAGGATGAGAACAGCAGGATCTTACCATGCACAGTAAAGGAGTGATAACAGTCCAGCTCCATTTCATCCAAGAATTTGGTCTGTAGCCCATCATGTCCTCAAGCGCATCATAGAAATTATCAACGCCTGTGAAGACATTCAAATACCTTCTGAATATTTTTGCAAGTAAAAACTTACTCAGTTACTGAATGCACTTATTCCAGAGCAATTAATTAGGCAGAGTGAGATAATTTATGTACATTTCCAGGTAACTCACGGTGCTTCACGCAACCTTCATAAAACTACAAAATGTCGGAAAAATAGACGAAAATGTGCAAAAGTGCAAAGCAGAAAATGGTTTTCAGTTGCTGTAACTTGTCTTTGACTTCAGCAGATTTTGTGTATACTTTATAAAGTTCCAACAATGGCCCTGCGGCCTCTATTAACCTCCACAAAAGACATTAAAATGTTGTTCTGTGCAAAAAATGTATCTGATTTCAAATGTACAGCTAAAACCTTCCAGTATTTGCAACTGTACAGTCATCTAACTCTGCCATTTATTCCAAAGTCAAGCGTGCAAAGACAACCGGATGTCACATTCAGTGCATGGAGACATTAAAATGCACTAAAAGCATTTTTGCACTAAAGTCAGCAAGTAAATCGTTAGATTTATACATCAGGTTCACAATGCTTTGTTACTGTACTCACCATAAACCCAGGCAACAGCTATACATTCAAAGAATGCCACCCACAGAAGGCACACACCGCTAGCTGCATAGTAATCAAACAGCTGGAAAACATACATGCCACCCTGCAGAGAGACAAACAGATAAAGAAAAACACATTTTCAGGACAGAACGGTAAACTAAACTGCAATAAAAATTCCTAATTTATACATGTAATTCATGAAATAATAATTATGTTATTATATTCTATGATGTTAGAAGCAGATATGCCCAGACTGCTGCTGTGTCTCAGCATGTGCGTTTGTGTGTGTGTGTGTGTGTGTCCAGTATGAAAACTGTTTTAACAATCATGGGAATCCTAAACTTGAACCAGGCCACCGCAGCCATAAAAAGATGTTGTCATGGGAACGACGGAGGGAAAGAGAGAAGAGAAGCGAGGGAGGCGGGCGGGCGGAGAAGAAAATAGAATGACGGTAAGAAGGTTGAATGTTGTGTGAGAACAGAGAGAGAGAGAGAGGTCTGGGAGGGTGGAGAGGATGAGGATGGATGAAGAAAAAAGAGATGATAGAAGGTGAGAGCGTGATCATCTCGGAGTCAAACAAGCGCGAGATTAAGTAGAGAAACTGACGTTTGACTGACGAACACGAACATAAAATAAAAGCAGAATCAAGATTAATGTAAGGTCTCATTTGTTTTGTGGTATCATAACTGATTGAACCTGTGAATATTTTATCTCTCATTTCCTGGACAAAAGGAAGGCCTTCAGCTCAGAGGGAGATTACTACTACTACTTTACATTTCTATTTTGTTTGACAAATATGAGGTATCAGTATCAGTAAGAGCAGGGGTAGTAACCAAAAGGGACTCATGTTAAGTTCATCATGCCATGTCATGAGAAGTTCTGTCAAACATTTCGGTATATAAAAAAGGCTCTGAAGACAATAAATTTTGTAGTTTTTGTAATAAATGTTGTCTAATTTTGATGAAGTTTGTAATTTTATGGTCTTACATAGACTGTATAAAACATGGACGTAGTCTCAGAGTATGGTGGCTCAGAGTTACGCCATCTTGGCAGTCCTGCCTGTAGTGGCACGCTCTTAATCCTGCATAACTTTAAGCCTTAATATAATCTGAACAGGTGAGTTGTATATAAATTCACCCTCAGTACAGTTGTCATGAACGGGGAAATTAGCTACAGAGACCAAAACTGTTTTTTGTACCGGGCTGTAAACATGTTTATTTCTGCTGTGAAGTTGGGACATTTGAACATGGGGACTTATGGAGACTGACTCACTTCTGGAGCCAGCCTCAAGTGGACGTTTGAGGAACTGCACTTGGGCATTGGCTTTACTTCAAAATCCTGAAAAACACTAAAGGCCCCATCTTGAACCCGTGTTTAGTTTGTCCATTCTGGAGTATTTGGAAAAATGGCGGTTCAACATGGCGGATCCCATAGAAAAAGACCTGCTCCCTCTGTAGATACAAACTTAATAAAAGCAATAATTCTTATTCATCGAGTGATTATACACTAACGAGAACACACTTGTGAATATTATGTTTCATTTCTAATTCTGGAGAGAATAAAGAAGGTTCAGAAAACAACAACAGAAAATTGCGTGATTTTTCTTTTTGTTTTTTTCCTGAAGTGGCTTCGTCCTCATAGCAGACTGCGCTATCAGTTTTGATTTGTCATATCAGAAGAAGCTCAGGCATAACTAATGCGATGGTTCCATTTTGTGTAGGTGTCTAAACAGGCGATGCCAGCACGCACGACACCAGAAACCTGGAACATTTGACAAAATGTCTGCAGTGAGACGGATCTATTGGTAAACAGCAGGTGTTGGATGGATGACGCATGCACAGATGTTCATACATAGATGGAAGAGAACAAGAAAGATTTGGGAAAGCAAAGTCAGGTCTACTGTATCTATTAATACCAGGGGAGGGAAAGGAAGTTCTCATGACTTGACAGTATAAATAGCCCCTTGTCATCTCCCCTGAGACACTAATAGCTGTCTGAACACTGTTGTTCCTGGTTTATTGAGCTGTGGGCTAGAGCCTGAAATGAGGTCAGCAACCACAGTGTACAATTATCAATAAGAACTGTGTGCATATTTATACTGGATAAATACTGTAATTGTTAACCACAAAAAAGTACTAGTACTGTTTTTTGAGGTTTGTTCTAGTTCTTCCTGATAATAAACGTTCTGGTTGTGACTTCTGGCAGTTTTTATGTTGACTGTTCATCGTGTTGTTACCTTGGTAACCATGGTGAGTCCAAGCAGGTAGCTGATGCAGCAGATGATAGCGATGAAGACCTCTCTGCGGTAACCCTTCCGTAGGAAGGACGGATACAGATCCACCAGTGATGTGATCTGCCCTTCCACCTCCACAAACTGCAGCGGGGAGGACACAGAGTGGTGTTATGAGAAAAAAGGGATGGATACAGATCAGACAACATGACCATGACCTGCCACTTTAGACTTTACAGCTTTAGATCTGTTGGTTCTCGTAGTTTTAGTTTCCTTTGGATGTCATATTACTGAATTTATTTACTGAAGGTCTAACTTTTCTTGCTGTTGTTTCTAATGATTCCAAACACCTTAACTTTCAGGGTTTTTTTTTTTAGCCCTTTAACAAATGGCTTTTGTCAACTTAGTTCGGGTGTTTTAAAGAAGCAGAAGCAAATGTCAGTATCTGAAATGAAATGTGCTACAGTGTTAGGGTAAGAAGTATAACATGTAAAAACGAGTGAACTATAATGAAACAACTTCTATTCAGAGAAGTTAGGCCTCTTGCCAGATGAAAAAAAACGTGTAATTCATTTGTCATTTTACATTTATATCATTCCATGACATGTATTCAAGTACTAATTTGCAAAACAGCTCACACGCTGCAGGGCATCAATGTTCAGTTACTGTTACGCTGCATTAAATAACCGAACATTAGAGCCCTGCAGTGTGTGAGCTCTTTGTTTGTTTCTCTACTTTGATTCTCGTTCATGTTAATCAGCATTTGATTTATTGAGAAAGGGTAAAACCTGTTTGCCTTAAATTCCAGATGCACAAATCACAAAAAAAAAAAAAAAACGGGCAGCTGCTGCTTATCCAAGAGCAGTCAAGTGCTTTTCTCAGTAAACAGCCATTTGACAGTTAGTTTGATGTTATCAGCGTTTCCTTCCAACGTCTAGACTCCTGCGGCTCTAACAGTTTCATGTGTTCATGTTTTTTTACTAACCTGACTGTCGAGGCCAAGCAGCAGCAGCATAATGAAGAAGAGAACTGCCCAGACTGTAGGAAAAGGCATCATGGTTACAGCCTTGGGGTAGGCAATGAACGCCAGGCCCGGACCTGCAGAGGAGGGGGTTGGGGGGGTAAAAAGGAGACAGAGGGGTGTGGGGGGGAGCCAACATTAGTATCATGATAAGCTCATCTGATCTGCATCCCTGTGGGAAGAAAAAAAGCCCAAACAATGGAGACGCAGAACCAGATATGGATGCATGATTAAACCTGGGCTACAATAAAGCGAATAGATGTTTTGTGTGTGTGTGTGTGCGTGTGTGTGTGTGTGTGTGTGTGTGTGTGTGTGTGTGTGTTATGTGTTTGTATAAAGCTAAGTGTTGTCTAATAAGTATGTCCAATACACATCATTACTTACCTGTGACTTTATTGTAAACATTACTTATGACACATTACTAGCTGTATGCACTTAACACGTGACACATTTTCATACCATTTACAACGATGTATTACAAGGAAAACAGAACAGTAAAAAAAAAAGAACATGTACAGTGTTATATGTGATGTAAAGTATCCTGTAACAGCATCTCTGTGGAAGTAAGTCATGAGAGAAATGGTGAAGCATACTAAGTGTAGTGGATCGTAACTAGCATGTGTGTTGTGTGAAGGTAAAAAGACAGTGAAACACTGTAAACATTGCCGTACTCGCATTAAATCTGCGTAAGGTATGCTTGATTTACATTTCCAGACAACAAGCTTGAAAAGGTAAATCAAGCACATCTTGATTTCTCAAACAATTTAAATATGTTGACAGCTACGTCACTCAAGCCATTTTGCATCCCTGCCTGAATCAAGCACGATCCTTTCTAATAGAGACTGCAAAATGGCCGTTGCAAAACAGCAGCAGATGCAAACTGGGGTGTCCAATAAAAAAAAAGCAAAGGCTTTTTTTTTTTTTTTTTTCCTGAGGTCTAATTTGATGTTGATGCTAAGTTGGGAACTGTAAAACAGAAGTCAAGAAACAAGGAAGCAGTCGTAACAGCAAAAACAGCATTGCAGCTGATAGCAACAACATAAGTATGTTCAGTTTTTGTTGAGAATTATGACAAGGCATCCAACCAAACACCGCGTTGACTCCAAAAATGGTAACAGGAGAGGGGAAATGCTAGCAGAACATTAATCAAACCTGGAGTATATTATTCATGAAATAGGATCCACAGAATAGCGTGATAAGGACTGTACAAAATATAAAACACTACATAAACATAAAACCTTTCATATCGTACTTTTTCTTTTTAGTATGTCCTTACGTCAACAGAAGCCACAGCATATGTGCTTACACTGTACTGTGAAAACCACACTGTACTCTCTGTGTACTCAAGTCAGCAACATCTCAAATGCTGACCATCAAATCATCTGTCATGTACATCAGAGTCAAGCAGTCACAGTTAAAGCAGACGTACTTGCAATGTTTCTAATCTTCTTCCTAGCTGAACACTTCACCTCGTCTATTCTTAGATCTACAGCTCATAGACACTTTTTGGGCTGGAACATTACTTCTTTATTAGTAACTGAACTCCATGTTGCTTATCTACCATGCTCGGTTCTACTCTTTGGTGACTGTGGAACATCAACCCACTTGCCAAACACAAACGTTGTTATTGCACAATTCTGCAAAAATTAAGTTGGCCATGGAGACTACAGAATTGTCCAATATACGTATCAACTGGGCTGGCAGCATTGACAGTGTTTGAAGTTAGTGGAAAGCACTAAGCTAAACCTGCATCAATCTTGGGGCAATAGATGAAGCCTGGGTTTCACAGAGCATTTGACGCTAACAATACCATCGTTCTGTTCTCAGCAAACATGACAAACGACAAGTTTGTTTCAAATTTGTGACTCATTTCATGTCAAACAAAAAGCCTTGTGTTTTAAGCACGTAAAATCCAGAAAAGATTCAAACTTTGCAAAAAAAAAAAAAAAAAAAGCCCCAAAAGCTTTCACTTCTCTGTTGGTGTGTTAACACCTTTCTTTGAGCGTAACTGGTACTTTTAAACAGTCAACTTTCTTCTGCTTTGGGATTTCAACATGCATAAATGAAATTATTGTGTGATTATATCAGAAAACCAGCCATGATTTCCACCTTAAACTGGGCTAATTCACAAAAACAAAGTTGCTTTTGGCAGTAAGAGATATACTGTAAGTCCATGGACAAGATGCTGGCACTTAAGGGTACATGAAAGCTTTTCCACACCACTTCAGTCTTCTGTGATCATGAATACATGTTCTAAAACTGAAATACTTTGTCAGGCAGTGGGCCCTAACATGAGTCAAATAAAGATCAATCTGACAGTTTTAGATGCTAGAATTTGAACAAATAAACTTTTGTGGAATCAACTAATAACCCCAATATATCACAGGAGCCACAACAATGGTGACAATGGTTGCCACATGTAAGTAGAAAAGAAACCTCTCAGGAAAGATAGTATGTTTAAGCTAGGCCGTTGGCACAAGATGCACTGTAAATGCACAGCAAGTTGTTTACGTCTCTATGCCCTAAATCATCCAACTTCCTTAACTCAAATGATAGCCCAACAAAAAGTTCATATTTTCTCACATTCTGCTTTTGTCAAGGAGTGTTTGATTGCGGAAACTTCCATATTCCGATGCCGTCATTTGTAACCAATAAAAGGATCCATTTAATTCATCAAGAAATCCATTTATTTAAATTCAGTTCTAAATGAAGACGTTTTTTTGGCTCAGTCTCTTTTGGGTTTCGTTGCTGTTTTTCTTTGTAATTACTGTTGTTTCATTTATTAACCAGGAAGCAGCGCCCACCATCACTGCTGCCTTTACAGAACCCTCGTACCTGACTCTGCCACATCAGCAATGTCCACCCCTTGCTCTTGTGCCATGAAGCCCAGGACGGAAAATATTGCGAAGCCAGACACAAAACTGGTACCACTGTTGAGGGCTCCCAGCAGCAAACAGTCCCTATGTCACACATATGTCATGAGGAGGAATTGTTAATGAACACACAACGATCCCTTCACCACCCTTCTCCCCTACAGCTAAGCCCCTCTCTGAGAACTGACGACTCACCTGTAGCAGTTGTATTTGTACTTGTTGTAGCTCCCCAAGGACGTCATGGCGCCCAAACAGATGGCATAAGAGAAGAAGATCTGGGTGCCGGCATCAATCCACACCTGCAATGAGGGGGTGGGGGGCGTGGGGAAAAAAAAGGCTGAGGCCTACTGACCATGGATGCACTTAATGGATTGTTCAGGCCTTGTATTATTCATTCTGAAATGTTTTTGGTCTGTCTAATGCATCAATTATACAGATATGTAGCCTATTCACTAGCAAGGACCACACCATCAACAAGAATTTAAATGATTTATTAAAGATTGTAAATGAAGCTTGAACTCTTGTACTTCTTCGGTCTGCTGCTGTGTCGTGGAGAAGCTCTGGTGGGGAATCTACTGTTGCACCCGGGCATAACAGACCCCCAAAGCCCTCCAGTTACTTGAGACAAGATAGAGCAGCTGTGTGACCTTTAAGATCTGAACAAATGCAGCAGTGATCCGCTTAGAAGGACCGACCATTCATGATTGTATTAAGTGCTTGCTGGAGGCCGAGGTGACAACTCCGATTCTCAAGGAGTGACTGGACTAGTGGGCAGGAGACAAGATGGACAAGGACAGTATGCTCAGGAGAACTGATGGAACCAGAATCAAGTAGCCCCAAGACAACAGAAGGTGCAGATTTGGTGTACAAACAAATGTGACGTTGACAGTTATTAGATGTAGATGTAGAATGTACTATGTAGAAGAAGGCGGTCCCATTCCAGTAGTCAGGAAGATTAAGCCAAATACAGAGTTTCACATGGCTTGGACTATCCAGGGAGACAGAACCTGAGAGTGATGGGATGGAAGAAGCGATTGATGTGAGAGACAAAACTCGCCCTTGGGTAATGATTCATAGCATGAAGCTGAGGTGTCCTAGGAGGGAGAGAAGTCCCCATTGGATGCAGCATGGGGTGAGGAGGAACTTGTTAAGTGTGGGTAGGAATCGAGCAGGAAAAGCCTGGGGGAGATGGGGCGGCACATGGAGCATGGTAGGACTGCCCAGACTGCAAATGTGTGGCAGTAAATTTCATTGTCAAGTGGCCCCACCATATGTCCTCACAGGATTGCTGAAAACAGGCTTTGGCTTTGAAGGCAAAGTGGATGTGATATTGATATCACATCCATATTGATATTTCATGAAGTTGCTCGTAGGACTTTTCTGAGTGTGCTCGAAGCTATGTTGTGTATACAAGAGTAAAAGAGGAGGAGAGGGTGACAAGGGTATTTATAGGAATGATGGAAGTGACATGGTTGAGGTGTGGTCCTGCTCCTGAAGCTAGCGGCACACATTGATGTTAGAGTTTCTAGACACAGTGACTATACCAGGAGCCCAACAATGGGGTTTTCTCACTTAGGCAGCACAGGGGCACCTACCTCTGGGTCCTTCAGGCGAGCAAGGTCAGGGTAAAGGTAGAACTTGATGCCCTGGCTAGCACCCGGCAAAGTCACACCACGAATCAACAGCACGATGAGCATGATGAATGGGAACGTGGCTGTGATGTAGACCACCTGAGGGAGATCACAATGCAGAAAAGCAAGGTCACAGTTTGTATTCTACAGAGAACGTCTATTAATTAGTTGTTGAAGCTTAGTCTGACTTGGCAATGACATGGCTGTGAACTTACTCTTTGCTAATATCTTTGGTGTCATTATAGGGAATTATGTTTGATAAATGTGGGAACTCTGGAAGTTATTTTTGGATTATGACACGAACAGACCACAGGCTGTCCCTTAAATCAATAGCAGTGTATCAGTGTCTGTTATTTGGAAAGGGGTGACCACACTTGGCCTTGTAGGAGCGACTTTATTACCAGAGTTACAACTTGGAGCAACCAGAGAGCATAAATCAGGGCAAACCAATCAATAAAGAGCGTTGAGGCTATAAAAAGAGTAGTCTGGGATTGATTGAGCTGCCTCTGGTCTCGGTGTGAGCAAGCAATCGAACAAGCACTGAAATGTTCTCTTTTTCCGCATTCATCCATGACTACATCCATCCTGCACTATTATACAAAAAGCTAACTGGTGCAAAAATGCCCTTTCATAGATTTTTTTCTTGAATATTGAGCTGTTAAAGAGAGACATATATAATACAGAATTGTAGTCCTTAAATTATCTTCCTATTTCTTTCAAATTTAATACATTTCCTCTTTTCTATTCAAGCCAACTTGTTGCCCAACAATGCATTGCTAGCATCACAGATATGCTGTGTCAACCACAAAATGTCAAGCTCAAAAATAGTAACTAGATATGTTCACAAATGCAAATATATATATATATATATATATTACAGGTTTTTATGGTGAAAAGGGCATATTCGTAACCATTAAACCTTTTCATGAGGAAGTTTCATTTCTTAGTGTAGGATGTTTGCAAGCTACTGTTCAACTTCCATACATGGGAGTCTGTCAAACTCTTGTGTCTAGAAGTCTTCATATTAGGTGATTTATTTTTCTCAAGAAATTCTGCTGCAAGCGAGATATCTTTGGAAGGACACTCGACAGCAAAGTGAAACCAGATGTTGATCTGACAGTAATTTATTCTCCCCTGCCTCTGAACTGTTTGTAATAGACTCTATTAGTATCCTGCACACAAATCACTTCATGTCTGAAAAAAAGGATCTCGGAACCCTTGAAACACATCAGCTATGAAGCATGATGTATTAATAATATGTAGATTTTTTTTTTTTTTTGTCTGTCTTTCAACTATTTTCATGAAACTGATTATTCCACGTCTGTTTTGTTAAACAGAAGAAGGAATTTAGATCTATAACACTACAAGCACATACACTTGCCACTTAGTTCCCTTAGGAAAACTTGAGTTTTCCTGTATTTAGTTTGAACATAGCCCTTATTGTTCTCTTAGGCAGGCAGCAATGAAAAAATCATATGAGCATCATCCTGTTGGGGTTTCTGGCAGTTACTATTATACAGCAATGATAAAAGCGAGTTCAACGGTGCAAAACAGAACCAGTAATCTATAACAATAAATTTGGGACAGTGTAAGAAAACAGACACATATATTTACCTTGCCAGTGGACTTGACTCCCTTCCAGATGCAGAAGAAGCAGATGACCCAGACGAGCAGTAAACACAGAGCCAGGTCCCATTTAATAGGACCAATGTTGTCTATGCCATTGGTGATTCCCAGCACATTACGTCTGTAAACATAAAAGGAGAGCTCTTTAAGTGTGCATGTTCATCTGTGTCACAGCACTTAATCACATGGCGACAATAAGCCTGAGACGATCTCAGTTAACGCACATCTGTGAGTGTTTACGTGCGCAAAGACCAAATAACTGATGTGTGAGCTACTTCCTGTGTCTCTTGGACGCTTCAACAGGTTGTCTGTTTGGCAGGGATAAATATTTAAGAATATAAAACCTAATAACCCTGCAGTCTTTGGTATTCGTCTGTTTTCCAAATGCGTCCAGGTCTCTTTTACTGCCAGACAATCAAATCAAAGAAAAACAAAGCCTCTCTGCTGAAGTTTCTTAATGACTGTTTTGGCCTACACACAGTTGTAGGATAGCATCTAAATTGCAAAACATTTTCAGCTGAACTTTCATATGAAAATGTTTTATGGTTATGCAAGTGATCAGGTATGTATGTCATTATGTAACTCACTCCCAGAACTCGGTGACGGGGGAGGTGAAGTTGGAGGCGTTAGCAGCCAGCCAAAGGGATTTGTTCTTGCGGTAGGTGTCTTCAATGCAGCGTTCAGTGTTCCAGGACTGTTTGCACTTGGCCCAGGGCAGCTCCGGCTGAAAACACTAAAATGCAAAAGAAGCAGGAGTTGCATATTCGCTTTTTGATTTGTCCACTTGTGATTGGATGGATCACCCAAGACGCACGTTAATGCCAGGACAACAGGGTAGTGGATGAAAAGAGAAGCTGTGTTCAGATTTCCTCTGATGGCTTTAGTCAATGATTTCAAACAGTAGTTAAACAGTTGACTGGAACTGCTCTAAGTACGTCATTTCACAAATGGCATTAGAATGCATCTCCACATGCGGCTCGAGTAACCACTTGTGAATCCGATCAGTTTTTGTTGTACTGACTCTGCAGACCAAATGAGATTCAGATAGTGTGTTTCCTGTGCATGCCCATGAGACTTCATTTTGCATGTGGTTGCAATGTCTTCACACTTTAATATGATGCTGTTTGTGCATAAATGAGTACATACTTTCGCCTATGCAAAACATGAGTAAGTGGACTTTCAGTGTGGCCCAGGACACGGTCACCATATGGGGCCCATACCACTTTTAAAGGTACTCTGAGCGACCTGGTTGCAGCGTCTTGGGTGCATTTACTTAGAGCTTAAAACATAAATAAAGACACCTTTAAAACTGAACCATTTTATTTGTTTTTAGCCAAGCCAAGCATACTTCTGTCAAAGCTTAAAAAAACATCAAATGGCTTTTTAGGTTAATGGATCAGCCTTAATCCAGCTGGTAAAGACAACAGTGAGGTTGTACAATAGATGACAGACAAGTACTAGTCTTAGCATGAAAGATTAACATGAAAACCTCTTAAAACTGAGACACTCAACCAGGCAGGCCTCCATTCTTTTTAAGTGTAAAAACAGTGTGGTTGCTCTCTAACTGAACACTGAGTTTGTGAGATTTACGGTTTACAGGACAACCTTGAAATTCCTGCTACTTAGGTCAAAAGTTTAAGTCGGCAAAGAATGTATTGCTATCAGTGTGTTCTTTCCCAAACCTACCTGGAACAGGTAGTAGAGACCCCAGGCCAGGATGACGATGTAGTAGATATTCAGCAGGGACACGATCACAATGGAGGCATAACCAATACCTGGAGAGAGGAGAGAGGTCAAGTTATACGATATACGAAGACGTCAACAGTCCAGTGAAAAGGCTTTGAGCAGCTGAGAGTCATAATGTGACCAAACTGTCCTTTTCTGGAAGCAGCAAGATTAGCAACATTTTCAACAAGTAAATAATAAAGTGAAACCTCTTCAAAAGAATATGTATTATTTTATGCTAAAAAACACCATCTGGGGCTTTAACACTGACATTTCCCCATTTAGTCATGCGACTGAAAAACACAACTTCCTCCAAAACAGCCACAATTTTCACCATATTAGTGCATGTTGTAAGGTTTGGGTGCTAGATTTTGACTAGCCAAGAAACAGGATGTAAAAGTAGTTTATGAAACATTCATGTCACGTGTCACGAAATGTGAACAGACACAGATGGTGGGTGAGTGGTGGATACAAGTTGTGTGTTATTATGCATCTTCCCCGTGTAACTTGAGAAAGTAATAGGATTAGGATTAAATTGAAACTTCTGTCTTTAACTTCTGGTCCTAGTCTTCAATGCTGCCAAAGAGTGTTTATTCAAACCCACAAAATGTGATTAAAAATTCTGGTTATGAGCCAAAAGTTACTTCCATCTGATGCAATGCTGCAGCCACGGGCTTTAAGAAGTAAATACTGAATTAAAACGCTCTCCTTGGATCATGAACTGAACCTGGTAAAAGATAAATCCAGCCGCCCACATCCTGACTCTGCATGACTCTTTTCAGTGTTACAGATACTTCCTGTTTTGGGGGATTTGTGTTTTTTTCTTTCATGTTGAAGAAACACTGTGTTCATTGTTTGCACAGTGAAACACTGTTCTCAATTCAGGCTATTCACCGTGACCAAGCTATAAAGCCAAATTCCTGCTTCTTCGCTTTAACCAGTTTCCATTTCAGAAGAGTAAGTAGTATCCATGATGGTAGTTTTATGTTCATAAATACCCTTGATATTTTTTTTTATCTTGCTCAAGGTCTGCAGCAGTCCGGTTTTAGGTCTTTTATTACTCTTCAGTGGTTTTCCTGGCACTTAAACCCCGTCTGACATGTTTAGGAGACTGATGATCTGAGCTGAGTCAAAACTGGGTGTGTGTATGTCTGTGCGTGTGTTTCTACTACAAGATAAGAAGATCCTACAAAAATGGGAACAGGTGTAGGAGTTGGGATTTGAACATGGATTAGGCTTAAGGTTATACAGATTAAGTCACGACTGTGGCTGCTGAGGGTCCTTATAAGTATATTAGTAGAACTTATGTGTGTGTGTGTGTGTGTGTGTACTATCAGTCAGCACACAGCCAACAGAGGCCACTCATCCAAATTAATGTCCTTCAACGTCATTGGCCATCTGTGTGTCTGTGTGTGTGTGTGTGTGTAAGAGTGTGTGTGCGTATGGCTCTTGTGAACAGTCTTGCATGTCTTTGTGTGCATGTGTGAACTATTTCACCATCGCATCGTGTCCTTTTAATCACTCTGCTAATTAGCAGCCGCCGAGCTACATCTACACCTCTACGGCGCGCGCGCACACACACACACACAAACAAACACGCTCGCTCGCGTGTATCACATGGTACAGTGCTGATCAAACAAACACACGCGTCCTCCTCCATGATGTCATTTCTTGCGCTCGTTTGCTGACCTCGGCTGACCTCGCGCGGTCTGTTTACGTTAACAGTTGATCCTTTTAAACGCGTACACGACATGCACATACATATTTTCACCGGACACGTGATGAATCCAAGAGGAATCATCTGGGAGAACAAAGTCGTTGGAGAGATTGAAGTGAGAACTTTAGCAATCAAGGCAATATGACTTCCAACCAGCGTCATTAAACTCTGAAATATTGGATTGATTATGCAGATGTAAAATCACGTGATCGCGTCTAACAAGGACGATTAAGCAAGTAATGATTGACCTGTCTGTTCCAGTTTGGGTCAGTATTGAAGGATTCTAATCCAGTCCCACATTTAGATTACTCCAGCTGCCTGAATATAGTAGTTACATTATAATTCAGGGCTCGACTTCTTCACAACACCAGATGTTTTTTTTAAGACTAGACGAATGGGAGAAATGATAAAAACAGAACTGGTCAAAAAAACAAAAAAAACCCACAAGCAAATGGCAAAACTGCAATGTGCTTTGAGCGAGAGAGTAGCAATTATTCTATAATCCACTTCATCAGGTTTTTAATACCGAGCCGCAGCTCTCCATGCACCATCTCATCCAAATTTAGCGTTCTTCTTCCACTTTTCCATGTGGAACTCTTTCTGATGAATGTCTGTTTCTGTTTTGCTAGAACGTGTCAAGAGCTGGGATTTTGGCAGTTGCCAAGCGACGTGACTCTAATAATAGTCTACCTATTGCTTCGAGTATTTTCAATGCATTTAGTCAGTCATTCAATACGTGCTTCCTGGGTGCCAAGACTGCTCTGCCGTTATTTCTGTAGAAACAGTTGTTATGTGTGGGGTGTCGAGTGTCGTCAATAGTCTTCAGATTTGTTCCCGGCTTTAGTAGATCTAATCACATGTCGCCAGATGATTAGACTGAATTTTTGCTGTCGTTGCATTCGCGTTGTGTTTGCCACTTTCAGTTTGGGTCGAGGTTATTTTGCCGTAAGCAAATGGATGTACAGTATGTGTCCCGTTTACGTCATTTTCAGTTTGCACAGCAGTTGCAGCTGATAGGAGCGCTTAACTTTTCAATGTCAGACAAAGAGAGAGTCGTTCCTATAGGCTGAACAACCTGCACGCTTTGCCGCTTTCCTCCATTCGTCTCTTTGGACTGGCTCTGACTGACTCGGTTGTTTTCATTGAAGATGAGACCATTTTCAAGCTCTGAAAAATCTGAGATGTGCGCAGCAATTTGGATGTCTGGAACTGGAGACTGTCTTGAGACTAATCACATGTCTCGATTCGCTCTCTCTCTTTTTTGTATTTTCTCATTTCATGTTTGATCAAAAGGTTCCAATAACGGAAATAAGGTAGATCTTTCTTTTCCCCTCTCTTTGTCTTGCTTCAATTGCTTTTGTTTTTCATCCTCTCCACCCAATTTCCTCCATGCTGTCTCTCCTTTTCCACTCCTCCATTATTGCCTCCTCCTTTCTGTCTCACTCTCTCCTCTGTGTTGTCTTCCCTTCCTCCTCCTATCACCATCTTTTTCCCTTCCATTCACCTATCGCCTTCATTTCTCCCTTGCCCCTTTCTCTCGTCTTTATCATTTCATCTCTCGGCTCCTCAGATCTCGTTGCTCTGCTTCTTTTCTCCCCACCCCCCACCTCCACCCTCTCCATCTCTCTGATGTGTTGCCGCGCTGTTACCGTAGCAACGTGTGATTTGGGACACTCTGTACGCCGTCTCGGCTTGTGTGTGTGTGCGTTTGTGCGTGTGAGACGGCGGGAAGGGGATAATGTGTCTAAAAAGAAAGCAGGAACATGTTTATGTGAAAGTGAGAACGGCAGCATGAGTAAATAATTCAATGAAGATAACGAAACGGTAAAACGAACGTGATGTCGTGATCTACGGCAAAAAATACCACTCGGAGAAGAACAGGCAGCGATGAATACATTAACCTTATTCGGCTGTTGACGAACAGGAGGAGGGGGGGAGGTGAGACGAACGGATAAGGGAACGCTTAGGAGGAAAGAGAGGGGAGAAAAGGAAGGAAATATGATTGAAGAAGTGGAAGAAAGGAGGCGATAGACTGAGGAAAGAAGAGCGTGGATGGCCAAAACAAGACAATGTCTCCATCTGAAGTACTCCGAATGTGCTTTCTCGGAAGAGGGAAGGTTTTCACAGGGGATGAGGTGAGAGCTAGAGAAGGTTAAAGCAGAATAGAGGCCTCAGTGTGTTGGTGTACCAGCGCAGGCCTGGTTGCCTGGTAACAGTTGCAGGGTAAAGTCTGATTGGAGGAGTGTGGTGTGACTCAGCCTTATGTTGCACAGCCATTCCTCTGTGAAAAGCATCAGAGTTCTGGAAAAATCTAAAGCCAGTAACTTGAACGGGAAAAACAGCTGGTGACACTGTCAAGTCAGAGCCGTGGATGGAGCTAACCACAACAACGTTTGCTGTATTGGCAGCGAAGTGCGTACTGTAAACAATAAAGCATGATTGTAATATTTACTGTATATAATGTGAATGTAGCATCGTGCGTATCATGTGACTTCACCAAGTACCATGTACGTTCCAGCTGGATCTTAATGTGTTTAAGTTGTTGTTTTCCCTCGTGAATGTTAGCCTCAGGTTCAGAGTTAGACTCTGTAGCGCTAAGTGAGTGGTTTCCAGCCCCCCCATGAGACAAGACACACCTGGGATACTGTTAATGAGGGTATATACATCCACCAACCACTCCAGCATCCAAACCTATTATTTCCCCCCTGCTATATTCGACCATTTGTGTTGTGACTGACACGATGTTTTAACCAACATATCGGGTCATCGATTCAAGGGGACGGGGCTACATACCAGTAAAGATGGGGCAGAGCTTCTCCCAGCAGGTGATGCCACCCTCAGAGGTGAACTGACCCAGGGCGACCTCCAGGAAGAAGACTGGCAGACCTCCGCCAAACAGGAAGATGAAGTAGGGGATGAGAAATGCACCTGAGTGGAAGGAAGGAAGGAAGGAAGGAAGGGAGGGTCAATAGTTAGATCAATGGTCATGGTAAAAACATAAAAAACAGCATGTTAATAAATGGTTGTGATATTTTCATGCCTTACCTCCACCATTCTTATAGCAGAGGTACGGGAAACGCCAGACGTTCCCTAAACCAACAAAGCCGCCAGCCACAGACAGAACAAAGTCCAGCTTGCTGGCCCACTTCTCCCGCTGGGGGTGTTTGCCCTCTGCCTCATCTTCAGGCCGGGTGCCAGGGCTCTTGCCAGGAGATGGCTTCAGAGTGTCCTTATGAAAATCCTTCAGGCACTGAAGTTTCTCTTTTTGAGCCATTCTGTAGAAACAAAGAAAGAAACCAGTGAGAATTGGCTGAAATTAATCCATTTTTAAACAGAACCACTTAATGGTGTCTGGCTACCTGCCAAAGTGGCTGGTAGACCAACTCAGGAGCCACAACCCAAGTGTTTGCAGCATTTAGATGTTGGTAGTAGTTTCTCAGTCTTTGTTACTGAACTAAAATGAACTATGGTTGAAAGCTTTAACGTGCGCTCTAAAGAGGAGAGGTGCTCTTCCAAGTGGTAATAAATGCTCTTTGGATTAAACAGTTTTCAAACAATGTCTTGCTTGAGTGTGGCGTCTCATTTTATACCCTGTTCAACTGCGAGCCATCATTACAATGGAGGCACCAAATGGCAAATGACCATTAGATAAAATAAGCTTCCCAAAATTATGTAAACTGTTTGTGCATCACGATATCATTACCTAACCACAAATACACTCCTTGAGTCACTGATCATTTCATTGGTGTGAAAGTTGGTGCCAAAACAAGTGGATGTAGCCTGCAGTGATATTCTTTCGTTTTGTTTTATGACATTAAAAATCTGACAATGTTGCTATTGTCAGGGCCAACACAAACTTTTAAAAAAAATACAAAACCAGGAGCAGTGATTTATGTTCAACTCACTTCTCTCTATGGATGTAATTACACCTAATGTGTTTTTTTTTTGTTTCCTTCCTCCTGCCGCATTAGAAAAGCTTTGTGGATTTTTTTGTCTTTGGCTCATTTAAATGTTTGCACTTCTCCATCTGGTTATTTTGTTCCAGCTCTGATCAAATGGAGACTCTGTGATCTGGCCAAATGAACTAAACTGAAGAAGGGACACAGAACAGTGATACTGAATACCAGTCGAAATTTGGCACCAGATTAGGGTTGGGTTCCGATAGTCGGTTCCATTTTGGATGTGGTTCAGAGTCCTTGGTGTCAAAGTTAAAAAATGGTTTAGCAACAGGGCAAAACACGCTAAGGTCTACACTCGTGCATTAACCCTTAGTTTTGTGCCATAATGTGAACCAGTGTCATTATAAAGTTTCTCCCAGCTCCAAATGACTTCAGACCTAACTTAGTTTTTTATCTTCTCTGAGTGAGAGATCAAGTCAATCAAAGTTTAAAATGTAAATTCAGGGTTTAAGTCAGTCAGTTTTGTATCTGTATATTTGTGCAAAATTATAACAGAAGCACTTCCTCCTCTGCCCTTCTGTGCTTTTAAATGCGACTTTGTGATTGGTCTGATGTCTAAGCAGTCTGATCGGGGCCACAATGACACAACCAAAGCTGTAAATTTCCACCTGACATTGGCCATGAGAGACAGGGATAGCGAGAGAGCGAGAGAGAGCGAGAGAGACTTAGCAGTCAGCAGATGTCTGTCACTGTGGAAAATGTCATGTCTTTATCTCTTTCCATCTGTCAGGCTGTTGTGCCTTCAGTTTCTCTTTGTCGCTCATTTATTCATTCTCTGTCTGACTTTGGACAACATATTCACACAGGTCGGGGGTTCAAGGCCAGGACTACGTTTTAGATATCACGCATATGACATGCTCACACAAAGCTACTTTTACCCAGCATGATATGAAGATGACACGATTCTTCTAGTGAGGAAATATTTACTGTTGAAATTGCTCATCTAGATCAGCATGAAGATGAAAGTTGGAAATAGAAAAGGGAGAAAAAAAAAAGTGACATTTATGGATTCAACTGCTCGACATTTTCCTTTGTGGCCTCTCAAACAACTTTTTCTAGTATATATATATATAGTATATATATATATATATATATATAGTATAGAGTATATATGCCATGTTTCTCAAGCACATCTAAGGATCCCTCCGACAAGTTAATGATTTCAAACATACACACATTTCTATTCATGACTAACTTCCTTGCCAGTTAATTAATAACACTAAGAGGAAACTGAAAGTAGCAGCTTTGAATGTGTGTGTGTGTGTGTGTGTGTGTGTGTGTGTGTGTGTGTGTGTGTGTGTGTGTGTATTTCCTGCTTGGACAGACAATGGACTCCATTATGTCTGCAACAAACTGTTAACTGCAATAGATAGTAATGGCCACCACTGGTATTTATATTACTTCCAGTATGGAAGTGGATTGAGATATATGTTCTTATGCTCTTTGCCCACTGAGAGAACAGAATAATAAAGATTTGAGGGGAAGGATGTGAATCTATCACATGATGTATTGGTGCTAGGTCATTGCTATGCCGACCATAATGATGACACATGTATTTAATCCACTGGCTGCTACTGTATGCATGCTTTTCAAGGACAGCACTGCTGTCTACATAGCATGCTTCTCTTGTGCTAACAAGAAGACCTTGAGTCGCCTAGTTATCTGTTGATGAGTCAGTGCACAAGCACTTGAACATCTAGGTGGACACCCATGGTCATGACCTAATAAGATCATAGATACAGCTGGCTGACAACAGCTGCTCCTTTGCCTTGAAAGGAGTCAGCTGAGGTTGCTCCAGCATCTGATTTGGATGCCTCCCGGACACTTCCTTGACACCTTAAGAGCCCAAAGGAAGAGCTGGAGGATGTGCCTGAGGAGAAGGACACATGCCCAGAAGTGGCTGCCATGGCTAATCAGCCAAAGAAAAGAGTGTCACCTAGAGAAGCTGCATAAATTACAAGATGTCGCCATGTGGTTTTAAAGATTGATTACAAGACGAGAGGTCTGCAGACTCACGTTTCAAGTAAAGAGAGCCGCCTTCAGTAAGTTATGAAGGCACTGAAAGTTGGAGTTACTGTCCACCAGATTCTCAGATGACAGCACTAATATATTAGCAGGAAATGTTGTTGTTGCCTGTAAAGCAACCTCTAGAGAGCGATACTGGCCGTGGGAACCACAATGAACTGTGGGACGATTTAAGGCTCAGGCCAGAATCTCTGTGTAAAACATAGAGACTCATTGTCTGGTGTTTTGTGTGTGTGTGTGTGTATGTGTGATAGCTGGACCCAGAGTCATGTAGTGACTTCAGAACCTAGCCAGCACTACATACACACTCACTAACCACTTACATAACACACTCTCCTATTTTAAGACCATGTACATTTCCACTGGGCTGACCGCCTATTAAATCCCCTCCTCTCTTCTCTCCTCCCTCCTCCTCTGCTCTACATTTCTTTCACTCCCTCTCCTCCTTTTTTTTTTCCAATCTCCTGCTTCACCTTTCTTTTCTGTCCTTTCCTTTCCCCCCAGTTTCTGTCGTTCCACCTCAGCATCTTCTTCTCCTCTTTGATTGCTTCCAGTTCTCCTGAAATTTCCTCCATGTGTCTCAAACCCCCCATGTTCTTTCCTCCTTCTTGTCCCTCCCTTTGCAACTAATTTACTGTCCCTCTTCTCCTGTCCTCCTCCAACTCTTTCCTCCGGTGTTTCCAACTTTTCTGTCCTTCTTTTACTTCCTCCTCCTCCTATCCTGACTCTCATTTTATACTCCTCATCATGCTGCCTCATACCTCCTTGTCCCTCTTACTGTTAATTTAGAGAAATGGAAAAAGGCAGAAGTTATTGTGCGTATGATTGTGTAAGAGAAAAGAAAGAAAGAGTGGCAGGGACAGAAAAAGGGGAATGGAACAAGAGAAAGCACTGATAAAAGTTACCTGAGAAAATTAGAGTGAAAAAGAGGGGAACATGAGGGGGAGTCGCGAGAAAAAGAAAAAGACAGGGGTGTAGCGGTACAGTGGTTACTAAAATTTAAAGCTGCTGCAAAGAAAAGTGAGTCACAAGCATTCGAACGACAAAAATAAATGTGACTGATACAGATAAACGAAAGTGAGCGAGATTAGAGGCAGCGCTGAACAGAGACGAAACATTAAATGTGACAAAGAACATCAGGAATGGGTGTTAATCTGACGGAGATACCGGGAAGTATTTATAAGTTAGATAAGACTTTGGTTTTTATTTAACTAGAGTCAACAGTCATTATTGATTTTTGGGGGGTTTTTGGTAGGTTTCTGTCCTTCATTCTTGTACAGGTTACAGCAGTAAGCTTCAGTATACACACCGTCTCAAAATCAAACTGTGCAAGACATTATTGTGCATAGTATCAGTATCACAGTTCTAAACTTTCCAAAAAACCTTGGGTTATGTTGGTTGTTCAGAGGAGGTTTGTCCTGACAGAGGTCGCTGCTCTTATCCTGAGTGAGTCAGTTTAGCACTAAGCCAGGGCTTATCATGAATTATGTGCTTGCTGCAAGAAAATACCAGCTTTTATCATTTTAACCCTGCATTCACCAGCCTATGAGCCAGACGAATCTGCAAGCTCATGGTTTATTTGCTCTCCCAGATGCATCTGGTTCTCCTCGTTCAGGAAGATTTCCAGCCAACCTGGCCCGAGTCAGACCGTTTATCTAATGTTGGGTGTGTTTCATATGACGAGGCATGTTCATGAACAACAAAGACTTCCTCTGATGTGGAACGTTGTGTTCAGTCTGCTATCCCATCAGTATTACACAAACTTGATGGTATTGTTTCTCTAACTGCACTCAAACGATGATAAAGGTATGTTTAAATAGACAACATGGTGTATAGTTCACTGACAGATTGATTGATAGTAAAAATAACAGTTACATCAGTCCACACGTGTTCAGCACTATAAAAAAACAGCTTTGTTACTTTGGCGCCATCTAGCGGCAGCATGGGGAATGATGTGCTGTCAAGTGAAGCCAACGAGGAAGTGCCAAAAAAAAAAAAAACTGCACTTCCTCAAATGGTCACATGAGGCTGGCTATAGAATGAGACTCCATGTTAAAATGTCCAACGTCACAGCAGAAATAAGCATTTTTGGATTAGCCAGGAGCCAGCAGAGGCACAACCACCAAGATGGCGATGGCCAGAGCCACCACACTCTGAGCTTCACAACGACCTGAGGGTACTACTACTGACGGATATTACATCCATGTTTTATACTGTCTATGGTAGCCAGACATATTGCAACTACTCGTCGTAGGATTTTCTCATTTTGGACAGATGCTATGATCAAACGACAGTCGTACACATTGTACCTTCTGCTGAAGATTGAAGAGACAGAAGGGATGACGTGCTGCAAAGGGGCAGGGGTTGGAATCGAATCTGGGCCACTGCAGCGTAGACTCAGCCTTGGTACATGTGGCACATGCTACCAGGTGAGCTACTGCGCAGTTCATTTCTGATGTTGGAAACGGCCAACAAAACTCAACCCAATGTCCACTCACTCACTTGATTTAGTTTGCTCAAATGTCATTTAACTAGATGTTTAAACCTCCAATGAATTATCTCGCTTTGAAGTTGCTACTTCCACCATCCGGTTGCTCCAACATATCCCTCCCTCCATTGGTTAACCGTTTCAGCGACCACGCCTCAAACTAAAATCTACACTGTCCCGAAGCTTCTTTGCCACATTACACGGTCTTCAGCAGCAGTCGTCGTGGATCTGTAGATGGAACTGTTCTTCTGGTGGTCCAATTTTGATGCAGTTTGTCCAACAAATCCAGCATCCATTGGTAAACGCCCCTCCCGTGGCCAGAAGGGGGCTCTGTCAGTCACCTTCAATCAGAGTGATTGGTTTCCATCATCCAGGCAATGCGTGAAGATGTGCACTTGGCAAATAACCGCCATTCCCTTTAATAACATTAAGTCTGACAGTCTCTTGAGAGATGGCGGTAAATCAACATCGTTACTGCTCTCACCTTCAGCTGTAAATTAAATCTTGCTGCTGATGATAGTTATTAGCTACGAGTACAATGCAATTATACAGAGCCATACCAGAATAATGGGGCTTAGGACACTGAAGGTGGCATGTACTAATGTGAGTGTATGTGGATCAGTGGTTCAAACTGTTTAATATGTAGAGTAACAGTGAAGGTCTAGACAGAGATAAAGTCAAGGACACAACGTCATAAAAGTTTGACAGCAGCTCCTGCAGCGTAACTGAGTGATGCTTTTATTCACTGAGTCGCTGTCGACTCTCTCTCAGATTTCACTGCGAAGGCTGACTTCCCAGAGCAGTTTCAGCAAACAAGTCTGCAGCTAATACAATAGACGCAAGTGTTTGTTTAACGGGAACAACCATTACTCAAAAACTACTAGATACAAGTATGCTTTCACTGGCTACAGCGGTGAAATATATCCAGTCCATGAAAGCTGTTAAATTTGCTACTGCAAACATGCAGCTACACTTTGTGTGTTTCCTTGAAATACGCCGTGGCACACAGGAAGTGATGCATTACTGCAAGTGTTTCAAGTGAAGCTTATTTCATTATCAAATTAAGAACAGAGAACTTGGCATGAACGGCCGTGCAGCAAGACAAAGTGTGGCACCTACCGAAGCTACAACTCCACCCCAAAAGGAAATCAAATAATCTTGAGGATTACTACCTTAAATCTTGGATTATGGAACTTCAAAGTCCGTCAGGGTGTTTTCCTCAAGGTGTTTATGTGACAAGATTATTCACTGGTGCATCACACTCGATTTGATCAATTCTCAGAAACTCAGCTCAGATGTCTGTCAAGTCACAGCACGCATTCAAGCTACATCTTGAGCGCAGACATACAGGAGATCAGATGCTGACACACCAAACAGAGACTGAGAGTATCACACGGGTATGAGCAGGACATTTATCAGCCAGTCCTCCAGCTCGAAATGAATGGAGGTTCCTCTGCAGCTACAACCACTGCCACCTTCTACGCTTCTCCTAAATGCTCCCACAGTGTGTCACCATGTCTTAAACAGCCAACATGAACTTCTTCACTCTCAGTTTTTAGGCACAAAACACCAGCAAACAACAGCTGTGACTAAAGACTAAGCTCATATCAGTCATGCACTGCAACACCAAACATGGCCATCCTCAAAAGGAGATGAAGTTCGATAGCATTGTGCTGAGTCTGAATCCAGTTTTCAGAGAGCTTATTGACTCGTTTCAGGATAAACGCGCAACTGAATTCATATATAAGAACTGACATTTTAACATTGATGTTCAAAAGACTACAAGTCATGTTTTGTCCTGTAGTTTAGATTTCGTTGCCTCAACAGTCTCCTGAATCTTTTGAGCAATGCTCTTTGCTAGTAAAAAAAAAGAAAAGTTAGACTCTGGGTAATTTTCCAGTGTTGTAACCAGGTATCACAATCCAACTCTACTGCACTTTTTTTTTTCTCTCCTTGTCTTCTTTTTTTCAGCCATTACAAGATGCATGCCAACCACATTTTGAGCTCAACACATCTTCTTCATGCTTGTCACTGCAAGCAGTTAAAGACCGATGCTGTTCACCAAAATAAAAGCAAATTTAAACACGAGAGAAGGCGGAACGACGCGAGGCAGATAAAGAGGAAGCGAGACGAAGGTAGAGAGAGCATGAGAGAGACAGAGAGAGAGAGAGAGGGGAGACTCGTGGTTATGAGCAGGAACGAACGAAGTGCAACGTGCGACCTGACGAGCATCTCCGTTTCCTCGCCTCTCTGAGCGCCTCACTTCCCCTTTTCTGGTTCAGTTAAATAACGGAATTAGATAAAAAATGAATAAACACAAAATAAAACAAAGCCAGAAAATTTTGCTCTACTGTTTCCTTTGGTTTGGATAGACTTCAAATTTAAACAAATGAATAAGAAAAAGAAAGAAAGAAAAAAGACCGAGACAAAGACTGTGCGTCTCTCTGTCTACATCTGCATCTGTATTTGCATCTTTATATATCTATATAGTGCAGCATATGAAGTCCGTCTCTACTGTGAAACAAAATATAAAAAAAAATTATAAATGGCCTAAAAGCTCCTAAAAAAAATGCATCTGACGCACGCATGTCAAAAAAAAAAAAATAGTCAACACATTAAACTAAAAATGCAAACAGAAACAAATTAAAGACATTTAACGCATCACACGCTCGTGTTGCGTTTAAAGAACTATAAAGAAACACAAAATTCACCGGAGACCCTTCCTGAGCGCACATAACGCACACACACACACACACACACAGAGAACAAGCCTTTATCCAGCTTTACATCGCAGCTTCCTCATCAAGCTTCACCAGGAAACACATCCCTGCACACACAGACACACACACACACACGCTCTCATCAATGAAAAATCATGAAAACACACACAAATGTACCAGAACACTGCTAATTGATTTTTCCAATCATACGTGCGCGTTCACTCTTCTTAATTGCGCCTCGTGTTTGCAGAGAACAAAAAATAATAATAAAGGCTTGTCTCATTCAAACGCAGAAAAATCCAAAATTCAAATCATAAATGTGATAAAAATGAAGAAATGATTAAAGAGCGCAGCAGTCATCCCTCACAGAATTGCTTTAAAGGTGTGCAGTGAGGACGTTTTTTTCCGTTACCTGTTCTGTTGATGCAATTTTGTAGATTATTTTGTCCTTTTAATGTCCTTTGATTGGGATCCCTTCTCCGTTTCGTCTTGTCCGTGTCCTCTTGTGTCCGTGTGAGCGACTGAGGGCTGGACGCGTCGGTAGCCTATATTTTAGCCTGCTTGTAAGCCTCCCGTTCTGACCTTTGTCTTTTTATAACAGGGGGGACCGTAGGAGGCATGAGAGCTAGTGGAAAATCACCGGCCTGCCTACTCTCAGCAAGAGGAGACCAGGAGGCCTTCAGGGTCCGCAGATAACCGTGGGAATATTTTAAGTGCGCCCTTAGATGAGCGAAGCGGCACGAAGTGATGCAAACGGTGGAAAATCGGCGCATCTTATCAAAGCTACTGGATAAAAAGCAAAAAAAAAAAAAAAAATCATTAGTAGTAAAAATATTTTATCATATTTTTAAAAAGTTTTCACAAAAATGAAAGTAATAAGACAGAATATAAAGTTTGAACCGGCTAGAGGAGGTTTTGTTGCTTTGAAACAGATCCTGCCTCTGCATGAACATCACCAGAGGCCTGGATAAAATCTGAAATATAATCATACCCCATGCACCTTATTTCACAAACCTCCTGCCACAAATGAGCTCTGCTCCAAGGCTCCGTTTCATTAACAACCGCCGGCCGTACGCTCAGTGAGTCACACATCTCACAGTTTCCAAAATTACGAGCAGCATCTGAACGCAGCATTAAGGAGCATTGCATTGGCAGTTCCCCCCACCCACCCAATTTCACGAGTTTTGTTGCCGGGCGCACGCTCAGACTCTCATGCGCGCTCTGTCATCTTTTTTACGAGCGTGCCCGTGAGCAGGAGTGCGCGCATCAGTGGAAATAAAGGAACACAGTGTGAGGAGTCCTTGCAGCTGATTCTGCGTGCAAACTAACAGCAGCAGCTTGTTTTTTTTTTTTTTTTCTTC
The DNA here is from genome assembly GCA_036365135.1 of Miichthys miiuy. NCBI lineage: Eukaryota > Metazoa > Chordata > Actinopteri > Sciaenidae > Miichthys > Miichthys miiuy. Next base: position 28,882,094 of record CM071604.1, read on the forward strand.
AAATATCCTGCAGAGGGTTTACAGCAAAGAGCAGCATGCATACGTTCTTAAATAAAGCAACTTTAATACCGCCTTAAAAATATATAGCTTTAGGCCTGCTAAATGCACATAACGTGGACAGGAACAGGAAGAGCTGTTACTTTGTCTACCCACTGTACATATCTATACGGGCTTAATGGGCCTTACCGTAATCTATTACAGTCTTGATGTTGTATTATTCCTGTACGAGCTCTGACCATGGTGCTAAATCAGTTTAATGATCTTTAATGATGACTCCAGTATTTTTATAATATTCCATTGGTATATGTATGACTTTGTGTCTCACTGTCATTCCTTTAGGCGCTTACTGACTTGCTGTGTATGTGAGCTAAGTGAATACTTACATTACTCCTTCTGTCTTTGGGGAATTTGTAATCTGGTGGTAATATTTGCTCATAATCTTTATGGCAGTCTGAAATAAATGTTCCATGCCAAGGTATCTCAGAAACTAATGATTGGGTTTCCATGAATTAACATGAGAATAATATTCATCCTCGCAGAATGAATCGCATGTTTTGGTGATGGATGCACCGACTCCTCATCTTATGTGCTTCAAGGAAACTTTTTAGGCCTGTGTTTGGCCCGCTCCAAACCTTTTCTTTCAAGCCTTTTTATTCCTGAAAGCGTAACAAACGTGTCCCTTTGTGTCTGCTGGAGTGTCAACTTAAGGTCAACTTAAAAGCAGACCTTCAGCTTCATCCCCCTGCTGCATCTTTTGCTTTCTGTGGCCGAGCATTTTTACTCCAAGAAGCTTTATTGTCCTCGGAGGACGATTCTGGTGCAGCTTTAAAAAAACACACACACACACACACATGGGATAAATGTACCGAACATACAACAACAACAACAAACATCAATGTCAAAAAGAAAGCGTTACCGGGGAAATGCCTGCTGGAAAAGAGCAGATGAATGATTTGAATACTTGGACAGACGTAATGTTGAGGACGGCAAAATGCCCAATGAGGAGAAGCGCGAGCCTAGTAACACAGGCTTGTTTGCATATCTATCTTATACTATATTCAAATTTTAGGATCGCTCATACAAATTATTAGCCAAACTGTGTGTCCTTCACTGTGTTGCAGAGGTAGACCTGTTCTCCTTTGCTGTAATGTTGTTGTTGATGTTTCAGTCATCATTTAGCTCCATCTTGGCTTCATCCAAATGAGTTTTACTCCTATTTAGGCATGTTTGAGAATCATTTCCCTGCAGCTATATTGTACATACATATATCTTTCTTTTGGCCAAAGTCCAGTTCATGCCATTTATAACTCCGGGGGAAATGTGTTGACATCTAGTGTTAACCTATTTCCTGAAACCTCCCTATATATCCACGTCTTATCTTGAGCCCTTGACTGGGAGTGAATGTCACTCCTCTGCTGTTCTTTCAAACACTATCTTACTACTGTGTTTGCACTGACTTTCTATAATGCAGTGGTTTTGGGAGGCACAGATGAGGTTCATGCAAACAACTGAGTAAGAATAACAGATTGAAAGTTATCTAAGCGGTGTGAGAGAGGAAGGAACCCTGGATGTTTAAAGCCTGCAAATGCTTGTATACAACAGACATAGTTTTTACAGGCTTAAAGTTAAGAGACGGTAAACAGAAGTATCGTCAGTTTCAGCTGAACATTGCGTAAAAATGGATATTTTTGCAATACGGCGCACCCAGAATGTAATCCCACTGTGATAAATATGAACAAAACGAAACAAAACTAGAGAGTCGACAGCTTTGCAAGCAAGGTCACCAACAGCAGACGTAGCAGCCAGCTAATATTACTGACAAGTCCAACAGCAGTCAGCCCAGCTCGGCTGGACTCCATCATCCATCTGCCCCGGGCCTTTAAACCTCCTTTTCCCCGTGGTCCAAACATCTGTGGTACAAACACTAACACTCCCTCCGGTGCTCTGACCTCACACTCCAGGCAGCCCTGCTAACAAACTGAGCTAACAGCAGCTACAGTAGCTCTACAGTGTTGCGTAATTCTCGCAGATGATCATAGTGTGAGAAGATATATGTTGTCTGATATGTCTGATTTGTATTTTCTTGATTTTTACATGTCAGCGTTATGAGTTGTCATAATGTTGAAATTCTTCATGCATGACCTTTGTGTGTCGTGGATTGTAAATCAGATCGTCGTACAAAGTGACAACAGCAGGTATTTCAGCACGAAAAGAGCAAATAACAATGCACGACTGCATTCCACTCAGCTGTTTGTGTTCCTGTCGTGTTCATGTGCGTGACATACCGTATGTAATACATACCTATGTAATTTAAGCCTTCACCTTAAAGCCAAACTTCAACAAGTTCAACAACAGCAGACATAGCAACCAGATAATATTACGGACTAGTCCAACAGCAGTCAGCCCATATATATATATATATATATGTCATATCATATATATATATATATAATATATATATATATATATATATATATATATATATATATATATATATATATATATATATATATATATATATATATATATATATATATATATATATATATATATATATATCTATATATATATATATATATATATATATATTATTTTTTTATAAAAAGAATATTTGAGGTAGATAAATGCTTGAAAAGCTGCGTGTTTATAAATAGACATTTTTGTTGTTGATGTTTGTTCTCAGTACCGGTTTATCTTCTGGGGCAATGAACTCTGGCTCAGGACACCCACATGCACCCAGAATCATCTTTATCTATTTAAAGCAAATGGGCGTGTTGCTAGATGTAATCACATGACGCAAAGCAGCGTGGGAAAGATAAGGACGGTTTGGGTTTTACTTATTTGTGACAAATATTTGTGTTTTTTTTTTTTCTTTCTTTTAAGAATTATTGTTTTTTTATCTAATTAATGAGATGAAGTGTAGGGGAATCTCGGACCTTCTGCATCTTCCTGCACTAAGCTCTGTCACTGACGGCAGCATTTCTCAGTGGGCGGGGCCAGTTCATTTCCATAAACCCAGTGACCTTACACATTTTGTAAACTTTTTTTTTTTTTTAAAGATTATTCTTTTGGCCTTTTCAAGCTTCATTTGATAGAGACAGCTGAAGAGCGACAGGAATGCAGGGAGAGAGAGAGACGGGGACCCTCTCTGCATATAATCTTACATTTTGGGAAAATAGCAACCGGACCTGCCGTCATACTGACTCACTGCATGTATGTCACGTCGGGTCACATTTGCTGGATTGTCTGCATTGCCTCCTTTTGGTGTTATCTCTGTCCACTGGACTGAGATGTAAACATACGTTGTCATGCTTCAACAGCTTGTGCTGAGTGTTTGCTTCACATGTTTTGGTTTTTGTATTATTAGCTCGCCTTGCACATTTGCTACTCTCTTGCCTTAACTCCTTTTAGCTTTTGGTTCATATCATTAATTGTTGGAACAGTTGGAATTTTGTTTTTTGGCTTAAATTAGCTCATTTATAGAAAACAAATAAAGTTTTCTCCTACATACTGTAAAAAATATCCACCCTGTAGCATTCAGTCCTTGCTGTATGGTTGTAGTAGTAGTAGTAGTTGAAAAATGAAAGAAAGGTGTGACTTTCCTTTGAGTTCAGGCTAATGACCTATGGACTCTGTACAGTATGTCTTTCCTCATTTCACAATTGTTCAGTAACCAACCAAGTTTCAACTCAAACCACAATTCCTAACCAAGTTGTGTCTATGTCTAAAATTACACTTCCACTTAAAATATATATATTTGCAAAAAGTTTCTCACTGTATATCTGCAGTATCGACATGTACCTACAAGCAGGATTTTGTTGCAGCATAACAAGATTTGAAGGTAATGCTGGTCCAGTAACTTAGACAAGAGTGAAGCAGAAACTGAGACTAGCGTGTAGGATTTAATGGAATCTATCCCCTTTCTAGCATGAATGAAAAACTATGGTGGCTGAGAAGGTGTAAAGATGAAATCGTTACGATTCTTGTTTTCAGGTGATTATACACTGATGAAAACAGTTATGAATATCTCATTTCTGACATATTTTATAAACAGAGTCCCCAAAATCTTACACACAAGACCAAGACTTTGAGGAGACCAAGGCAGGGCAAAACCAATCCAATCCACAGTTAAGAGTTAACAATTAAATTTTTAGTGATATTCCTACAGTTGTCTTGATATAAAGTCCTCTTTGATGGGGACTGAGACAAGACAGAGTGAAGATGAAGTCGATTCTGAGAGACAGAGACCTTCAAAAATGATCTGGAGACTAATCCCTAGTACAACACAGACAGCGAGTCACTGAAATAATGCAAGTTCCTGAAAAATGTAGAATGAAAACAAATAACTTCCATTTAGGACAATGGTTGTTCAATTTGGGACAGTTGAAGGCAGAATTCTGGACAGTTGCAGGAAACTGAGGAAAAAAAACAACATTTCAAGTCATTTAGGAGGACTGCTAATGGTACAGCAGATACAGCAGGAGGGCACATTCTCAACCTGGCATCCCGCCATTGCAGTGTAAGTTTTATACTTTGACCTGTTTGGCTGTGATAAACCAATTAATTTAGCATTAAAACCCACTGAGTGAAAGGGCACAAATAGCACAAAGTCAAGCTAAATTCACAGCCAACCAACAGAGGAGGAGTCATCGGTACCTCTGGCTCCATCTCACATTCCAACAAACACAATTGGCCAAGTGGGAAGCCAACAAGGAATTCTGTGCTTTTTGCTGTAATAGACACCTCTGGCCACCTGCACCATGCAGGGTGGAACTGGCAGGGTGGAAAGCATGAACCTCTGCATATTAAATCCTCCTGCAACACTGAATAAAAAGAAATAGGAAGTGTATCTTTTGTAATATTGTCGGTTTTAAACCAATGAACCCAACCATCCAACCAAAGTATAAATAACATTCACTAACAGAAGGTTGGTGTTTCATTTTAACCAGTAAGAAACAAGACATTCAAGAAATGAGGGCTATAATGTCTACAACTCACATTTTAGCTGCACTTTACACTTGTATGCATTTTATATATTTAGCGCAATTATTTGTCCTATCTGTTTTACTGAGTGTGTGCATGTGTACTTCTTCTAAATCTGATGTAATGGGAACTATAATCTTCCATACACAGCCAACCAACAGGGAAGCTGCATTAAATAAATAATATTAAATAATAATAATAATGAAACATGCTGAAATTTAAACCAGTTGGCTCTTTCCACTGTTCTGATTGATTTTTTTCTCCTCTGTATGAGATGCACCATGCTTACATCTACTCCAGTATAAACTATCTGCGCAGGTAACGTAGTGAAAAGAACGACAAAGTCCTTGTAAGGAGTTCGGTTGGTGGATGGGGTGGATGGATAACTCAAACAAACTCTTCCCTGCAGAAGACTTTGGTTTGAAACCATAAGTAAATGTTGACTCATTTGAAGTCTTAAGTTACATAACTGAGCTCACTTGTGTGACTTGTGCTATGTAACTTGCCACTACAGTAAATGCAACGTGACTCGCATGAAATCTTGACATTTCTATGCACGAATTACCAGATTTGTTTAGAAACCCCACAAACACACACAGACGCATGCAAACACAGAAACACATCCACATTCACACTGCCTTTTACAAACTGCAAAATAAATTGCACATAAGATGCACACACACAGACACACACTCGTTCCTCAAGGCAACTTTGCATCATCCAAATGATGCGATCAGGACGACCACTTAAATCCGCTCTGCTGAACCAAACTTCCTGCTCACTTTCCTATCAAATGAAGTGGTCCAGTCTGGATTATAAAGTAGAACTCAAGGAATCAAGTGTTCGGCTGCGGTGCAGTCGCACTTGTTGACCTTTCCTTTCCTTCCGAAGCAGTTTTGTCTTATGCAATTGCACAGTCATGAGACAGGAAAGCAGCTTGATCATAGACAATATAAAACATCCGTAAAGTGACCCACGGGTTTTGAGTGCTATTGTAAAAGCTCAGAGTGTGGTGGTTCTTGCTGCTGGCATCTTGATAGACATGGGGTGCGGCTGGGGTTGAGGTGAGATAAAATGAAGCCTGGTACAGTCGTCACAAATGGGGAAATCAGCTATAGAGACCGAAACCATTGTTTGTATTTGAGCCTTTTAATATGGGGCATATAGAGACTGACACCTGGAACCAGCCTTGAATGACCGTTTAAGGAACTGCACTTTTTGGCATTACTGCATTGGCTTCAAGGCCGTGGAGGTTCCCACTTCAATATGAAGGTGTGAAGGTTTTTTTTTACAGATTATTACAAGTAAAGATAAAACTAATGATGAATGTTGCGATGCTTGTACTGACAACCAGGCAGTTCCAACAAACTGTAACCACGCCTGTGGCTGCAGGAACAGGTTGTTTATTTATTTTTTTGAATCCGATGAGGTGTGGTGTTTCGGAAACTTTGGAGTTGGAATTGTGCAATTCCTCCCTGCAATGAACCACTGTAGAATATATCTGCAGACCAATTTTTTTTTATTGATCTATAGCACTGCTAACAAAGCGTGCATTTCTTATTGCCATTTCACAATAAAAGTCTCCCGTTGGTTCACTGAGGGAAACCTTCAAATGTGCAGCGAAATTCAGTCGGGAAGACGATTCCTTTGCATGCTAGGCCTGCTCAGGTCGGACATCCCTCCATCACAAAAAAAAAAGACTTTAGTCAAGATTTAATCGTCACATATCATCTGTTATAATAATCAATCTGAATACTGAAATACTGCATGTGAGTAATTCAACTCCCAATGACAAAAATTCAGCTGCAAGCCTGCACAGCTTGTCCTGTGGAAAAAACCTTGTTGTGAGAATTGTTTCCGGATGAGCATGGCAGCTTTTTATGACTCTGAAGTAAAGTAAATCATATCAAGTTTTACAACCATTTCAGATTAACTAGTATCTTCCTCTTGGAGCTGCTCTCACTAGGATGCATTGTGTGTGGACAGTCCTACAAGCTCCTTCCTGGTTTAACTCCAATTGTCATTCATTAAACCTGTCATGAACCTTTTTAATGGCTCATTTGACTGATCTTGTCATACCATATCAGAATCTGTTGACACAGAAAAGTAGGTAGGTTTCAACACTTTATGGCTCAATGACACAGTCATCATGTGTTATCATTCTTTATTAGTCGCAGTCAGGGCCAGCTTGTGTCATAAGCGGTTGTTTAGGGCCACAACAGCGAGAGAGGGGGGGGTATGGACCACGCGTCCATTAACCTGCAGATTCATATTTGTCGCTTTGCTCCTGGTAGTCTGAAGAACACACTGTTGAATGGTGCTGCTTGCCTCGCCTGTCTGCTGTCGGTGTCCTGTCCGCAGCGTCATACTGCGATGTCATCAGTTATCAATTGTATTCCCACGCTGTTGCTCAGAGTCATCTATAACGTCAACGTCCTCCGTGTCTGTCAGTTCGTTTTGTGGTTTGTTGTTATTATAATATTCAGTTTATCACAGTTTTATTTCAACACGTGAGAACATGTCAGACACAGAGAATCTCCTGTTGTGTGACACGGCGACGCCTCCGGTCTGGACTTTGTCTGGCGTATAGTACAGCATCTCTTCCTCTCCTCTGGCACCATGAGTTACTGCTCAGATGCAACAGTGAGTATGGTCAGAGGGACGCTCTGAATCTTTCCCATGATTCTCAGTAAAAGGTATTTGGTTAGCATGACGATAAAAAATCACGAGTGTAGCCTGAAGGCAAATAAAAGGGAAGCCTCAAGCCCCTCCCTCATGAAAATATATTATTATCTATATTAAATTGTTCAGTAAATAAAATCCAAACAACATATTTCAGCTAACTCTTTCCCTCTTCTATTTCTAGACTGACTCTCTAGTTGAATAAAATCTAGTTTCTTTGTTTTCTGATCCTGCAGGATAAACGATCTTTGAACAATTTCATTTCCTTTTTACAAAATGTTACTGTGTTTTTAGGGCCCGGCCCTGAACCTCGCCATGCCACAGGCCCTGATAAATACAGCCAACAGTGAGTAATGTGACCTTTGTGCTCATGTTTTCATGGTAGCTCAGGAAAAAGGTCATAACATTTTTTTATTGTTCTGTTTTCTGAGGCAAACATTGTGTGCTGTGCGGAGGCTCTGATCATGATCGCCCTGCGTGAAATTTAAAAAAATATACATGAATAAAATATAGACATCATGAGGACAGCTAGTGTGCAGAGACCTATTCTGAAATATGCACTTTAGAGGTGGAATTGGGGTTTTTCCTCAAAGCAGACGTTTTTTCATGTGGTAGACGTGTACGAGGGTTTTTTATGCAGCTATCTCGTCTCCTTTCTGAATTTCAGATATGTGAAATGATTCGCCCATGGTGATCTCCTGCTATTCAAACAATGGCTTGGACTTGAAGAGACTTGAACACTGACCTCAGAGTTCTGAGTCGCTTTTTTGAGAGACAGCGAGCTCAAATAGTCTTTTAAATGACCGTGGGGACGTCTTCAGCACTGAGAACAGTGCCAAAGCTGTTTTTACTGTCCCGAGGGTGGTAATGGAGGTAATATACACAGACCAGTGAGGTATCTTACCGTGCAATGAGTATCATTTTTTATATAGCATGCCAATAAAGTTTGCATTTATTGAACAGTCTGCTCTTGTACAAACGTGCTCTCATGCAAATTATGGTTGATGATGTAAAATTGCAAATTTGGTGCAATGGAGGCTGTAAGCTTGTTTGCTCGTTGCTCTTAAGCAAATAAAGATCAGGAACTTCTTGATCCCGAGGGGACACTGGATGCACATCGACAAACCAGATCCACTATGTACAACATCAAACTGAAGATTTAATACATCATCACATTTTCATTTATGCAGGTGCCTCGAGTCCAAGCCTCGACTCTCCTGTTCATGTCCACCTCAGTCAGTGAATCATCAATAGCAACGCTGCCCTACATGTTTTCGCAGAATCAAATTTTTATATTTTAATAATTTTCTGATACTGACCTGTGTGCATCAGTCTGACTCGGTTCAGAGAGATCACAGAGCTCATCGTCTATCCGTGAATCAAAACTCAAAACAACTGAACTGATAATTACAAACAATTTATATTCATGTTCTGGCTGTCACCTCCATCAGTGATCTTAACGATGTCCTCACTAAAACCTTGAACCATGGCTCAAAGTAGGTCATACGGGCAGAAGAAACAGTCAGATGATTATACAGGTCGTAAACAAAGGTGTATGTTAAGAAATTATTACCCAGACTATCCATTGTAAACATTCATCTGTCGGGCTAAAGCTATCCGCCCATCAGCACACTCTGAAAATCACAGAGAGTTAAAGCTGAGCAGCCGGAGGACATCAGAGGGCAAAGCAGCAAATATATTCTGTATGAAATCTATCCATCCATCTGTTTTCCATAACTGCTTATCCTTACCATGGCTGCAGGGAGCTGGAGGTGATCTGACATTGGGCGAGAGTTGTCATGTACTGGGATCCATGGTGGCAAGACAGAGCAGAAGAGAGAGAGACAGACCAATCTAATGAAAAACCATCATGAAAGGTACATTTTGAAATCTCACCTAAGACACCATGAAGGCAAGTGCAAGCACTGCAAGGTAAACTGAGCTGAGTTTCACATGCCAAGACTGACTGCTATGTTGCCAAATATTTCAAAATATTGGCAAGAATATGAGTATTTAAAACACAGAGAGCAAACAGATCGATCGCAGAGAGGTGCATTATGCAACAGTAGTTATTGTGGTTCGTTTAAAATCTATTTGAAATTGCATTTATTTATCGTCTGTTCCTTCTGTCTGCCTGCAGCCGACGTGCAGCTCTCTGTGCAGATCGCAGGCTGCAAACACCCTGAATGGCGGTTTCCACGGCTGCTGTCAGTGCCGTTGAATGAGGTCACGTGACAGGAAAAGTGACAAACATCTAGATGGCAGACTTCCTGAAAGAGGCAGAGAGAGAATGAGCGAACACAAGGTTGTGTTTAATGTCAAACAATCTCATCTGTATTCGTTTCCTGTCGTTTTTTTTTTTTTTATCATCTTGATATCATTTTTCTTTCTGCCTTCAGACCAAAGTATAAAGCTGGATCACATGTTTTGCTGCTGCATGTACGTTAATACGCAAATGCATCCTGACTTGTTTGCTTTGTTTCCACGTGCAGCGATTTGTTTATTTCTTGCAGTGGTAATAATTCATTCCTGGTAACGAGGACGAAACAGCTGAGGAGAGTGAAAGGAAAGAAAAGACAACAAGTGGTTTATCTCCAGAGGAAAGTGAGAGGTGGACTGTTAAAGTAATACAACAGAGTGACAAAGAGAAAGAGGAAGACAGGCAATAAACACCATTGTAAGTGAATCTTGTATCTCCATTCTAAATGAGTCAACAACGTCAAGCAAAGGTCACCAACAGCAGACGCAGCAGCCAGCTAATATTACTGACTAGTCCAACAGCAGTCAGCCCAGCTCGGCGTCTGTCTTTCAGCCTTTTATTTCACCAAGCTCTCACCAACCACTAAAAGTCAGTCCCAGATTTACTCTCGTCTGGCGGCTTCTTGCTCTCTCCTTTTCTTTTCTTAGCTCCCTCCGTCAACGTCCCTTCGATCTCTTCGTCTCAGTCATTACGGTCATGAAGACTGCTGAGCCCGGTTACATTACATTTAACTGCTTTCAGAACCGGTCAGTCTGAGAGTCAGCTGCCAATCATTGTCATCATTTTTAACAAATGCAATGAGATAATATTTGTCCAGTACTGAGAATCTAAGCTAAGCTTGCCTTTATGCCCGTGTGGTACTAATGTGATTTTAATACTGAATATTTACCCTTGATAGCAGACGTGCTGCTTGGTTCAATTTATGGCCTTTATCAATTTTAGAATTGCTTTATTCTATTATAAATCAAAAAGGTCAAATACAATTTAAAGTTCATCATCAGAAACAGTCACTCACACGTACACTTCACAAGTTCTCTCCCCATCTGATTGTCGCTCGCTCATTATCTAATTCTCCTTCACCCTGCAATGCCAGAACTTCTTGGACATTCGTCCTTCTTCAGGTCCGGTTCATCCATCTATCAAGCCTAAGATCTATCAAGTATAGCTATCTCTAGCTCATGATATAGCTACATCTAAACAATGGGTGTTGCTTGGACAGTGGGAGTAGCATGAATGTTGAGCGCAGCGTCATACAGCGGTTTAAAGGGGCAAAAGTGACCCTTTCAGCAGTTGCAGGTATAAATACTAAGGAATTTAATTAAAAGCAATTCTGATAAATAAGATTTAGGACTGGTTCTCAAATGGACCTGGTTCTCGATCCCCATCCCCAGACACATCTCATCATCTGTTCACTGCAGTTCATCAGGGTCATCATCTCCACTCACCCCACTTGCTGGGTTGAGAGCTTGCTACGTGATGGGGGTGTGTTAAGGTTTTTAATCCCACATTAGTAAACAGGCAGTCAGTCAGGCATTCGGTCCAGAGATTAGTGCCTGTCATCTGACCGGCCCGGCCCAGCCAGCGAGAGGGATTAAACCGAAATAACCACTTCTTCGTAAACAGCAGAATTACAGGAAAGGGGGGTTGGTTGGTTCCTGAGTGGGAAAAAAAAGTTTTATAATTAGATGATTGCTGAGTAAAGATGGCTTCACTCATTTTATTTCTTTAGGGAAATAAGCTACATGCTTAAATGGATGGAAGTTTAGGTTCAAACCTCCACAGAAAGTCCAGCTTCTCATTTTCTGTTCATTTACACTGCTCCATATATAGATAGATAGACGACATGTTAGAGATGCAGAAGTAACAGAAATAGAAGTATCTGACGGTCAACCAGTTCCTGGAACAAAGCGTGCACTTCAACAGTGGACTGTCAGTGCTCATTAGTAGAAACAGTAGCCGGACACCACTTACTACAACCTTTTGACGTTGTTTAAAGGTTGGAGCCTTTATCCCCTATAGAGATAAACCCATCTCTCTCCACCCAATCTCATTAGTCAGTCTATTTCTCCGTCTTCATTCATGCGTGATTTCATGCAGCTCTGAACGGTCAGGCCTCTGGTCATGGCATCAGGATTATTTAAAAGGATCTTACTGCGTTTTTTTGGCATGTTTGAGTTAAATTAAACATCATGTATGGCTAGCTATGGGAACTGACATGATTTTATTGATACCAATGCGATCATCAGTTATTTCACTTATCAGCCTGATTAATTTCCTGTGTGGAAAAAAATCAGGCCTACGCAGGTTTGCAAAATATTTCCGTAGCTTTCAGAATTTCTTAACCAGCCTGCGTCGTACCAATGTAATTATAATAAGGATATATAAGGATTGACCTTTTGTAACTGATGTGCTGCTCAGTTCATGGAATTGAAGCCCACGTTGTGTAAAATGTTTTAGCATATTGCTGCTGTTTCCATTGTTACTTGAAGTCATCGTTTTACACTTGTTGTCATGTTGTCGTCTTTCCTCGAGAAATGAAGCAACGTCAGGCTTAATATCCGCCATGAAAGTTCATGAATAAATTGACAGTTTGGAACTAGTTCTTGATTCCTATCACTATGAATGGTGATGTATATAATGACCACCATCTTTGAATGCAAACACTTTATAATATTGACGCCCTTCATTCCAAACATCCAATTCATTTTACTGATATTTGCATTGATTTCAGACCTGCTAATGATGGGTAATCTATCCGTCACGGTGAAAACATTGTTCACCGTAGTTTTGTGAATATCTAGTAACGGAGATTTGAGCTGCATTTGATGCAATAAATGTGCAAACTAACGTGCAAATTCCCGACCACATAGCTTGTCAGTGTGATTTCTTTGTAACTCACCAGTTCAAATGATATTAAGGCTCCAATTTTTTTATGGATAAGCCAGAACCTACGTCCATGTTTTATATAGTCTATGGTTCATGTTCACAAAACTCAACACTGATTTACCATTTTACCTCAAACCATGATCTTTTGCTAAACTCAACCAACCGTCTTTGGTGCCCAAAGCATAAAAAACAACAAAAAATCTAATATATATATTGAGTCTAAAATAACAAGTCCACATCATCTTTCGGTGCCACATTGTTGACATGAACTCTGATGTTTTGGGTGAAAGTCCTGTGTATGTTTCCACCATAACCCCCCGCCACTGTGGACTTTGTCAGACCTACCAGTAACAACTTGTTGCTCTTTAACCAGACTCCAGTAGAATTGTATAATAGTAGTCATTCAAATGAGCTAAATCTGGTGTGTATATTCTGTGAAAATAGAACTTTATATTACATTTGAATCGACGTTAACATAAGAAAATATTCGCCAAAACACAGAAGCCTTCTTCATGAGAGGTTCATGTTTATGTTATGAACAGAAAATCTGACTTTTTCCAGTCCAAAATGTTTATACACCGTTCTATGAATTAATGTCAAGCACATGAAATGGTAATGAGGACACTGTACTGTACTGTTGGAAGCTGAAAAAGTGTGCTGTTTGGTGCCTGAAACTGTTTTATGGTTGATCAAACAATAAGGGGCAGGATGTCCTGTCATAATATTGCTGCTGCGCTGTTTTATGATAAAAAGCAGGTTGAGCTTGTAGTAAATGTGTCCTTCAAGCTCTGTCATGCTTTATTAAAATTATGTCAATCTAAATACTAATGTAAAGGCAAAAAAAAAAAAACATGGCACCAGATTCTGGATGTTGTTGTGTTTCTTGTTTCCTTTGTTCACTTTCACATGCAAACAAATGAAGCAGTCAAGCTTTATATTACATTTCCGTAACAGCCTGCAGTCAAACAGGCTTAATATTGCCACAACAATAAAAACGCAATATGAGGAAAAAGATGCGGGACATGTGATGGTGAACCGTGCTATTATGATTCTCTCCGCACAGAATGAATAGATGAAAGAAGGATAGGAAGGGCATTACTGCGCAGATCTGGCTGGCACGCTTATGATTGTTGCCATGCAACTTTTGATAATGTTGCCATGGTAATAATCATGACTGCAGAGCATAAGGCAGAAAGTCGATCTGTTGCCATGGCACAGGCTGTGTTTTGCAGAGCATTCTGCAATTCTGTTCTGTGTTACTCTACCCATGCATGAAACACACACCATTTCTTGACGTGCTGAGTATTCGGCACATCACCTGTGACATGTTGTTGGGTTTTGCTCTTGATGCAAAATGCAAATCACTTACAGTGGCGCAGGGATCACACGTCAGAGAGATAAACAAATATCCAGACAGGGGGAACTATTTTAGGTGCAGAAAAGTTCTGCTAATGTCAGAACAAAAAAAACTACATATACAGCTCGGTACGTGAAAAACACGGATGTAGTATCCGTCATGTCACTCATAGGTTTCTCACAGAGTCAGGGTCGCTCTCGCCGCCACCGCCAAACAACAGTTTTCTGCAGGAGGTTGCTGGTGCACGTGAGAAGTGACTGCTCGAAAAACCAACAACGAAAGAACAGTTTAAATAAGTCGTACTGTTCATTGATCTGATTGGTTGAAGTCCGGCTGTGCGAGACAGTTGATCCAATCACCTGGCCTTCCCAGATGGTTCTGTGTAACAAACCATCAGCTCACATAAGAATTGATATTTTGACCACCCATGTGTTGAAGGCAATTAGCTTAGCCTAAGGCCTTTATTCACACTTGTCATTTCAAGTGTCTCGTATCCGGATAAAATCTACATGTTAAGTTTAGTTAAGACACTCTCACGTACACGTTAAGTTTACATTCCCTGTTCGTCTTTGACACTTTGCTCCAAATTAATTCCACAGAATGTTGCAGTAAAACAAACAAACAAAAAAAATAGAAATAGGAATTTTAATTATTCATCATTTCTGTCATATTTGCAGAAGTGTCCGCTCTGTGTGTCTTGTGTCTTTATGATTTCTCACTTGTTACTTAACAAAAGACCTCATTATTGTCATGTGTCTGGTGCGGGGATTTAGCCGGCAGGCCACTCAGCGTCTCCTTAACGAAGCATTATCCGGTTGGCTGAGCTCCTGTTCTGCTATTCGCTCATTAAACGCTTTAAGTCACTTATTTTCTTCTCCTTAGAAACAGACGTCAAATCTTTTTTCACTTGATTTGGGGGATAAATGCGCTCTCACACACACACTGAACCACACGCACACACAGTTCCACCTCACCAAAACAAATGAACTCATAGGGCCCGTCCACACGAGTACGTTTTTGTCCAATCCGCATAAATACTTCATCTTTTCGGCCTCACGTCCAGATGGATCCGCCTTTTTCGAGGTGTGAAACCGGTATTTTTTGAGAACGGGTCCCAGAGTGGGAAAATCCTAAAACGCCGGATAGCCCGGAGTCGTCTGGACAGCGAATGCGGATTTTTTCAGAAACAATGACGTATAAGCCCCGCCTCTCACCTTTAACCTCAGCCGCCGCTAGCGTGCTCATAGCAACAACAATCGGACTACACGGCTGCTACAGAAAATACTCTGTCTATTACGGCTGCTACAACAAAACCTGCTTCTATTTATATGCATGCTCCAGGAGCAACAAAAGTGCCACATACAGGCCTGGCATATGTACTACAGCGTTTTGGGTCGTTTCCAGTGAATCCGTGTGGACGCAGATATTTCTGGAAACAACGCCGTGTTTACGGAGATTTTTTTCAAAACGACAGCGTATTGGGTGAGGCTGCGTATTCGTGTGGACAGGGCCTAAGTCTCTCTCTCTCTCTCTCATTTAAAGCTAAATCTCAGGTCCCCTCATGGATGAAACGTTCCATTTTTGTTTGTCTTCATTCCCTTCCTAACACATCTTTCCCTCCCATCTTCACCCATCCTATCATCTCCTGTTTTACTTCTCCATTTCACCTCTTTTACCTCTGGAATGTGTTTATCCCAGCTCACCTCCTGGTTTTTGGATCATTTCGCTTGACTGCTCGACTCCTTCTCCTGTTTTTCCTGCTTCTGCTGCTTCTGCTGCTACTCAGACGTCTACCTTTTCTTGACCATAAGGCCACATTCAGACTAACACTGGGCCTCAGACAACATGGCATCTGTGTGCAAGAACCAAGGAAGAGTAGATAGATACAGAGATGGAAATGTATTGATCCCAAATTATTTGTGTAACAAGCAGCAGGTTAACCAGGCATCCATATCACTAGAAAAAATAACTAAAATCCTAAATTCCAGCAGCTTAACACAGAGTACAACCTTAGCACACTCTAAATATTTGATATCTAAAAGATCAGAAAGATGAGATATCGATACTTAAGGTAGAAGAACTCCAGCAGTAGTGAAAATTGACTCACAGATAAACTTAAAGTTTCTATAGCATCAACATATATGATGTATGACGTAAGTGCTGTGTCAGGACTTGTGCGTTTCACTGAAGTTAAGGCTCCAGAATTTTGCGACAACGTGCTTGGAAATCATAAATGGCTCAATGCCGATACATTCGTTTCATCAAATGTATCACCTCAATCAAACCTAAAGCCAGAATGATACAAATCCAACAAACAAAAATCCAGAAATAACATAGACCTGGTGCAGGAACACGGGGGCGAACACAGGACCAAGGGGCAAACACAGGCAAGATATAAAACCGGGAACCAAGGATACACTGGGAAAACCACTGGAAAACTAGAATAGACACAGAAACAAGGCATATACAAACACACAACAGACAGAACAGGGAAACAAATGAAACACAGGGACTAAATAGACATGCAGGACCAATCAGGGACAGTTGCAGAATCAAAAAAGGCGAGAAAACAAGACAGGAAGTAGAATAAGACAAGACAATGACATTGAAGAACTAACAGTTCTAACTAACAGTATCCAAGAGCAGAATGCAAACCATTTAGAAAGCAAGCGATATATATTGGGATAGATAATATACATTTGATTCTATGATATTCATGAAAAGCAAAAAAAAAACCACACAAAAAAACATTGGATCAATGAAATCAATGGATATTAACGGGAATACAAACAAAAGATTAAAAGAATTTTGTTCATATATCGCTTCTTGAGGTTCAATATGTATCAGAAACCCCTCATTCATTTTAAAGACACAAAACACAAGGTGATTCGGTCATACAACAAAATGCAATGTCATCTGGGGATGATGACGTTGCAATTTGTACTAATGTACATACCTGATGGATCATCACGCTTGAGGTTATGAATTATTGTAGCTGTAATAACTTTCCCAGGTTGCACAGTTCTGTCTCATAGTAGACTCATTGTGCGCGTATGACTCAAACTAGACTTCCTGGATTATATTTCATCGCCTCCTTGTATTTCTTTTTACTGTGCTGTGATTTTCTTTGACTTCATTACATTTCTTCCTTAAACAAATCATCGGTCTCCGCCTTTATCCGCTTTCAACCTCCGCTTCATCTCTTGATAAGTTCTCACTGCAAACCAGGCTGTCCTGTTCTCTCTACCCTTTTGACATTAACCCCCTTTGCAAGTCCACTGTGTGTTAGTTGCACCACTACAGTACAATATCAACTGGGTCCTGTATCACTATAGTGTTGTGGCGCTATTTCAAGGGTTCTGTATCAAAATTGAGTTCTAACCAACACCTTCTTACAGCAGCTTGGTCAGTGAAACAGATCTCTTTACCAGCAACTAACACAGGTGAGTCCCTGTTTGCATCTAGGATGAAGGCACGTCTTGGCGATAACTCCAGAATTAAAGCCATCAACGGTGAGAGTCAACTAGAGTAGTGAAATGTTAAATGCATCAGTGGGAACTGGGTCATGTTTGTATCCTCAGATCTGGTCCACTGTTGTTCATTATGTAAATAACTGAACCATAAAGGTTTATTTCTTAATCAAAGGTGCAGTGTGTAGGATTTAGTGACATCTAGTGGTAAAGTTGCAGATTGCAACCAACTGAATACAGCTCACCTAACCGTAACATCCCAAGCATGAAGGATAAACTAAAGTGGGTGTCCAAAGCCGATGTCTGGTTTGTCCGTTCTGGGTTTGTGGAATGGAAGAGGACGGGCTCCCTCTGTAGATATAAGAGTGTTATTCTCAGGTAATTAAAACGTGAATGATTTTTCAGGTGTTTACACACACATAAAAACATAGTTATGGTTATTATATTCTATTTGAATCTGGAACTGGAACTGCACCTTTAAACATGGCTGCCAAAGCCTAGTTTTCAGTCATGATTTGCTGAAGGGAGGTGGTAGCAGGGTGTCATGACATCTGGAACAACTGCTGCTGCTGGGCATTTTCCAACGGGGACATAGGAGGGCAGTCATTTAGTGTTTAGAGTATTGAAAATCTGTACTCAAGTAAAAGTTTTTTTCAGAATGGATCCACAGCAGTTACGATGGGTTCCTGTGAATTTGAGGGCAAAAAGAGTTTCAACATGTCAAACTTCTTTCTGCTGCTACATACACAACTTCTGTCGAACTCTGTTAACAGTTTGTTTAAAACTTTTCCCAAATTGAATAATTTATATCTCACACTGCGCTGTATGTTCTGAAACAGAATATACTGGCAGGGTGTAAAACAGTTTTGAGTTACTCAGAAGAGGTGTTAGCAAATATAGAGCTGTAGAGACTCTTCCATCACCTGGAATCAGGGGCTAGATAGTTTCCAAAAGAAAACACACTTTTGACCCAATGATATCATGAGCCAACAACTGAGATTTTTATTTAACTAACATGTATTGGCACATTGACATGTAAATTTAAGGGTATTGGCAGTCGTCTAACTCAGAAGGAGGGAGTAATGTCCTTGAGGCTGTTTGGTAATCACCAAAAACACAGCACGATGACTAAGTGCAAGTGCAAGAAAAGTTCTTGCTGGACGAGTTCTAACATGCACCGCTCACTCACCAACAAAGATCATGCAACAATTGAATGAAATCGAACCCTGACACAAACTTAACATTACATAATATGTTTGCATTTTTAAAACTTAATAAACTGATAAAAAGTTGTTGGTGACTTATCCTGCACTGTAGGCCATTTTACATCTAATGAAACACTTTCTCACTTGTGGAGTGATTTCTGTTTGATACAGTGATTCATGAGTGATTCTGAGGGACGCTACATGCATCTGCATGCAGCGGGGCTCACTGATTACTGTACAAAAGCACAACTTCATAACTTTATTCAGTGATTTTGGTGAAACTGGATCAGATTTTATTCAGAATATATTTGCTGCTTTTCTCTCTGATGTCCTCCGACTGCTCAGCGTCAACGTTCTGTGATTTACAGAATGCTTTAGCCTTTCTTCTTGCTGAGATATGAACTGGAACTGGAATAGAACTGGACTCAGCAGTAATACCGTACTGGGTTCGAGCACCGTCTCTGAGACCAACAAGGAATAATGTTACACTACTGAGGTGTTTTAATGACCGAGTGGGGAACTGCTAACTGTTGTTAGCTTGGTCAGCTGTGCAGCTAAACAAACTGACTCAAACAAAGCCTCCCTCTGTAGGCTATTGTATTCCATGCGTCCTGGGTCCAGACATGTTCCAGACGTGTATGAACACCCCAGAAGAGAAACGAAAACAAATCCATCATATTGAGCTGAGGTTTCAGGAACAAGGATTTGTTCTACTTTACCGTCTCATAAAATTGACTTTGTGGTGTTTTTCTAAAGTAGTTCTGCTGTGGAACTCTTTGGACACACTCTTAGGTAAGGAAAACACAACAATTCTTATTTTCAGGTGATTGTACACGAACAAACACAAACTTATGAATATTATGGTCCATCTTTGCCAATAGATCGTCCTAAATGTTACACACAAGAGTTTTAGTAGAGTGTTTTGTGAATGCTTTCCAATTGACAGGTCTGCCTTATCAAAAGTTAATTAGTGGTATTTCTTGTTATTGTGTTTCACTGCCCTACATGCTGGGAAAGGGAGTAAACCGAACTAATATTTTAAGTATGCGGAGAGAGGAGTGGACTGAGCTTGGTGCCTAAATGTGGTTATGTCTGACTCAGAGATGAAAGATGTGTGGTAGGCTAAAAATCTCCGATTCCATCAGTATCACAGGAATACATTCTTCATAAAAAGAAGGGGGGAAAAAAAAGAAAAGAAAGTGGTGCTAAATTAGCACTTGCTTGTCTTGGAAAGTCTAGCAGCAAAGAATTCAGCAGGAAAGACCAGGGGAGATGAACAGGGCCACATTTTAGGGTCCTGTGGTGATTTTGGGGGGCACAAAGGCCAAATACCAGAGCAGCAAGGCCATGAAATAAAACAATGATCCAAAGAAACAGAAGTAAAGAATTAAACTTTAATTAATTTAATGTGTGATTTTATTTTTTTTAAACTATTTTGTTAAGGGTTCTTTGGGTACTAAATACATGACCATGTTCATTAGCTAGTTGCTAACTTTATCTGCTGTGTGGTGCATTTCAGTTTCAACCAGTTGGACGAGCATGGTGATAGTGAACCAGTAAACATTAAACCGAAACAGTAAGCTGAAAGACATTGCAGTGGGTCTGCAAAGTTGGGTGATGACTATCTGTGTTCATTTCTGTGATTGACCCCGTTCACATTAAGCAGTCATTTGATCCATTGTTATTATAAAACTACTTATTAGTGCAGCATTATAGCTTTAAAGCTCCGAGGCTATCCTGCTGGCAGCAGCTTGTTTTCTTTTACATGTTATAATTTGTTTTATATGTACTTGGAAACAAATCCAGAAAATGACAGGAACGCCAGATGGAATAGTCGAGTGCATCGCTTTTCTAATGTAGCGGAGAGAGCAATGAGAGATAATAATACATGAGAATATGATGATGTTGATGGACAGACACATACACGTTGTTGTTGCAGTATTGAACTGAAGAGAGACGTCATCTCCAGCCTGGTATTGATGGACAGTTAACTGGTAATGTTGTCTAATGTTTTCCCCGTCGGTTTCCTGGAAGCTTTCCTCACTCTCTAACAGAAGCACATCACTATGATGATATACTGGTGGATGCATTATCCAGATGCCATGGTTGCATTCAGGTATTTGGGTAAAAACTGGGAAGTGAAGCCTAAACCTTGGTGATGTTAATGGCCTACTCAATATATCATCAGTTTTCAGAAAAAATGTGCCATTCTCAGTCATTACATTACATAACAGTTTGATGTCAACATGCCTACAGTTGCTTATTATGTAACCATTAGCATGTTTGCACACCAATTAATGCCTAGTCGGTGTATTGGATGAAGACTTTGTATCAGTTTGAAACCCATTTACAGTAATGTGAATGTTATTAGCTATCATAATGTAAAATAACTTTCTTTTACTGAGTCAGTTATAACATTTGTGATATTATATTAGTCTCTTTTAACCATGAATACACACCTAAGACATTAGAGAGTCAGTGTTTTCCTGACTGTTCCATCTTCAGTATCGGCGTCTACAGTTCTTGGCTTGGCTTCACTCTTAGTCCTATATCTGTTTGGCATTTACAGGCCAAATGCCAAAAATGAGCAGCTGTTTCCTTCGGTCTGATGGCAGGCTTCGCTGTGCTTGGCTCTTTGTTATCAGGTTTTTATTGTGCTTTTGCAGATCTGCTTGTCTTGTACTCACGGCTCGCTAAACGTAACCCCTTGTTGCAATGCCAGGTGCTCAATATGTATATTATATATGCCTATATATATAATAAATGAAGAATTCAGCTCATGTTTAATCACTTTGTAATGGCTGGGTTCATCTGGCTAAGTAGAATATTTCCGCACATTATGGTCTGACCATGGAAGGAGAAGGAATATATAAACTACAATTTGTATGGCCGCAGAGGTCAAATTACAAGCTTGTATCTCACTGGCCAAACCATATGCTTGCTGTTTTACTTAAGACAGGATACCTGATAGCTCCCTTCTAGGGAGTGGACATGTATTGCTTCATGATTTGGTGGTTTAATTTTGCCTTGTCCAAAATGAGAGAACTTTCTCAGTGACCACAGAAGCTGTATTGACTGGAGCCTATAAGTCAGCTGTTATTTTTAACACGAACCATGGCAAGACGTTGTGAACTGAATTCACCGTCACACCCATGTCACATATACATGTCATGGCAGCCCTCGGGGACTCGTTGAGAGCGACGTCTCCCTCAGATCAGATGTGATTTATCAGAGAGAAGGAGTGTGAGGGCAAGCTGAAGGATTTAATAGAAGGTTGGCATGGAAACAAGGCACCTTCAGAGCCCAGACAGACTCTGCATCCTACTCCTGACAGACAAGATCCCTGAGCTGGCAGCCTAGATAATGCTGACATGCAGATGGGATAAGAGGCTGAGCACAATGTTGATGTTTGTTGATCATCCTGCTGTCATTAGAATGCTTTGCTTTGTGTCTGTGATCATCTTTGCAAAAGACATCATTCCAAAATGTGTAGTCAATTATTTAAAGACTCAAGATGTCACTGACTATGATTAAATAATAGCATTATCCAGTTAACTGAAGCTTGCAGAGGATAAAGCATAACTAATAACCAAGCAAGCTTAAGCTCAGTTAATGGATGTTTGTTGCCCAAGTTGAAGCTCTCAGTAGTCACAAGAGTGGCAACTGCTTCATGCCTGTACCAATCAAATGGTTTAGGTTAGAGATAGTTAGAGTTCAACAGAGTAAATGTTTTTGTTGTATGCACTGTCAAAGCCGTATCTTTCAAATGAATGGCAAGGCTAGATGACTTGATGAGTTAACCCAAGGCTGCTGAAGGTCACCCACTTAAGAGTGCCACGGCACAGGGATTGGAGACTACAGCGACACATAGACTGGTGTCTGCCAGACCACCAACTGGGAATCAGGAACAGGTGTGGCCCGAATCAGTGACTGGGAATGAGGAACAGGTGTCGGCTGGGCCACCAAAGAGGAGCTGGGAACAGGTGTTTATGTTTACTACCTTGCTTTTTTAATAGTTGTTGATAATGCGTCTTTATCTTTGGACCCCTTGACCTGTGGAGTTCCCCAAGGCTCCATCCTTGGTCCCCTGTTATTCTTTATATAATATGCTGTACATTTCTATTCAGTATTTCCAGCTTGCACTCACTTTGATATCCCAGAACTTGTTTGTAAACTATGAACCAATAATTCAGTTAAACTGATTGCATTTATAAGAACAAAATCATCATCATCAAGTTAATTCAGGACAATTTTCATATAGAGCAGGTATAGGCCGTGCTTTTTAGAATATTTACAAAAACTCAACAATTCTAATTGTATGTTGTCCTCCAAAGTACATCCACACTCTGCTGAAGAGCCTTGACCCCTGACAGCAAATCAGACCAGTGTACTCGACCATACATCTGACAAACAAGTTACAAGAGTCATTTAATCATGCTTCCTCAAGCATCTCGAAAATTGGGTCAAGAAGGTCATATATGCTTTCTTATCACTAAACCTTGACGATCACACCCCGTTAAGCCAAAAAAAACATCACACCATCAGCTAGTACAAAACACAGCTACACAGCTTTTAAGAAATTCAAAGAGACAGAATCATAAGACTCCTGAATCACCCTGAACTGTTTCAAATGCTTTTATTCCGAAGGGTCACCATGTTAGTCACATGTAACAATGTAATATAATACAATGATTCTTTGTTTTTGTCCTTGTTCTGAACTGTTCTGAAGTCCTTGTACTGAACTCACTCCAAATCTATCTACATGCAAAGGCATGGACCGCAGAACGCATCTGAACAAGGGTGGGGCATAATTTCAAGTCACGCGGAGGGGGTGGGGCATATGCATTGAAACAGACAATATTACTGATGTATTAAATTAAGTTGCGGAGTACTTTTTTTTTTTATTCCGACACCACACAGTCACATCTACAGTACACGCATGATGAACACGCACACATGCTTGCTCAGATTAACCCCTCTGATCCCACTGTAACATTCACACACATCAGGCCAAGCCTATTTACACATAAACGCACAGATGAAACTATAGCAAACAACAAAGTACATCCAGTCCAGTCCACAACCAAAACTCATCTTGCTGCCTTGAATCTAAATCAACATCATAGTCATTATCATCACAAGTCAACACTCATATCAGACTGATGTGCAGAGCCGCACGCACACACACACACACACATACAACAACAACAAAACAGACCTACGCCTACTGCAGCCACAGCACAGAAAATGACATGTAGGTTGACATGTAAAAAAAAACAGACTTACGTTAGTGGTCCTTGAACTTCCCGAAGACCGGTCTGCGTCGCTCATTTTGCTGGATGAATTCCTTTGCAACAGCAGTCAGAACATCCCGGTGAATGTGGCTGCACATCAAGTCATTAAGCCTTCTCTGTGTCATAGTTGAACGCAGGTATGTTTTGATACGACGAGGTGTTGAGAAAGATCTTTCAGCTGATGCTGTAGTGACTGGGATCAGTTTGTGCACTTCTGACTGTAGTTCTTTGGCCACAGGGACAGCATTCATTGTTTCACTTATAAATAAGCCTTATAAGCCGGAGGAGAGCAGCTAGCCACGGCTTGGCAGGTCGTCAGAGTCCGTGGTGGAGATGGACACTCCGGGTCTGTTGTTGCCTGTTTATTTGTAAAAGAAAAATTGGATATTGACTTCTGTCTCTTCATTTTTTGCAGGTAATGCAGCCAGCGGTTTGGCAGGTTTCCGCCGTTAGCTCGTGACGACGCTCACACATGACGTAGTTGATAAAATGCACACTAATTTCAAATCAAAATGCAGCAGTCAGTGGGAGTCTTCTCATAAAAACACAGATACAACTTAGGCTTTTATTCATATAAAATAGTTTGTCAGAGTACAAAAGTTACCCGGGCGTGGCCCCCCTGGCCCCGGTTCCCGGTCTGTGTACAAAGGTCAGGTTATAGATTTCAAAGGCTGTGTACAGTAAGAATAAATATGTGTTCTGAGTTGTCCATGAAGAATCAGATGTTGTGGTGTTGCTTGATTCCTGGTGTGCGTGTGCTCTGACAATCTTTAGGTTTAACGTGTAGCCAAAACATCTTTATAAGCAAGTTAGCAACAAAGTCCCAAGCTGGCCATCTAATGGAAGTATCCGAACTGAGATAAAACAATAGTCATGCCGTTCCATCAGCATCTTGATATCACACCTGTCAGCTGGATGGATTTTTTGGCAAAGTGCTCGCTAACATGGATTTTCAGAAAATCATGAGCAGAATTCAAGAGAAGTAAATCTTGTGTGCACAGAAGAAGTTTTAAATATTTTAAAAACCAAAGAGTTTGCATTTATATCTTTCAATACATTTTTACTAGATACATTTCTGATTGGAGAAGTTAGTTTTATTTTGAAGTAGTGTAAGATGCTCCTTCATAATCGCTCATGCATCATGTGATATAAATACAGAAATGCAGCTTCTCATTGTTGATTGTTGACATTGGAAAGAAGTGAAGGAGAGAAGAAGACAGAGGAAAGTGGGAAAGTAGATATTAGGGAGGACAGAGAGGGGTAGAGGGGAGGAGACAGGAAGGAAAGAAAAAAAAGGGAGGAAGGAGGGAAATAGGGAGATATTATCTGGATCAGGAGGGCGTGGTTGGATGAAAGTGTTGAAAGAACGAAATAAATATTACTGCAAGGAAACCAATTTATTGGGGAAGTACAGTTTCAGGAAAGGCTGAGGGCGTGCTGGTCTTATTGCTGAGACTAGCAGTCGTGATGAGAGTCATATGAAGAAAACAAAAGTGTGGCTCATGATGTTTTCACATTTGTGTCAAGGTCGTAGAACAGTTTTGTTTTGCAGGAAAGACCTGAGGGGCTGAGGACTGTAGTGGAAAAGAACAGACCCAAATAAAAAAATAAAAATCACTCAAGTTGTGTCTGTCTACAATCCCAACAGAGTCCTAAAGACTTTATTTTATTAGAATTAGTGAAAATATTTGACAGTGGAGTAAGGATATTATCTTTAAACGGTCTAACTTTAGTTTGTTGGGCAAAAGTGAGGTGCATATTGTCCTAATAAATATCACCGGTATGCAGATGCCCCCTTGATGTCATCTGACTTTTACATGCACTGTATCTCCTCAAATAGTGACTAGGACCTGTATTAGCCTCAACTGCAGAGGAAACTTTATTTATTTAAATAGTATTTATACAATCTGCTATCCTGCCTCAACGTTACAGTAGGAGTAGCGGCTCTACCCCCTCCTCCCGTTTTTGTGACGTTCAGACAAACTAAAATGAGTAAAAGTCGATGAAATTCCAGGTCGACATCATTCACTGATGATGTGATTATGTCATGAGTTCTTTTCTCAGTGAGTGTGAATGTTGGGATGTCTTCAGTCCATCTTTCGTGGCAGCAGCAGCGAGGGCAGATTTCTAGCATTGCTCGGAGGAATGTGTGGAGGGGGAAGAATGAAGTGCTGGAATTGAATCTGAGACATGACGGCATTCTTGGCCAGATTCGTCTCTGGCACCACGCAGAGAGCACGACAAGCATCCAGCACACAGTGACCCCACGGTGGATAGTGATAGGTTAGTGTGGAGCAGGGCAGATTTATGGTCAATACATCTCACCAACCACGCACGATTTGCAATGAACTTTTTTTTTTTTTGCAAAACTGATCAGAGCAAATCATACTTATGTCATTACCTTTTTTGTAATATTTATATCTTATAACATTGAATCTAAACATCGTCTTTCTCCACATCTACACTGTCAATGTTGTCCTTCCAGTGAAATCTTCGCTGTAATGGTGTAGAAGATATAGTATTGTCTAATAGTTCCTAATACCTTTAGTGGAAAAACATCCTCAAAATATAACCTAGCACAGCACTAGTTCCTGATCTTTTTTGGCCTGTGACCCCTTAAAAGTAACAGTAAATGTATTCTGCATGAATTCACCGGGTTTCTATGTGAACATTTAAAACAAAAAGTAAAATCAATAGCTGTGGAGCGGCAAGTGCACCGCAAATCGCATTGTGTCTGACAGGACCATCAATCCATCCATTTCTCTCCACTTATCCGGGGTCATGTCAAGGTGGCAAAAGTTCCCGTCTCACCAACAACGCATTCCAGCTCCTCCTTGGTGATTGGTGGCTCTAACAGTTGGACGTGTCCAGAACACCTCCAAACAAAGGTACAGAGGGAGGGAACGCATCCTAATCAGACGCCCAAATTACCTCAGCTGGCACCTTGCAACGCAAAGGAGCACTCTAGTCCGAGCTCCCTCCGGATGTCCAAGGTCCTCACCCTGTCTCTAAGACTGAGCACAACCATACTTGAACTCCATTTGGGGCAGCGCCTCGCTCCCAACCCAGAGGGAGGATTCTGTGTTCCAGCAGAGAGGTGGAACGTCTGAAAGGACCATCAGTGTTCATCATAATAGCTCTGTTTTATCAAAACAGTAAGACAAGGATGGCCTTTGTATTTGCCTGGGAATGTTGCCTGTCTTTTGAGATTAAATGATAAAATCAGTAACAGCACAAGTTTTTTTGTAAGACATTCAGACAGGATAGGATCAACTTAATTTTGTCTTCACTTCTACACCACGCGTAATTCTTTTCACATGTGTGTTGGTCCTTCTTACACAATCAAAATTACGCAATTCAAATAAAAAATCGTAATAGTTTGGGTGAACTGACCCTTCATATTTAAGCACCATTTCAAGTCTATCGACGAAATCATTGCACAAAGAGTAGCATAACTTTTACTGAGCATGCAGTTTGAGCCCTGTGCATCGACAGTCACATGATTTTCCTCATACATTTAAGTGCCCACCTCCCACTGGAATGTTAATCCTGTCCCAATGAGTAGTAAGTCTGCAAATGCTGATGTTTGCAGCACTAATCGGAATGCATGAAATACCAAATGTCACGGCAGAGAAGCTGTGATAGATTGGGAACGTGTTTTTTGATTAACTTGGTGAGTCCACTAAGATATCATGCCTAATTTCTGCACTTGGAGTGTGCTACAAAATGTGCAGATCTATGTAAGTTTTTAAAGCAAGTGGGACGTCTAACATCACAACTTCACAGGTGATGTTGCGATTTTATATCCCAAACTTCATATAACCTTCATATAAATTAACCTGGGTCCCACAGATAGCATGTGACTGGTAAGTCAGAGCTATGCAACATGTTGCATCACAGGTAAGAGATAAGACATCTTTGGGAAAAACACGAAGACTAGGAGAGACAAGTCTGAGTGCATGGATTTTGGCCATAACCATAGCCATATCATCTGACACAAAGTCAACTGAAACAAGCATATCAATTCTTTTAGATTTATCCACAAGAGAGACAGCAGGCACATCTCTAATGGTGTGTTCAAATCTAATCAAAATAATTTATGCTTACTCACATGAGGAAGTATTCGCCCTTACTGTTAAATTTCACTGCAGTGGCGGCTTGCCAGTAGAGGGCGGTAGGGCGCCGCCCTTCCTGAGCCACAAAAATAAAATTAAAAAATAAAAAATAATCATAATAATATTAAATCATTCATATTTTCAATATTTGTGTGTTAAATAATGGAATACATCCATTGATATGTGCAAAATATGATAGAAAATCCACTGCGCAGCAACATGCTGTCCCTTGCCCTGAGGAGGCGGGTCTAGGAAGCAGTTAAACCAATCGCAAATTTAAGGTATGAACGTTTGACATACGATTTAGCCAATCAGCGTCCTCAAATCTACTCCAGAAGAAATCATTTTATCGCCCCAAGCCAGCTACGGCTAAAGTCAGGGCCGATACGTACAAGCACTATTCTACATGACAATGGCGTACGTAACTCCTCCAAGACCCAACCCACACTACGGTAAAATCAGATCAACCTGGCCATGATATCAGACAGCAAGCTAGAGAAAAAGGGAAGCTAATATTACTGTATATCACACGTACATTTCTATATTATACATCCTTTATACAGTGTAAGAGTTCATATAAACATTTATTAATCTATATAATTTGATGTCATTGTATATTGTTCTGACGGTATGCCGCCTGTGTTGCCTATTAACTACTGCTGGTGTTATATATCTGCAGATGTGACACAAAATATTAATTTCTGAACGATCTTGTGAAAAACAAGAGCAAGAGTGACGCGTGTTAAACTTAAATGTTAACAGACTTTGCATTACTCATAATAAGTCATGTTTAAAATGAACATGAGGTTCAGATTTGTACCAACTTCATGCACGTTTAACGTGTTCATACAGTTTATTCTGTTATCTGACTCCAGATGTGAAAGAAAGGAAGAACCGGTTTTTAGATTTGTTCACGCCTGATTGGCTTAGATTTGGTTACAAAAAAAAAAAAAAAGATAATTGTGACAATTAAAATAAAATTGTTACAAAACATTTGTATGTAACTTTTATTGGTAATTTTTTTAAATGTTAGTATTGGCATCTTCACATTGTCAAATCTGGCCCTCTTTAAAAAAAGTTTGGACACCGCTGATGTAGATGGATCTATCTACAGTGTTCAGTTGACTGACAGCTTGATGGGAGAGCAGCCATTAATATCAAATTTCTGTGCTGCTAGTATGTCCGGTACACCGCTCCAAGTCTCCGAGTCCCACCACCAGTCAAACTTCCACTGCAGCCATCGCATCTTCTCTGAGAGTCGCTTTGAATAAAAGTGTAGAAGGTATTAAAAAGGTATTAAATGGTATTAAATTTAACCTCACACTTCACAGAGCACTGGTATCCTGCAGTTTGTGTTAAATTGTATCGGGATGGGATGGTTTCTGAAACTGACTGAACATGGCACAGCCCCACCTAGAATATTTTTCACCAGCCGCCACTGGTTTCAAGTGTCCCAGAAGTGTCTCTGCTCAGCTAAGAATACACGGCTATTTTATTTTTGATGGATGCCATGAGCAGCCATGTCAAGCAAGCGCAGAGCAGATAGAGCTGGCCGGAAATCGGACACACAGACGGCACGGAGAATCCAGTCGATTTGCAAAATAAAACACACTGCGCAAACTTCCAATCGTAAAAAACAGAGAAAAGGGGAACAGCAAACAACTTTGAAAATGTTTGTTTTCTGAATGGAGTTTGGATCGATCCGGCCCGTGCTAACTCGGTTCACAATAAAGTATAACTGACAGCTGGAATCAAGTAACATATATTTTAGGTGTTACCAAGTAGTCCAACTTTCGAGCAGCACCTCTGTCCATTCACACAGCTCCATGACACAAAACCAAAACCCAAAATATATAATGCGCATTGTCAAAATTCATGTGGCCTGGTGAAGCATCTCTGTATGAAATCTCATTCTCACGTGAAAAATTTGCTTTACTCTCCGCTATAGGTGGAAAATGAGTGTTTTAGAAACATTTCAGTTGTTGATATGAGAACAAATTGTCAAATTTCTCACATGGGTGAAATTACGGCCATTTTATCAAATTTTTCTACTTACATGAAGCTTTAAATCGAGCTCGCTGTATAAGAATTTCAGGGAAAAAATATAAAAAATGAAGAAAGAAACAAAGAGACTGGCCTATTGAACTGGGCAGTGAATTATACATAAGTATGACTGTGTACATTTTCTCTCAGTGGAAATAAAACCTTTAAACCTGCCAGCTAAGCTTGCTCTGACATTTACACCCATGTACGTGCTGTGTTTTTCCCTGTGATTTGAACCTATTTTTGGAGCCGTCTAGCAGCTTATCTGATTACTCGTTGTAATGTAAATATTATATAGTGAACGTATGGAAAGCGTCTGGTCACCTCATACTGTCCTCTGTCACGGGCAGAGAGGTCAGACAGAACTCAGCGATACAGAACCGTATATTTTACATACGCTAAAGATTTCCATGAGAGACGTCGAGGGGTGTGACAAAAGAATCTCGTTCTGAGAATGGGCTGTAACGAATGCACAAAAAAAAAGAAACAAGATCTGGCTCAGTAAAAAGGAGGAAGCTGATCTCGAGTGATATAAGTTACTTCATTTGAACAGAAGAAGTTGCCAAGAAAGAAAGAAGTTGTCCTGTA